>OY757927.1:7770101-7887601 GCA_963585895.1 Sepioteuthis lessoniana
AGTTATTGTGCCTAAAGCACCAATCACAATTGGCACAATCGTTACTTTCATGTTCCACAGCTTTTTCAATTCTCTAGCAAGGTCGGGGTACTTATCCTTCTTTTCACTTTCCTACAGATTTATTCTGTGGACAGCAAAGTCGACAATTTTTCAAATTCTCTTTTTTTGTTGATTATTATAAGGTCTGGTCTTCTGGCCGGATTAGGTGATCCGTTTGTATATCAAAGTCCTAATGGAGTTTATGCGTGTCATATTCTTGGACAGATGCTGGGTTGTGCATATACCATGTGTTAGTATGGTCAAATCTAAATTCCTTCCACATTTCCCAGTGGATCACCTTGCCAACCCACTCGTGTCTCGCCTTATACTCCTTCTGTGCAAATTTGCTGCATTCGCTTATTAAGTAATTGATCATTTCGTCTCTGTCACCGCATTGCCTAAATTTACTGCTTTGTTGCGTCTTATCTATTCTCGCTTTGATATGATTGGTCCTTATGGCGTTGTTTTGCGCTGCTATTAGAAGATATTCCGTTTCTCTCTTAAAGTTTCCTTTTCTTTGCCAGGTCCAGGTTTTCTGGTGTGAGACATCGTTTATTAGTCGTTTAAAGCGACCATAGAGTTGTTTTTTCTCCCCTAGTTGCTATTTTATTGTCCGTATCGTTTCTGAAGGCTGTATATCATTCTTAGAGTTTTTCGCACCAGCCTTAACTGATGGTTTCTTGCTGGAGTTTGAGTGACAGCAAGTCTCCTCAAGTCTCCAAGACTCTTCTCGGTATTCTGGCCGATCTTAATACAGTACACTTGATGGTCTCTACTTGCCCTTTTATTTCCAAGTCCTCCAGTCCCTTTAGGATTCTTGCCCAGTCGTCTGGGGCTGTAGAATACACCGACTGCTTCTATGCAGAGGGGTAAGACACCCCCCCCCAACGAGTGTCCTGAATATGACACTAAACAATCTGATGGAGAGGTTCTAGCATTGCTGGAGCTTTGGGGAGTAAAGTACCCCTTCATTGCCATCGCTCCCAGGTCCACTCTGGCCCGGAGTGGTAGCACCTGATAAGGGTCCTATCTATGGGTTAAATAGAACTACGTGCTTCTTTCACAATACTGATTTTTGCATTTAAACTGCGTATTTATGCTAAACTGAATTGTTTAAAATAGAACTGTTTTGACATTGGAACTGGGTACTAGAGCTGAACTGAATTGCTCGAAATAGAATTGTTTTTGACGTCTAAACTGTGTACTTATGCTGAACTGAATTATCTGAAATAAAACTGTTTGATATTAAACTCTGTGTATTGCGCAGTCAGCTGGGGCTGTAGAATACACTGACTGCACCTCTGCAGAGGGGTAAGACCGAGTAAACTGAATAGCTTGAAATAGAAACATTTTTGACAATTAAACCGTACTTACACTTAAACTGCGTGCTTATGCTTAACTGAATTATTTCAAATAGAACTGTTTTTCGACATTAAAACTGTATTTACATTTAACTGAATTATTACATATAACTGCTTGAATATTTTGAAATGGAAATGTTTTTGACAATTAAACTGTGTACTTAACTGTTTTCCATAGAACAGATTATTTACATAAAAATGGGTTTGGCGTTAAATAACATACAAAGGTTGATATGCCATAAAACCAAACAAACCAAACCAATAGGATTCCTTTGGGGATTATTCTAAGCACATTAATTACAATTGGTATCACAGTCACCTTCATGTACCATAGTTTTTTCTTTTTTCTTTTTATTTTTAGTTCTCTGGCAAGGTCATGGTATTTATCTCTTTTTTCCCTTTTTTAAAATTTTACTTTTACTTTGTGATCAACCAGAACGGCAAAGTCCATTATTCGGCAGGTTCTCCTTTTTTCTGATTATCACGAGGTCTGGTCGTCTGGCTGACATTTTGGGATCCGTGTGTATCTATAAATTCTCAGATAATTTTGTGTGCCTCATTCCTCAGAACGGATTCTGGATTGTGCATATGCCACTTGTTTGTACGTTTGAATTTAAATTTCTTGCACAATTTCCAGTGGATCACCTTCCCCACCCTATGTTGTCTTGTCTTATATTCATTTGGCGTTAATTTACGGCATTCGCTTATTATTATTATTATTATTATTATACTCCTTTATGAGTTTTCACATCATCGTTAGCTGGAGGTGCCCGTGGTGTAATGGTAATGGCAATGAAGGGGTACTCCGCATTCCCCAAAGCTCCAGGAAATGCACATGGCGACACGAGTTCAAATCCAAGACCAGGCTGATTGCATTTCACATAGCACTAATACCCTTGGGAAAGGTATGAATCCAATTATTCTCCCTCCAGCTATGGGTAAATAGTAGGACAGACTGATTCTTCAGCCTTGGTGAGGCAACTAGTCTAGGAGAAGAAAAACTCTGAATTCAAACCTGTTAAACTCCGCTTAAAAATTGACCTTATGTCATATCCTGCCCGAGTGGAGGGGTTGGTAAATATGGTTAGCTGGTGGTTTCCTCTGGAGTATGAGTGGCAACAACAAACCTCAAGTCTTCAGGACTCTTCTCAGTATTCTGGCCGATCTCAACAATGCTATATTTTGGATGGTCTCCACTTGTCCGTTAATTTCCAAGTCCTCCAGTCCCTTTTATCATTTTTTTGATGATTGTACCGAGTGCACCAATAACAACTGGTATCACCGTCGCTTTCATGTTCCATAGTTTTTTTCAGTTCTCTAGCCAGGTGATCTCTCTTTTTGCTTTCCTTCTGTTTTATCCCGTCGTTAGCCGGAACGGCAAAATCCTCAACTCGGCAGTTGCCTAGTCGGCTGGGGCTGGAGAATACATCGACTGCACCTCTGCAGACGGGTAAGAACCCCCACACACCCAACGAGTGTCCTTGATATGACACTAAACAATCTGATGGAGAGGTTCTAGCATTGCTGGAGCTTTGGGGAATGCGGAGTACCCCTTCATTGCCATTGCTCCCAGATCCACTCTGGCCTGGAGTGGTAGCACCTGATAGGAGTCTTATCTATGGGTTCAATAGAACTAAATGTTGGTTGGAGTTTACTGTTTTTATACATTTAAACTGCGTATTTATGCTGAACTGAATTATTTAAAATAGAACTGTTTTGACATGAAAACTGCGTACTTATGCTAAACTGAATTGTTTGAAATTGAACTGTTTTTGACATTGAAACTGTACTTACACTAAACTGAATTGTTATATATAACTGCTTGAATAGTTTGAAATAGAAATGTTTGGACAATTAAACAATTAAATTGAATTGTTCTGAATAGAACTGATTATTTACATACAAATGGATTTGGCGTTAAATAACCTTCAAAGGTTGATATACCATAAAACCCAACAAACCAAACCAAACGAAACAACTCGGCAGGTTCTCTTTTAACTACCACGAGGTCTGGTCATCTGGCCGAGATTCGTTGATCCGTTTATATCTCAAAATCCCAAAGAAGTTTGTGCGTCTAATTTTCTAGGATGGATTCTGGTTCGTATACATACCATTTTTTCGTATGGTCAAACTTAAACTTCTTGCACAATTCCCAGTGAATCACCTTTGCCACCCAGTCATGTCTAGCCTTACTCCCTTACCAAAAAAGTTGTCATGAGTTTTTATACCAACAGAAACTGTTGTAGAAAATGGTTTGGCTTCTTTTTTGATGGCATATCAACCTTCATGAGTAATCTAATGCCAAAGCCATTCTTGTAGAAGAACAGATATGGTGCTATTTAAATCAAAGCTGGGGAGGGGGATAAGAACGTTCATACCAGGTATTCGAACCCACTTACTTTGATGTCGTAGTCTAGCGATTTAAACACACACACACACACGCGCGCGTGCACACACACATATATATATATATATATAGAGAGAGAGAGAGAGAGGGAGAGGAAAAGAGAAAGAGTTATTGATATTAGATATGAATACTTGAAACCATTTTAGTATGTAAAAACATCATCATTATCATCATGTCGTGCCGCCAGCACGGATATCCCTGAGCCTCTCTCGCCACTTCTCCCTATCGTTCATCGCCTCTGGCAGGTTTTCAGGGCTACATCTCGTATCCTCACATAGCTGCTGTATGTATGTTCGAGCTGGTCATCCTGTTTTTGCTCGGCCATATGTGGTGGTCCATGTGCATACATCACTTCTGAGCTCGTCCGTGCTTCTCCAGCAGAGTCCTATATGTCTGGTTCGTCTAACTTGGATAGTTTTCGTGATGGGAGGTAGGTGGCCGTATAGTTGGTATTTTGTGGGGTGTTGCCTCCAGGACTTGTTCAATATTGCTCGCAGCATTCTTGTGTAAAAACTCGTTAAAAATAGTTACCAACTAACTATCCACTTACAAATCATATATATGTATATCTGCACACATGATTTCGCATTAAATACCCCACAAGTGTTGATATGCTGTAAAACTCCTACCAACTAACCATTACCTTTGTTATCCTCACTACGATCAGCAAGGCTTTGAATATATCTGAAAAGTAAGACACTCTACCCGCCCCGCCAAAAAAAAAACAGGGTTGCTCTTGTTATGACACTATAGTGAGGCTCTACTTCTGGAACTCTGGTTTGTGTGTAATACCCTTTCATTGACATTACTCCCAGATCTACTCTGAATCGGAGTAGCAGTACCTTTTAGGATCTCAATTAAGGGTCCATGTAGATCAATTTAAAAATTATTTCTATTTAAGACGATCGTGTGTAAAAACATTCTCTTTACAACTACACACAAAATATGAAGATAAACATACCATAAACAACCTGCCGAAATTTCTCGGCATTAAAATTATTATATAGACAGAATGAAGGAACGACATTATTTATGTTTATAAAAATATTTACTCTCTCTTCTCCATTGATCGAAAGGTCGAAATGCTGTAAGTTAAAGACACAGGCCAGTAGACGGACACAGGACTACTATCATTGACCACATACCTTCTTAACCTAAGTTGTGTTTCTATATCCAGAGCCCCACTTAGAACTTCTTTGCCGGGGTAGATAAGGGCTATTTCTCAACGTGACCAAAGCGGCTTCTGTTGTGACTGACTGCCTGTCCTGACTGGCGATTGAAACTGTGTGTCTATATGATATTCATAATGTCCATGCGTTTTCCTTCCGGTTCTTTATTCATTTCCGCTGTTCTCTTTATTTACCCAGGTGCACAACCTGCTAACGAAATCTCTACCTGACGTGTCTGTCAAAGGTCAATATGTGACAAAATAACCCTAGACAGGTTGGCATGCCGTTTATTTACCTTACCTTCTTTCTTACTGTCTTTTCCTTTCTTTGTATACTTTCTTCTCCTCGCCTTCTTTCTTTCGTTCTTTCCTTTCGTTATCTTCTTCTTGCTCTTTCTTCCTCTCTTCTCTTTTCCATTCTTTTCTTTTTTTTTCCTTCTTAATTTTCATATTCTTTCTTCTTGCCCCACTTCCTTCCTTCCTTCCTTCTTACTTTCTTTATCATCTTCCTTCTTGCTCTCTCTTATTGCTTTCCTTTCTTCCTTCCTTCTGTCATTGCCTCCTTTCATCTACTTTCTTCTTTATCCGCCTTCCTTCACTCCTTCCGCTTCTTTCTTTCTTTCTTTCTTTCTTTCTAATTGCTCTTCCCTCTCTTCCACTTTCTTTATAGTCTGTCTGAGTCTTTCTCTCTCTTATATTGCTTTCCTTTCCTCCCTCCCACCTCCTGCTTTCCTTCATTTCTTTATTTTTTTCCTTCAACTATCGTTATTTATCCCTCTCCTCCTTCTTCCTTCCTTCCTTCCTTTCTTCCTTCCTTTACTTCATTCTTCCTTCATCTCCTTTTCTTTGCTCCTCCTTCTTTCTATCTTCCTTCCTTCCTTCCTTTATTTACTTTATTCTTCCTTCATCTTTCTTTCCTGGCTCCCCTTTCTTCCTACTTCGTTTATAGTCTTTCTTTTTGCTCTCTTTCATTGCTTTCCTTCCTTTCTTTCTTTTTCTTTTTCTTTCCACATTTTCTTTTTTTCGTCCTCCCTTTATCTTCTTTTTCTTGCTCCTCCTTCCTTTCCTCCTTTTTTCTTTCTCTCTTTTCTCTTATCTACTTTCTTATATCTCCTTCTTTCTTTCTTTCTTTCTTTCTTTGCGAAGTCTTCCATTATCTTCTTTCTTTTTACTTCCTATCCTTTCTTTTCTTTCTCTTCCGTTTTTTCTTCTTTTTTTTTCTTTGTTTTCTTAGATTTTTTTTCCTCCTTGAACTCCTTTCTTTCTTTATTTATTTATTTATTTATTTATTTATTTATTTCCTTCCTTCCTTCCTTCCTTCAATTTTTCTTCTTACTCCACATACCTTCTTTTCTTTCTTCTTTTCCTCTTCTCTCTCTCCCTATCTTTCCCGCCATTTATTCACCATTCTTTCTACCTGGCAATATATTCTTCCTTATATAAACATGAACACGCACAACCGACTCAACATCTTTCTTCTTCTTACATTAAGAACCACCATTTTTTTTTACTTGTCCTTTTTCCCCTTCCGCTCTCCAGTCAAGTAATCAGTCTTATTAAATTCGTCAACCCACCGTGGAATTATCTCCCTTGCCGCCCTCTAATGAGCTGAATAACGTTTACATCTCGTGGGAATCTCGTTCATCATTTGCTTCAATGACAAATTATGATTGGTTACATACGAAGCGCATGTTCTTCAGTTATTTATCTAATTGTTTATTATTGCATACGTAGAGTTTTCCAATTAGCAGTACCAAGTGACTTTCTGTGGAGGTCATGTGACAACAAGTATTTTTGATACTCTCCTCAGTATGCTTTATTAAGTAAAGTTGGTGACCGTAGTCGAGGGCGACCGGAAGGCTCCTTTTTAATAGCTACTATACCGATGTATTAGGGAGGACTCTTCTCCTTTCCCTTGATTGCTCAACTCTATCCTTGATACGGACCGTATATTGCTGAGTGTTAAGCAAGGAGGTATCATGTACCATCAGTTAAGACTTTGGTATGACTTGAACTTTAAATTGTGTGCAAACAAATGATTTGTCTGAAATTAACTTGTTTGAAATAGAACTGTTTGATCATTTTGACAGTATGTAAACAAATAACTGATGTTTAATTGAATTGTTATAATTAAACAGTAATACCTAGAAACACTTAATTGTGTAAGTAAGTAAAATTGGCTTCCTTTTCGATAGCTACTACACTTAGGTGTAGGGGAGGGCGCTACTCCTTTCCCTGGATTGTTGCACTTTATCCTTGATACGTACGGTATATTCCTGAGTATTAAGCAAGGAGGTATCAAGTACCATTTTAAAAGTCTTTGGTATGACACGACCTGGGATTGAACCCAGGTCTCCCGGACCATTGGCGAAAACTCTACCTACTAGGCCAATGAGTCGGTAGTATGCTTTATTAATAGATGTAATTATTTATCCAAAGTCGTCGTCAAAGGCAGGACGTGACTCAGGGTAATTTTTCAAGCGAATATACCAGTTATAGGAGCTTTAAGAGGCCATTACCGCAGATGTTATTTTTAATTGCTCTCTAAATGCAGAAGACAATCCTGATCAGTTTAAAAGTACCTCTCATTACTATAGCTTCTAGGTCCACTCTGGCCCGGAGTGGCAGTACTAGGTAAGCACCCCCCTAGCAGCCCAGTCAGCTGGAGCTGTAGAATACACTGACCGCATTTCTGTTAAAGGGTAAGATTTTCCATCATAAATGTCTTTAATGTGACACTAAACTGCAGTTAATGCTGCCGCTCTAGTGCTGAAACTTTGAGGAATTTAGAGTAGCGCTTTCCTCTCATTACTCCCAGGCCTACTCGATACTGGGGTGGTTGTACTTCTTAGGGTCCGATCTATGGGTCAAATAAAACTATTTAATTATTGTCTATACTTAAAATCATTTAATCATGTGCAAACAAATTACAACTGTTAAACATCTTGGAACCATTTAACTGTGTGCAAACAAATAAATAATGTTGAATTGAAGAGCAAGGAGTAAACAGCAATAGTTGAAATTATTCAACTGTGTGCAAACAAATGGGTTCTGGCTCGTTTTTTAATTGTTACCAAAACTATTCCTTTACAAATTGTATATATATATATATACACACACACACACACACACACACACATATATATATATGTATGTATGTATAAACATGATTTGGCATTAAATAACCTCATAGGGTTGATATGCCGAAAAATACCTTCAACCAACTAACCAACCAACCCATTTCTGGATCAAATAGAACTATTTAATCTTTTCCCTATTAGATCCCATTTAACAGGGTACAAACAAATGATTGATGTTAACTTGAATTATTAACGTTAGATAACAATAATTGAAACTATTTAACTGTGTGCAAATAAAACAATTGATGTTTGATAACCATATTTACCAACCCCTGCGCTCGGGTAGGATATGACACAAGGTCAATTTTTTTAAGCGGAGTTTAACAGGTTAGAATTCAGAGTTTTCCTTCTTCTAGACTAGTTGCCTCACAAAGGCTGAAGAACCCAGTCTGTCCTACTATTTACCCATAGCCGTGTCCATTTCCCACGACGATAACCATTACACCACGTTTGATAACATTACTAGAAAACATTCAACTGTGTGAAAAGAAATGATCTCTAGCTCGTTTAAAATGAATGTTATCTACAAACTATTCTCATACAAATAATGCACTTTCGCTATGACTATTTGCAATAGCGATGATGCCACTGAACTACATACTTAGAAGGTGCAACAGGGGTTACAAATTTACTAACTCTCATGAAAACATTAACCATCTAATATATTTGGACGACATCACTCTTCAAAAAATGTAAGATTTGGAAACTATGATGCAAACAATAAGAACATACAGTTAGGATATAGGAATGGAATTTAGCAATGCAAAAACCTACCATGCTAATTAAGAGTAGAAAATGACGAATAATTGAAGAAATATAACTGCCAACGCAAGAAGGAATCTAAATGCTTTGAGAAAAGGAAACTTACAAATACTTGTGAATATTGGAAGCGGACATCATCAAGCCAGCGTAGATGAAAGAAAAACAAAAAAAGAGTGTCTCAGACAAACGAAAAAACTTCTCAAAAAAAAGGTCTGTAGCTGGAATCTCATCAAAAGATACTCGCGATAATTGCTGAAATTAACGAAGGGATAACTTCAACAAATACACCAGAGAACAAGAAAACTAATGACGATACATAAGGCCTTATATCCCAGAGAAGACATAAACATACTATATGTGTCAGGAAAAGAAGGAGGAAGAGGACTCGCCAGCATTGAAGGTAGCGTCTATACATTAATACGAGGACTCGAAACTACATAAATAAGAGCATAGAAAGACTAATTACAGCGTCTAGAGAGAACGCAAACAACGCAAGGATCAATACACCAACAATAACTAAAGAACAAAAATGGGAAGAAAATGAATTGTAAAATATTCCGAATCATTTATGAAATGGACAAAAGAAGAAGAAAGCTAATGACGATGCATAAGGATATAGGAATGGAATTTAGCATAGAAAAACGTATCATGCTTATAATTAAGAGAGGAAAATGACGAATAATGGAAGAAATCTAACTGGCAACTCAAGAAGGAATCTAAATGCTTTGAGAATAGGAAACTTACAAGTACTTTTGAATATTGAAGATAGCGTCAATTTATCAATACGAAGACAACTGTATGGATATTTCAATCGACAAACTGGCGAAATCTCACGGAAGAAGACCTGGACTTGGCTAAGAAAAGGAAACCTTAAAAGAGAAACTAAATCCCTTCTAATAGCAGCAAAAAACAACGCCATAAGGACCAACTATGTTAAAGCTCAAATAAATAAGACACGACAGAATAGCAAGTGTAGGTTATTTGGTGAGAGAGAAGAAACGATTAAGAACATAATAAGCAAATGTAACAAACTTATGCAAAAGGAATACAAGACTAGAAATGACTGAGTGGGGAAGGTGATCCACTGGGAATTGTGCAAAAGTTTGAATTTTACTATACTATTAAATGTTTTATGCAAAGACCAGAATTCCTCCAGGAGAATGAGACGCCTAATCTTCTTTCGAATTTTAAGGTATAAACCAATTGACAGAAGACCAAACCGAGTGTTAATTAACAAAAAGAAAAAGAAAAAAAAGAGAGAATCTACCGAATTTACCGTTTGGTCGACCATAAAGTAAAAACACTGAGAAACGTAAAGAGTGACAAATACTTGGACGCTGCCTGAGAATTTACAAAAAACTAGGGAACATGAATGTGACGGTGATACCAATTGTAATTGGTGCACTTGAAATAATTTCCTAAAGGTTTGCTAAGGAAGCTGGAAGAGTTGGAAATCGGCAGATGAATCGAGATTATCCAAATGACAGCATTGTTAAGATCGGCCAGAATACTGAGAAAAGTCCTGGAGGTTTGAGGTGATTTGCTGTCACTCAGACTCTAGTGAAAGACCATCAGCGAACGCTGATGTGAAAAACTCGCAGAGTAGAATAATAATATTTTCTTTATTTCTTTTTCCTTCATCTTCCATTTCTTTCTTGTTTTTTGGGGGGGTTGCTTCTTTTCTTTCTTTTCTTTCTTTATTTGTTCTCCATTTCTTTCCTTCTGTTTTATTCTTTTCTTTTTTGCTTCTTTCTTCCTTGATATTATTTTATTCTCTTTCTCGATCTTTCTTTCTTATATTTTCTTTTCATTCTCCCTCGTACTACTACTACTACTACTTTTTTCCCCTTTTCTTCTTCCTGAAAATCTTTTTTCGCGCTTGATTTCATTTATGAGTAAACTCATCTGGCAAAACTAACTTGCACTTGTTCCATCCCATTCTAATACGATCTTTTGGTTTCGCGCCAAACATTCGTTAAAAACTTGTAAACGCGTGAATCAACCTTCAGTTTTATTTTAGTTCATTTTCTCATTTTCCGCTTCACCTTGGTAGACGAGAACATTCACTACGGACGCCAATTTCTTTGCTACATTTTTCCTTTTAACTCGATTGACTTCTCAGTTTTTACTTTTTTTTAAAAATCGTTTTACTTACATTCGTTCTATTTGTTTAGTCGTGAAAGAAAATTGATTTATCTTATATTCAATGTCTTTCTTTCTTTTTCTCTTTCTTCACTATTTTCTTTCTTTCTTTTCTTTTCACGTTATATTTTTTACTGACCCATTCAAGCAATCTTTATCACTATTATTATTTACTCGGAGTTTTTCACATCAGTTTTAGCTGATGGTCCTTCACAGAAGTTTGAGTGACAGCAAGTCTCCTCAAGTGTCCAGGACTCATCTCAGTATCCTGGCCGTTCTAATTAATTCTGTAGTTTCCACTCGTCCTCTAACTTCCAAGTAATCCACTCCCTTTAATAATCCTTTAGTTACTGCACCAAAAGCACCAATCACAATTGGTATAATTCTTACCTTCATGTTCGATAGTTTTTTCAATTCCCTAGCAAGGTCGAGGTACTTATCCTTCTTTTCACATTCTTTCAGTTTTATTCTGTGGTCAGCCGGGACTGCAAAATCCACAATTTCTAAAAGTACTCTTTTTTTTTTCTTTTTTTTCTTTTTTTTTTGTTGTTGATTATAATTAGGTCTGGTCTTCTGGCCGGGATTAGGTGATCCGTTTGTATGTTAAAGTCCCATAGTAGTTTATGTATGTCATTTTCTACAACAGATTCTGGGTTGTGCATATACTATTTGTTCGTATGGTCAAATCTAAATTTCTTGCACATCTCCCAGTGGATCACCTTGCCCACCCAGTCGTGTCTAGTCTTATATTCCTTCTGCGCTAATTTGCTGCATTCGCTTATTGTGTGATTGATCGTTTCGTTTCTTTCACCTTATAACTAACACTTGTTATTTTGTTGCGTCTTATCTATTCTCGCTTTCATATGATTGGTTCTTATGGCGTTATTTTGTGCTGCTATTAGGAGAGATTCCGTTTCTTTTTTAAAGTTTCCTTTTCTTAGCCACGTTCAGGTTTTCTCGTGTAAAATGCTGTTTATTAGTCGTTTAAAACGCCCATAGAGTTGTTTTTCTTCCCACTTTTGTTTCCAAGTTATTTTCATTCTGTTATCCATCGTGTTATTAGTATCGTTTCTAAAGGCTATAATCAGTCCTCGTTCGTGTTTTCTATGTAGTCTTCGAGTCATCGCATCGATGCGTCAACGCTGTCTTCAATGCTGGTAAGTCCTCTTCCTCCATCTTTTCTTGATACATATAGTCTATCAACTTCGTCACTGGAATGTAATGCCTAATGCATTGTTATTAGTTTTCTCGTTCTTTGGTCCATTTGTTTAAGTACTTCTCTGGTCCACTTTAAAAAGGGTCACGAATATCTGAGGGATAAAGCGCAGGTATTTATTACTTTGATAAGGTTTCTGCAAGACAGTTATTTTTAATATTATTATTTACTCCTTTAGAGTTTTTCACATCAGTATTAGCTGGTGGTTTTTCACTGGAGTCTGAGTGACAGCAACTCTCCTCAGGTCTCCAGGACTCATCTCAGGATTCTGGTCGTTCTCGGCAATGCTGTCATTTGGATAGTCTCTACCCGTCCGCCAACTTCCAAGTTCTCCAGGCCTTTTAATAATCCTTTTGTTATTGTGCCAAAAGCACCAATCACAATTGGTACAATTGTTACTTTCGTGTTCCACAGCTTTTTAAATTATCTAGCAAGGTCGAGGTATTTATCCTTCCTTTCACATTCCTTCAGATTTATTCTGTGGTCAGCCGGGACAGCAAAGTCGACAATTTTGCAAATTCTCTTTTTTTGTTGATTATTATTAGGTTTGATCTTCTGGCCGCGAATAGGTGACCGTTTCTAATTTAAAGTCCCAAAGGAGTTTATGCGCGTCATTTTCTAAGACAGGTGCTGGGTTGTGCATATACCATTTGTTAATATAGTCAAATTTAAATTTCTTGCACATTGCCCAGTGGATCACGTTGCCGACCCAGTCGTGTGTCGCCTTATACTCCTTCTGTGCTAATTTACTGCATTCGCTTATTATGTGATTGATCGTTTCGTCTTTGTCACCGGATAACCCACATTTACTGTTTTGTTGAGTCTTATCTATTCTCGCTTTGATATGATTGGTCCTTATGGCGTTGTCCTATGCTGCTATGAGGAGAGATTCCCTTTCTCTCTTAAGGTTTCCTTTTCTAAGCCCGGTCCAGGTTTTCTGGTGTGAGACGCTGCTTATTAGACGTTTAAAGCGCCCATAGAGTTGTTTTTTTCTCCCATTTTTGTTTCCTAGTTGTTGTCATTTTATCGTCTATCGTGTTGTCCGTATCGTTTCTGATGGCTGTAATTAGTCCTCGTTCGTGTTTTTTTATGTCATCTTCGAGCCGTTGTATCGATCCGTCAACGCTGTCTTCGATGGTGGCGAGTCCTCTTCCTCCCTTTTTTCTTGGTACATATAGACTGTCCGCTTCGCCTCTAGGATGTAATGCCTTATGCATTGTCATTAGTTTTCTTGTTCTTTGATCCATTTGTTTTAGTTCATCTCTGGTTCATTTGAGGAAGGGTCCCGAATATCTAAAGAAGGGCACAGCCCAGGTATTTATTCCTTTGGTGAAGTTTCTGCTGGAGAGTTTTGTCTCGAGGAGTTTTCTAGTTCTCCTGAGATATTCTTTCCGGGTCTTGTCTTTCATTTCCACTTGTTTGATGCTGTCAGCCTCCAAGATACCCAAGTATTTGTAGGTTTCATTTTCTTCGAGCGTTCTAATTTTGTCGTGATTTGGTAGTTCCATTCCGTTTGTCATATGTCGATTGCCACTTTTCAAGACAAGCATGGCACATTTGTCTATGACAAATTCCATTCCTATGTCCTGACTGTTTACTCTAACGGCGTGTATGAGGGTTTCCAGTTCTTTTTCATTTTTTGCAAATAGTTTAATGTCATCCATGTACATTAGGTGGTGGATCTTCTCTTGCAATCTGCTTTGCATTTTCTGATTATGTGGTTAAGTGGCATCATGGCTATTATGAATAGTAAGGGTGATAGTGCATCTCCTTGGAAAATCCCTCTTTGGGTCTTTGTTTCCTCTAAGCTTCTTCCTCCTGCTGTCTGTTCCACTCTCCAGGTTAGCATGGTCTTTTCAATAAAGTTTTATTATTATTATTGCCCTACTACGAAACCGCATAGAACTCAAAATCGACAACATACTTAGGAAAAACTAAAACGGCATCCGAAGAAATAGATCCACGACCTCACAAATATTAACTATCCGTAGAATCCTTGAAGGTGTACGGGAAAAAAACCTACAAGCGACATTAATATTTGTCGACTTTACCAAGGCCTTCGATTCCATTCATAGAGGAAAGATGGAACAAATCCTACAAGCATACGGCATACCCAAAGAAACCGTAGCAGCAATAACTATTCTCTATAGAAACACCAAAGTAAAAGTACGATCACCAGGTGGAGACACAGAATAATTCGACATTGTAGCAGGAGAACTACAAGGGGACACGCTAGCTCCATACCTCTTTATCATTTGTCTAGACTACGTACTTAGAACATCGATTGACAAAATCAGAGAGAACGGCTTGGAGCTGACAAAGAAAAGAAGCAGAAGGTACCCCGCAAAAACAATTACCGACGCCGACTACGCCGATGACACAGCGATACTGGCAAATACACCCAACCTAGCCGAAACACTACTGCATAGTTTGGAACGAGCAGCCGCAGGCATAGGCCTCTATGTCAATGCACACAAAACGGAATATATGTGCTATAATCAAGCGGGCGACATCTCCACTCTAGACGGAACCCCTCTTAAACTAGTAGACAAATTCACTTACCTAGGAAGCAGCGTTGCATCAACCGAAAAGGACATCGGCACGAGGTTAACGAAAGCATGGACAGCTATCAATAGGCTATCGATTATATGGAAATCAGACCTAATCGATAAAATGAAACGCAGTTTCTTCCAGGCAGCGGTCGCATCGATACAGCTATATGGATGCACTACATGGACTCTAACAAAACGGCTGGAGAAGAAGCTAGACGGCAATTATACAAGAATGCCGCGAGCAATCTTGAACAAGTCCTGGCGGCAACACCCCACAAGAAACAAACTGTACGGCCACCTGCCTCCTATCACGAAAACTATTCAAGTTAGACGAACCAGACATGCAGGATACTGCTGGAGAAGCAGGGACGAACTCATAAGTGATGTACTCTTGTGGACCCCCACACATGGCCGTGCAAAAGCAGGACGACCAGCACGAACTACATTCAGCAACTATGTGAGGATACGGGATGTTGTCCAGAAGACCTGCTTGAGGCGATGAACGATAGGGAAAAGTGGCGAGAGAGGGTCAGGGATATCCGTGCTACCAGCACGACATGGTGATGATGATGATAATTCATTACGGATTTTTTTTCTTGCTTTGATATTTTCCTAAATCTTTTTTATCGTTTTTCAGACTTTTATTCTTTTTTCTTTCTTTTTTATTCACTCATTTTTTGTCAGCTCCTGGTCACTCCATCGTCTTCACATTTTTAATGATCAACTGATTAATTATAAAGCCATTTCAACTCGTTGAGGGTTATTGAATTTAGGGAATCACATTCATTGGTCTTTCTTTTTTTCAAATATAATTTCATTTATTTATTCATTCATTTTCATTATGAAATAGCAATAAGTATGATATGAATTTAATTGATTGACGGATTGATTGATTTATTTTTCCATGTCAACCCGTCTAGGGATATTTTCAGCACACAAAGATAATGAAATGATTACATCAGTCTCATGGTTTAAGTTCTAGTTCTCAACATAGTCTCCTTCCTCATTCAATGGATTATTCCACCGTTTAGAGCAGCCCACTCGGTTGGGGCTGCAGAATACACCAACTGTTTCTCTGAAGAGGGGTAAGACCCCTCCAAAATTATCTTGGATATATAGTAAACAATTTGATGGTGAGGCTCCAGTAATGCTGGAGCTTTGGGGAATGCAGTGTACATCTTCATTGTCATTGCTGCCGGGTATACACTGGCCCGGAGTGGTAGCACATAATGGAACCTTATTTATCGGTAAAAAAAAACTGTTTGGCATTTAAATTGTGTGCAAACAAATGATTTTTCTGAAATTAACTTGTTTGAAATAGAACTGTTTGATCATTTGGACAGTGTGGAAACAAATAACTGATGTTTAATTGAATTGTTAGTGTTAAACAGCAATAATTAGACACACTTAACTGTGTAAGTAAGTAAAGTTGGCTTCCTTTTCGATAGCTACTACACTGAGTTGTAGGGGAGGGCGCTACTCCTTCCCCTGGATTGCTCCACTTTATCCTTCATACGTACCGTATATTGCTGAGTATTAAGCAAGGAAGTATCAAGTACCATTTTTAAAGTCTTTGGTATGACGTGACCTGGGATTGAACCCAGGTCTAACTGTGTACAAATAGTAATTAACAGTGTAATAGTAAATATAATTATTGTATTTGATATTGGTCTCCACTCGTCCGCCAACTTCAAAGTACTCCAGTCCCTTTAAAAATCCTTTAGTTATTGTACCAATCACAATTAGTATAATTGTCACCTTCATATTCCATAGTTTTTTCAATTCTCCAGCAAGGTCGAGGTACTTATCTCTATTATTATTATTTGTGAAGAATTTAGATTGACGTTGATTCAATAATGTAGGATTTGAATTAACTCAATAGATGACACGACATTACACTGAGGGGGAACCAGAATAGAATTTCCACGAAATTCACGTGTGAATTTAGTACATAATATATATATATATATATATATATATATATATATATATATATATATATATATATAAAGCAGTCAGTCTCCCTAAAAGCGTAAGAGGGATTTTTTTGCTGTAATACCAACTTACTCAAAGGCTTAGCTATGAACATTTATCGGCTTAAACGAATGACTAATTAACTTTAGAGCAAGACAAAAATATTTCTTGTGTGCTTATGAACCTTATTCGTCAACCAGATGCGAACTCAGCTGTTGGGGTCATGTCTGATTATGCAAGAAATCCCCAGATACCAATACGGGTGTCACTGAACAAGAGCACAGTGAGTCGTGTGTACCTTGGGTATTCACGCAGTAGTAATGAGCGAAGAGAGTACGATTTTTCACAAAAAGAAATTCTACATTCTTGAAATCAAACATGGGGGAGGGGGTTTACCGTAACGCAGGAGTTAACAAATCTGCCTCCCAGACCTATTCTCCTAGTGCAGTGAGTTTCGGTGCATCACTTTTGCGTCCTTGTGCCTAACTAAAGTGATATAGCAGAGTCTTGTTATTGTGGCATTCTAAGTCTGTAGTTACCATCTTTACAAGTTGATTTAAAAAAATATATATATATATATATCAATAAAGAAAAGAAAAAAGTGTAGAGAAAATGATTCGTTGTCAAGTACTTCCTCCACGATTGGTTGGTTGGTTTGCTGTTTTGTTTTACGACATATCAGCCCCTTTCAGGTCATTTATCACCGAATTAAGTCATTTTGATAAGTTTCAAACAATTCAGTTTAGAATAAGTATATTTTTTGTTTACACAGTTAAATGTCAAACAGTTAATTCAAACAATTCAGTTTAGCATGAGTACACAGTTTCAATGTCAAAAACAGTTCTATTTCAGATAATTTAGCGTACAAATACAGTTTTATTTCAAACAATTCAGTTTAGCATAAGCACATAGTTTAGTTCTATTTGACCTATAGATATGATCCTGTCTGGTGCTACCACTCCGGGCCAGAGTGGACCTGGGAGCGATGACAATGAAGGCGTACTCCGCATTCCTCAAAGCTCCAGTATTACTGAAGCCTCACCATCAGATTGTTTAGTGTCATATCCAGGACACTCATTGGGAAAGTCTTACCCCTCTGCAGAGATGTAGTTGGTGTATTTACTGCCCCAGCCGACTGGGCCATTCTTGCACGGATTATATATCGCACCGTTTTATACCCTTTAATATTAATAATAATATACCAGTAATATAAATTAAGTTGGCCAACCGTAGTCGAGGGGAAACCCGAAGGCTTCCTTTTCAATCACTGCTACACCAAGTTGTAGGATAGGGCGCTATTCCATTCTCAGGATTACTCCACTCACCTTTGATCCGTACCTTATAATTCTGAGTGCTAAGCAAGGAGGTATCAAGTATCATTTTTTGAGTCTTTGGTATGACTCGAAATGACTCAGTAATATAATATTGCCAAATATGTGAGAATCAAATATTTTACTGGAACTCCAATAATTTACAATTTTTTAAGGAAATAAAAAGTAAACAAACAAATGAAAGACGTAAATCAAAGAGTAAAAACAAATAGAAATAAAAACTCAGTAAAATAATAACTGTAAAGATACTTCAAGTGATAAACTATGGAAATTGCACTCGAAATGACCATGGCTTAGAAGAGGAAACTTGAAGAGAGAAACTGAATCACTTTTAATGAAAGCATCAAAATGAAAATTAAGAGCAAAAAATTTATCATATTTACCCAAGCCCTCCGCTCGGGCAGGATATGACACAAGGTCAATTTTTAAGTGGAGTTTAACAGGTTTGAATTCAAAGTTTTCCTTCTCCTAGACAAGTTGCCTCACCAAGGCTGAAGAACCCAGTCTGCCCTACTATTTACCCATTGGTGAAGGGAGAATAGTTGGATTCATACCTTTCCCAAGGGTATTAGTGCTATGAGAAATGCAATCAGTCTCGTCCAGGATTTGAACTCGTGTCGCCGTGTCCATTTCCTACGACGATAACCATTACACCACGGACATAAAAGAGCAAAAAATTTATAACACCTACGAGAACCACAAGAGGTGGTGGCAGAGATGAAACATTTAATCACAATATAGGTGAACGCAGTAACCTGACACGACACCATGTCGAAAGTTGCAACACAACATAATTCAAAACGAATCTGTTTTTTCATCATACGAAAGTTTATCGCTACTTTTTCATAGTAGCCGCCGAAACGAGAAAGATAGATTAAAGGAATTACTCCAGCCCATTAGATGGACAGAAACTAGATATCGTGTGAAACAAAACGGACATACTTCTTGACCGACCCGGACCCACCCCAACGGGGCCTCTCCACCCCGTCTTTTTCCGGTGTTTCTCTGACTGCCGCCAACTCTCTTACTGACTAACTCAACTTCCCGACTCCGACTTCTCACTCTTCTTGCGTCTTTTAATCTCTTTCTTATAAATGTTCTTTTAATATTTCCCTTGACTAATGCCTAATCACACGTAATCACTAAAACTTTTTAGTGAGACGTCATTGCTAAATATCAGCTGATATCTAAATGTTTATTTTGATATTTCGCTTATTGCTGATTCTAAAACAAACCTGTCGATCTTTATCTTGATAGGAATTGACACTGATATATAAAATAAGCTTTATCCTCTTTGACCTTTCTACATCGAAAACCTGTTATATCGAACTTGACGTTTTTCTCGAAAACAATTTATCACTAAAATAATTAAAGCCCCTAATTATTTTACAAAAGAAATACAAGGGTAGGCACGAATTTTTCCCTCAATATGAGGTTACTCCATAATATTTTCCTCTGTATGGCTTTAAAAATATACCATTAATTTGAATAATTTAATCTGGTTTAAGAAATATCTTATGAAGTTAGTATATTCAAATATTGAATAAGCTGGCTGGTTGGGTTAATGGCACATCAACTTTCGTAGGTTATTTAATGCCAAATCCATTTTTATGTAAATAATCAGTTCTATTTAAAACAATTCAGTCTAGCCTGAGTACACAGTTTAATTGTAAAAAACATTCCTATTTCAAGCTATTCAGTTTATTCAAACAGTTCTAATTCAGCCAATTCAGTTTAGTACAAGTATTGATTTTTTTACACACAGTTAAATGTCAAAACAGTTCTTTTTTAAACAATTCAGTTTATCATAGTTACGCAATTTAACTGTAAGTAAACAGTTCAATTGTCAAAAACATTTCCATTTCAAGCTATTCAGTTTAGTCACACAGTTCTAATTCAGCTAATTCAGTCTAGCATAAGTATGTAATTTAGTTCTATTTAACCCATACATAGGGACCTATCAGGTGCTACCGTTCCGGGCCAGAATGGACCCGGGAGCAATGGCAATAAAGGGGTGCTTCATATTCCCCAAAGTCCCAGCATCACTGGAACCTCACCATCAGATTGTTTAGTGTCATATACAGGACACTCATTGGAGGGGTCTTACCCCTCTTGCAGACGTGCAGTCGGTGTATTTTACAGCCCCAGCTGACTGGGCAAAAATAGTGAAAAAAATGTTTTGTATCTAAACTGTTGTTAGTTTATTTACGGATAAATTTAAAAAAAACAAAAACAAGATGAACGTCCTATAAGTGTGTTAATAATTTCAAAAATTCTTCTAATTAAAACTTAAACTTCTAAAACGATCTAATAATAAAAAACAGAACTAAATATTAGGCTAATTCTATATTCATATCAATGGCTGTTTTGTTTTTTTGTTGTTTTGTTTTGTTTACTGCAACTTACTGCATCTGCACAAAATAGCTGGAGCTTCAATGATTTTGGTCCATGTTTGTAGACAGCACGATTGCCAAGTAGGTTAACTTTATTGCATGGATTGCCTTCTTGAAAGAGTTTTACGAACCTTTTTATTGTTTCAATTGACAGTTGTTAGCCAGGTTTCCTTTCAACTAGATATCGTCAACTAATTGTTGAGGTCTACAACAACTGTCTTTTAACTGAAGCTCATTTTTGTTGGCATTTGTTTTAGGAATATGAATTAAAATATCATTTTATAATTATTTCCTCAATGTTAGGTTATTCCTTCATATTTTCTTCTGCAAGACTTGAAAAATAGAGTATAAATTTGAATTAATCTAGTTTGATTAAGGAATATTCTATGAAGCAAAAGTGTTCAAGCTATCAAATAAAAAATGTTTTACGTCTTATCTGTCATAAATTTATTTAGTGGCGATATACCAAGTCTCACCAAACAAGGGGGTGATTCCACTTCCAGCCCGCTGATCGTTCTGCTGGCCGGATATATCTTGGGATGATACGATCGATTCGTAATCTGCTCATGATGTGTGATTTTTTTAGATCTAGCAGCAGATTAATCGCTTAGTCGCCCGTCGACAAGTTAACTAATGACATCGCACAATGAAGAGGGAAAAAAATGTTGACGCTAATAACAGAGAACAAACACAGTTTTTTTAACAATAATACTATTTAGGAAGAAAAGAAATAATGTCTTTTAACAATGGTACTAGCTTTTACCTTTCATAGAAGTGGCGGTTTGAAATAAGAGACCCGGTTAACAAAGTATCAGTCGATTCCTTGTATAAGTTTAGGCTATTCTATTTTTGCAATCTCAACGATGGTTATATTTGCTTTCTCTCAATCCTTAGGATTATTCTGCAATGTTTTAATACGACAGGCTTTCTTCACATTCTATATCCAGGGTAGTCTGGTAGAAAACAAAGACGTGGAATATAGTAGTTCCTTTTTCTATTGACGCACTGATACGGACTTTTTTCTGTCTCTCTGCAATTGTGCTTTCTGGATTCACTTCGCTTTTTTACACCCAGGGTAATCTGGTAATAGGTCAGATCTCAGAGCGACGAGGAATTCAACTCTCGTTCTCTCCGCAGGACTCTCTCTTTTTGTGGGGAAGAAAAGAGTATTGTATTTTATATACGAGGATCATTAAATAAGTTTAAAGACTTTTTTCGTATGGGCACTTTTATTGATAGTACACACATCAAACTCTAGTCCCCTTCGAAATAGTCTCCTCCGGTTGCAATGCTCTTGTTGTACCGTTACAACAACTTCTGGAAGACCCCATGGAAGTCCTCTTGTGTGAGCGTGTCAATGATCTTCGTCACAGCCTTTTTCATCTCATCAATTGTCTCATAACGACAGTCTCTGGGCTTAGGGAATAACCAAAAGTCACAGGGAGCAAGGTCTGGACTATAGGGACGGTGAGGAACTGTCTTGATGCCCATCTTGCTCAAATAGTTTGTGACAAGAATGGAGTTGTGGACTGGTGCATTGTCCTGGTGGAAATGCACTGACCCGATTTGAAGAGTGCTGGCCACTTCCGACGGAATCTCTTCCTGAACTCCCTTAAAACCTCAACATAGTAACCCTAACCCTAACCCTAACCCTTTCGCCAATCAACTCTGGTGTATTGACGTCTTACTCCTCCAAAACCGCTTATCATCCCTCACAGACTCCGTGCCTTCCTTGAATCTCTTATGCCTCTCAAAAACTGATGCTCGGTTCATGCAAGATCGTCCAAAAGCAGTCTGAAGCATTCCATACGTTTCAGTGATATTTTTTTCCAAGTTTAAAACACAATTTTATTGCTTATCGTTCTTCAAAGTGTCCTCACGTCCAGATTGCATTTTTGAAATTCACCAGCTGCGACAATCAGGCTTTAGTAGGGTGTATTCCAATTGCTACTGTAGCTGTTGATTTTAACCTGAAATCATAAAAATTGGTCAGTCATCTCATAAGATGTATAGCAATAACGTACTGAATTTTCAAGAGTCTACGACAATTTTAAATGCCTGTACAAAAAAAGGCTGGAAACTTTTTGAATTCCCCACGTACACCTCCATTGGAGGCTAGTGATGGTGGCGAAGCTGAGAAACATCGAATTTCTCCTAATTTGGTTTACAACGATCTATTCAATATATATATATAGAGATCAATTCAATATATATATATATATATATATATATATATTCTTTTAGGTCAAAACAACATTTTTCCTATTTACTCTTTCTGAATCTATTTTTTTTTATTCTCACTTTTCACAGTGTACCGAGTTCTGTCTTCTAAAATCCACCTGAGCTAATTCTTATTTTTATGGTCAATAAATTACATTGACTGACCTTTGACCTATCGGGTCAGATTTTATTGCTAAATAAAAACTGGAAGTAAATATTTTCGAAATTTACGAATTTGATATTTTTGCCTGGGTGGAAGAGGTTATTTTTTAAGGGAGAGGAGTGTAGTGTTACCACCCACGCAAAGTCCATGAGGAATTTACACCAGTGAAACGCTTAGAATGAAGTGGATAAAATTGTTTAGCATAAAAGAGGAAAAAATGAAAATATTTAGAACAACTCCTAAGTCACTCGGTGAAAGTAACAAGGAACATTTGTACATTGGGTTGGGTTGGGTTTTATGGCATATCAACCATTGTCGGTTATTTATTGCCAAATCCTTTTTATACATATATATTAAATATATGATTTGGTTTGGTTGGGTTTTATGGCATATCAACCATTGTAGGTTATTTAATGCCAAAACCTATTCATACATATATATTAAATATATATGATTTGGTTTGGTTGGGTTTTATGACATATCAACCGTTGTAGGTCATTTAATGCCAAATCCTTTTTATACATATATATTAAATATATATGATTTGGTTTAGTTGGGTTTTTTGGCATATCAACCATTGTAGGTTATTGAATGCCAAAACCTATTTATACATATATATGATTTGGTTGGGTTGGGTTGGGTTGGGTTTTATGTCATATCAACCTTTGTAGATTAAGGCCTCTTTATACATATATATTTATCATTTGTCGGCATATTTTCTGGATAACATTTTTAAACAAGTTCGAGCTCATTTGTTTGCACACAGTTAAAGAGTTTTAAGTATTGATATGTAACATTAACCATTTCAAATCAGAATTTTGTTTGCACACATTTGAAAGGATACACATGTGATTTCTAAGTTAGTAGTTTTTAAGTAATTTCATTTTCAAATGATGGTTTGGTTTCTTTGTTTAAAGGCATATAAACCTTAGTAGGTTATCTAATGTCAAAGCTATTCTCTTAGAAGAACAGTAGTGGTACTATTTAACCCATAGCTTGGAGGATAAGGGTGTTCATACCTTTCCCAAGGGTATTTGCCTGAATGTGAACGTAATAGCGCGACTGAAGTACGAACTCGCTTACAACGATCCTGCAGTCCATCGCTTTAACCATTACCCTACGAGGACACCCCCCGATTTTCAAATGAGTTCGAACTAATTTGTTTGCACACTAGTAGTGCTGTTGTTTATACACGGTTAAATGGTTTATTGCAACCACTTGTAATTATTGTGCTCATGGATTGTGTTCTCCAGTGGCCCGGAAAACAGGGTTCAATCACAGGACGTGTCATACCAAAGATTCAAAGACCAGTACTTGATGCCGCCTTGCTTATTACTCGGCGTTATAAGGTACAGATCAAGTGTAAAGTAGAGCAATCCTAGGAAAGAAGTAGCGCCCTCCTCTACACATCGCTGTAGTAGCTATTGAAAAGGAAGCCTTCGGGTCGCCCTTAACTACGGTCGCCAACTTTACTTACTTTATAATTCTATTAAATATTAATCATTTCTTGCAAACAGTTAAATGGTTTAAAGTATTGTTCTGCAACCCAAACAATTAAACATCCGTCATTTGTTTACACACAGTTAAATGGTAAACAGTTCTATTTCTAACAATTCAATTTAACAGAAGACATTTACTTACATTTGACCCATAGAAAGGACCCTATCAAGTAATACCACTCTGGGTCAGAGTGAACTTGGAAAAGGGTACTTCATATTACCCCAAACTCCCAGACTGAAGCCTCATAATCAGATTTTTTTAATCTAGTTTAAATTTAAAACTAGAAACTTCAGTTATATGTGTGGATAGGTTAAATGACCTCCCTTGATTAAAAGTAGCTTTGAGTGATCGTTCGTTGTATTATGCAAATCTGGACGACAGGCCGTCGCATGGGGACAACTTATGGAGCAGTGGAAGTCGTCATTTGCATTCTAGGTCACGTACTTCACCTCGTATACTATTAACTAAAAATATAATCTATTTTATTTATAATTTGTTTATCTACTGCTAAATAAAAAAAAACTATGAGAAAATCCTCTTGATGTGCTAATTCCCAGGTTTTTGCCACGGGTAATCGAGGGTTGTTTTTTGTTGCCTCCAGTTACACAACAGACAAACAATCATAAGTTACAGTTCCACACTTGAAGAAGGTAGGAAAATGGTGTGGCTAAAAGAAAGAAAATTTAGAAAAAAAATACCATTAATTTAATCTAGTTTGTTTAAGAACCATTTTATAAAGCTAGAATGTATAGCTTTTAAATAAAAAAAAATGTTCAGTATCTTATCTGTCGTTATTTTATTAACTGCTAAATAAAAAATTAAAAATTAAAAAAACCCAACGTGAACCTTCTCTAAGTTTGATAAAGTCATAATTTTTGCCAGAGGTAGTCGATTGAAAGCATTCTTCGCGACAATCAACCACTTAATTGATATTCCAACTGCTGCTGACAAGAAGATTTGTTCCCGCAGACGACAACTTTATCTGAAACTTTCCCTACATAGAATCTGTCAATTTACATAAGAAGTACGTCTTTCGTTATGATTGTGTATTGTAAAGACGCCATGTTGATTTGAACAAAGAAAGTAACCAACAGAAACTCTTTAACATCTCCTGCGACTAGTTTTCTGGTTGCAGGGGGCGCTATTTTATCGCTTATTGAATTGTTAATCTGTTACTTCTAAACTGCGGTGTTGACCCCCCAACAAGTATACAAGAAAGGCGTGACTGAAAGATTTTAGAAGTTGAAAAGCTTACATATATTAGCCGTACACATAGTGTTATCCACGAAATGAAAATTCTGCCTGTTCAAACGGAGAGAAATTGTCACCACAAGAAACATTTGGTATTCAGATTAATACAAAGCAATGCGTAAGACGATTATAGTTTTGACTGATATTCAATATTAAGACGTGTCTCCAAGTCGAGCCAGCCCAGTCCACCACCCCTGGCCGATCACAAGCACATTTACTGCATTGCAGATAAATAAGTAGACCCCTAAGAGTTTTGGGTAAAATGTTCGATTACTTCTGAATTTACAATATGAAATCAAAACGGATATCATTAGGTATTATTTATTTATTTTTCTTGACAAACATCGTATGAAAGTAAGATAAACCAATAGAGATTAAAGTGGCACAGGGCCAAAAAGAAAACGGGAAATTTGTATATCTAAGAATAATGGTGAGAGTATCAGCCAATGGTTCCGGTGACCGGGTTCAATCCTCGGTCGAATCATACCAAAGACTCAAAAAATGGAACTTGATGCTGCCTTGCTTAACACTCACCATTATAAGGTAAGGATCAAGGGTAAGTGGAGCAATCCTGGGAAATGAGTGGCGCCCTCCTCTACACCTCGGGTGGGGGTAGCAATCGAAAAGGGAACCTTCGGGTCGCTTTGACTACACTTGGCCAAATTATATATATATATATATATGAATGTCATTCAATAAATAAGGAGATTTATTTTGAAAAAGGCAAATTTTTTTTTTTTTCAGAATTTCTTCCATAAATGTGAACTCAGCATTTTTTTAAATTGGTTTATAGAAAAATTATTTTAATTTAACAAAAATGTCTGTTGTACGGATATTCAAAATATTTTAGGGATATTCAAATAAAACAGAGTGCTCGATACTTAAACAGAGTTCTGTCATCAAATCTTTTGGTAGCTGAGAAGTGTGAACCAAGTGAAATTTACAGAAGAACGTGTGATGTTTACCGAAGAAAACTTTTTTAGTCAAAAAATTTTACGAATGGGCGAAACATGGTTTTGCCATGAGGAACCTGAGTCGAAAAAACAGTCCATAGTGAAAACACACTGACTTTCCAATAAAAAAAAGCTCTGGCCCAGGGGTCAGTAACAAAGGATAATATTTGCGAATTGTAGGATTAAATGAAGACTTTTTTATCTATATATTTATTTATTTATTGCAGGAGTTAGTGCGTATAAAACGAGGGTCATTCTGTTATATACTCATATAATATTGATGCATGCGTTAACACAACGACACAATGAAGACGAGCAACACAGTTCTTAGAAAAATATACCTCTCACTTTATTTGAAAGGGTTGTGTGTGAGAGGGAGTTGGAGATCGAACAGAACTGCAACATATTGACCCCCACTCTTATGGCCATAAGCGTTTCTTTCCCGTTCTCCAGGGTTGCTCAATCGGAAGCCCGGGGGCCCGGAGGCCCGGCTCTCTGCTGGGTGCTGGTTTTCTCTACCGCATCTTATCTCCAACTGGTCTGATCTCCAAACTCACTGATTTCCTGTCTTCACCGAGTTATATAATAGTTCAACACCCACTCTTTTGGAATGGTATGTTTTGATCGTCATCGAGCGGAAATAACTGTCATGCAGTTCACAGGTCACCCTCTTCCGGTGCATCAGTTTGTGACTGTACCGTGGGTTTTGAACCCTGTCCCATATTGTCAGCCAAGCTCGCCCACGCCAATGGAATATGCGCTTCCGCCGTCTTTGGAATGGCATGTTTGGCCGGGTCAGAAGTCAATATACAACAATTCAATGAATAAGGTGAATTTTGCCGGTTCCTTACAGAAAATGATTTGCAGTTTTATGGTTTCAAAAATTTCTATCTAATGCTAGCAATTTGTAAGCTATTAAATATAATTCATAATATACGAGTAATTGCTGAAGATTTCTTGACTCAACCAAGTAAGGAATGCGTTTTTATTTCAATTCAGCTGATGAACTATTTTCCCATTGAAACATGTTTGATTAAAAGGTAGAACTCTTCGTGCTTGCCTATTCTAAATTTGATTCGTTCAAGTTGTTTAACTTTAACATGGAATGAATTTTAAAAAAAGGTGCCTCGTGTTTCCCAAGTACGTTTATCCCCCATAAAACAAAATCGGGGGTGTCCTCGTGGTGTAATGGTTAAAGCGATGGACTGCGGAATCGCAGTAAGCGTGTTCGTACTCCAGTCACGCTACTACGTTCACTTACGAGCAAATACCCTTGGGAAAGGTATGAACACCCTCATGCCAGCTATGAGTTAAATAGTACCACTACTGTTCTTCTAGGAGAATAGCTTTGGCATTAAATAACCTACAAAGGTTGATATGCCATCAAACAAAGAAACCAACCAATCAAACCAAACCAGATCTTTTTCATAGCAAAACTGATATCAAAATTATCTTGATAAGAGAATTAATTTTTTTTTTATTTATTGCGGACTTTTGGTCCTCATCTTGGTAGTTTTTGTGCTGTTTCTTCTTTCACTACGTTTCCGCCAAATTTCACCTCTGGCCTTCTTCAGGTGATTTACCGTGACCTCGGATAGGAATGCTGAGTCTTGTAACCGTATCCCCAGTAATTACTGCCTTCCATAGTTGTTGTCTATCGGACCACGTTTTTGACCAACTAAAACTCTGGCCGGCTTGGGTAGGATTTGAAACCGCTATCTTCTGACAATGTTCACCCGAAACCGTAGATACTCAACGCCTCTATCCGCTGCGCCACGGACCCCGAAGAGCGATCAAGGATGGATTTTTTGGTCTTATAAATCCTTATCTGGTCTTCCAGAGTCGGGTCTGTACCAAATTTTTTGTACTTGTCTTTAATTGGAATTAATTTAATTCTCAGATTAAGAAGCCTCATCTCAAAATGATTCCAATTAAAGACAAGTTATCTTGATTAGTTTACCACACCATTTACTAATTACAACAAACATTTTAATTGCATGTTTCATCCTAACTCTCCAGATTTAAATCTACGTATGGTGTATCGTTCAAAAGATCCACCAGCGGCCTACAAAACAAAAAACTTGTTTAGAGTTGCTATCACTGACCTGATAGCTAACGCGAACAGAAACCAACTTCCAGTCGTTTCTGAGGCCTCTAGAGAGATTTTATTAAATAATTTTATTCTTTGTTTTTTTTTGTTTCAACTTGAACATGTGAACACAGTTTTTTTTTATTTGTTTGTTTTTGGATATCTTTCGTTTTTATAATATAAATTTGTTCATAGTCGGCGCATTCTGGACATCTGTTTGTATGGATTCAATTTTATGCCTGGTTACTGGACTTCTTTATTGTTCTCAATACACGAACGAACTACACATTATTTTGCTTTTAAAATCGCAAGTTAGAGTAAATTAATTTTTATTTTATTGCCTTGGAAGTGTATTCCTTCATACCTTCCGTCCTCCCAATCTTTTTTGGTTCTTTTCGTCGATTTTGTTTTTCTTAAATATTTGTTTGGTATATTGCCTTGTTATTGGTTGTTTACTTTTATTGTTGCCGTCAAAGTGACGTCTGTCGT
Source organism: Sepioteuthis lessoniana (assembly GCA_963585895.1). Lineage (NCBI taxonomy): Eukaryota > Metazoa > Mollusca > Cephalopoda > Myopsida > Loliginidae > Sepioteuthis > Sepioteuthis lessoniana. The sequence goes on from OY757927.1 coordinate 7,799,252, forward strand.
CTCAAACTGACCAATCATGTTCCATCAATCTTGCTTAAAATGTCGAGTGCAACCATTCAATTTGAAATTCAAATGTTCCAAACATACTTCAACTAGGAGCATCCACTCCGTCATAATTCTGTAATTAAAACAAATTGCTCCCAGGCAAAAAAAACAAAACAAAAAAAAACACCCACACGCCACCTCCGAAACAAAAGAAAAAATTTAAATTAAAAAAATCGAATATAAAGTCTGATTTTTTATCAGTTTGTTCTGTAGAGCAGTGGCTTATCTCACAAATGATTATTTCAAACCCAGTCAGAAAATATTCTAAACTATAAATTTATTATTTCTAATGGAACACGATAATCTCTATTGTTAGGTTTGGTTTGGTTTGGTTTGGTTTGTTGGGTTTTATGGCATATCAACTTTTATAGGTTATTTAACGCCAAATCCATTTTTATGTAAATAATCTGTTCTATTTAAAACAATTCAGTTCATCATAAGTACACAGTTTAATTGTCAAAAACATTTCCATTTCAAACTATTCAAGCAGTTATATGTAACAATTCAGTTAAGTGTAAATACAGTTTTAATGTCGAAAAACAGTTCTATTTCAAATAATTCAGTTAAGCATAAGCACGCAGTTTAAATGTAAGTACGGTTTCATTGTCAAAAACATTTCTATTTCAAGCTATTCCGTTTACTCAAACAATTCATTTTAGCATAAGTATGCTGTTAGTTCTATTTAACCCATAGATAGGGCCCTATCAGGTGCTACCACTCCGGACCAGAGTAGACATGGGAGCAATGGCAATGAAGGGGTACTCCGCATTCCCCAAAGCTCCAGCACTGCTGGAACATCATCAGATTGTTTAGTGTCATATCCAGGACACTCGTTAGCGGGGGGTTACCCCTCTGCAGAGGTGCAGTCAGTGTATTCTACAGCCCCAGCAGACTGGGCAATATTGTTAGGTATTATTTCGAAAGTATTTAGACACGGTAAGCAAAAATAAAATATAATGTGTATCCTTATCTTTGAACGACAAAGAATTTTCATTTTTGGTTGAATAATTTCAATGCTGTAGATTTTGGTAAGAAAATAATACCTAATATTTTGATAGTATGGTGAAGGAGGGAGTCTTTTATAAAACAAGTGTCTGTTGTCAGTAACCTTCTGAGCGAACATCTTTATTCAATCCTTGAAGTTGAGGTTCCTGTGGCGTTGTGACAAGCTGGAAATTCAAATTACCCCTTCGCTGCTATTACTCCTAGGTCCACTCTGATCTAGAGTGGTAGGATCCGTTAACGTTTCATTTACTGGTCTAATAATCTGTTTAAAAATTATCAATATTTAATGGGACTGAGAGTAAAAAAAAAAAAAAAGAAAAACTACACACACACAAAAAAAAAAATACAAACGTTCAATGAACGTCATTCCCTAACTTCTAAGCATAAAATAATCCTAGACAGATTGACATGCCGTTAAAATCCATCCATCATATAGGACAAACATAGGGTTAGAATGGACAAATACCAAATACTATTTTCAGTCGAGAGGAGGTGTCTCCCCTCATGGCATGGTGGCTAACGTTTTGGACTGAAACATTGTAATAAGTTTGGTTTGGTTTGGTTTGTTGGGTTTTATGGCATATCAGCCTATTATTTAATGCCAAATCCATTTTTATGTAAATAATCTGTTCTATTTAAAACAATTCAGTTTAGCATGAGTACAGTTTAATTGTCAAAAACATTTCTATTTCAAACTATTCAAGCAGTTATATATAATAATTCAGTTTAGTGTAAATACAGTTTCAATGTCAAAAACAGTCCTATTTCAAACAATTCAGTTTAGCATAAGCACGCAGTTTGAATGTCAGTACAGGTGTATTGTGAAAAACATTTCTATTTCTAGCTGTTCAGTTTAGTCAAGCAGTTCTAAGTTAGCTAATTCAGTTTAGTATAAGTACAGATTTTGTTTACACAGTTACATGTCAAAACAGTTCCATGTTAAACAATTCAGTTTAGTGTAAATACAGTTTAAAAGTCAAAAAACAGTTCTATTTCAAATACTTCAGTTTTGCATAAGCAGGTAGTTTAAATGTAAGTACGGTTTAATTGTCAAAAACATTTCTATTTCAAGCTATTCAGTTTAATCAAACAATTCAGTTTAGCATAAGTATGCCGTTAGTTCTATTTAATCCATAGATAAGGCCCTATCAGGTGCTACCACGTCAGGCCAGAGAGAACCTGGTAGCAATAGCAATGAAGGGGTGCTCCGTATTCCCCAAAGCCCCAGCATTACTGGGATCTCACCATCAGACTGTTTAGTGTCATATCCGGACACTCGTTGGTGGGGTCTTACCCCTCTGCAAAGGTGCAGTCAGTGTATTCTACAACCCTAAGCGACTGGGCAAATCGTAATAAGCAAGTTCGAACTCTAGATACGCCTTGACCCTCACTTTTGAACTAATACTCTAAGGAAAGATATCAACCCCCATTATCCTCCTCCCAGATTTTGGTTAAATGTTACTACTGCTGTTCTTCTACAAAGACAGCTTTGGAATTAAATATCTCGTGAAGTTTGATATGCCGTTAAAAACAAAGAAGCCAAACCAAACTAACCTTAATAAACAAGCTCAAATATACATTAGAAGTGTACTTATTTTTGGACTGTTACATTCATAATTTTGGCTACAGCGTTTCAATGTATTATGTTTGGTAATGAATAACAACTAATGATATATTAAGTTTTAGAATTACATCAGCTTTTAAACATTGATAGCCGAGCCATTGGCTTAAGGAGTAGAGTGTTCGCCAATGGTCCGGGAGACCAGGGTTCAATCTCAGGTCGAGTCATACCAAAGACTCAAAAAATGGTTCTTGATGCCGCCTTGCTTTACACTCAGCATTATAAGGTACATATCAAGGGTAAAGTGGAGCAATCCAAGGAATAGAGTAGTGCCCTCCCCTCCATCTAAATGTAGTAGCTATTGAAAAGGGAACCTTCGGTTCACCCTCGAGAAAGGTCGCCAACTTTATTTAAAACATTGAAAATGGAACTAGGAACGAAGTTTTTACTTGTTTAAAATGATTGTCTTAGATTTCTAGATAAGGTTTTTCCATTTCCACAGAAATAACATAGCCCAGTCGGTTGGGGCTGTAGAATCCAATGTTACCGAAGGGTAAAACCCCCATCCAACAAGTGTCCTAGATATGACATTAAACCATCTGATGGTGAGGCTCCAGCCTTGAAAATTTGGAAAATGTGGAGTACCTCTGCATCGCCGTTGCTCCCATGTCCACTCTGGCCCGGAGTAGGAGCACCAAATACGGTCCGTTCAATGAGTCAAAAAGAACTTCTTAGAAATAGAACAGTTCGAGCAATTAACTGTGTGTAAACAAACAACTGATGCTTAATTGAATTATTAGTGATACGTGGTGCCTTCAATAAGTTTCCAGACTTTTTGGTACAGGCATTTAAAACTGTCATAGACTCTTGAAAATTTAGTATGTTATTGCTATACAACTTATGAGATGACTGACCAATTTTTATGATTTCAGGTTCAAATGAACAGTGAGCGTGTCAATGATCTTCGTCACAGCCTCTTTCATCTCCTCAATTGTCTCATAACGACAGCCTCTGAGTTTAGGGAATAACCAAAACTCACAGGGAGCAACGTCTGGACCAAAGGGAGGGTGACGAACTGTCTTGATGCCCATCTTGCTCAAATAGTCTGTTACAAGGATGGAGTTGTGGACTGGTGCATTGTCCTGGTGGAAATGCAACTGACCCGATTTGAAGAGTGCCGGCATCTTCCCCTGGAATCTCTTGCTGAACTCCATTAAAACCTCAACATAGTAACCCTAACCCTAACCCTTTGGCCAATCAACTCTGGTCTACTGACTTCCTTACTCTTCCCACACCTCTCATCATCCCTCACAGTCTCCCTGCCTTTCTTGAATCTCTTATGCCACTCAAAAACTCATGCTCGATTCATGCAAGATGCTCCAAAAGCAGTCTAAAGCATTCCATACGTTTCTATGGTAACATTTTTTCCAAGTTTAAAACAGAATTTTATTGCATATCGTTCTTCTAAAGTGTCAGATTGCATTTTTGAAATTCACCAGCTGTGACAATCAGGTTTTAGTAGGATGTATTCCAATTGCTGCTGTAGCTGTTGATTTGAACCTGAAATCATAAAAATTGGTCAGTCATCTCATAAGATGTATAGCAATAACATACTACATTTTCAAGAGTCTATGACAGGCGCAGGGTTGTGTATATACCGTTTGTTCGTATGGTCAAATTTAAATTTCTTGCACATTTCCCAGTGGATCACCTTGCCCACCCAGTTGTGTCTCGCCTTATACTCCTTCTGTGTTAATTTGCTGCATTCGCTTATTATATGATTGATAGTTTTATCTCTGTCACCGCATACCCTATATTTGCTATTTTGTTGCGTCTAGTCTATTCTCGCTTTGATATGATTGGTTCTGATGGCGTTGTTTTGTGCTGCTATTAGGAGAGATTCCGTTTCTCTCTTAAAGTTTCCTTTTTTTAGCCAGGTCAAAGTTTTCTGGTGTGAGATGTTGTTTATTAGACGTTTAAAGCGGCCATAGAGTTGTTTTCCTTCCCATTTTTGTTTCCTAGTTATTGTCATTCTGTTGTCTATCGTGTTGTCGGTATTGTTTCTGATGACTGTAATTAGTGTTTTTCTATATAGATGAGTCGTTGTATCGATGCGTCACATTGTCTTTGATGCAGGCAAGTCCTCTTCCTCCCTCTTTTCTTGATACATATAGTCTATCAACGTCATCTCTGGGTTGTAGTGCCTTATGCATGGTCATTAATTTTCTAGTTCTTTGGTCCATTTGTTTAAGTTCATCTCTGGTCCACTTCAAAAAGGGTCCCACGTATCTAACGAGAGGTACAGCCCAAGTATTTATTCCTTTGATAAGGTTTCGGTTAGAGAGTTTTGTCTCAAGTTGTTTTCTGGTTCTCCTAAGATATTCTTTTTGGAATTTGTCTTTCATTTGTATGATGTTGTCAGCGTCCAAGATTCCCAAGTATTTGTAGGTTTCGTTTTCTCCGAGCGTTCTAATCTTGTCTTGATTTGTAGTTCCATTCCGTCAGACATATGTCGTTTGCCACTTTTCATTACTAGCATGACACATTTTTCTATGACAAATTCCATTCCTATATCCTTGCAACGATACGCCCCTCGGGGAATGCGTAGTACTCCTTCATTGCCATCGCTCCCGGGTCCACTCTGGCTCGGAATGGTAGCACCTGATAAAGGTCCTATCTATGAGTTAAATAGAACTAAACAGTGGTTGGAGTTTACTGGGGGTAGGGGTTTTGCATCTAAACTGCGTATTTCTGCTGAACTGAATTGTTTAGAGCAGAACTGTTTTGACACTAAAACTGCGTACTTATGTTAAGCTGAATTGCTTTAAATAGAACTGTTTTGTCATCTAAACTCTGTACTTATGCTAAACTGAATTATCTGAAATAAAACTGTTTTGACATTAACTTTGTGTATTGCCCAGTCGGCTGGGGCTGTAGAATGAACCGACTGCACCTCTGCAGAGGGGTAAGACCTGACAATCAAACCGTATTTCTATTTAAACTGCGTGCTTATGCTAAACTGAATTCTTTGAAATGTAACTGTTTTTGGCATTGAAACTCTACTTACACTAAAGTGATTTGTTTAATATAGAACTGTTTTGATATTTAACTGTGTGTAAAGAAAATCTGTATTTAGACTGAACTAAATTGGCTGAATTAGAACTGCTTGACTAAACTGAATAGCTTGAAATAGAAATGTTTTTCACATTTAAACTGCGTACTTATGCTAAACTGAATTATTTGAAATAGAACTATTTTCATAAAAATGGATCTGGCGTTAAATAACCAACAAAGGTTGATAGGCCATAAAAACCACCTAAACCAAACCAACCTTGAGTGGAGTGACAGTTAAAAATGCTTACCATTATTAGAAATTCCATTCAATATTTTAAAAGTTATGGTTAAAAAAGAAATTTCAAGCTTGCAAACTGTAGAGAATAGGTTCAATTTTTCTGGTTAACTTTTTATCGCTACTTTTACCAAGGAGGGACGTTTTGATCCAAGACAACCTGTAGAGATATAATTCTTGTGTCTTTGTGTTATTTGCGAAAAAGGAAAGATGAAAATAAACAAAGAAAAAAGTTACGCTGCTCAATTTTTAATTAAAGCAACTTTATTTAATTAGAAATTAAAAAAAAAGAAAATGCAAAAAAAAAAAAAAATAGATTTCTTGCATTTTATTTTGTGTTACCGCCTGACAGACGAACTTTTGATATAGATATCAAATGCATGACGGGAAGAGTTGGGTAGTTTGCCGATACTTTTCTTTCTTTCTTTCTTTCTTTCTTTCTTTCTTTCTTTCTTTCTTTCTTTTGTCTTCAGACTTTGCTTTATCATTTTAATTTTTTTTTTTTTGTTTTTCGCCGGTTCTTTTTTTTTATTTCTTTTTTCTTTTTTTAACATTTTTTTTGTTGTTGTTGCTTTTTTTATCTTTTTTTTTTCTTAGTTTTTCTTTTTTCTTTTGTCTTTTTTTTATCATTTTTATTTTTGAATTTTGTTTTTCTTTTGTTTCTTTTCTTTTGTTTTTCTTTTTTTCTTTTGTCTTCTTTTTTGGTTTTTTGCTTTTATCTGTTTTTCTTTCTTTTATCTTTTTTCTATTTTCTTTTGTCTTTTCTTTATCTTTTTCATTTTTTCTTCCTTTTCTCCTGTTCTTTTTCTTTTGGTTTCTTTTTTCTTTTGTTTTTCTTTTTTTTTTATCTGTCTTCTTTTTTGTTATTTTCCTTTGTCTTTCTTGTTCTTTCTTTTTCTTGTCTTTATCTTTTTTCTTTTTTCTGTTTTTTCTTTTGTTTTTCTTCCGTTTTTTTAATTACTTTTTCTTTTTTGTTTTGTCTTTCTTTTTCTTTTTCATTCTTCTTTTTGTTTTCTTTTTCATTTTTGCTTTTCATTTTTGTGTTTAATTTTTCTTTCTTTTTCTTTTCCTTTTATTTTCTGTTTTTCTTTTATCTCTTTTCTTTTCTGATTTTTTTTATTTTCACCTTTCTTTTTTTCTTTCTTCTCTTTTCTTTTTTGTTTTGACTGTTTTTTTTTCATTTTTCTTTTCTTTTTTAAATTTTGCTTTTTTTCTTTCTTTTTCCTTTCTTCTTTTTTTTTGTCTTTTAATTTCTTTTGTCTTTTATATTTCATTTTTTTTTTAAGTATTTATTTCTTTTTATTTCGAATGTTTTACTTTTTAAGTTTTTCTTTTTCTTGTTTCTCTCTCTTTTTTCATTAGTTCATTTCTTTTTCTTTTTCCCTTTTCCTTTTGTTTCTCTTTTTCTTTCTTTTTTCTTTTTCCTGTTTTTTTTTCTTTTTTCTTTTTCTCTTTTCCTTTTGTTTCTCTTTTTCTTTCTTTTTTCTTTTTCCTGTTTTTTTCTCTTTCTTTTTCTTTTCCCTTTTTCTTTTGTTTCTCTTTTTCTTTCTTTTTTCTTTTTCCTTTTTTTTTCCTTTTCCTTTCTTTTTTCTTTTTCTTTTTCTCTTATTTACTCATTTATTTTTTCTTTTCTTTCTAAACTTTTCTTGTTTTTCTTTTATCATTATACAATTTATGAATATAAAAATTCATTTAAATGGATGATATTGTTCTATATTTTAGTGTTCGTTAAGATTTTTAACCCTTTTACTGCCTCTGTCTATAATAGTGCAAAAGTAAAATCAATAATTTTGAAAAATAGTTTTATCTCCCGGCATAAAAATAATACCCCACCTTTTTTTGAGGAGGGAAGACTAGGAAAGAATTATGCATCGAGCTGCTGCCCTTGTTGCAAGCGATTTGTCGTAAATTGATTTATTTGCTGCTGAACCCCCGCTGTAGTTGTGATTATTTTATATTCTGAAAAAAAAAATCCATGTGTGGTCTATCCGGAAACTCAAATTACAGTCTAGTGTCAAAATACCGTCTTTAAAATTAACGATGCCATATCTGGCCTTCAAGTGAAATTTTACTGGTGTTTTATCGGCAAATTTTTATTTTCCATTATATATGTCTGTGGTTAGTTTGGTTTTATGGCATTTCAAACATTGCAGGTTAATTAATGCCAAATCTTCTTTATAGATCTATATTGAATATATTGATTTGTAAACAAATTTTCTCGCTAAAATTTTTAAACGAACCTGAGTTCATTTTTTGCACAAATTAAAATTGTTTCATTTATTTCTATTAAATACAAATAATTTTATTTACTATTAATCTTTCTTATTTTTTCTTTTTTTTTACATACAGTTAAATGGATTCAAGTATCGCTATGTAACAGTAACAACTGGTCCATTGGCGTAATGAATAGAGTGTCCGCCAATGGTCCAGAGGACCGGGGTTCAATCCCAAGTCGAATCATACCAAAGACTCAAAAAATGGTACTTGATGCTTCCTTGCTTAACACTCAGCATTATAAGGTACTGATCAAGGGTAAAGTGGAGCAATCCAGGGAAAGGAGTAGGGCCCTTCCCTACACCTTCGTGTAGAAGCAATTGAAAAGGTGTTGTATAGCCACATACATATACAAATATACGCGGAAACATAGTCAACAATAATGACGAACATCAATGAACGAACGAACACACTTCTTTATAAAAATATACCTCTCACATTTTATTCTGGAAAGGGTTGATGTTGGTTATGTGTGAGAGGTGAGCTGGAGACGGAGACAGACTGCTACATATTGACCCAAAGTTCTTCTGACCATAGCATTTCGTTGGCATCCTATCTCCAACTGCAACTGGAACTGAATGACCCAAGCTGTCTGTGGCACCTGGTTATATAATTGTCTTACGTTCACCTGGTTCCGCTGTTCCTCCGCTTATTTACACAGGTGCATCTCTTGATTGACGACTCGGTCGAGGGTCAATATATAACAAAGGGAGCCTGCTGTTGCCAACTTTACTTACTTTAATTTGTTTGCACACAGTTGAATAGATATACATTATGCGTTAGTTTAGTTTATTGGTAATTGCATTTTTAAATGGGTTAGAACTAATTTGTTTGGACACTAGTTTTGCTATATTTTCTACAAAGTTAAATGGTATCAATTATTGCTATCTAACACTTATAATTCAATTCACAATTAATTATTCCTTTATACGCTGTTAAATGGTTCCAAAAATTGCTATGTATCACTAACAATTCAATTAAACCTCAGATATCTGTTTACACATGGCTAAATGGTCGAACAGTTCGATTTCAAACAATTCTTTTTATCCCGAGTCATTTATTTTCACGCAGTTTACATATCAAACAGTTCTATTTGACCAATATATAGGGCCCTTTCAAGTGATACTACTCCGGGTCAGAGTGGACCAGGGAGCAATGTTAATGAAAGGGTGCTCTGTTTTCTCCAAAGCGTCAGTTTTACTAGAACCTCACCATTAGATTGTTTCATCTCATATCTGGGACACTCGTAAGGGGGGTACCCCTCTGCAGAGATGCAGTCGGTATATTCTACAGCCCCAGCCAACTGGGCTGTAACAATTTTATCCACTAATAATCTATTAATATATATATATATATATAATTTAACTACACAAAAAAATCTAAACAATCTTGTAATCCAAACAGTTACAAACAATTATAGAATAATTAGGAAAATAATTAATTTTAATAAGAACTATATATATATATATATATATATGTATATAAACAAAAATTGATAACAAGGTAATCCAATTAGAAGGAGAGATTTATTGAGAACCAAAAACGACACTATAGCGTTTCGGCTCTAATGAACCATCATCAGGACTGTGAGGGATGATATTAGTGATGTTAAATCAACGATGGATGTTTAAAAATACAAAAGGCAAAAACCTACGGAAAATTTATATAACAAGAAAAAGTTGGCCGTTTAAATAGTGAATCAGTGTTTGTCGTTTTAAATTACGTCACTTGACTTATTAGAAATATCGTATAGAATTTGTTCCATTTGTTTATCGAGAAAGATTTCAAATCAAATTGAAGGAAGAAAAAGAAAGACAAAAAGAAAAAGAGAAAGCATAAAATTATGATATATGTGGAATATATTAACTAAAGATGGAATATATTGTAGCTATTTAAAATGGATTTGCTCCAGTAAGGAGAAATACTATAAAAGCCAGGACGAGTATTTAGGGAATAACAGAGTGAAACGTCAAACGTAAAGTTGGTCCGGTTTCGATCCCAGCTTCAAGCGTCCTACGTGTCTAGCCACACTGAAGAGTTGTGATACAATGAAATAGTCTGTCTGTGGATGACAATATATACGCTCCCCCATGGAGGTTGAGTACTCTGGCGAAGGAGTTTTCGGCTGCATAATGCAAAGCTCTTCGAACGAATTGAGTACTCTGGTATACGGTAAGGTATAAAATGTAAACAAACGAACGCTGCTGCTACTGCTGTTGTTAAATAATACCGTACAATTCCTTAGCCAACGTGGTACACTTGTTTGCCGGGTGGTGTGATACTAAGTCTAACGTAAAGTTGGGCGGGTTTCCATCCCAGCTTCGAGCGTCCTACGTGTCTAGCCACTCTGAAGAGTTGTGATACAACGAAACAGTCTGTCTATGGATAACAATATATACACATATATATATATATATATATATATATATATATATATATATAATGCAAAATATGTGAAATGCAAACAGCTCCCTCTAGAATTGGAACTCCAATCGCCAAATTCCTTTTCTACAATAATAACCGTTACCTCAACTCCAATAATAACCGTTACCTCAACTCCATTTATACGGTGTATGTATCCTCAGGTGATTCCCCTACTGATGAGCGAAGCAATTTATGTTGGTAGATCATTATTACTGATTTTGATTCTTACCGGATATCGCACCCTCTTGTCTTTGTAGATTTAATAATTATGGTATACGTATCTTTGTAAACGTTAGAATATTTCACTTTCTCTGTGAAAAGTGCAAAATCATTTGAACTTTGATGTAATCGAAACCATCGAAATAAATTTGTCGTTTGTAATTTTATCAGAGAGTTAGCGTAAATAAAATTTTAAAAAAAAAGTAAGATAAAATCAAACTCTCCTATTTAACTTCCTATCTTCCACTCACGGTTGAGAATAAATAATTTCAAAAATGTTTAAAACAGTTGATAATTGTATGCGTGTGTGTTTCTCTCTGAATTATCTAATGCCAAAGCTATTCTCATAGAAGGACAGTCGTGATACTATTTAAACCATAGCTGGTGAGGAGGGGAGATAAGGAGGCTCATACCTTTTCTAGGGGTATTAGTCTAAAAGTGAATGCAAGAATACAACTGGAGTTCGAACCAACAACAACAACAACAATAACAACGTCAAAACCCAGTATGTTTGCCAATATGCTAATGAATACGATGAAGTAAAAAAAACAATAAAGATGAAGGAATAAACATGACACTTGATTATAGAAATATGCGTCCCTTTATTTCTCTCGAAAGGTTATGAAGTTGTGTAAGTTTGAAAGAGACAGAGAGACGAAGACAATCGGAGACAGACGGAGGAGAACTTGAAGGTCTTGGACACTTGAACACAGCTCTGTTGACCCTTATCTTCTAAACCGCATCGCGCCGCACTCAGGGCTTCTCTTAGGACTTCTGCTCTTTGACGAAACGTATTCAAACGGAGGCTTCTGCAGGCCGTTGTTCCACCGGGCGCTTGGCGACCAGTCTCCGTGACTAGCCGTATCTAGACCCAAGACTCCAGATTGAACACTAAACCCAGCAAGACTCATCGTATACACATATATATGTGAATATATATATGTATATGTTATGTATGTATATATATATATGTATATGTGTATAAAAGTATATATGTTTATATATGTTATATATGTGTATATATATATATATGTTATGTATGTGTATATATGTATATGTATGCATGTATATATATATATATATATATATATATGTGTGTGTGTGTGTGTGTGTGTGTGTGTGTGTGTGTGTGTGTGTGTGTATCCACTTTGCAAGGTTGGTAGAATGCACCGACTGCATCTCTGCAGAGGAGTAACAAGCCACCGAACGAGTGTTCTAAATATGACACTAAACAATATGATGGTGAGGCTCCATTCGTGGAGCTTCGGGAAATGTAGACTACAAGTGTATTATCATTATTCCAACGCCCACTCTGGCCCGGAGTGGTAGCACCAGTTAGGACTTCTATCCATCGTTAAAAACTGTTTAATCATTTATTATACTGAAAAGCATTTATCTGTGTACAAACAAATAATTAGTATCAAATTAAATTATTAGACAATAATCATCATCATCATCATGTCGTGCCGCTAGCATGGATATCCCTGATCCTCTCTCGCCACTTCTCGGTATCATTCATCGCCTCTGGCAGGTCTTCAGGGCTACAACCCGTATCCTCACATAGCTGCTGGTTGTATGTTCGAGCTGGTCGTCCTGCTTTTGCTTGGCCATATGCGGGGGTCCATAGGAGTACATCACTTATGAGCGCGTCCTTGCTTCTCCAGCAGTGTCCTGCATGTCTGGTTCGTCTAACTTGGATAGTTTTCGTGATGGGAGGCAGACAATAATACTTGAAACCATTTTGTAAGGGTTTTGCTTAGATGTGGCACAAGGTCGCATGAATGGAGGCACCCAATGAGACTCGAGCTCACTCATAAAGGTATGCTAGTCTATCTTGCTTACAATTGCACCAACCGAGGCGTGTGACTTGAAACCATTTGTGTGTAAAACAAATAAACTCATTTAAAAATAATGTAACCCACAAACTAATACTTTAAAATCATTTATATTTAATATATTTGCGTAAGTAAGATTTGGTATTAACTATATATGATTTTTAAACCAATACTTTATGGGTACCATGATTTTTAAACGAGCTTACTTCTTAAATAACCTACAAAGGTTGACATGTCGTAAAACACAACTAGTTAAACTCAAATTTTCGGTCTTTTTGGTTGAAAATTTGAGCTCAAATTTTCGGTTGATGGGACGCATTCGGTCGGCCGTTTTGAGTTAGGCGGTTCGGGTCGGATGTGTTTTGTCCCTGGAAATACCTCTGGCCTCAGGGGGCTGTCCGACCAGGCTTTAACCCTCTTCGGAAGAGTTGGGTTTATCGCCCGGCGCCTGAGGCACCCCTTTTAGGGGAATGCCGACGGGGTTCGAGGCATTTTTGGAAATGCCAAGCGCGTGTGGGCTATGGCCCTGCGCCCCGACCCACCTTAAAAAAGGTCTTGTGCCATTTTCGTCCGCTAGGTGGGACGGAGGACAAATACCAATCCCAACCAGCCAACATACGGATTATAGGGGAAAATAATTTATATTTGTCAGAGAGAGGGTATAATAAATAGTATGATTAGAATTCAAATTTACTTATTACAATGCGACTGTCCGACACGTTAGCAACTACGTCACGGGGATTTGTCGAAGCCTGTTCTAGAGTTGACTTATTTACTAGAAAGGTGATCGTCGCAAGAAAATAAACATGACGAACTGAGTTCAAATCATGGTCGAGGTAGTTTGAATTTTACATGGAGCTCATACCCGTAGTTCTAATTCTGTGTATGGTTGTTTGGGTTTCACCATACACTGATAGCTTTAATTTGGTTTAACGGCATATCAACTCCTTATGGTTTATTTAATGCTGAAATTTGATTCATTATCGAATGTTTCATTTTAATCATTACAATATTTTCCTTTGTATTTTTTCATTTTGTCTATAAACATTTGTTTGCACACGGTTATGTATATCAAGTATTTTCATCAAATACAAATAATTTGCGTCTATGCGTATGTTTCACGTATTCCTGTCAAATACTAACAATTCATACACAATTGTATGGTTTCAAAGTTTAGTTTGACTTGATTTCATTATTTTAATGACATATCAAATTTACAAGGTTATTTAATGCCAAAGCCATCCTTATTGAAGAAGAGTAGTTGTTTAGTTTGATTTGGTTTTATGACACATCAACCATTGTTTTTGACATTGAAACTATGTACTTATGCTCAAGTGAATTGTTTGGAAGAGAACTGTTTTAACATTTAACTGAGTGTAAACAAAAAAGCTATACTTATACCGAGCTGAATTGGTTGAAATAGAACTGTTTATATCTATAAAAATGCATTTGTCATTAAATAACCTGCAATGGTTGATATGTCATAAAACCAAACCAAACCAAACCAAAACAAACTATCGAGCAACAATAATTTCTTGTCTAAAGATCCGGGTTCAACCCACGCGGGTCGGTATCGATATATTTTCATACATGACAGTAAGTATATATATGATTTCGAGTATCTATCCATCAATCTATTTTATTTTCTTTCTGGTTCTATTTATTATCTATCAGTCTGTTCCATCGCTCGATCTATCGATCTATGTAATGCAAATGAAAGACAAGATCAAATTTTGTATCTTAAGAACAATGTAAGAAAAGTATTTAACCAGTTAAAACAGGCTTATCCAGATACAATTTGAATCTTGGGAACAGTATTCTTATTTTTGGCGGGGGAATTTTAGGCTTTTTTCATGGGCAAGAAATTGCGAAAGAAGACCTGATTGACTGGTCTCTTCACAAGCTAAGAAAAATACCTCAAATGTACGGACTTTAATAAAATCAAATCAAATGATAGGGGATGAAATACACATTTATTAGTTGATTCTCAATGAGGGTTGTCAATCCGAAAAATGTTTTATATGGAGGATATCCAATTTGTTTTAACGATGAATACAACTTTCATTATAAAATTTTGGTGCATTGTCAGGAACTGAAGTTTTTGGCACCTCATTTCTGGAAAAAAATTCACGAAATATTTGTTTTAGAGTAGCTATCTTCCTATCCTGAACCCTAACCATTTCAAATACTTTTTCTTTTATTTGGTTTTACCCATTCGCTATCAAAAAATTATTGGGATTGGGGTGGCATCTTTATTTTGGGGTGTAGATAATTCGGATATTTTCTTTATCAGATTTATATCGGGTGAAATTCCGTCTTCAAAAATCTGATATTAAAGATTTGCTATCATTTCTCAACTTAATTCACATTTATCTGTTTATGGTCATCCTAGAATTTTTAATTCATTTAAAACATTATCGAAATTGTTTTCATTTGTATTTACTGAAAGCATCGATGTATGTAGAATCCATTCAAGACAAAAATAAGTTTCATTATTTTCTAGACAACTTCTATGAAAACACAATCCATTACTACCCAAATGTGAATCCTTGTTTTTTGGGGTTTTTTTAACCAAAGCCCACATCCTTGGTGGCAATTTGGCAATTGTAGAAGAATTACAACCGGTTGTGACAGAGAAAATTACAGTTGAAGACTTCCAGCACTTTTCCGAATAATATTTTTTTCTTTTTAATATCTAAAAAAAATGGATAATATTTGCGTTGTAAAGGTGATGAGTCTTTGGGGGAGAGGTTTGGTTTGGTTTGGTTTGGTTTTATGGCATATCAACCCTTGTAGGTTATTTTATGCCAAATCCTTTTTATACATGTATATAAAATATATGATTTCTAAAAACTTTTTGTAGATAGAATTTTTAAACAAAATTGAGCTGATTTTTTCTTTTTTTGCACACAGTTAAATGGTTTCACTTATTTTTGTCTAATATGAATAATTCTATTAGCTATTAATCATATGTTTGCTCACAGTCAAATATTTTCAAGTATTGCCATTTAATACTGAAGTAAAATTGGGGACCTTAGTCGATGGGGACCCGAAGGCTCCCTTTTCAATAGCTACTACACTAAGGTGTAGGGATGGTGTTACTCCATTCCCTGGATTGCTCCACTTTACCCCTGATCCTTACCTTTTAATGCTGAGTGTTAAGCAAGACGTCATCAAGTACCATTTTTTTTTAGTCTTTGGTATGACTTGACCAGGGATTGAACGCCGGTCTCCCGGACCATTGGCGAACACTCTACTCATTAGACATATAGCCCGGTTTATTTAACTCTAAGATTTGTTTACACACAGTCTAATGATTAAAGAGTTCTATTTCAAACAATTCAATTTAACATAAGTCATTTGTTTGCACACAGTTTAAATGTCAAAGTAAACCATTTGAATGACACATATCAAGTGATACCTCTCCGGGACAGGGGCACCTCGGGTGGTGTAGGGCACCTCGGGTGGTGTAATGGTTAGCAAGGTAGACTAGCAAACCTACACGAGTGAGTTCGATTCTCATTGGGTGCCCAATTCATGCGGCCTTGTGCTACATCTAAGCAAAAAAGCTTAGTAAATTACCTCTCCGGGACAGTTCTATTTGAACCATATCAGGTGATACCACTCCGGGACAGTTCTATTTGACCCTTATCAGGTGATACCACTCCGGGACAGTTCTATTTGACCCATATCAAGTGATACCACTCCGAGACAATTCTATTTGACCCATATCAGGTGATACCATTCCGGGACAGTTCTATTTGACACATATCAGATGATATTACTCCCGGCCACAGTGAACCCGGGAGTAATGGCAATGGGAGCGTACTCCACATTACCCAAGCTCTAATATTACTGGAGCTGCAGTATCAAATTGTTTAGTGTCATACCCAGGATACTCGTTAGGAGTCTTACCTCTCTGCAGAGATGCAGTTGTTGTATTCTACACCCCCAGCCGACTGGGTTATTTGGGAAGAGAAATCATATGGATCATATAATCATTATACCAAAATGACGTCCAAAAATAGAAAATGTTATTTCTTCCTGTAAAATTTAATCTGCTCAATCCAAAGGGAGCGTTTTGATTTCCGGGTCTGTTGATATTTCTGCGGAAATAGCTGAGAGCAATAAGTTCATCACTTACATCATCTTTTAGGTTTGGTTTCTTTGTACATCAACTTTCGTTGGTTATTTAATGTCAAAGCCACCCTTCTAGAAGAACAGTTATGGTACTGTTTAACTCATATCTTGGAGGATAAGGGGTTCATACTTTTTCGAAGTGTATTGGTCCAAATGTGAACGCCGTAGAGCGACTGGGGTTCGAACTCACGTACTACAATTCCTCAAGCCAGCGAGTTAATCATTGCACCACGAGGACACTCCATTCGTCTTTTAATATTTCAGTCATATTATTTTCTGAGCAGAAACTCGTTGATCAATAACGAAGAAAGATTTTTTTCAAAAATTAGTTAAGTTTTTTTTTTAATTTATAAAGTTTGTTTGGCCAGATATAGTATTTTATCAATATAAACATATTATGTGAGAAATAATAGAAGCTCGGCTCTACGAACGGAAGGATGTTTATTGTATAATAAAATTTTTATGGGAAATAACATATAAATGATCGGGCACAAATCAAGTACAGAAGACGATTCTTTGGTTTCTTTGTTTAATGGCATATCAACCTTTGTAAGTTATTTAATGCCAAAGCTATTCTCATAGAAGAACAGTAGTGGTACTATTTAACCCATAGCTTGGAGGATAAGGGGGTTCATACCTTTCCCAAGGGTATTTGCCCGAAAGTGAACGTAATAACGTGACTGGAGTACGAACTCGCGTAGTACGATTCCACAGTCCATCGCTTTAACCATTACACCACGAGGACAAACCCACAGAGCAGATGATAGAGTTATAGAAAGAACATTTATTGAAAGGTAAAAAGATAAGATTTTAGTATCTACAAGGATTTAGTCTCAAATATGAACCAAAAATATTAAGAGGACCTCCAGAGTACACGCTCCAGATCACCGCCGTTCAGTTTAAGGCGCCGTTAAATGCGGTGTGCCAAATTGTTGATAACACGGGTATATTCCTCCTGGGTGATTGGATTGTTATCGGAGGCTCAGATGATTAGGAACCCGATACCTTACGATCTTCGCAAGTACCATGAGCTTTAAAGTTCTTGACCAACTCAACGGGAGTGTTGGAGTGTTTTTTTTTGTTTTGTTTTTTTTGATAGTCAGGCAGTTAGTCACCAGCAGAGGACAAGAAACGACTTAAATTTCGGAGCTAACAAAACCGCCTCCTCCTAATAGGGTCTGGTTACTATATAGCGATTAGCAAGCTGATTTTAATTAAGTTGGTCATAAATAATTCATCGGGATTATTCACATTTATTTATGCTACATTTCCTTTCTATAAGTGTTTGATCAGCTGATTTTTAATTAGGGTTGCCAACCTGAAAAAAGTCTTATTACTTCCTAGACACAAAAATAAGTTTTATTATTTTCTTGACATTCTCTGAGGAATGACACACACATAGATACAAACTCTCTCTCTCTCTCTCTCTCTCTCTCTCTCTCTCTCTCTCTCTCTCTAACTATCTATCTCTATCTCTTTCTCTCTTTCCATCTATCTCTATTCCTCTCTCTATCTCTCTATCTCTCTCCCTCTCACTCTATATCTGTTCCTTCTCTCCCACTATCTCTCTCTCTCTCTCTCTCTCTCTAACAATCTATCACTATCTCTTTCTCTCTTCCCCTCTCTATCTCTCTTCCCCTCTCTATCTCTCTATCTCTATATCTCTTCCTCTCTCCCACTATCTCTCTCTCTATCTCTCTCTAACTATCTATCACAATCTCTTTCTCTCTTTCCCTTTATCTCTCTTCCTCACTCTATCTCTATCTATCTCTCTCCCTCTCACTCTATAACTGTTCCTCTCTCCCTCTATCTCTCTCTCTCTCCACCTCCCTCTCTCTCTAACTATCTATCTCTCTCTATCTCTTTCTCTCTTTCCCACTATCTCTCTTCCTCTCTCTATCTCTATCTCTCTCTATCTCTCTCCCTCTCACTCTATATCTGTTCCTCTCTCCCACTATCTCTCTCCATCTCTCTCTATCTATCACTATCTCTATCTCTTTCCCTCTTTCCTTCTATCTCTCTTCCTCTCTCTCTCCCTCTCTGTCTCACTCTACCTCTCTCCCTCTCACTCTAAATCTGTTCCTCTCTCCCACTATCTCTATCTATCTCTCTCCATCTTTCTCTCTCTCTCTCTCTCTAACTATCTATCTCTATCTCTTTCCCTCTTTCCTTCTATCTCTCTTCCACTCTCTCTCTCTCTGTCTCACTCTACCACTCTCCCTCTCACTCTATATCTGTTCCTCTCTCCCTCTCTCTCTCTATCTCACTCCATCTCTCTCTCTCTCTCTATCTCTCTCCCTCTCACTCTATATCTGTTCCTCTCTCCCACTATCTCTCTCTATCTCTTTCCATCTCTATCTCTCTCTCTCTAGCTATCCATCTCTATTTCTTTCCCGCTTTCCCTCTATCTCTCTTCCTCTCTCTATCTCTATCTCTCTCTATCTCTCTCCCTCTCACTCTATATCTGTTCCTCTCTCCCTCTCTCTCTCTATCTCTCTCCATTTCTCTCTCTCTCTCTAACTATATCTCTCTATCTCTCTCCCTCTCACTCTGTATCTGTTCCTCTCTCCCACTATCTCTCTCTATCTCTTTGCATCTGTCTTTCTTTCTCTAACTATCTATCTCTATCTCGTTCCCTCTTTCCCTCTCTATCTCTATAACTCTCGATCTCTCTCCCTCTCACTCTATATTTGTTCCTCTCTCCTACTATCTCTCTCTATCTCTCTCCACCTCTCTCTCTCTCTCTCTCTAACTATCTATCTCTATCTCTTTCCCTCTTACCCTCTATATCTCTTCCTCTCTCTCTATCTCTCTCTCTCTCTATCTCTCTCCCTTTCACTCTATATCTGTTCCTCTCTCCCTCTATCTTTCTCTATCTCTCTCCATCTCTTTCTCTCTCTCTAACTATCTATCTCTATCTCTTTCTCTCTTTCTCTCTATCTCTCTTCCCCTCTCTATCTCTATATCTCTTTCTCTCTCCCACTATCTCTCTCTATCTCTCTCTCTAACTATCTATCACTATCTCTTTCCCTCTTTCGCTCTATCTCTCTTCCCCTCTCTCTCTCTATCACTATATCTCTTCCTCTCTCCCACTATCTCTCTCTATCTCTCTCTCTAACTATCTTTCTCTATCTCTTTTTCACTTTCTCTCTATCTCTCTTCCCCTCTCTATCTCTATATCTCTTTCTCTCTCCCACTATCTCTCTCTATCTCTCTCTAACTATCTATCTCTATCTCTTTCTCTCTGTCCCTCTATCTCCCTTCCTCTCTCTATCTCTCTATCTCTATATCTCTCTCCCTCTCACTCTATATCTGTTCCTCTTTCCCTCTATCTCTCTCCATCTCTCTCTAACTATCTATCTCTATCTCTTTCCCTCTTTCCCTCTATCTCTCTCTATCTCTTTAACTATCTCTCTCTATCTCTCTCCCTCTCACTCTATATCTGTTTCTCTCTCCAACTATCTCTCTCTATCTCTTTCCATCTCTATCCTTCTCTAACTATCTATCTCTATCTCTTTCCCTCTTTCCCTCTATCTCTTTTCCTCTCTCTATCTCTCTCTCTCTATCTCTCTCCCTTTCACTCTATATCTGTTCCTCTCTCCCACTATCTCTCTCTATCTCTCTCCATCTCTTTCTATCTCTATCTCTTCCTCTTTTTCCCTCTATCTCTCTTCCCCTCTCTATTTCTCTATCTCTATATCTCTTCCTCTCTCCCACTATCTCTCTCTATCTCTCTCTCTAACTATCTACCTCTATCTCTTTCTCTCTTTCCCTCTCTCTCTCTCTCTCTCTAACTATCTAGCTCTATCTCTTTCCCTCTCACTCTATATCTGTTCCACTCTCCCACTTTCTCTCTCTATCTCTCTCCATCTCTCTCTAACTATCTATCTCTATCTCTTTCCCTCTTTCCCTCTATCTTTCTTCCTCTCTCTATCTCTATCTCTCTCTTTCTCTCTCCCTCTCACTCTATATCTGTTCCTCTCTCCCACTATCTCTCTCTATCTCTCTCTATCTCTCTCTCTTTCTCTCTTTTCCTCTATCTCTCTTCCTCTCTCTCTCTCTATCTCTATATCTCTTCCTCTCTCCTATTATCTCTCTCTATCTCTCTCTCTAACTATCTATCTCAATCTCTTTCTCTCTTTCCCTCTATCTCTCTTCCCCTCTCTATTTCTTTATCTCTATATCTCTTCCTCTCTCCCACTATCTCTCTCTTTCTCTCTCTCTAACTATCTATCACTATCACTTTCTCTCTTCCCCTCTATCTCTCTTCCTCTCTCTCTCTCTCTATCTCTTTATCTCTTTCCCTCTCACTCTATATCTTTTCCTCTCTCCCACTATCTCTCTCTATCTCTCTCCATCTCTCTCTAACTATCTATGACTATCTCTTTCTCTCTTTCCCTCTATCTCTCTTCCTCTCTCTCTCTCCCTCTCACTCTATATCTTTTCCTCTCTCCCTCTATCTCTCTCCACATCTCTCTCTCTCACACACACACACCATCTATCTCTCTGTCTCTCTGTTTCTCTCCCCCTCCACCCGTCCCTATCACCCATCACTCCAGGCAAGTCCTCCGAACTACATCTTCTGTTCGCACAGAGCTAGCGTAAATCCTTGCTGATTGGCCAACGGGTGTAGGGATACATAGTGCCCCGCATGTCTTATTCATCGTAGCTGGATTGTTTTCGAATTGGGAGGTGAGTGACTGTACAGGTGATGATTTGTTAGGTGTTACAAAAAGGATTTGTTTAAAACAGCACGTGTATAAGAAACCGTGATTAATTCAATAAATATTCTAGGTTTTAGGCCTTAAAACGAAATGTTAACAAATTTATCCGATTGTTCGTCGCCATAAAGTACAACTCGACCCAAATCAAGTAAACTTTATCTTTGCTCAGCCCGAGAAATTATCTGACTGTAACTGTCAGGGCCAACAAAGGAGGAGAGAATAATATAAAAATAAAGGAGATAAAAAAAAGTGGAGGGAAAGCTTACTTTTGCTACTTGAAAGAAAAGTGTGTCTACATCTCTTTAAAATAAAAACAAGCAGTTCCCACAAAGTTATTTATTTCAAGATGTTATATAATTGCGGAGGGATTTTTTTTATATTATCATTTTTCGTTTTATGTATCTTACCTTTCGGTTTAGTTAGGCTGAGAACCTTTCGGCTTAGTGCATGGGTTAGTTAGGTGCTCACATTGAGTGCAGGTGTTCAAGCGCGCGGGGGGAGGATGTGACAATCACAGATGTCAATAAAAAACCCAGATTGGAAATAGGACAGGGCATGTGAATGACGTTATGCCCGGAAGCCGTGGGCTGAGGATTTTGGAATTTGAAAAAAACAGAGTTGAGATTTGGGCTTGGACGAAGCAAGTCGATTGTCGGAGCTCGCCGAGGCCTGACCAGTAGTTTGCGGTGGGGTGCCGCACGTGGTGGGGTCAGATAGAAAAGTCAGCATAGAAAGAAATTGTGTGTCTCTCTCTCCTCACGTCGAAAAACCTTAAACTCAAAAAGGTAAATAAAAGTTTCGTACCAGAACCAATTTCGTGTTTTCGGATTCCTATACGCGTATGAACATTATGAACGTTTTATGCATGTGAATATCTTGGTCGTATTTTTGGTTCTATTTTTGGACCTATATATTACATAGAGAATAAATTGTACAAAATCTGGCTTTGCATATTTTTCCTCTGTGCTTGTCGAAAACATTGAATTTAAGATAACAAAAATGATATACATTCAAGTAACGACAATATTAAAATAAAAATAAGGATATAAAGAAAGATAACAACTGACTTACTCGAAGCCAGGCCGTCAACCATCTACTGTCAGTTTAACTTTTGTTAATGATAAAATACCATTCCAGGGTATTTTATGTCAAAGTTCATTTAGGAGCAAATTTTCAGGGTTTATTCTTCTTCTCGGCGTCTCTATCTTATGTTGAATCAACCTGGACAACCATGTTCTTCTACTTTCATGTGGAGACTTGTTGAAAACGTAGTTTACTATTTCTTTATGCGAACTTGGAGTAGATCACCGCTTCCTCCTCTTAGAGATGAATATCTTTCTGTTTCAACTCGGATTTTCTTCTGTCGAGCCTACAGAGGCTCTTACCACATTTTTGACCCGGCCAACGGCTTCTTTTGTTAGCAATAGTCCAATAATACCGCCTCCAGACATTAGACACAACTTTCTTTTGAATGGGACAGCATACCAAAACTATTAATAGCCTGCAGTAGGCTAAGTGTTTCAATAAGTAAGCATAAAAACCCTGTAAGAAAAAGAGCTTAGCCTAAGACTAATGCGCCTATTTTGCTTAAGCCACTTTACTTAAGAAAATACTACCTAAAGTCGAAGGTGAATAAGCAAGTCCTCGTAAAGCAAAAGGAGTGAGCCAGATAGAGGCTTCTGCTCGAGCTGAAAAAAGATTTTAAAAAAGAGAGAGAACATTTGTGGGTTTCACTTAAATAATTCTATAGGCGGAGGCTAACGGCACAACTTCAAAATAGCCAATCAGATTCAAGCAGACATTAACTGCTATATTTACAATTTTCAACACGTAACACTCTAGTGTACTTCCCGTCTAGTTTTTTTTTCTTTATGCGTTTTATTAGCGTCCATATGGTGCATCTATATCGTAGTTTTGACAGAACCACAGTTCGAAAGAAATTCCATTCTGTTTTATCAAAGAGATCAAATTTCCATATAATCGGCTGGGACTATTTTCTGTTTACCACATCCAAAACCCACCGCAGTAGTAGCCGTTTGAAAATTGTTGAGGTAATTCAACAAGTCATCGTAGACCAAATAAAGGCAGTTACAGGGAAAGAGTTTCAGTATTATTTTCAATGGCGGGAACAACTACTTGTTTGTTTCTTGCTTCCTGAGCGAACAATTTTAAAATTTGGTTTGGTTTGTTGGGTTTTATGGCATATCAACCTTTGTAGGGTATACAACGCCAAATCCATTTTTATGTAAATAATCTGTTCTATTTAAAACAATTCAGTTTAGCACAAGTACACAGTTTAATTGTCAAAAACATTTCTATTTCAAACTATGCAAGCAGTTATATGTAACAATTCAGTTAAGTGCAAATACAGTTTTAATGTCGAAAAACAGTTCTATTTCAAACAATTCAGTCAAGCATAGGCACGTAGTTTAAATGTAAGTACGGTTTAATAGTGAAAAACATTTCTATTTCAAACAATTCAGTTTAGCATGAGTATGTTGTTAGTTCTATTTAACCCATAGATAGGGCCCCATCAGGTGCTACCACACCGGGCCAGAGTGGACCTGGGAGCGATGGCAATGAAGGGGTACTCCGCATTCCCTAAAGCTCCAGCATTGCTGGAACCTCACCATCAGATTGTTAGTGTCATATCCAGGACACTCGTTGGGGGGGGTCTTACCCCTCTGCAGAGATGCAGTCGGTGTATTCTGCAGCCCCAGCTGACTGGGCAAAAACAATTTTAAAGGAAATAAAGTTGATTTGAAATTAAGTTGCTCCCAGCTAATTCTACGTAATTATTTTCATTTCCTTGCAGACCAATCATGTTTTCGTTTATTTGTCTTGGAACTGGAAGTCCACACAACAGACTGTACCTGAAGCATCATAAAATGTTACGCCGAATTTTCCTTTTCTTTATTTCTTTCTTTATTTTTCGAAGAGTCGCTGATCGTTTCTTTAGCTGCTTGTCTGTCTTAGTATCTTTCGTTCGTTCAGTTTTTCTTCTCTGACCTGTTCGTCTTCATGTTGATCTCTTCGTAAAGTAGGTTGAAAAAGTCAGCGGCGCGTAGAAACTAGACACTCGTCAACTCCCGAAGAAAAATATGGGATATAGAAATTGAATGTCACGCTTTGTCACGTTATACTCGTATCTAATTTAAAATTAGATGAGGGCAACAAAGAAAAGCCAGCGCAAAAAGAGAGATGTTGGTGTCAGGTGGATTGGGTGCTGTGAAGAAGAAGAAGAAGAAGAAGAAGAAGAAGAAGAAGAAGAAGAAGAAGAAGAAGAAGAAGTTGGGAAGAGGAATGAATAAGCCGTGGGAAAAAAGATGAAAGTGAATGAAAAAAAAAGATTGAGAAGAACAAAGAAAATAAAAAGGCGAAGGAGGAAAAGAAATTGAAGAAAAAAAGAGAATCAAAACGAAATAGGGAAAGGAAAATACAAACGGAAAGAAGAAGAAGAAGAAGAAGAAGAAGAAGAAGAAGAAGAAGAAGAAGAAGAAGAAGAAGAAGAAGAAGAAGAAGAAGAATTTGTATCCAAGAGGAAGAAAGTTTAACAATGAAAGCAACAAAAAGTAAAGAAATATCTCAAAAAAAGAAGAAGTTTAACGATGAAGGCTATGCAAAGTTTAAATGATTAAGACAATGAAGGCGATGAAAGTTTTATCAAATAAGCCTGTGCAAAAGGTTTAGCGATGAAGTCTATGAAAAGTTTTAACGGTGAAGGCTACGAAAAAGTTTAACGATAGCGGTTATGAAAGGGTTTAACGATGAAGACTAGGAAAAGGATAAATGATGATTGCTATGAAAAGGTTTAACGATGAAAGCTATGAAAAAGTTTAAAGATAAGACTATGAAAAGGTGTCTTGATAAATGCTCTGCAATGGTTTAATAATGAAGGCTATGAGAAGGTTTAACGATGAAGGCTATGAAAAGATAAACTGATGAAGGCTATCAAAAAGTTTTACGATGAAGGCTCTGGATTGGTTTAATGATGAAGGCTATGAAATATTTATCGAAGAAGGCTACACAACGATTTAACGATGAAGACTATAAAATGTTTTTATAATGAAGGCTATGGAAATGCTTAATGATAAACCTAGAAAATAGTTTAACGATTAAAACGATAAAATGTTTATCGATCAAAGACATCGACACACGGCTAACGAAGGCATGAACAGCTATCGATAAGCTATCGATCATATGGAAATCAGACCTGACCGATAAAATGAAAAGCAGTTTCTTCCAGGCGGCAGTTGTATCGATACTGCTGTATGGATGCACTATATGGACGCTAACAAAACGGCTGAAGAAAAAGCTAGACGGCAATTACACAAGAATGTTGCGAGCAATATCGAACAAGTCCTGGCGGCAACACCTCACAAGGCACCAACTATACGGCCACCAGCCTCCCATCACGAACTAGACATGCAGGACACTGCTGGAGAAGCAGGGACGAGCTCATAAGTGATGTACTTCTATGGATCCCCATATATGGCCGAGCAAAAGCAGGACGACCAGCTCGAACATACATACAGCAGCTATGTGAGGATACGGGATGTAGCCCTGAAGACCTGCCAGAGGCGATGAACGATAGGGAGCAGTGGCGTGAGAGGGTCAAGGATATCCGTGCTACCGGTACGACATGATGATCATGATGATGAAGATTATGGAATGGTTTAACAGTGAAAGCTATGAAAATGTTATCGACAAAGACTGAAATGGTTTAAAAGATGAAGGCTACGAAAAGTTTAACGATGAAGGCTATGAAAATGAAAGAAATACAACAACGAAGAAAAAACTATAAAAGGTAATAAGTAAAAAAAATAGAAAAGAAAAACGTACTGATTTAAAAGAAAAAAAAGAAATAAACAAGAAAATTTTCCCGGTGTAATTAACCCTTTGCTTGTGATACAGTCAGTGTATTTTAAGTTTTACTGAGCGGGCTATCTGGTGTAAGGATAACCCCAATCTAATGAATATCTCTGAAGGTATCATAGACTATCTGGTTATGTTTGGTTGGTTGGGTTTTATGGCATATCAACCTTTGTAGGTTATTTAACGCCAAATCCATTTTTATGTAAGAATCAGTTCGATTTCAAACAATTCAGTTTAGCATGAGTACACAGTTTAATTGTCAAAACATTTCAATTTCAAACTATACAAGCAGTTATATATAATAATTCAATTTAGTTTAAATACAGTTTCAATGTCAAAAAACAGTTCTATTTGAAATAATTCAGTTTAGCATAAGCACGCAGTTTAAATGTAAGTACGGTTTAATTCTCAAAAATATTTCTATTTCAAGCTATTCAGTTTAATCAAATAATTCAGTTGAGCATAAGTATATCGTTAGTTCTATTTAACCCATAGATAGGATCCTATCAGGTGCTACCACGCCAGGCCAGAGCGGACCTGAGAGCAATGGCAATGAAGGGGTGCTTCGTATTCCCCAAAGACCCAGCATTAATGGAACCTCACCATCAAATTGTTTAGTGTCATATCAGGACACTAATTGGGGGGGTCTTACCCCTCTGCAAAGGTGCATTCAGTGTATTCTACAGCCTCAGCCGACTAGGCAATATCTGATTATGGTTACTGCCGTAGTGAGGATGGAGGAATTATATTAATCCTCACAGAAATCTCCGTCAAATTTTCAGTTCCAGAGTTTCTTTGAAAAATTCATACCATATATCCTTGTTTTTCCCCTGGGCTCAAATATCTGGCTCTGATGGGATGTATTCATCATCATCGGAGGAGGAGTGCGCTTAGTGTAGAAAATAAAATCAGGCATCTGAGTTCAAACCCTGGGTGAGTCTGTTTGCGTCTCACTTGGTAATGGTAAAAATCCGTATGTTTTTTTTTGCCCAGTCGGCTGGGGCTGTAGAATGCACTGACTGCACCTCTGCAGAGGGGTAAGACCCCCCACCAACGAGTGTCCTGAACCCGGCGTGGTAGCACCTGATAGGGCCCTATCTATGGGTTAAATAGAACTAACGGCATATTTATGCTAAACTGAATTGTTGGATTAAACTGAATATCTTGAAATAGAAATGTTTTTGACAATTAGACCGCCCTCCCCTACACCTCAGTGTAGTAGCTATTGAAAAGGGACCCTTCTGGTCACCCTCGATTAAGGTCGACTACTTAGCTTAGCTTACATTTAAACTGCGTGCTTATGCTAGACTGAATTATTTGAAATTGGACTGTTTTTGACTTTGAAACTGTACTTTCACTAAACTGAATTGTAATATATAACTGCTTGAATAAACTGAATAGTTTGAAATAAAAATGTTTTTGACAAACTGTGTACTCATGCTAAACTGAATTGTTTGAAATAGAACTGATTCTTTACATAAAAATGGGTTTGGCGTTAAATAACCTACAGAGGTTCGTATGCCATTAAACAAAACCAAACCAAAACAAACCAACCCGTATGTTCTTCGTTTGGCTAAGAGTAGATATTAGGACAGACTGGGTTCTATAACCTTGGTAAAACAACCAGTCTAGGAGAAGAAAAACTCGAAATTCAAACCTGTTGTGCCTCGCTTAAAAATTGAAATCGTGTAACCTCCTTTTCGTGGTGGAGGGGTTAGGTAAATCTACACTTTATTCTTTTTAAATCTTGCTGAGTATTATGTAGCCTTTTGCCAAACTTAACGTAAATCATTAAATGCCCATTAGAAATGCGATCGAATGTTACAAGAAATTCTATCAGCTGAGCAATTTGCTTTATTATAGAAAACATTTTGAGAAGATTTTTTTTTGTTTTTGTATGTTTGTTCCCTTTTTTTAGGACAAAGAAAATAATAAATCTTTAGGGTTGGCGGTTGATTGGGCGGAGGGTGATGATGGCTGAAACCGAAGCTCTACAATCTTCACCATAGCCACCCTTATCCCACCCGCTTCATTACCTTTTCACGGGGGTCAGACGGACTCATTACACGCTCCGGAGATGTCGCGGTTGGCGTCTCGGGTGAGAGTCGATTCGGTGAATCATGTGACGTCATTTTCATCGGGTAGGTAGGAGGGTGAGGTTGTCGGTCTTTGTTGTGGGGCGTGGTGGGCACACGTGAAAAGGGTGGGTTTCAAAAGTATGTGAAGTGCGTATTGTATCGATGGAGGAGGTGGGGTGTTTTTGCGAAGATGTAATCAGATGAAACCAGCGTTGTGGAACGGGAGCTGAGGTGTCGCCTCACCAACCCCATACTTTACTTCACACGCATTGACTTATGCGCGCATACCTACACATATACATGCACCGATATACTCAGTTGTGCACAAAGAACACCTGCATACGCACATACATATATGTATCAAAAGGTATATATATATATATATATATGTGTGTGTGTATGTGTGTATGAGAGAGAGAGAGAGAGAGAGAGAGAGAGAGAGAGATTATGTATGAATATAAAATTGATTTCAAAAGAAGACAAATTCGGTTCTTCATAAAATGATTCTCATCCTAAAATCCCTAAAATTTATTGACTTTCTAAAACTCAAAAACCTGTAATCCCTTTAAGATCAATTATTTCTCGGAGTTGGGACTGTCCCCCATTACATCGAAAAATCTTTAGCCGAAATGTTACCTCCTCTCAAAAGTACGATTTGTCAATCGTACACCAAGATCTCCTGTGAGACGTTCGACAAAATAGATGATATAAATATGGAAAAACAAATCTCCAGCCAGTCTTAACATAAAATCATTATATAAAGTATTCCTGGAGGTGCCCGCAGGAAATGGACACGGCGACACGAGTTCAAATCTTGGACGAGACTGATTGCATTTCACATAGCACTAATACCCTTGGGGAAGGTATGAATCAAATTATTCTCGCTCCAGCTATGAGTAAATAGTAGGGCAGACTAGGTTCTTCAGGCTTGGTGAGGCAACTAGTCTAGGAGAAGGAAATACTCTGAATTCAAACCTGTTAAACTCCGCTTAAAAATTGATCTTGTGTCATATCCTATCCGAGCGGAGGGGTTGGGTAAATATGATATAAAGTATTCCTGTTCGCAAATAAATGTAGCATTTAGAAATTTACTTCTAGAAAACAAATATTACATTACCTTTATGTGTTAATAAAATAATTAAAACTTGCCGGTGGGGTGTCCTCGTAGTGTAA
This sequence comes from Sepioteuthis lessoniana, assembly GCA_963585895.1. Taxonomy (NCBI): domain Eukaryota; kingdom Metazoa; phylum Mollusca; class Cephalopoda; order Myopsida; family Loliginidae; genus Sepioteuthis; species Sepioteuthis lessoniana. The sequence goes on from OY757927.1 coordinate 7,828,954, forward strand.
TGGTTAAAGCGATGGATTGCGGAATAGTTGTAGGCGAGTTCGAACACCAGTTGCTCTATTATGTTCACTTTCAGGCAAATACCCTTGGGAAAGGTATGAACCCCCTTATCCTTATAGGTTAAATAATATCACTACTGTTCTTCTAGAAGGATGGCTTTGGCATTAAATAACCTAAAAAGGTTGATATGCCATTAAAACAACCAAACCTAAAATTTGCACATTAACCCCGAAGCATTGCTTTTTTTCAATATGATGGGATTTTTATGAAGAAAAATATGGTTTATTCATGGGTTTGCCTCTTAATGGGGTCCTTTCATATCTTTTCCTTAAAATTCTTGAATCTAGTTTCTTTAGATTTATAATACCCGAAGATTCAATTTCCGTTATATAGATGATATATTGCTTATATATCCATGCAATACTAACTTAAAAAAATATGGATAGACTAAACAAAGTCTCTTCCAAGCAGCGGTCGTGTCGATACTGCTGTATGGATGCACTACATGGACGCTAACTAAACGTATGGAGGGGGTGTTCTCGTGGTGTAATGGTTAAAGCGATGGACTGCGGAATCGTAGTACGCGAGTTCGTACTCTAGTCGCGCTATTACATTCACTTTCGGGCAAATACCCTTGGGAAAGGTATGAACCCCCTTATCCTCCCAGCTATGGGTTAAATAGTAGCACTATTATTCTTCTAGGAGAATGATTTTGGCATTAAATAACCTACGAAAGTTGATATGCCATTAAACAAAGAAACCAAACCTAAACGTATGGAGAAAAGGCTTGACGGCAAGTACACTAGAATGCTGCGAGCAATACTGAACAAGTCCTGGAGGCTCGCACCCCTCAAAGCAGCAGCTGTACGGCCACTTACCACCCATCACGAAAACTATCTAAGTTAAACAAACCAGGCATGCGGGACACTGCTGGGGAAGTAGGGACGAACTCATGAGTGACGTGCTACTGTGTACCCATTCACATGGATAGAGCCTAAATACAGCAGCTCTGTGCACATACGGGATGTAGCCCTGAAGACCCTCCGGAAGCAATGGACGATAGAGAAGGGCGGCGAGAAAGAGTCAGGGATATCCGTGTTGATGGCGCAATATGATGATGATGATGATCATGAAGCAAAATTGAACCTACCGTAGATTTTAATTTCGAGCTAGAATCCTTATTGCCATTTGTATCTTTTGTTCAAAGAATCCAATATTGGTAATCCAAAAGACATGTCTTCCTGGCAGAATCTTCAACCAGCGATTGAGTATCCGAATCTTTGAGGAAAGTTGCAACTGATTTTAGATGTCCTCGTCTCTGATTGGCCAATTTTTACCGGAAGTGCCTGCTGCTGACGGGTAAGTTCATAAGTAAGAACAACAATCCTTCGTACAGATTATGCCCAAGATAGTCCAACAATCTATACGTTTCCTTTCTTGGAAATTTTACAAGGAAATATAACAATAAACTAGATTTAAAGTTCATCATAAATTCAGTTATAAAAATGTCCAAATACTAGGTGCATACGATAAGTTTCCAGACTTTTTTTTCGTGTGGGCACTTTTATTGATAGTACACACATGAAACTCTAGTACCCTTCGAAGTAATTTCCCCCGGTTGCAGTGCACTTGTTGTACTGTTCCAACAACTTCTGGAAGGCTCCATGGAAGTCCTCTTGTGTGAGCGTGTCAAGAATTTTCGTCACAGCCTCTTTCATCTCCTCAGTTGTCTCTTAACGACAGCCTCTGAGCTTAGGGAATAAGCAAAAGTCACAGGGAGCAAGGTCTGGACTATAGAGAGGGTGAGGAACTGTGTTGATGCCCATCTTGGTCAAATAGTCTGTGACAAGGATGGAGTTATTGACTGGTGGAGATGCCACAGACCCGATTTGAAGAGTGCTGGCCTCTTCCGACGGAATCTCTTCCTGAACTCCCTTAAAACCTCAACATAGTAACCCTAACCCTAACCGTTTGGCCAATCAACTCTGGTGTATTTTACTTCCTTAGCTGTAGCTGTTCATTTGAACCTGAAATCATAAAAATTGGTCAGTCATCTCATAAGATGTATAGCAATAACATACTGAATTTTCAAGAGTCTATGACAATTTTAAATGGCCTTACGAAAAATGTCTAGAAACTTATCTTATGCCCCTCGTGTATATATATATATATATATATATATATATATATATTTGAATAGAGGAATAATATATTATAAATTGAATAGTAATGGAACCTGTGTGATGATATATTAAAATGAATATCGTCCTCATATGTCTATGTATGTGCGTATGGATGTTTACTTGCTTTCTTTGTTTAATAGCATATCAATGTTCTTGGGTTATACAATGCCAAATCTATTCTTTTAAAATACAGTAGTGGTTCTATTCAACCCATTGCTGAGCAGAGATAAGAGGTTTCATGCCTTTCGCAAAGGTAATAGTCTCACCAGATTGAGTGAGTTTATGCTTTTGTTTAGATTTTAGAAGTCACAAAATACTTTCTTCTAAATTTCTTTTTGTGTGTTAATTTTTTTTGGGGGGGTGCTAGTTTATTTATTTATTTTGTTTTTTTTTACTCACGAGGGCGTGTCTGTTCAGCCGGTGCTTCAAAAGCACCAAAAAGCTGAAACATCAATGTACATTGCAAAGTGAACTCCTTCAATGAAACTGGAAACAATTGAAATTACTTTTTGGATTTTTTACATAATTTATTCACAAAACTATTGCTTATATATATATATATGAAAAGAAAACAATACAATTACAAATGAATCGCACACAACTATTGTTTTTTTTTATTAAAACTTTTTCAAAAAATCATGGAGGTTTCTATATACCCGACCCTTCCACAGGGATAGGATGTGACACAGGGTCAATTTTTAAGCAGGGTTTGACAGATTTAGATTCAGAGTTATCCTTCTCCTACACTGGTTGCCGAACCTAGTCTGCTCTACTATCTTACCCAGAGTTGAAGGGAGAATACGAGGATTCACATCATTCCCCAGGGTATTATTGCTATGCAAAATGCAATCCGCTTTGTCCAGGATTTGAACTCATATCGACACGTCCATTATACTATGACTATTACCATTACACCACAGACACATATGCCATGTCTGAAAAGCGTCATTTATAAGTACATATAATTCACATTGCACGTTGATAATGCGTATGAACGATTTAACAAGTAGCTTGTTTTAATGTCAGCATTGGCGTGAAAGCACGCCGATTCTTGTATATATATAGAGAGAGAGAGAATGAGAGAGAGACAGAAAGAGACAGAAACAGGAACAGAGAGACAGAGACAGAGGCACAGAAAGAAATAACACACACACACACACACACACACACACATATATATATATATATATACATATACATACAAGCGTCATTCATTAAATAAGCTGAATTTTGCTAAAGGAGTTGCCAATAAGAAACACTGTTTACAGTTGCACATTTTTTCAAGGAAATCAATAGTCATGTTTCAGAAGACAGTCATTATAAAATTCTTTATTATCCGCTGCACCCGGAACGTTTTCTTTTTCCGGAGAGTTCGTGTGAGTCTTTTTTGACCCAATCTTGTAATGGCAAACTCATTTTTGGCCCATTTTAAAATCCTTTCTTTAATCAAAACATTGCTCTCCATTCAAATCATAAAGTTTATAGTTTGTATATTTTATAATTTTATTGTTCTAGTGATTTGTTATATTTGCTGGTTGTATTTATCAAAAATGCACCAGTTGAAAGAGTCCTTTGGTTTCGTTTTTTTTTGTTTTGTTTTTTTTTCTTAGCTAGGTTTGGGTTGGTCGGGTTTAATGGCATATCAAACTTTGCAGGTTATTTAACGCCAAATCCATTTTTATGTAAATAATCTGTTCTATTTAAACAATTCAGTTTAGCATGAGTACACAGTTTAATTGTCAAAAACATTTATATTTCAAACTATTCAATTTATTCAAACAGTTCTAATTCAGCTAATTCAGTTTAGTGTCAGTACAGATTTTGTTTACACACAGTTAAATGTCAAAACAGTTTTATGTTAAACAATTCAGTTTAGTGTAAATACAGTTTCAATGTCAAAGAACAGTTCTATTTCAAATAATCCAGTTTAGCATGAGCACGCAGTTTAAATGTAAGTACGATTTAATTGTCAAAAACATTTCTAGTTCAAGCTATTCAGATTAGTCAAACAATTTAGTTAAGCATAAGTATATCGTTGGTTCTATTTAACCCATAGATAGGACCCTATCAGGTGCTACCACGCCAGGCCAGAGCGGACCTGAGAGCAATGGCAATGAAGGGGTGCTTCGTATTCCCCAAAGCCCCAGCATTACTGGAACCTCACCATCAAATTGTTTAGTGTCATATCAGGACACTAATTGGGGGGAGTCTTACCCCTCTGCAAAGGTGCAGTCAGTGTATTCTACAGCCCAAGTCGACTGGGCAATTAGCGAGGTTTTAGTTGTGTTTATTAAATGTGATTCCTCTGTTCAAATTAATTGACACACACACACACACACGCACAAATATATATATATATATATATATATATATATATATATATATATATATAACAAATAAAAAGTTACGTACTACCCATTTTATCATCAAATAATTTTCTAAATAACTAACAATGAAATAAAATGCCGTTTAAGTAGTAACCATATCTCAAGAAGTGTTGTATAGTGCCAAGGAAAAGATACACAGTGAAATAGACTTAATCATTTATTAACTGAAGTGGTACATTCCGACTCGTATTATAAGTCTCGCGTTGTTGGTGTTACGTCCGAAGTTGGTCCTACAACTGAATGAGATCTTTCAGAGCTCTCTGTCTCTCTTTCTTTCTGCTTCTGTCGTGCTTCAGAAACACGGCGTCTTTTATACTTCCACGTTACTGGAAATCACGTGGTACGACTCACTATACAACAAGAAGAAAGTAAAAGTGTTCAACCAAGCTTTATGCGTCGTTTGATATATTCAATGCATAGTAAATTTACAGTTTAGCTTTATCTAAGAGCATCTTTACAAACCTTATTTTAAAATAATAATCATCTTTCAAACTATATATGATATAGATAAATACTTCTTACAAATAACCCAAACTTTAATAAAAGCGACTACCGTCCTTTTTTTTTTTTTTAAATAATAACCATCTTAAAACCCGTACGTAATATGAGTAATTACTGCTTATAAATAATTTGATAAAATTAATTCTAGATCCATTATGTTTGATAATGACAATATTTACCTATATTACCATACGTAATATAGGTAAATATTCCTTATAAATAATTCTAATAAACTTTAATAAAATCAAATCTAGATCCTTTATGTTAAATAATGACCGTCTTACAACCTATATTCAGTTCAGCTAAATGTAACTAGTTGTTGATTATTCCATATTTTTTGCGTATCACACGTATATAGTATCTATCATTTTTAAAGATATTCTATAGTGTATTTGTTTTTCTATTTTTCAAAAAAAATGCTTTGACGTTTACACATACCAATATTTATTTCAAATATATATATATATATATATATATATATATATATATATATATATATATATATATGTGTGTGTGTGTGTGTGTGTGTGTGTGTGTTAGTTTCTTTTACCTGTTGTATTGTCTTATTTTCTTTAATTTTGTTGATTTTTATTTTCGAGATCGGTAACTGACTCCACGTGTAAAAAATTTAACAAAGATGAACGTCATGTCTTCAGGAACAAAATGTTTTCTTTCTTTTTTTAGTTGTTGTTGTTGTTGTTATTATTATTATTATTATTATTATTATTATTATTTTGTTGTTGTTGTTGTTGTTGTTGTTCGTATTATTATTGTTGGAGTTGTTAAGCATCTTTCTTCATTTCATTCCTTGTTAAAATTGTTTCTGTTTTCGCAGGTTTAATGACTTTTAGTGAAGGAAAAAAAAGAAAAGAAACATTGATAACAAAAAAAAAAAAAAAAAATTAATCACTGAATCAAATCTCGTGAAATATCTCGGCAATGAGAACCAGGGGAAAAAATGAAGAAAATAAAGAAATTGACAAAAGAAAAATGTTTCGAAATTAAAAAAAGAAAAGACAATGGAAATAATAAATTAAAAAGTTTTGTTTAAGGATGAGAGAAAATATGAAAACAATTCTGTGGAAGAATTGGAAACAGGTAGAGAGAAAGAGTGGGCCTAATAAAAAAAGTACTGAAGGGAAAATAATCGAAAAAATAGATAAGAATTGGGGGGGGGGTACAAAAGAAACACTAATAAAAAAAAATTGAAGAGTAATTTGTATTCTTGAATTTGCGACGTTCTGACGACACAAGGCGACCTAACTTTGTCAACGAGAAATAATGTACAGTGTATTATGAACTGCAGATTTTATCGGATGAAAATGAGTTGAACAAAGGAGTAGTGGTGGGAGAAAGAAAGAAAGAAAGAAAGAAAGAAAGAAAGAAAATCAAAATGAAAAAAGAAACAAAGAAGAACGGGAAAGAGAAAAACAAAGTAAGAAAGCGGTTAAAAAGAACTAGAGGAAGAAAATAAAGATGACGGAAAAGGAAATAGAAAGAGAAAAAAAAGAAAAGAAAAGATAAGAAAATATGAAGGGACTGATAGATAAATATGAACAGAGTGAAATACAATAATTTAACATTTTACACCTGCTCTGCTGAAATAGCATCGAGCACATTCAAAACTCAAATCATTATTACTATTATTATTATTTTGCCCATTTGAGAGTTTTTCATTCCAGCGTTAGCTGATGGTTTTCCACTGTCTGAGTGACAGCAAGTCTCCTCAACTTTCCAGGACTCTTCTCAGTATTCTGACCGATCGCAATAATGTAGTAGTTTGGATGGTCTCCACTCATTTTTTTTTATTTCCAAGTCCTCCAGTCCCTCTAATAATCCTTCTGTGACAGTACCAAGTGCACTAATTATAGTTGGTATAAACGTCACTTTCAAGTTCCACAGTTTTTCAATTCTCAAGCAAGGTCTAGGTATTTATCTTTCTTTTCATTTTCTTTCAATTTTATTCTGTGGTCAACCAGGACAGCAAAATCCAAAATTTTGCAAGTTCTCTTTTTTTTATTGTTGATTATTACAAGGTCTGGTCGTCTGGCCGAGATTAGATGATCTGTTTGCATATCAAAATCCTATGAAATGTTGTGTGTCTCATTCTCCTGGACAAATGTTGGGTTGTGCATGTACCATTTGTTCGAATGCCCAAATTGAAATTTCTTGCACAATTCCCAGTGGATCACTTTGCCTACCAATCATGTCTAGTCTTATGTATTGTTATTTATTCCTTGAGAGTCTTTCACATGAGTTTTAGCTGATGGTCTTTCACTGGAGTCTGAGTGACAGCAAGTCTCCTCAAGTCTCCAGGACTCTTCTCAGTATTCTGGCCGTTCTCAATAATGTAGTTTAGATGGTCTCCATACGTCTTCTAATTTCCAGGTCCTCCAGTTAATTTTATAATCCTTTGGTGACCACCAAAAGCTCCAATCCCAATTGGTATAATTGCCACCATGTTCCATAGTTTTTTTCAATTCCCAAGCAAGGTCCAGGTACTTATCCTACATTTCACTTTCGTTCAGTTTTATTCTGTGGTCAGCCGGGACGGCAAGTCCACTATTTTGAAAGTTTATTATTATTATTATTATTATTATTATTATTCCTTGCTAGTTTTATTTCTTTTTTCTTATGCGTTAGCTGATGGTCTTTCACTGGAGTCTGAGTGACTGTAAGTCTCCTCACATCTCCCAGACTCCAGTAGTCTTGCCTATCATAACAATATAGAATTTTGGATGGTCTCTGCTCGTTCTCCGATTTCCAACTCTTTCAGCCTCTTTATCAAGCCTTTGGAGATCGTTTCGAGCACAGTCTGTATCACCATCACATTGATATTCCACAGTTTTTTTTTAGTTCTCAGTTTTTTAGTCCACGTACTTACATCTCTTTGATTTTCACTCACTTTTTGTTAACTATTACGATTAGATCTGGCCCTCTTGACGGGATTAGAGAATTTTATGTGTCTAATTTTCCAGGACGGATTCTGTTTGTGCATATACCAGTTTGAAGTATGGTAAAATTTAATTTTTTGCACTATTCCCAGTGAATCACCTTCTCAACCCAGTCATGTCTAGTCTTATACTCCTTTTGCGCAAGTTTGCTGCATTCACTTATGTGAATAATCGTTTCGTCTCTATCAGCACATAACCTACACGAGATATTCTGTTGTGTCTTTTCTATTTTCGTTTGGTCTTTATGGCATTGTTTGGTGCTACCATCAGAAGATATTCAGTTTCCCTCTTAAAGTTTCCCTTTCTTAGACATTTCTTGCTCTTCTCGTGTGAGATGTCGTTAGTTAGATGTCGCTTGAAATATCCATCCATTTGTTTTTCTTCTCATTTCTGTTTCCAAGTTACTTTTGTTCTGTTGCCTGTGCTGTTTCTGGTCACTGTAATAAGTTTCTTTGCTCTTTTTCCTGTTGTCTTAGAGTCTTCGAATTGATGCATCGACACTATATTCAATGCTGGCGAGTCCTGTTCTTCTTTCTTTTCTTGACACATATAGTCTGTCAATGCCATTTTAAAAATGTAAAGCCTTTTGCATCGTCATTAGTCTTCTTGTCCTCTGGTCCATTTGTTGAAGTTATTCTCCCGTCCACTTCAAGAATGGTCCTGAGTATCTTTTAAGGTGGACAGCTCCAGTATTTATTCCTTTGACGAGATTCCTGCGGCAGAGTTTAGTTTCGAGAAGTTGTCTCGTTTGTCTGTGAGACTCTTTTTTTGTTTTTTCTTTCATCTCCGCTTGTTTGAAGATATCAGCTTCCAATATTCCCAAATACTACTAAGTTTCCTTTTCTCCGAGCGTTCAGATTCTTTCTTCATCAGGCAGTTCAATTATTTACGTTATTTATCTTTTTCTGCCTTTTCTTTATTTGCATTGCACATTTTTCTATGCCAAATCCCATCCCTACATCCTGATTGTATATTCTTATTGTTTGAATCACAGTCTCTATTTTCTTTTATTTTTTGCAAAAATGTTTGATGTTGTCCATGTGCACAAGGAGGTTGATTTTTTCTTGCGAATTAGTAAATTTGTTGTAATTTTGTTAGTATATGACAGATAGGCATCATCTCTATAAAAAATGGTAATGGTGAAAGCATATCTCCTTGGAAGATTAATCTCTAAGGTTTTAACCTCAGCTAAAGTTTTTCTTTTGCGGTCATATCCACTATCCAGCTTTTCATGGTTTCCGTGATTAACTTTATGATTTTGACGGATATTTTGTACTTTTTTAGACATTATATTATCCAAAGATTTGGCGGCATCAAGGCGTAAGCCCTTTCGACCTATAGATAGGACCCTATAAAGTGCTACAACTCTGAGCCAAAGTGAACCTGTGAGTGATAGCATTGAAGAGGTACTCTGCCTTCCCCAAAACTGGAGCCTCCCCATCAGATTGTTTAGTGCAATGTCCAGGACTCTCATTGGGGGAGTCTTACCCCTCTATAAGGATGCAGTTAGTGTATTCTGCAACCCTAGATGACTGGGCCAATATATATGTATATATACGTGTATATATGTATATATAAATATATCTACACATATACGTATATAGACATATATATACATATATATATATGCACATAGATATATACACATATATATATATATATACACACAAAAACATATATATATATATATATATATAAACTTATAAATATTGTAATAGAGAAGAAGAGAGAGAGGCACGATGATAAGTGTTACAGAGCGTGCGAGCGAGAGAAAGTGTGAGAGAGAGAGAGAGAGAGAGAGTGAGAGAGAGAGAGACTATAAAACAATAATGGTAGCACCGTCACCCATATGTCCGAAAGTATTTTTTAGTTCTCTAGCAAGGTCCTAATATTTGTCTATCTTTTCGTTTTCTTTTATTTTTACCCTGTGGTCCGCCTCCCAAATCTACTAGTTAGTGACTTCTTTTATTATATATATATATATATATATATATATACACGTGCGCGTGTGTTCACTGACATCGCTATGTTGACTACACTACTTCAATTCCAACTATTCAAAGTGCCATATAGCCCAGTCGGCTGGTGTTGTAGAATACACCGACTGCATCTCTGCAGAGGCGTAAGACTCTCCCAACAAGTATCCTGGATATGACACTAAACAATCTGATGATGCAGGAGCTTTGGTGAATGCAGAGTACCTCTTCGTTGCCATCGCTTCCTGGTCCACTCTGTCTGAAAGTGGTTATACTTGATAAGGTCCTGTGGGTCAAATAGAACTAAACTGTGTTCTTATGCTAAACTGAATTGTTAGAAATAGAACTGTTTTGACATTTAAACTGTGTACGTATGCTAAACTGAATTGTTTGAAATATAACTGTTTTTACATTTAACTATGTGTAAACAAAAAACTGTACTTATCCTAAATTAAATTGTTTGAACTAGAACTGTTTATATGCATAAAAATGGATTTGGCCTAAAATAACCTACAATGGTTGATGTGCCATAAAACCAAACTCCACCAAACCAAAATCCAGTCGTCAGATAAAAGACTCGTTTGTATTTTGAATACTTTAAAAAATACTTAGTCTAAGAAATTTACAAAAAGCTGTAGACTCTATCGATCAACATAATCAGATAGAAACGGCAAATGTGAACTTATGTGTTCAAGGTTATGTTATTTGGCTTAATGGTATATCAACCCTTAATGGTTATTTAATGCTAAATCCTGTTAATATGAACATACACAAACACACACACACACACACACACACACACACACACACACACATATATATATATATATATATATTGTCATCAACAAACAGACTGTTTCGTTGTATCACAATTCTTCAGTGTGGCCAGGCCCACGCGATAATTCAAGCTGTGACTGAAACCCAGCTGACTCTACGTCAGTCGGATATCATACCCCAGAGCCACTGTTATTCTCTGTGTTAGTGAAGGAATTTTTTACATATAATTTTTTACATATACGTTATCGGCTACCGGGAGTGTTCAATCATGAGAAGAGCTATTGCGTTTCAGCTTATGTGGTAGTCGGCAAATTCCTCTCGAAAGTGCTCAACCCACGGGGGGAGTATATATATTGTCATTCACAGACAAACTGTTTCGTAGTATCACAACATATACGATTTTGAAGTGAACATTGTGTTGATAACATTATTTCTGAACGAGGTAGACCTCATTTTCATGCACAATTAAATGGTGTTAAATACGGCTATTCAACACAAATAACTCAATACTTGATATTGATTATAATCCCAAGTAAATAATTGAACAGTTCTCTATGACCCTTAGATGTCACCCTAACTGGTACTACCACTGTGGGTCAGAATGTACCAAAGAGTAACAGTAATAAAGGGTACTCCACATTCCCCAAACTTACAGATTGCAGCTTTACAATTAGATCCAGTTTAATGTTATAGCCAGAAAACTTAATGGTTTCAACTATTGCTATCTAACACTAATAATTCTATTCAACATTATTCATTCATTTGCACACAATTAAATGGTTTCAATGATTGTTATATAATACCAATAATTCAATTTAACAATTATTATTTGCTTGCACATAGTTAAATGGTTTAAAGTATAGTAAATATTCAAATAGTTCTACTTAGATTATAGATGGGACCCTAACGGGTACAACAACTCCGGATCAGAATGTACCAACGAGTAATGGTAATTAAGGAGTACTCTCCATTCTCTAAACTCCAAAATTGGAGCATATCAGATGCAGTTTAATGTCTTATCCAGGATATTCAAAGGTTTCAAGCATTGGTATCTAACACTGACAATTCTATTTGACATTATTAATTATTTGTTTTCACATAGTTTCATGGTATCAAGTATTGCTATTTAACACAAATAATTCCCTTTGTCATTAATCCTTTGTTTGCACACAGTTAACTGATTTCAAGTATTGCTATTTAACACAAATAATTTTATTCAATATTAATGATTTGTTTACACACAGTTAACTGATTTCAAGTATTGCTATTTAATTGCAATAAATCAATTTGTTTAAACAAATTTAAACGGTTTCGGTTACTTCGTTTAATAGCATATCAACTTTTGAAGGTTTTTTAATGCCTAAGCGATCTTTCCAGAAGAAAAGCAGGGGTACTATTTAACCCCTTAGCTGGGAGGATAAGGGGGTTCATACCTTTCCCAAGGGTATTTGTCTGAAAGTGAAAGTAATACCGCGACTGGAGTTCGAACTCGTTTACTACGATTCCACAGTCCATCGCTTTAACCATTACACCAAGACAACACTCCCCTAAACGGTTTCTGGTATTGCAATCAAATACTAATAATTCAATTTAACATTAATCATTTGTTTGCACACAGTGAAATATTTTCAACTATCTCTAGTTAACAATAGTATTTTTATTCATAAAGTATTCCTATCTAATTTGATATTAATCATTTGTTTGCACACAGTTAATTGATTTCAAGCATAGGATATTATCAAATATTTCTATTGGGACTCTAACTCTACTCCGAATTTGTGTGGACTAATAGATTTATCATAATAAAGAAGTACTCAACATTCCCCAAACTTCAGAACTGGAACCACACCATCAGGTAGCTTAGAGTCACAACCAGAACACTCATTGGCGGATAGGGCGTCTTACCCGTCGGCAGAGATGCAGTCATCATATTCTAGAGACCCCCGAGCAAACTGTGTCGGTGTTGCAAATGTTTCTAGACAAAGCGATAACGATTCCTACTTCAACATCTATTTGGACGATAATGAATAAACCAGTGAATATTTATCCAAGCATATACGCATAAAAATCTCATGTTGCCATTATTGTAATTTCTGTTGTGGAACGCGACGGCAGTTCGTGTTGCAGTTCCTCTCAGAGACTTCATTATTTCGAGATTTTTTCCGTCAGGAATTCCGAAAAAGATAAACAAAAGGATGTTAAAAAAATATATAATATGCCAACGCGTTTTGCTGTTTCAATCACAGCTTAGCACGTCCACAAAACTATTCCTGAAAGCACTGAAACCATCTAACAATATGGTTCTAATAAATATACAAGTATACATATATAAAAGGTTTAAATAATATATATATATATATATATATATATATATATATATAGCATTATATCTATATATGTATGTGTGTGTGTATATATATATATAGAGAGAGAGAGAAAGGGAGAGAGAGTGAGTGAGAGGGAAGGAGAAAATTGTGTGCGCGTGTGTGTGAATGTGTGTCATTTAATTTCATATATATATATATATATATATATATATATATATATATATATATATATATCAATTTTCATAGGACCGTTTATTCAAGAACTAGACTCGGAACTGAGAAAAATTAATAATAGAAAAGCAGCAGGGCTTGATGAAATATCCCTAGAGGTATGGAAGACCAGACAATTCGACGACATACTGTTCCGATGATGTAATGCCGTATATAATCAAAACCCTATAGACAGTTGGATGAAAGGATACATCCTCCCCTTCCCTATAAAAAGGGCGACCTCGGATTAGCGACCTAAGAACTACCGAGGTATAACACTTACATCCATAGCGGCCAAGATATACAATGCTCTACTACACAACCGCATAGAACACATTTAGGAAGAACCAAATTGGCTTCTGGAGAAATAAATTCACGACGTCATAAATTTGGACTATCCGTCGAATACTTGAAGGTGTACATGCAAAACCCCTAGAGGCAACAATATTATTTGTCGACTTTACCAAGGCTTTTGACTCCATTCATAGAGGAAAGATGGAGCAAATTCAACTCGTTAACGACCTACCAAAAGAAACCGTCGCCGCTATAATGATTCTCTATGAAAACACCAAAGTAAAAGTCCGTTCTCCGGATGGAGACTCAGACAACTTCGAAATAGTAGCAGGTCAACTGCAAGGAGACACATGGGTATGGGGCATACTTCTTCATCATCTGTCTAGACTACGTGCTTAGAACATCGATTGATAAAATCAAAGAAAACGATTTCAAGCTAGCAAAGGAAAGAAGAAGGTACCCCGCAAAAACAATTACCGACGCCGACTACGCCGATAACATAGCACTTCTGGAAAGTGCACCCACCCAAGCGAAAACCCTGCTACACAGTCTGGAACAAGCCGCTGCAGGCATTGGCCTTCCTGTCAATGCACACAAGACGGAATATATGTGCTTTGATCAAACAGGCGACATCTCCACACTAAACGGTAGCTCTCTGAAACTAGTCGACAATTTCACCTATCTTGGAAGCAGTGTCTCATCAACTGAGACAGACATCAACACACGACTAGCAAAGGTATGAACAGCTATCGATAGGCTATCGGTCATATGGAAGTCAGGCTTGACCGATAAAATGAAACGCAGTTTCTTCCAAGCACTGGTTATATCGATACTGCTGTATGGATACATTAAATGGACGCTAACTAAACGCGTAGAGAAAAAGCTTGACAGCAACTACAAAAGAAAGCTGCGAGCAATATTGAACAAGTCCTGGAGGCAACACCCAACAAAGCAGCTACTGTACGGCCACCTACCACCCATCACGAAAACTATCAAAATTAGACGAACCAGATATGCGGTACACTGCTGGAGAAGTAGGAACGAGCTTTTAAGGGATGTACTCCTATGAACCCATTCACATGTCCGAGCAAAGGCAGGACGACCAGCTCGAACCTACATAAAACAGCTCTGTGGCGATACGGAATGTAGCTCTGAAGACCTGCCGGAAGCAATAGACGATAAGGAGGGGTGGCGAGAAAGGGTCAGGGATATCTGTGCTGATGGCACGACATGATGATGATGCTATATACATATTAGGAGACACAAGATAAAGACCCAATGTCGCTAGGTGTCAGTAATTTTCTAGCGAATGCGATCATCAGCCTTGGTCTATCACCTTGATTGGGTACTCTATATTGATGAATATTGGAAGCTATATTTTCAATATATATATAAATATGTGTGTGTGTGTGTGTGTGTGTGTGTGTGTGTGTGTGTGTGTGTGTGTGTGTGTGTGTGTGTGTGTGTGTCGATATATATGATCTGCCACCGATGTTGAGCCTTCCTTACTTTTAAAAATAGCAAGTGACATTATATATACGAGGATCATTAAATAAGTTTCCAGACTTTTTTCGTATGGTCACTTTTATTGATAGTACAAACATGAAACTCTAGTTCCTTTCGAAGTAATCTCCTCCGGCTGCAAGGCACTTGTTGTACTGTTCTAACAACTCCTGAAAGGTTTCATGGAAGTCCTCTTGTATGAGCGTGTCAATGACCTTCGTCAGAGCCTCTTTCATCTCCTCAATTGTCTCATAACGACAGCCTCTGAGCTTAGGGAATAACCAAAAGTCACAGGGAGCAACGTCTGGACTATAGGGTGGCTGAGGAACTGTGTTGATGCCCATCTTGCTCAAATAGTCTGTGACATGGATAGAGTTATGGACTGGTACATTGTCCTGGTGGAAATATCACTGACCCGATTTGAAGAGTGCTGGCATCTTCCAACAGAATCTCTTGCTGAATTCCCTTAAAGCCTCAACATAGTAACCCTAACCCTAAGCCTTTGGCCAATCAGCTCTGGTGTATTGACTTCCTTACTCCTCCCACACCACACATAATCCCTCACAGACTCCCTACCTTCCTTGAATCTCTTATGTCACTCAAAAACCCATGCTCGATTCATGCAAGACGGTCGAAATGCAGTTTGAAGCATTCCATAAGTTTCTGTGGCATTTTTTCAAAGTTTAAAACACAATTTTATTGCATATCGTTCTTGTAAAGTGTCCTCACGTCCAGATTGCATTTTTGAAATTCACCAGCTGTGAGAATCAGGCTTTAGTAGGGTGTATTCCAATTGCTGCTGTAGCTGTTCATTTGAATCTGGAATCCTAAAAATTGGTCAGTCATCTCATCAGATGTATAGCAATAACAGTGAATTTTCAAGAGTCTTCGACAATTTTAAAAGCCGGTACAAAACAGTCTGGAAACTTATTGAATACACCACATATATATGCCTATATACAACGAATGGATATGCAACGTTATCAATTTATTATTCGTCGTTTCTTTTATCGCATATCTCCCTCTTTTTTTAAATTACTTTGAGAGCTTTCAAACATCTTTCCTCCCACTGATGATCTAAAGCCGAAGCTAGTTGGGTACCAAAGGAAAAAATAACACAAAAAATATTCCTATTTTTCTTATTAGTTTTCGCTGTCGCTGTCTCTGTCTGTCTGTCTGTCTGTCTCTCTCTCTCTCTCTCTCTCTCTCTCTCTCTTTCTCTCAAACAATATATATATATATATATAGATATTCTTTTTTCTACTATGCAAAAGATGTAAATATGAACGTCCAAGGAACGCGATTTCCTAATTATTGGCATAAAATAACCCTAGACGGGTTAACATGTTATTAGAATCAATAAAAACATCATCTTTTTTTCATATTTTTATTTTATGCACAGTGCCCAATATTTAGAAAAATAAGGCTATGTTGTTGGTAATGCTTTTTCATAGATAATAATCAATTACAATTAGTTTTCTTTTATTTCAATGTCAATGAAGGCAATTTCATACTCAATACAATTACTTGAAAGGGTATTTCATGTTAAAGACACTTCTTTTCCGTTCCCAGCTTGAAGAATCTCGCAAGTCTAGCCCCACTGATCAGTTGTAATACAACAAAACAGTTTGTCAGTGGATGACAATACATATACTTCCCTTACCCCGGTGGTTAATCACTCCCGGGAGGAATTACTGGTTGCTAATCGCTTAATGCAAAGCTATTTTAATGAATTGATCGCTCAGGTAGTCGTTAAGCGTATATATAAAGAAAAATAATACTTATACGTCAAATTCCCTCGCTTACGTTTAGCTTGTCGATAGCTCTACGGTAAGATATCTGACTAGCGTAAAGTCAGCCGGATTTCGATCCCATTTTGAAACAATCTGCTTGTTCAGCCACACTGAAAAGTTGTGATGTAACAAAACAGTCTGTCTGTGAATGACAATATATATATATATATATATATATATATATATATATATATATATATATATATATATATATTGTAAAATAAACGAAAGCTAATGCAAAAGGCGTTATAATTTCCGTGCTGACGTAGTGTAATATAATGGCCGAGGGATTTCGTTTCATATATCTTGCCTTTGGGTTTAGTCAGGCTGAGAACCTTTCGGCTCAGTGCATAGGTTAGTTAGGTGCAAACATGGGGGCAGGTGTTCACGCGCGCGCGCTCGGAGTGGACGTGTCATTCAGAGATGTCACAATAAGAATCCCAGATAGAGGATAGACCAGGGACGTGAGTGACATCACGCACCGGAAGCGTGGGCTGAGATTTGAAAAGTCTGTTGAGTTGAGTTCTGCCTCGGAGGAAGAAAGTTGACTTTCGCTCGCTCGCCGAGGCCTTGTGGTAGGTGGGCACGTGATGGAAAAGCCAGCATGAAAAGATTGTGCCTCTCTCCTTATGTCGAAAAACTTTTAAACTCAAAGTTAATAAAAAGTTTCGTACCTGAAGCAAGAAGTCGTAAGAGTTTTTCCTATTTTGGCATTCCTTTGTTATCTATGAGCGTTATGAACATTATATGTACATTTCACATATCCGTATCATGGGTATGTTACAGTAGGTCGCCTAAATGGCTGAAGTGTAAGATAATAAGTTTGGCGTAAAGTTTACCGGGTTTTGATCCCTGCTTGAAGCGTCCTGCGTGTCTAGCCACACTGAAGAGTTGTGATACAGCGAAACAGTCGGACTGTGGAAGTCAATCTATATATATATATATATATATACGTAATTTAACTTTTCTATTTTGTAAGATTTTTCAAAGGTTCCAAATTTGCAAATTTCGTGATGGCAAATAGATGACAACTTTGTCTCGACAAAATTTAGAAATTATATCGTATAAGAAAAAATAAACTCTTAACAAAAAGGAACGAATAACGATCAAACTCTCGACAAGTAAAGAAATTCCTCTGAAAAAAAAGAAATCATAAAAGGTAATCAGTGTAAATTGCTACGTTCAAATCCGGTATACAAATCAATCTAATGATTTTTAACTTATAATTCTGGGTTAGACCTATTATTTATATTTACCCAACTCCTCCACTCAAGCAGGATATGACACAAGGTCAATTTTTAAGCGGAGTTTAACAGGTTTGAATTCAGAGTTTTCCTTCTCTTAGACTAGTTGCCTCACCAAGGCTGAAGAACTTAGTCTGCCCTACTATTTACCCATAGCTGGAGGGAGAATAATTGGATTCATACCTTTCCCAAGAGTACTAGTGCTATGTGAAATGCAATCAGTCTCGTCCAAGATTTGAACTCGTGTCGCCGTGTCCATTTCCTACAGGCACCTCCAGGAATACTTTATATAATGATTTTATGTTAAGACTGGCTGAAGATTTGTTTTTCCATATTTATATCATCTATTTTGTCGAACGTCTCACAGGAGATCTTGGTGTGCGATTTACAAATCGCACTTAAGAGAGGAGGCAACATTTTGGCTAAAGATTTTTCGATGTAATGGGGGACAGTCCCAACTCCGAGAAATAATTGATCTTAAAGGGATTACAGGTTTTTGAGTTTTAGAAAGTCAATAAATTTTAGGGATTTTAGGATGAGAATCACTTTATGAAGAACCATTACGATAACCATTACACCACGCGCACCTATTTGACCTATTATTGCTATGTCGGTTGACCCATCAAACTTATCTAGAAGGCCCATTTGAGGATTGGCTGTAACAACCTTTAACAAAAGTTTATAACTTTATTGGAGTTTGATACGAATTAGATTTTTGCTTACATGTGGCTCTAAGCCGTATGAATGAGGCACCCAATGAGACTCTCACTTGACAAGGTTTGCTTACCTATCTTGCTGACCGTTATACAACCAGAGGAACCCAGTCATAATTTATTTAGCTGTTTGCTTACATATGGCGGTAAGCCGTATGAATGAGGTACCCAACGAGACTCGAACTCACTTGACAAGGTTTGCTTAGTTAGCTTGCTAACCATTACACGACCAGAGGTACCCAGTCGTAATTTATTTAGCTGTTTGCTTACATGTGGCGCTAAGCCATATGAATGAGGCACCAAAGGAGACCCGAACTCACTCGAGTGGGTTTGCCTCCCGAGGTGTCCTAAATAACCTTCAAGTAATCTTTATCTATGCGCCATATAAATAGAGTAATAATGCCAATGTGTGTATATTCAATAAACTACCATTATATTCTATAAATATTGGCTGATGATCGATCATCTAGAAAACTGATCTCTGATGAATATAAAAAGGGGATTCTTCTGGGATGTAGTTGTGTCGATGCTACCGTACACATGCACCACGTGGACTTTAACGAAACACTTGGAGAATAAGCTAGATAGGAACTACATAAGGATGCAACGAGATCTTCTGAAAAAATCTTGGTAACAGCACCCAAAAACACAGCAGCTGTACGGCCACTTACTAACTATCACTCAAATCTCCCTAGCAAGACGAACGAGACACTGTTGGAGAAGCAGAGATGAGCATAAATGACGTTCTCCAGTAGACTACTAGACATGGCCAACCACTGCTGGTTGAGATTCATTCATCAACTTTATGGGAGACACTGGATGACACGTAGAGGACCTGCCGAGAGTGATGGCCGATAGAGACGGATGGTAAGAGAAAGTCAAGGGAATCTGTGCAATCAGTATGACTTGTTGTTGATGATGTATATATATATATATACATGGATAAATGTAAACGAACACAAAAGAATCCCGTATATATGTGTGTGTGTGTGTGTATGTATTTGTATGTATGTGTGTGTGTATTTAGGCAGCAGTCTTCATTTAAGTATGTTTGATTAAATAATAACGATACATTTTGCCAATATAATTCTAATAAAATCCTTTCAAGTTTCCTGATAAGTGTCTTGTTTTTAGGTTGGAATTGGTAGATGAATTTACCAAAATTGTCCCAAGCGCTTTCAAACCTTTCCTAGGCCCTCATCAGTTGTTTGCATGGGTGAAGAATATAAAGGTCTTAGCACGACAACTTTTCAAGACGTCTTACTGTGCATCTTAATGATTCTAGTTTCATGGTCTTACATCTTAAAAGCCACTCTATTCCCAAATCGAAATTTCGAAAATTCTAGTTGAAAACACCACCATAATAGCACACGATATTAGCAAACTACGACTACATATCTTAGAATCTGGAGTTGGTTTCAGAAGTCTCGTCGAAGAAGAATTAGCCTATTGGACGCGAGTCAACTCGCTTAACTTGCAAAATGAATTGATTGATATGCACCAATCAGACCTCAGCAAAATGCTGCCCCCCCTCTTCTTCAAACTTAGTCTCTTTTATCTTCATCAAATCTCGTAGGCTTATCTCGTTCTCCTCGATAAAACAAGTCACACCTCTTGCGTCTTTTTCTTCTTCTGAATTCCACGTGCCGGTAGCAGAGATAGCACACCTTCTGTTTCTTTGAGGTAAGATTGTTCGTGGCATTACTACTACAGAATCCTTACATAAAAAAAAAAACTAGAATTAATAGAATTAACTATAAAAATAGCGACAATGTTTTGAAATCCCTTTAGTGCTTTTTTTTTTTTATAATATTCTCTTTTTCATGATAATATTCTATTTCTGTTGATAGCGTTCTGCTTTAAATTCGTTCGATGTCGTCGGCAATTCAGTTTTATCCAACTTAGCGTTTACATAATTTTGTGATGTTATAAAAAACATAAAAAACTAAAAAAAACACACAAAAAAAACACTCTTTCCACATGCAAACAACCCCTGATGATGGCCTATGAAAGGTCCAAAAGCGCTCGGGACAATTCCGGTAAATTCACCAACTAACACCAACCGAAAACTAAAACACATGTCAGGAAACTTGAAAGGATCTTAATAAAATGATATAGACAAAATGTGTCTTTATTATTTAATCATATATAATGCAAAGCTCTTCGAATGGTATCCGGTAAACTATAAAATGTAAACAAACGAACGCTGCTGCTGCATAATGCTTTATTATTCCCTAGCTGACGTGGTACTCATGTTGGCCGAGCGGTCTGATACTATGTCTAACGTAAAGTTGGGCTTCTTTCGATCCCAGCTACAAGCGTCCTACGTGTCTAGCCACATTGAAGAGTTGTGATACAACGAAAGTCTGTCTGTGGATGACAATATATATATATATATATATATATATATATATATATATATATATTGTTCTTAGCATTCTAATAATAAACCAACTGCCTGATCTCACAGCGGCCGCAACCGATCAGAATATAGATATATGCATACAGAAACATTCACATAGCACTAATACCATTGGGAAAGGTATGAATCCATTTATTCTCCCTCCAGCTATGGGTAAATAGTAGGGCAGACTGAGTTCTTCAGCCTTGGTGAGGTAACTAGTCTAGGAGAAGGAAAACTCTGAATTCAAACCTGTTAAACTCCGCTTAAAAATTGACCTTGTGTCATATCTTGCTCGAGCGGAGGGTGTTGGTAAATGTGGGTATAAACAAAGACGGAAAATAGATAACAGGCTTGTATGTCTAAGCTCTAAATTCCAAAAAAGAAAAGGAGGATTATCACTAAAGATCTACCCAGATGATTCTCAGTCACAGCTAGATTATATATTCATAAACAAAAAATGGATAAATAGTGCCTTGAACTGTGGGGCATGCTCCTCTTTTGAGAAATTATCTTCCCATCAAAGAATTGTCTTGACAAAGAGTCACCTGAGCCTATGCAAAAAAATTTTCAAAAGTTAAAACTCCATATGATGAATATGAAAACTTACTTACCACCTCTACATACCAACCAAACTAAGATTCAAATATAGAGTTCCTTTGGAATTGATAACAATCTGAGAAAACGAGATAATATGCTAAAAATATCATTACTTGATAAAAGAAACTCAACAAATGTCAATACGTAGAAATTTAAAGAAGTCCAGAGAGAGTTACGTGATGCATTCAATAAGTTTTCAGACTTTTTTGGTACAGGCATTTAAAATTGTCGTAGACTCTTGAAAATTCAGTATGTTGCCGACTACGCCGATGACATAGCGATACTGGCAAATACACCTGACCAAGCCGAAACACTTCTGCATAGCCTGGAACGAGCAGCAGCAAACATAGGCCTCCATGTTAATGCACACAAAACGGAATATATGTGCTATAACCAAACGGGGGACATCTCCACTCTAGAAGGAACCCCTCTTGAACTAGTAGACAAATTCACGTACCTAGGAAGCAGCGTCGAATCAACCGAAAAGGACATCGAAACGAGGTTAACGAAAGCATGGACAGCTATCAATAGGCTATCGACTATATGGAAATCAGACCTAACCGATAAAATGAAACGCAGTTTCTTCCAGGCAGTGGTCACATCGATACTGCTATATGGATGCACTACATGGACGCTAACAAAACGGCTGGAGAAGAAACTAGATGGCAATTACACAAGAATGCTGCGTGCAATCCTGAACAAGTCCTGGCAGCAACACCCCACAAGACACCAACTGTACGGCCATCTGCCCCCTATCACGAAAACTATTCAAGTTAGGCGAACCAGACATGCAGGACATTGCTGGAGAAGCAGAGATGAACTCATAAGAGATGTACTCTTATGGATCCCCACACACGGCCGCGCAAAAGCAGGACGACCAGCACGAACGTACATTCAGCAGCTATGTGAGGATACAGGTTGTTGTCCTGAAGACCTACCTAGGGCGATGAACGATAGGGAGGAGTGGCGAGAGAGGGTCAGGGATATCCGTGCTGCCAGCACGATATGATGATGATGATGATGATGATTGCTATACATCTTATGAGATGACTGATCAATTTTTATGATCAATTTCTATGATTTCAGGTTTAAATGAACAGCTACAACAGCAATTGGAATACACCCTACTAAAGTCTGATTCTCACAGCTGGAGAATTTCGAAAATGCAATCTGGACGTGAGGACACTTTAGAAGAACGATATGCAATAAAGTTCTGTTTTAAACTTGGAAAACATGCCACAGAAACGTATGGGATGCTTCAGACTGTTTTTGGAGCATCTTGCATGAATCGAGCATGGGTTCTTGAGTGGCATAAGAGATTCAAGGGAGGCAGAGAGTCTGTGAGGGATGATGAGAGGTGTAAGAGGAGTAAGGAAGTCTATACACCAGGGTTGATTGGCCAAAGGGTTAGGGTTAGGGTTACTATGTTGAGGTTTTAAGGGCGTTCAGCAAGAGATTCCGTCGGAAGAGGCCAGCACTCTTCAAATCGGGTCAGTGGCATTTCCACCAGGACAATACACCAGTCCACAACTCCATACTTGTCACAGACTATTTGACCAAGATGGTCATCAAGACAGTTCCTCAGCCTCCCTATCGTCCATACCTTGCTCCCTGTGACTTTTGCTTATTCCCAAAGCTCAGAGGCTGTCGTTATGAGGCAATTGAGGAGATGAAAGAGGCTGTGACGAAGGTCATTGACACACTCACACAAGAGGACTTCCATGGAGCCTTCCAGAAGTTGTTGGAACGATACAAGTGCATTGCAACCGGAGGAGATTACTTCGAAGGGGACTAGAGTTTCATGTTTGTATTATCAATAATAGTGCCCATACGAAAAAAGTCTGGAAACTTATTTATTGATCCTCGTAACACGTACTAAAAAGAAACAATCAGAATACATTCAAAGCCAAATCAATGAAATCAGAAATTATGTTGAATATGCATATGTGGATATCGCTTTCAGTAGATGAGATATCGCAGTCGAAGTTTGTGAAATGGTCAAATAATTTCAGAGACGTGCAATTTAAAGATGAGATTGCTCCTTTTTGTCTAAAACACATAGACAGTTCACGTATGGGCTCTTTCCTCCCGCTGCTTACTCAAGGCAATGCAATAAGGCAAATGTATTTGTGAGAAGCGCTAGATTATCTGCGCTGTCTGCGTCTATGTTTATCGTCTTCTTCATGTTTTTTTTAATATGAAACCATCTAATTTAGGCAGAATCGAAACACATACTATGCTAATATATCTCCATGTAAAACTCCAGCAAAATTTTGTAGAAATTTGTGTGTCCATCAAGTTGAGTAAGCCATTGCTATCATGTTTTTTTTATAACGCACCTTTATAGCGGCAACATTTTCTTTGGGGAAACCATATGCTTGTAGTATTTGCTCCATCTTTTTTTTGGGGGGGGGGATCTTTCTCCTTCTACTTGAGAAAAGCTAAATGAGAAGAAAGAGAGTGACAGCCAAAGTCGAAAAGGGCTGTAAAGGTCAAAGGTCAATGTCATTGGCGTGGCAAAGACCAAGTGAGACTTTTCCCAACTCTCTGGACGTTTTTTTGTTTTCTTTTGTTTTGTTTTGTTTGAACGAAAGTTGCATGTCAATCACGTGAAATTATAGCCGGTAAGTGAACTGCAAATAAGACTTGAATTGGTGAGCGGGAATAAGAAAGTGGTGGGGGAAAAAAAGAAGCGAAATTTGCTTTTTGGAGAGAAAAAATGACCTTTGATATCACATTTTACCTAACCCTCCCCCACTCTCTCTCTCCCTCTCTCTCTCGCAACAAAATTTAGAAAACATGACTAAAATGCCATCTTGTGAAGTAAAAGAAAGAAACAAAGAGAAAGAAAAAGAGAGTAAGAGAGAGAAAGTGAAAATTTTAAAAGAACAGAATTTGATAAGAAAGAAAGAAAGAAAGAAAGAAAGAAAGAAAGAAAGAAAGAAAAAGAATTTTATTAACAGAACGAAGCGAGAAAAGGAAGAAGCAAACAAAAAAGAAAAGATTCTAAAAAGAGATAATACGATAAACAATCAAGGAAAAGAAAGAACGAAAAGAAAGAACGAAAAGAAAGAAAGAGTTTGATTAAAAGAAAGAAAGAAAGAAAGAAAGAAAGAGAGAGAAAAGAAAGAAAGAAAGAAAGAAAGAAAGAAAGAAAGAAAGAAAAAGTATTTTATTAACAGAACGAAGCGAGAAAAGGAAAAGGAAACAAAAAGAAAAGATTCTAAAAAAAGATAATACGATAAACAATCAAGGAAACGAAAGAAAGAAAGAAAGAAAGAAAGAGTTTGATCAAAAGAAAGAAAGAAAGAAAGAAAGAAAGAAAGAAAGAAAGAAAGAAAGAAAGAAAGAGTTTGATCAAAAGAAAGAAAGAAAGAAAGAAAGAAAGAAAGAGTTTGATCAAAAGAAAGAAAGAAAGAAAGAAAGAGTTTGATCAAAAGAAAGAAAGAAAGAAAGAAAGAAAGAAAGAGTTTGATCAAAAGAAAGAAAGAAAGAAAGAGTTTGATCAAAAGAAAGAAAGAAAGAAAGAGTTTGATCAAAAGAAAGAAAGAAAGAAAGAAAGAAAGAAAGAAAGAAAGAGTTTGATCAAAAGAAAGAAAGAGTTTGATCAAAAGAAAGAAAGAAAGAAAGAAAGAAAGAAAGAGTTTGATCAAAAGAAAGAAAGAAAGAAAGAGTTTGATCAAAAGAAAGAAAGAAAGAAAGAGTTTGATCAAAAGAAAGAAAGAAAGAAAGAAGGAAAGAAAGAGTTTGATCAAAAGAAAGAAAGAAAGAAAGAAAGAAAGAAAGAAAGAAAGAAAGAAAGAAAGAAAGAAAGAGTTTGATCAAAAGAAAGAAAGAAAGAAAGAAAGAGTTTGATCAAAAGAAAGAAAGAAAGAAAGAGTTTGATCAAAAGAAAGAAAGAAAGAAAGAAAGAAAGAAAGAAAGAAAGAAAGAGTTTGATCAAAAGAAAGAAAGAAAGAAAGAGTTTGATCAAAAGAAAGAAAGAAAGAATTTGATCAAAAGAAAGAAAGAAAGAAAGAGTTTGATCAAAAGAAAGAAAGAAAGAAAGAAAGAAAGAAAGAAATGATTTTAAAAGAATATAATTTGATAAACAGAAAAAATAAAAGCGAAAGAGAGAAAAAAAAACAAATATAAACAAGAGAAATGAATGATAAGAAAAAACGAAAAAATGGGAGAAAAAAATCAGGCACTGTAAGGAATCTGCGGAAATGTTTTTTCTCAAGTTTTACAAATAACAACAAAAAAGAAAAAAAAAACAGTCAACAAAGATGCATGAAAAAAGTAATGAAAGATCATTTAAAAAAATGAACATAAAATCGATGAAAAGAAAGAAAAAAGTCTTTAAAAGAAAAAGAAAATAACCAAAAGAAAACGGGAAAATAAAAAGATAATAAAAAAGAAAGAAAAGGTCATTGGCGAAAAAAAAAGAAAAAAAGAAAGAAAGAAAGAAAGAACATAAAGTCGAGTATGTATTTATCCACTCCTGGCCACCAGGAGGTGACAAAAGGTCAGTTTTTAAGAGGAGTGAAATGGTCTGAAATCAGGGTTTTCCTTCTCCAAGATTGGTTCCCATACCAACGTGAAAGATCCCAATCTGTTCTATTATTTACCCATAGCTGGGGAGAGAATAGTTGAATTCGTTCCTTTCACGAGGGTATGAGCGCCATGTCAATAGTTAACGGCCTCGTCCACGATTCGAAGAAGACAGAAAGAAACGAGACCAAAAAAAAAAAAAAAATGGAAAAAGAAAGAAATAAGCAGAAATCCAAACAGAATGAAATGAAGAAAGAAGGAACAAATGAAATAAAGAAAGAAGGAAAATAGAAAGAAAGTTAGTGAGAAAGTTATAGAAATAATTCGAACGTCTAAGACATGGGGGTGCTGATAAGACGACATGGCTACCATTGTGCAAACTGACTGTGTGCCAACCAACGGAAGTACTTCCTCTCAGATTCATGTAGGGTCCAGTCTGTCTCCGTCCAGGGCAACCGGAAGGAAAAGCCTGTGTCCAGTAAAGACTGAAATATTTCATTAGCCATATCTTTAACACATACAAAAGTAACGGTGTGGTTAATCAACATGGGTCAAACTTGAACCTGACAGTGGGGACTGAAAACAGTTTATTCGCTCAGAAGAAAGAAAATCTTATCGAATTTATTTCGACCGTGACTGAAAAATAAAACCTTCTTTATAGGTCTCAAAAAAAATTTGTAAGCAACTCCGAATAACTTAGTATCTGATATTTCGATGTTTATTCACAGAATTCTCTGAAAATATTTAATTATAAGATTTAAAAAAAAATAATCTAGGAAGGGTACTGAAAAGTACTCAGCCTCACCAAGAAAAGAATAAGATTTTTTTAATGGGTGTTTGTTTTGTTTTGTTTTGTTTTTAGTTATATTCTTTTGTGAAGCATTTATGCTAGTGTTTTAGTGTTTGTTTTCATTTGAGGGCATTGCATCCAGGTTTCAGATTAATATCCTTGCAAAAGGTATGAACTTGCTTATCTTGCAAGCTATAGGGGTCATGAAGCTGAAATCGTTAGAGCTGTATTTTTACCTTAACTGATCAATCAGCGGGTACTTGCTAATTTCAAATTTTCTTTGAGACATCTAGAAAATATATGACTTTCCACGGACAATTCGAGGGATCAAAACCTAAAATAATTTAAGAAATCGTTTCCCCCCTGAGATTGTTAAAAAAAATCATTTTTTACCAATTAGATTCATAAAGAAAACATCAACTTTTTAAAATCTAATTTCGAGCCTGTCTCAATCTTATAAATGAGTGGGTGGTTCTTTAATAGGTTATACAGATGTATTCTGTACCAACTCAACAATTTTCTGTTTATTTCTTTAGATTGAAAATCTAACATACTTTTCCATCAAGTTTTATTAAATATTAACATCACTTAATCATCTTAAATTGAGCGAATATGTTTGTATACATATTTCTATTGGGTCAAAAATATTCGTACTACTTTCAATTTGTCCTCTCCTGATGAAAATCATCAGCTGCAGCTGCATATATGTATAACGAATAGGTATATTTTCTCTCTACAAAATGACATACATATCTTTTAAACTCTCAAAATATATCCTGGCTCACTCGGGTGGGGATGCAGAATATACTGACTGAATATCTACCGAGGTCTATGACTCCCCAATGAGTGTCCTTGATATGATACTCAACAATCTGATGGCGAGACTACAGTAATGCTGGATGTTTGGGGAATGCGGAGTACCCCTTCATTGCTATCGATCCCAGGTCCACTCTGACCCGGAGTGGTAACATCTGAAAGGCTTTTATCTATGGGTCAAATAGAACTGTTTGACATTTAAACTGTGTACTTATGATATAGTGAATTGTTTGAAGCATAACTGATTTTACGTTTAACTATGTGTAAACAAAACTGTACTTTTGCTAAACTGAATAGCTTAAAATAGAACTGCTTTTTACATTTAAACTGTGTGCTGATGATAAAAGGAATTGTTTTGTATATGACTATATATATATATGTGTGTGTGTGTGTGTGTGTGTATGTGTGTGTGTGTAGATGGATTTGGCATTAAATGACTTACAATAGTTGAGATGCCTTAAAATGAAACTAAACCAAACCAAAATATATCCGTTTAGATTAAGGCTAACAAAAACTGTTCCATTTCATGAATGAATCTTCACTTTCTCTCTTAAAATATCTAAGCTCTGACTAATATTTTCTTTTCTACCAAGAAAAAAAATTGTAATTTCTGTTTTTTAACAAACCTTTCCCTCAATTTAAAGAAATCAAATTTATTAATTTGTAGAACGGTATTTTATTCATCATTTACAACCTCTGTTCAAAACAATAGTACTACTACTGTCCTTCTAGAAGGATTGCTTTGGTATTGAATAACCCACGAAAGTTGATATGTCATTAAACAAAAAACTAAAACTGAAACATTCTTATACAGATTTCTTTTTTTTTTATTTTCAAATTTTCCTCTCTAATTTCTTTCTTTCTTTCTTTCTAATTTCTTTCTTTCTTTCTTTCTTTCTAATTTCTTTCTTTCTTTCTTTCTAATTTCTTTCTTTCTTTCTTTCTAATTTCTTTCTTTCTTTCTAATTTCTTTCTTTCTTTCTTTCTTTCTTTTTAATTTCTTGCCAGTCTAAAATAATAAGGAATTTTCATAAATCCTTTTAGTTAATAATTTCATTTAAAGATAAATTGTGGGCTAGCAATAAGCTTTGAGTTCGTGGTGGCAGGTTTGTGATTTTATAAAGTTTAAGACTTGCCTAGACTTTATTTTGCATTCACGTGTCACTCTTGTAAAAATAAAGAATTAACAGGACTGTTTTAAAACCAGCTGTAAGCGAAATATCAAAGATATACATTTGGGTGGATCTCAGCTGATATTAGAAATGACGTGTCACTAAAAGGTTTTAGTTATTACGTGTCATTAAAAGATTAGTAGAGGGAATGATTAGAAGAAAATATATAAGAATATTTCGAAGATGCAGAGTCATTTGGAGCTCGAACTGGAAACGTTAGAGTTGGATCTGGAGAATCGTAGTCGAAGGAGTCAAGAGTTGTGGTCGGTCGTAGTGAGAGACAGAGCTGGGATATACGGCGCGGAGGGGTGAAGGAGAAATGTCTTAATCTGTGGTTGTCTGTTTCGTCTCACATAATAACTATGTCTCTATCGTTTCGTCTCCCACTCTTTACACTATTTGCATACAGAGTGCGGAAGCAAAATATGGACTTATTTTTTAGATTTTTTGGTCTGATTAGTCTAATTTTTGAAAAAAAAAATCGATTAGTGTAGATTTTCTTGATTAGCTCTATTATTCAATCACTTTTTCATTAAAATTCAGCCCAACATGAGTGAGCAAGAAGAGAAACGACAAAGAATATATGATTTGCTTAACGCCGAAACCAAGCCCAAAAAATTCCGAAATAATTGGAGTTTCTTTATGGCCTCCATCAACTTAACCAGACCATAACCCCCTTGATTACACTATTTGGGACATTTTAGAAAACAAAACGAAATGCAACTTCCCATCCTAACATCGGTTCGCTTGAGACTCTTATTGAAGAGGAATAGAATAAAATGTCTGAAGAATTTATTTTGAAGGTATGTAAATCGTTTTGTATTGAGTAAATTTACTGTTTTCTATCTATCTTCTGATTTTGTTTATTATTCTAAAAATAAATTAATCTTGTTTTATAATTGAATCATTATCATTATACAAGAATATTCCTAATTTTGCCTCCGCACCCTCTTTCTACATGAATTGACGCATATCCTTTTTTCTATTTCTCTCTTTTCGCGGAAACTATGAAAAATAGTTAGTAAGCTATAAACTTTCGTATTTTGAAGCAAGAGTTGTTTTTGTATTTTTGTTGTGTTACAACGTTCGACACGACCGGTAACGCTACCCTAAATGACTTGAGGGAGAATACTCCAGTTCATATATTCCTCGGGGGGGGTCTCAGCACGATGAGAATTATCAACGGCTTCATCCAGGATTTGAACTCGAATCGGTGGTTGCCTTTTCAAAGTTGGTTACCATTATGCCTGCAACCCTCTCTGCTTTCGTTTTTTCTACTTTATTGCCGGAAAATTTTCTTTAAAAAATGTCTTGCTTATTTACGTAAGAATCGAGTTTTCTGCTTAAAATCAGAGTGTAGATATCTGTGCGCTTCGCCAGACATCATAGTGTCGCACCTTGTCACTCCCACTTAGACTAGATTGTAGTTTATATACCCGCGGAAATTTCAGCTATTTTGATGATTATGAAATTCAAAATTTGAAAAAAAATGATCAAAACATAATTCTAAACTTTATATTTTTAAAGTTTTAAAATATATATTAAAAATGGTAATTTTCGTAAAGTTATATTAACATACTTCAAATCGGTGCAATTGAAATCAAGGAAAAATAATGATTCAATCAATGAAATAAAGTGTTTAAATAATTAAATACGAACACGAAAAGATCTTCTTTAATCAAGAAAGTGCTCAAATACTGGCCAGTAGAGCACGATAAAACCGAACAGAAACCTTTATCTCAGCTCCTCAAGTTGTCATCGTTACAGAAAGTCCTATGTATTAAGAAATGTAATCGTCACATGAAACAATTATATATATATATATATTTATATATATACACACATACACACACACACACATATATATATATATACATGTGTGTGTGTGGGGGGGTCTTTCAGTATATATGGAATGCATGTGACAGCTAATAACTCAATTATAATAATGTTGTACTCTTCTTTGTTTCAGATTTGAAAATAGAATCCTATAACAACTATTAATCCTCGATCACAATGCTTTGGACAGGAGAGGGAAAATATTTTGCGTCACTACTTCTTTGGAAACAAAAACATTCAAAATTGTCCCCAAATAGATGCAACCCATTGATACGATAATGATTTATTACTGAGACAAGAAACTCAAAAAAAGATTGCATGTCCTGGAAGCTGATATAACGATTAATAAAAACCTTGATTTGATGTCTCTAGCTCAAAGTATGCGTTTTTTACAGGACGTGTTCCAAATGACCGCCATTGCGTATGTCCCAGTAATAAATCATTATCATATTAATGAGTTGCAACTATTTTGAGACACCCTCTAGTTGAATTTTTGCCAAAGTTAAACGATTCGTTTTTTTTTTTAAATATTAAACCATAATTACAGTAATGTTAATATATGATGTGTTATCTTCTGAATTATATTCAATTTTAAACTGCATGCAAATCAGAAAACACATTACATATTTACTTTATCACGACGACGATTTTATTTTTAAAAACCCATAAGGTAACGTTTGCAGAAAACCCACCCACAAATAAACTTATCCTCTGAATGCATTGTTTCTTCATTTGTAAATTAATATATATATATATATATATATATATATATATATATATATATATATATATATGAAATGTCATTCCCATTTATATGTCACTTCCATTTTCTCTCTCTCTCTCGCACACACACACACACACACACACACACACATATATATATATATATATATATATATATATATATATATATATATATATATATATATATATATATATATATATATATATATATATATATATATATATATATATATATATATATATATATATATATAAAATCAACTATCAGTGGACTGCCCAGAGGTGGAAGTCGTTGTATGTTCTCTACCAGAGCTAGGGGGATGCGTTCGAATCCATATAAAAAGCTGTGTATGCTGATTTTCAAAGCCTTTTCTCCCCATTTGGCTGATCAGTACAGCGAAATCTTCCTTTCGTCATTTCTTCATGGATAAGGCTATGTTCAGTGAAGATCTTTTATAGTCGATTCTTCGTTTCAGCTTCATCAGAAAATATCGTCATTAACTTTCGCATCCCAAACAATAAAGTTGAGATCCGCTCCGAAAACAAAGCCCACACCCATAAAATAAATAAATAAATAAATAGAAGAAAATAACGGAAGGAAATGAGACAGGCATTTTAAATCTGATATATAGAAAAAAACAACATATTTTTTTTTAAATTCCATGAACTAAAATGGAATAAGATTTTATTCAGAAAAAAAAACGAAGAAATAACAAAAAGGCAATATAAAAACAAAGAAAGGAAAGCGAAACAAATATAAAATTGGAAATGAAAGTAACGAAACGAGAAAAATTGGAAAGCAACTCATGAAAAAATCATCAATACGGAATTATAAAAGATTTCTAAAAAATAATAATAATAAATAAAGTAGAGAGAAAAGCGTCGTTGGAGCCATGAAATCGAGTCATAAAAACTTGATATTAAAATGCAGTAAAAAATGAATTTATTTATTTAATTATTTTGTGCGGGTTGTGAGCACAGATTGTAAGCCGTAAAACTGGAAGAATTTATGACACAAAACTCAATTACAAAGCAACGCTTAGAAGGCAAACAAGACAGCGGACAAAATACAGTACTCTTACAGATATTAATTAATGATTAACTATTAAGTTTAATCCCGTTTTAGATTAATAATAATAATAATAATAATAATAATAATAATAGAAACCATCAATCACATAATAAGCGAATGCAGCAAATTAGCACAGAAGGAATATAAGACTAGACATGATTGGGTGGGCAAAGTGATCCACTGGGAGATGTGCAAGAAATTTAAATTTGACCATACAAACAAATGGTATATGCACAGCCCAGCACCTGTCCTAGAAAATAACACACATAAACTCCTATAGGAAGTTGACATACACACGGATCACCAAATCTCGGCCAGAAGACCAGACCTTATAATAATCAACAAAAAAAAGAGAAATTGCAAAATTGTCGACTTTGTTATCCCGGCTGACCACAGAATAAAACTGAAAGAATGTGAAAAGAAGGATAAGTACCTCGACTTTGCTAGGCAATTGAAAAAACTAAGGAACATGCAGGTGACAATTATGCCAATTGTGATTTGTGCGTTTGGAACAGTAACTAAAGGATTACTAAAGGGACTGGAGGACTTGGAAGTTGGCGGACGAGTGGAGACCATCCACACTACTACATTATTGAGAACGGCCAGAATACTGAGAATAGTCCTGGATACTTGAGGGGACTTGCTGTCACTCAGACTCCAGAGAAAAACCATCGGATGTCGCTGATGGGAAAAGCTCTAATGAGTGAATAATAATAAACAAGAAAAAAAAGGAAGAACTTTTCTTTTGTGGTTTTTGCCATTCCAAAGGATCACTAGGTGAAAGTAAAAGAAAGTGAGAAAATATTTGGATCTTGCCAGAGAATTAAAAACAATCTGTGTAACATGAGGATGACATTAGTAACTATTGTAGTTGGTGTGTTTGTTAAGATCAGTTAGAATACTCGGGAGAGTCCTGGAGACGTGGGAGAACTTACTATCCTCTTCTCATGAAACACTACCAATTAATCCTAATGTGAAATAATCGCAAGGAGTATAATAATAATAATAATAATAATAATAATAATAATAATAATAGGACTGTTTACAATCATCAGAAACGATACTGACGCAGATATGC
The DNA here is from genome assembly GCA_963585895.1 of Sepioteuthis lessoniana. Taxonomy (NCBI): domain Eukaryota; kingdom Metazoa; phylum Mollusca; class Cephalopoda; order Myopsida; family Loliginidae; genus Sepioteuthis; species Sepioteuthis lessoniana. The sequence goes on from OY757927.1 coordinate 7,862,856, forward strand.
ACCAAATCTGGACTCCATCTAACATCTGGACATCTGGACTCCAGAACTGTTTATCTGGACATCTGGACACCATCTAACGCTGATGTGAAAAACTTTTAAGAAGTAAACAATAATAATAATGTGGTGTCTGCAATGCCGGTCATTTGATTCGTCTTCTGGTTCCTAACTCTTCCTGTCCTCTTTTTCCTCGGCCTTTTGGAGACTGTTCCAAATGTCCTGTTATTATTATTAACAGGACATTTGGAACAGTCTCCAAAAGGCCGAGGAGAAAGAGGACAGGAAGAGTTAGGAACCAGAAGACGAATCAAATGACCGGCATTGCAGACTCCACATCTATTATCATCTGGAATCCAGATCTGTATTCTGGACATCTGGACAGCATCTAAAGCTGATATGAAAAACTCTAAAGGAGTAAATAATAATAATATTATTCGAACATTTGGAACAGTCTCTGAACTCCAGATCTGGACATCTGGACATCTGGACTCCGTCAAACATCTGGACATTTGGACAACAGATATGTTGTCATCTGAATACCAGATCAGTTATCATCTGGACTCTAAAAGAGTAAATAATAGGACTAAAGGAGTAAATAATAATAATAATAATAATAATAGACATTTGGAACAAGGCTGAGAAAGAGGACAGGAAGAGTTAAGAACCAGAGTACGAATTAAGACTATCGAGACCACAGCCTTGTTAAGATTGACAAGAATATTCAGAAGAGTCCTGGATGTCTGAGAGGACTTGCTGTCACTCAGACTTCATTGAAATACCACAAGCTAACGATGAAGAACTCACAATGAGTAAAATAATAATCAGAAGAATTATGGAACATGAAAGTGAAGGTGATTACAATTGTAAGTGCTGTATTCGATACAGTCACCAAAGAATTGGTACAGGGACTGGAAGACTTGGAGATAAGAGGAAGAGATTGGCAAGAATACTGAAAATAGACTTGAGGAGACTTGCTGTCACTCATCCTCCAGTGTTCTGAAAAACTTTCTAATGAGTAAAATAACTGAGATACAAAGAGATTACCTAATCTAAGACAGACGAACCGACCTAGAGATAGTCAACCGGAAAAAAAGAAAACCATCCGAATACTGAACTTTGCTGCTCCGTTAGACCTCAAAGTAAAAGTAAAAGAAAGCAAAAATTGCAAGGGAACTAAAAAAACTATGGAACATGAAGGTGACGGTGATACCAGTTGGAATTGGTGCACTTGGAACAATCCCCAAAGGATTGATAAAAGGACTGGAAGACTTGGAACTGAGAGGACAAGTGGAGACCATCCAAACGACAGCATTATTAAGATCGACCAGAATACTGAGAAGAGTCTTGGAGACTTAAGAAATCTTGCATTCGCTTAAACTCTAGTAAGAAACTATCAGCTAAGGCTGGTGTGAAAACACTCAATAATATTACATCAAAACAGCAAAGAAGATAAATTACAGCAACGTGTAACTGCAGTGAGAACTTGAGAGCAAATTGTCGGCTGGGGCTATAAAATACAGTAGAATACACCTGCGACCTCTGTGCAAGGGGGTAAGACTTCAGTAATGCCGAAGCTTTGGAGAATGTGGGGTACCCCGTCATTGCCATCGCTCCTAGGTCCACTCTTGCCCAGAATGGTAGCTCCTGATAGGGTCCTGTCAATGGGTTAAATAGAATTAAACTGTGTACTTATGTTAAACTGAATTGTTTGAAATTAACTATTTTTACATTTGACTTTGTGTAAACAAAAACTGTACTCATGCTAAACTGAATTATTTTAAATAGAACTGTTTTTACATTTAAAAATAACTGATGGACCAATCAGAGGCCCCGACCCGTCCTACCCAGTCTGCTACGACCTATCTGTCAGGACATCCAGATAACATCTACATCAGGACTACCAATATAACATCTACATCTGGACAACTGATGGACTAACATATAACAAAAATGTAACATGTAACAAAAATCATAATTCATTATCAGAGATTAAAAGATATCCGAATATCAGTCCATATCTGGATGTTCCGATGTGACATCTACATCTGGCCATCTGACATAACAGATGTCGCTTGCAGATAGGGTCATCTATGTTACATCAACATCTGGACATATGTTACATCTGGTCATCTGACATCCAGATGATATTACACCTAGACATCTGGACATGTCCATGTTACATCCGTGCAAGTAACATTTTCACATGTAACATTTGTCCAGATTGTAACATGGACGGATACAACATAGACAGATGTAACATAGACAGATGGACAAATCTGGACAAATGTTACATGTACAAATTGTTTCATAGACAAAATGTTACATGTACAAAATGTTACATGTACAGATTGTAATATAGACGTGACTTACATCTGTCTATGTTACATCAGTCCATGTTACATCCGTCTATGTTACATCAGTCCATGTTATATGTCTATGTTACATCCGTCCATGTTACAATCTGGACAAATGTTACATGTAACAGGTGTAACATGACCAGATGTAACATCTGTTATGTTATCTGTTTGATCAGGTCAGAGATATCAGATTATATGTCTATGTTACATATGTTACATATGTTACATGACAGATGATAATTTCCATAATATGTAAACTGTTAAATATGTTACATCTGTTACATCTGTCATGTAACATGACATCTGTTACATCTGTCATATGTTACATATATCATGTAACAGATGTAACATGACAGATGATGGAAATGATCATCTGTTATGTAACAGGAAATGATCATCTAAATGGTCATGTAAGAGATGGTGGAAATGACCTGACAGATGACATGAAATGACATGACAGATGATGGAAATGTAACATTTGTTACATCTGTTAAATGTTATATCTGTTACATTTGTTACATCTGTTAAATGTTATATCTGTTACATGACATATGTAACATATGACAGATGTAACAGATGTCATGTTAACAGATGTCATCCAACAGATGTTACATCTGTTACATCCAACAGATGTTACATCCAACAGATGTTACATCCAACAGATGTTACATCTGTTACATATGTTGGATGACATCTGTTACATCTGTTGGATGACATCTGTTAACATGACATCTGTTACATCTGTCATATGTTACATATGTCATGTAACAGATATAACATGACATCTGTTACATATGTATAACATGACATCTGTTAGATGTAACAGTTAGATGTAACAGATCTAGATGTTAGATGTAACAGATCTAAAGTAACAGATGTTACATATAACATGTTAGATGTAACATGTAACATGTTAGATGTAACATGTTAGATGTAACATGTTAACATGTTACATGTTAGATGTAACATGTTAGATGTTAGATGTAACATGTGACATTTGTTACAAGTTACATTTGTTACATTTGTTACATGTTACATGTAACATGTTACATGTTACATGTTACATTTGTTACATTTGTTGCATTTGTTGCATGTTACATGTTACATGTAACATTTGTTACATGTTACATTTGTTACATGTTACATGTTACATGTAACATTTGTTACATGTAACAGATGTTACATTAACATTTGTTACATGTAACAGATGTTACATGCAACATTTGTTACATGTAACATCTAACGTAACGTGTAACATGTAACATGTAGCAGATGTTACATGTAACAGATGTTACATGTAACAGATGTTACATGTAACATCTGCTACATGTAACATCTACATGTAACAGATGTTACATGTAACATCTGCTACATGTAACATCTGCTAACAGATGTCATGTTATATCTGTTACATGACATATGTAACATATGACAGATGTAACAGATGTCATGTTAACAGATGTCATCCAACAGATGTAACAGATGTCATCCAACATATGTAACAGATGTAACATCTGTTGGATGTAACATCATTAATCGTTTTAAATCTTTACATTACATCTGTTACATATGTCATGTAACATCTGTTACATATGTTACATATATTACATCTGTTACATATGTTACATCTGTTACATATGTAACATGACCAGACGTAACATATGTTACATCTACGTATGTTACAGATATATATAACAGATGACATAACAGATGTTACATCTGATCATCTGAAATCTGGATATATGTTACATCTACATCTGGAAAGATGTTACTATCATCTGACATAACAGATGATTCATCTGGTCATCTGGTCATAGATTAAAATGATTAATGATCACTAATCGTTAAGCTGGAGTGACTTTTATTTAGAGAAGAACATGAATTCATCTGGATGATCTGGCGTGACGTTCATCTGGAGTGACTTTCATCTGGATAAATATCTATTTATCTGAGTTTTTTTTTTTTTTTTTTTTTGGCGTGACGTGCATGTCTGAGTCCTTCGTCTCTGTCCTGTGTAAGACAGAGACAGAGACGAAGGACTCAGACATGCACGAGACATGTCTCTGTCTGTGTAAGACAGAGACAGAGACATTACCCTCCCACGAGTGGCACCTAAGACGGCTCCTGCTCTAACTTGATTAACGACTGACTCTGGCTGACAGACAGTTCTGTCTACGGCTTATATATAAATTCATAACACTTTGGCTTTCCTTCCGGTTCGTGATTCGTGATCTGCTTCTTGCTATTAACCCACGGGAGCTATTCTCTTGTTTACACAGGTGCATCCTGCACACGAAATCCCCAACTGATGGGTTATATATCAGTATGCAGCAAAAGAAGAATCGAATAATCTTAATTATAACCATTATACGAGTTAGTACGATTCATTTTCTTAATTCGTTATGCCAGACATTTTCATATTTTCTGTTCAGATGTAGTTTGGTCAGAAATAATACGTAATTATATCCATTTTGCAAGTATACTGTTCCGTTAGAAAAAATACAATCTTGATATCTTTTTTTAATTAACTGTTTCTAAAGAAATTGCAAGGAGTTATTTATGGACGACAGTGAAAATAGTCAGTATAGTACGCCTCCGTCATCCTGTGTCTCAGTCCTTCGTCTCTATCTCTGTCTCACAGTTTCAGTCAATTTCAGACCTTTCGATTAATAAAGAAGAGAGAGAGAGTTATATTTATATAAAAAGAAGTGTTATAGCCCCCCCCCCATTTCCGTTCTTCATGCTATATACTGCACCCCACTACAGAGGGTACTTAACGTGTATCATAATCTTCAACGACTGGGCAGAAGGAAAAAAAGGGACTGTTAATGGTCAGGAATAAATACCAATATTCATGGCTTGGTTTAGTTTGGTTGGTATGTTTTAATGGCATATCAACCGTCGTGGGTTATTTAATGCCAAAGACATATTTGTAGAAGATCAATAAGTAAGTAAAGCTGGCGACCGTTGCCGAGGGCGACCCGAAGGCTCCCTTTTCAATAGCTACTACACTAAGGTGTAGGGGAGGGCGCTACTCCTTTCCCTAGATTGCTCCACTTTACCCTTGATACGTACCTTATATTGCTGAGTGTTAAGCAAGGAGGTGTCAAGTACCATTTTTAAAGTCTTTGGTATTACGCGACCTGGGATCGAACCCAGGTCTCCCGGACCATTGGCGAACACTCTACCCATTAAGTCAACGAGTCAGTAGGATCAATAGTGATACAATCTAATCCATAGCTGAGGAATATGAAGGCTCATACGCTAATCTTTCTGACAGAATATGGCTATTATATATATATATATATATATATAATGGAAAGGTATTTTACTATGGAAACATAAGAAAAATCATAATCTCTGATACTCAGTATCAGAGATTAAAGATTAATTCTAATATTCCCGAAAAAAAAAAAATAAAAGAAGGTATTATCAGGGGTCAGGAATTAAAATTTAGCCGACGAAATAGGGCTATTATATGAATAACGCATAATATTATTATCTATCACTTTTTCATGAATTCGCTTTCACATATTTGTAAAAAAGTCTCCGATAAAGAGGCCTACTGTATCTCTTTTCAATGAAACCAAAAAATTACGAGAATTCCTTGAATCATTTTGTTTCTTAGATTCTTGTAGGCAAACGATTCTTAGTATGGTTTTCAGCCTGCACACTTGATGATTAAGGGCATTTAACATTCGACCATCTGCTCGGAAAGGCGTTAAACTTGCAATGATTAGTTTTCAATAATTTTTTTAAAAAATTCAATAATTGATTATTTCATTGGTCGCTTTTACATTGTGTTAAAACTTATTGGTTGTTCAGTTGTTTTGTTATACGGCACGTCAACCCTTTTCGGGTCATGTAACACCGAGTTTAGCCATTTTGATAGATGTTTCAAATAATTAAGTTTAGCATAAGTACACTGTTTAAATGTTAAAAACAGTTCTATTTCAAACAATTCAGTTTAGCATAAGTACAGTTTTTTGTTTACACACTGTTAAATATCAGAATAGTTCTATTTCAAACAATTGTATTTTGCATAAGTACACTGTTTAGTTCTAAAAAACAAAATATAGGACCCTCTCTGGTGCTACCACTCCAGGCCAGAGTGGACCTGGGAGTGATGGCAATAAGGAGGTACTCCGCATTCCCCAAAGCCCCAGCATTACTGAAGCCTCACCTTGAGATTGTTTAGTGTCATATCAGGGCTCTCATTGGTGGGGGGTTCTTACCCCTCTGCAGAGACACAGTCGGTGTATTCTGCAGTCCCATCCGACAGGACCATTGAACGAATTGGGCTATTCAATACCAAAATCAGTCTTTTTCAAAAAATATAAAATTTTGATAATTATTGCAGCTTAATAATAATTGTTTCCACACAGTTACATGGTTTAAAGTATCGCCGTCTAATACTAATAATTTGTATAGAATTATATTGTTTCTAATATTCGAATTACGTGGTGCCTTCAATAAGTTTCCAGACTTTTTGTACGGGCATTTAAAATTATCTTAGACTCTTGAAAATTCAGTATGTTATTGCTATACATCTTATGAGAAATGAACAGCTACAGCAGCAATTGGAATATTGTCACAGCTGGTGAATTTCAAAAATGTAATCTGGACATGAGGACACTTTAGAAGAACGATATGCAATAAAATTCGGTTTTAAACTTGCAAAAAATGTCACAGAAACGTATGGAATGCTTCAGACTGCTTTTCGAACATCTTGCATGAATCGAGCATGAGTTCTTGAGTGGCATAAGAGATTCAAGGAAGGCACGGAGTCTGTGACGTATGATGAGAGGTGTGGGAGGAGTAAGGAAGTCAATACACCAGAGTTGATTGGCCAAAGTGTTAGGGTTAGGGTTACTATGTTGAGGTTTTAAGGGAGTTCAGGAAGAGATTCCATCGGGAAGAGGCCAGCACTCTTCAAATCGGGTCAGTGGCATTTCCACCAGGACAATGCACCAGTCCACAACTCCATCCTTGTCATAGACTATTTGACCAAGATGGTCATCAAGACAGTTCCTCAGCCTCCCTATCGTCCATACCTTGCTCCCTGTGACTTTTGCGTATTCCCTAAGCTCAAAGGCTGTCCTTATGAGACAATTGAGGAGATGAAAGAGGCTGTGACGAAGGTCATTGACACACTCACACAAGATGACTTCCTCGGGGCCTCCCAGAAGTTGTTGGAACGGTACAATAAGTGCATTGCAGCCGGAGGAGATTACTTCGAAGGGGACTAGAGTTTCATGTTTGTACTATCAATAAAAGTGCCCATACGAAAAAAGTCTGGAAACTTATTGAATGATTCTCATATAAGACTTTAAATGACTCATCATGACCCTTTGTAACAAATTACAGCTTCAAGTAACCATTGTTAATACAAATAATTTACACATTGACTGTTTGATGGTTAGAGTGTTCAGTAATGATTCGAAAGACTGGGGTTCAATCCCTGTGCAAGTCATACCAAAGCTACAACAGAAATGGGAAGAAAAACTGAACTGCTAATAAAAGAGATTTAGTTTTACTCTTGAAATTTCGCTTTCTAAGACATGTCCACGTCTTCTGTTGTGCAATGCCAGCAGTTTGTGAAGTATCTATACTGTTTTTTTTTATCCCCTTTTCTATTGAAAAGGGAGCCTTTGGGTCGCCCTTGACTACAGTCGGCTAACTTGTGGTTTCAAGTATTCCCATCTAATACCAATAATTTGCAGTAATATTTTTAAAGCATTCCTATCCAATATTCATAATCTCTACTCAATTATATTAGTAAAGTAAAGTTGGTGACCGCAGTCGAGGGCGACCCGAAGGCTCCCTTTTCAATAGCTACTACACCGAGATATAGGGAAGGGCGCAACTCCTTTCCCTGGATTGCTCTACTTTACCCTTGATACGTACCTTATTTTGCTGAGTGTTAAGCAAGAAGGTATCAAGTACCATTTTTAAAGTCTTTGGTATGACTCGATCTGGGATTGAACCCAGGTCTCCCGGACCATTGGCGAACACTCTACCCACAGGGCCAATGAGCCGGTAAAAGCTTCAAATAACTATATCAATTTGATGATAATGATTTATTTGTATAAATATATGGGTTCGATTATCTATATATATATATATATTTCTTTAAGAAAAACAAAACCGGTCACATTAGGATTATAAATTTATTACCATCCTGTTATGTGTTTTTGATAAAATCAAAAAATATGAAAAAAAATTAACAGGACTTCTTTAGATCTAATGAATAAAATAAATCAGAATAGACACACTCTTCTTTCCTGTGTCTATTCTGATTTATTTTATCCATTAGATCTGAAGAAGTACTGTTAATTTTTTTTTTTTTCGTGTTTTTTGTTTTTATCAAAAACACATAGCAGGATGGAAATAAATTTATAATCCTAATATGACCGGTTTTGTTTTTTCTTAAAGAAATTATTGCTCTGTAATGTCAGTTACGTTGAGCTCTTTACCAGGAAAATTTAAATGTTCACTGTTGAATGTTTGTTTTTTTTTTGTCCTGATGGAATCACTCCCAACTCCGGTTTAACTGGACCGAATAATATATATATATATATATATATATATATATATATATATATATATATATGTATGTGTGTGTGTGTGTGTGTGTGTGTGTGTGTGTGTGTGTATTGCATGTGTGGTTTGATTTAGTTCGGTTCATTTGTTAAAGAGCATATTAACATATGTTTTATTTAACACTGAGATTTAGTACAAATAATTCGCGCACTGTTAAATAGTTTTAAGTATTTTCATCTAATCCTAATAATTTTCAAATATGTCTTTCTTATAGATGGTACATTTATAGGTACGACTACTCCAGGTCAGAATGTACCCGGGAGGAACAGAAACGAAAATGTACTTCTTCGAACTTCAGATCTAAAGTCTCCAGTATATGACTTCAAATACCTCAATAATTCTCAGTAAACAATTATAATTTCAAATTTCTTAAAACAAATACTTAGCACATAATCATATGGTTTAAAGTATTCATATCTAATAAAAATGATTTTCAAACAGATCTATTTACCCTATGGATGGGACTCTAATAGATATGACCATCCTGGGTAAGAGTGAATCTGGAAACAATGGCATAATTCCCAGCGCTCCAGAATTGAAGCCTCACCATCTGATGCATTTTTCTGATATCCTCAAGTGGAGGGGGAGTCCTCGTTCTCTGCAAGGAATACAGTTAACGAAGTCTAAATCCCATGGACAGGGCAGTACATTTAATATTTTAATTCACTTATTATAGCTTACAGCTAAAAAGAAAAACATGAGACTAGTAAGATTGTATGGGTAAATAGTAGGGCAGACTGGGTTCTTCAGCCTTGGTGAGGCAACTAGTCTAGGAGAAGGAAAACTCTGAATTCAAACCTGTTAAACTTCGCTTAAAAATTGACCTTGTGTCATATCCTGCCCGAGCAGACTAATGGAGGTGCCTGTGGTGTAATGGTTATCGTCGTAGGAAATGGACACGGCGACACCAGTTCAAATCCTGGCCGAGACTGATCGTATTTCCCATAGCACTAATACCCTTGGGAAAGGCATGAATCCAGTTATTCTCCCTCTAGGTATGGGTAAATAGTAGGGCAGACTAGGTTCTTCAGCCTTGCTGAGGCAACTACTCTAGGAGAAAGAAAACTCTGAATTCAAACCTGTTCAACTTCGCTTAAAAATTGACCTTGTATCATATCCTGCCCGAGCGGAGGGGTTGGGTAAATAATAGTAAGATTGTAGAGCGTGGTATGAATCAAATAGTTCGACCCCTCATACTTTTAAATCCTAGTGTCTTTCATACTTAGTGTCAATCTAGCAACTTTTCTGCTACTCGTGGAATATACCCTGCTATCTCAGTCAGTGAACAAGTTCAAATAGATTTTTTCTTTCACCAAATGAAAAATTCTGACGCATTGTTGTTATTAAAGAGCCATTGATTAGTGTGAGGTCGTCATTCTCTCGTTCCTTAGAATTCAAAATCAACACACCGAAAACAATTGGAATTCCTAACCCCACTCTGCACCCACAATTCACATATCTGAAAATGTTTTTTTGATGGTAGAAAAGAGCAGGGCCGAATTTACGGGTGGTTAAGTTATTTGTTTAAGGGTTGAAAGGGGGAGGGCGTTTGTTTGTTGATTTCGGGTGGCATTTGAAAAAGATTTGAAATCGAATTGGGTGAAATGGTAGGCTATTTGGGTGTTCGAGAAAGAAAGAAAAAAGAAAGCAGATAGAGGTTTGTTTTCTTTACTCAAGGTCATATCAAACTTCGTGGGTTATTTAATGCCTAAGCAATCCTCATAGAAAAGCGTTAACTGTACTATCTAACCTATAGCTTAGGTTGGTAGGGAATTTCATTCCTTTCCCAACGGTATTTGTTTGAAAGTGAGCCTAATAGCACAACTGAAGTTCGAACTCACTTACTATGATATTGCAGTCCAGCACGTTAGCCACTACACGACGAGGATTTCCCGAAAGTGAAAGAAAAATGAAAATAAATAGAAAAAATAACTTCGAGGTCTAACAAATGAAATGAATAACTGCCCTGTCGATCAGAGCCTGCAGAGGGGTAAGACTTCTCCCCCAAAAAGGTGTCCTGGTTAGATTCTAAACGTCATCCATGGGTGAGGTTCTAATTCTGGGAAGTGTAGAATCAACTTTAGTCACCATAACTTCCAGGTCCACTCTGTGCGAGTACCAACCAATTATGATCCCATCTATGGGTCGAATAGATTTGTTTAAAATTATTTGTATTAGATAGGAGTACATGAAACCAAGTGTATGCTGACAATTTATTTTTATTAAATAGGAATACTTACTCTAAACGATATAGTTAGATAAACTTTGACCTTAAATGGCCCAACAACGGTTGGCATGCATTAAAACAACCAACCAACCAACCAAGAAATGAATTATTGTGAAGAACTTTACAATTGTTATTTCGAGTGGTTAAAAAGGCTTTAAATTTTTGAGAAAAATGCTATATTGCTTCAGTTTTGTATCCTTGTGACAGACTAAACTGGACTTATTAAAGGCCAACAAGGCAGCATAGAAAAATGTAAAAGGTAATTTTAGTGAGAGATTTGTAGTTAGGGATTGTCACTCCATTCGTGGGGATGACATTTTCGCTTTTCAAGAGGAATTTATGTGAATTAGAAAGCGAAGCAACGTTGGCAAGAATTTGCAATTAAATCCTCTTCTGTTAAGCAATTTTAGAATCATTGTCTACCATATTAAGCAGACAATAAACTCAGGCTGAGAAACCAGGTCAGATGTCAACAAACGTTTTTGACAACTTGGTAATATAGGGGTCAGTAATCCATATATATCCTAAACGGGCTAGGTGTCGTTTTCAACACTTATTATTCAACGGTTGGTTGGTTGTTTGGCTTGTTGGGTTTTATGGCATATCAACCTTTGTTGGTTATTTAACGCCTAATCCATTTTTATACAAATAATCGGTTCTATTTCAAACAATTCAGTTTAGCATTAGTACACAGATTAATTGTCAAAAATATTTCTATTTCAAGCTATTCAGTTTAATCAAAGAGTTCCAACTCAAACAATTCAGTTTAGTATAGGTATAGCTTTTATCTATACATAGTTAAATGTCAAAACAGTTCTATTTCAAACAATTCATTTTAGTGTAAGTACAGTTTCAATGTCAAAAACAGTTCTATTTCAAATAATTCATTTTGTATAAGTACGCTGTTTAGTTCTATTTGACCTATAGATAAGACACTCTCAGGTGCTACCACTCCGGGTTTGAGTGGACCAAGGAAGGATCGCAATGAATGGGTGCTCCGCATTTCCAAAAGCTCCAGCATTACTGGAACCTGACCATCAGAATTTTTAGTGTCATATCTAGGACACTCGTTGGGGGGGGGTCTTACCCTTCTGCAGAGAAGCAGTCGATATATTCTACAGCCCCAGCCGACTGGGCAATATTCGACAGAATATTCGTACAAGTAATATGCCCTGTCGGCGGGCCATAGAATATTTTGTCTGCATTCCTTCTAGAAGTGAGCCCTGCCAAAAAAAAAGGCTATAATGGGTATGACAATAAAATTGTATCAGATGATTGGTCTCCAGTTCCATGATCTTGGGGAGAATGAAGTACCCTTTTATTGCCATAACTACAAGATCCACTCTGATTCAGAATGTTAAAGTCCCAAATATGGGTCAAATAGATCTGTTTAGACAATATTCATATTTGATAAGAACCAGTCCTTTGGGGCTGCAGAATACACTGACTATCTCAGAAGAGGGGTAAGACCCCCACAACGGTTGTCCTGGATATAACACTAAACAATCTGATGGTGAGGATCCAGCGATGCTGGAGCATTGTGGAATGTGGAGCACCCCTTTATTGCAATCACTCCCAGGTCAATTCTGGTCTGGAGTGTCAGCACTTGATAGGATCCCGTCTATGGGTTAAATAGAACTAAACAGTGTACTTATGTTAAACAGAATTGTTTCGAATAGAACTGTTTTAATATATAAACTGTATACTTATGCTAAACTGAACTGTTTCGAATAGAACTGTCTTTACATATAAACTGTATAGTTATGCTAAACTGAATTGCTTGAAATAGAACCCGTCTATATAAACCAAACCAAACCAAACCAGATCATATTCGATACGACCGTGGGGATAAAAACCTGGAGAAACATTTAAAATTGTCGTAGACTCTTGAAAATTTAGTATGTTATTGTTATACATCTTATGAGATGACTGACCAATTTTTATGATTTCACATTAAAATGAATAGCTACAGCAGCAATTGGAATACACCCTACTAAAGTCTGATTGTCACAGCTGATGAATTTCAAAAATCCAATCTGGACGTGAGGATACTTTAGAAGAACGATATGCAATAAAGTTCTGTTTTAAACTTGGAAAAAATGCCACAGAAACGTATGGAATGCTTCAGACTGCTTTTGGAGCATCTTGCATGAATCGAGCATCAGTTTTTGAGATTTTGAGTTTTTGTTTTTGAGTTTTTGTTTCCGTGTGGAAAAATAAACCTGGAGAAACAGCTGCACAAAAATATGAATATAAACGCAAAATAATTTCAGCTGCGAAAATTAATATGGCGTAATGGATAAAATGCTAGACTGCGATATTGTAGCTGGCGAATTCGATCCCCATTGGTCTTACTACTTTTTGTTTTTGGACTAATTCAATTGAGAAAGGTACAAATTCCCTTATCCTTGCTTACCACTGTTTAAATATTACCACTACAGTTTTTCTTCATGGATGGTTTTGGTATTAATAACCTACAAAGGTTGATATGCCATTAAACAAAGAAACCGTATGAAGCATTCCGAAATTCCTGGATATAAAATCTCTTGGCATAAAATAACCCTAAACGGTTATATGCGTTGTTAAAATCAGTCAGTCAATTGTAAAAATGTTGATAATATTAAATTATAAAGTAATTATTTTTAATTTGAATATCCGACAAATTTACATATCCGATTCGAGAAAGGTGTCGTTTTCGACACTCATCTTGATAATCTTGATAATCCTTCGATTCACTCCAGATCAAATGTTGTGGCCAAACGAGGGGATTAGAATAAATGATACGATTTATAGATAAACTCGGCACGCTTCGTGTAAAGGTTCGCGTCGTAGAAGATGGACTCAGTGTTCTGCGTTTAAATCCTCGACAAGGATATTTGAGCTTCACTTTTCACTTGAAAAAGCCAGGAATTAATGTGTTCTTCTCCCAATTATGAGTAAATAACAAACGGGGTTCTTTAGCCCTGGTTACACAATCACTCCAAATGAAATAATAAAATATTGGTAACTTAGATTTAGAAGAAATTCAAATATTTATAAAAAATTTTTTTAGAGACTATTAATTTATGAGCAACAGCGATATCATCTTTTTCGCGGAAAATTATATAATCAAAACGGATCTTATTAGGTATTATTCATAACCAAATTTTACAGCAATTAAACTCTTTAGTTTGTCGCTTTCCTTTTCATTTATCACACACATTCATTCATCTCCTCAAACACCTGCCAACCTTTTTGCATTGACTATTTCATTCCTTATTTGTTCAATCCGATGCAAGACTAAAATATTCACACGTTAAACAACCGTCCTTTTACCTAATGACTTATTGTCTAGACCAATTACGCAAAACACGCTTCCATTTATTGCTTTTTAAATAGCCGATGACCATCAGGATGTCCGCTCCTAAGCTCTGCTCACCCCACACAACTTAATCGGTCTGTTGTTCGCTTGGGGTCGGGTCAGGGTTCCGGGGTCTCGATAGGGACACCGGCTAGATATGAGCCGGGCCAGGGTGAGAAAGGTGAACGGAAATTGGTGTTTGTACGAGACGAACGGGACATTTGAATTGTTTTTAGGCGGATCTTCAGCCGCCTCATCGGCCATTTGACGGACAGGGCAAGGCCTTGTGATGACCATCGAATTCATATGACCACAGAGATGATCTGCCCTTGTCAGACGATCAACTGCTTATTACTCTTTTTTCTTTTTCTTTTTTTTTTTCTCTCTGGAATATTTTTTTCTTCTTCTTCGGTCTCATTTCTTCTTATTTTTGGCTGGTTCCTTCTTTTTCTTTGCTAGTTTCTTCTTTTTCTTCCTCTTTTCTGGTTTTCTTTGCTGGTTTCTTCTTCTTCTTCTTCTTCTTCTTCTTCTTCTGTGTGATTGTCTCTCGCACCAAGCACAAGATTTCGCGTGATTAACCCATCGCACTTGATCTGTCACACAACAGAACATGAAGAAATTTTTGTTTCATAATGTGAAAAAGGGAGTAGATTTGAGAATTTGGGAAATGTGGAGAACTCCTTTACGGATATTACTCCAAGGTCCACTCTCACTCGAATTCGTAGTACCCGTTAGGCTTCCATCGATCACCGAATCAATCATTTACTCAGGATTATTATTAGTTATTTGGAATCATACTGCTTTTTACAAGTTATTTTACATAGGAATACTCAATGAATAGAATTATTAATGTTAAATAGCAACCATTTAACTGTGTGCAAACAAATAATTGATATTGAATAGAATTATTTATGTTAGATAGCAATATATGAAGCCATTTAACTTAGTGCAAACAAATAAAGTCAAACAATTTGTTTAAAATGAAATTACGTACACGATATTCACTTACAAATCATACATATATAAAGAGGATTTGGTATTAATTAACCCACATGGGTTTATGTGCCATAAAATGCCACCCAACGAACAAAATACGTCCTAGATTATGTGACACATAAAATTGGGATTTTGAGATATAAATGGATCGCCTAATCTCGGCCAGACGACTCGACCTTGTGTTAATTAACAGTAAAAAAGAACTTATCATCGAGTGGATTTTGTTGTCCCGGCGGACGCCAGAAAAGAAATTAAAAAAAGAAAAGAAAAGAAAGCAAAAAGATTTACAAATACTAGAACCTTGCCAGAAAGCTAAAAACAGCCGTGGAACATTTGGGTTACGGTGATATCAATAGTAGTTGGAGCACTTGGAAGAGTTCCTAAAGGCTTCATAAAGAAACTGAAGGAATTGGAAATCAGAGGAAAAATCGTGATTATAGAGATCATAGAATTGTTGAAATCTGTTGGAATAATCTAAAGAGTCCTGATAACCTGAGGAGACTTGTTGTCACTCAGTCTCCAGTGAAAAACTACCTGCTGACGTTGATGTTTGTACCAAATGCCTTCTTCCTTTCTTTCCGGACTTTTTCTTCCGATTCAATTTATTTTTTCTTTCTTTCGCCAATGGTCCGGAAGACCTGGGTTCAATCTTAGGACGCGTCATACCAAAGACTTTAAAAATGATACTTGATACCTCCTTGTTTAACACTCAGCAATATAAGGTACGTATGAAGGGTAAAGTGGAGCAATCCAGAGGAAAGGAGTAGTGCCCTCCCCTACAACTCGGTGTAGTAGCTATTGAAAAAGGAGCCTTTCGGTCGCCCTCTACTAAAGGGAGACAACTTTACTTTTACTTACTTTCTTTTTTAAACTCAGTTTTATTTCACCTGTGTCTTTTTTGCCCCATAATTCTTTCTATATTTTTCTTTCGTTCATTCATATTGAGTTAATATTTTCCACTAGCAATAAGTAACTAATTAAGTACCATTTTTAAAGTCTTTAGCATGACGCGACCTGGGATTGAACCCAGGTCTCCCGGACCATTGGCGAACACTCGAACCACTAGGCCATTAGTTTCATTTTCATTCTGATATCTTCCTTTTAAAGCTTTCTTTCCAGTCTTTTATTATAATTTACTCCTTTAGAGTTTTTCTCATCAGTATTAGCTGATGGTTTTTCACTGGAGTTTTAGTGACAGCAAGTCTCCTCAAGTCTCCAGGACTCTTCTTAGTATTCTGGCCGTTCTCAGTAATGCTATCATTTGAATAGTCTCTACCTGTCCGCGCCAATTTCCAAATCCTCAAGGCCTTTTAATAAGTAAGTGTTTGTGCCAAAAGCACCAATCACAATTGGTACAATCGTCACTTTCATGTTCCACAGTTCTTTCAATTCTCTTGCAAGGTCGAGGTACTTATCCTTCTTTTCATATTCTTTCAGTTTTATTCTGTGGTCAACCGGGACAGCAAAGTCGACAATTTTGCTAATTCTCTTTTTTTTTATAATAATTATAAGGTCTGATTTTCTGGCCGAGATTAGGTGATCCGTTATTATTATTATTACTATTTTTATTATCATCATTATTATTATTATTTCTTCTTCTTCTTCTTCTTCTTCTTCTTCTTCTTCTTCTTCTTCTTCTTCTTCAAACATAACCTCAACATAAATCATTATTCAGAAACTGTAATGAAGTCAGGGGGCGAAGTGAATAGAATACACCAGGGTGAAAAAAAGGTAGATGATAAGTGACCTCTCTTTTCCCTCTCTCTCTCTCTCTCTCTCTATATATATATATATATATATATCTACCATAGCGACTCTATGATGACTTCACTCACACGCTAAATTGATTCTCACACACAGGTAGAATATGTTGTGGACCCTGCCAAGGAACGGCAAATTTCCAGGGCTATATTATCTACACTATTCAAGTAAGTATTTTTTTTCTATTTTATACCCCTTCCACGTATTACTTGTTCATGGAATAATATGTGTATATTTCAACCATTGAACACGTTTGTGTACATCTTTCTTTTTATACTACTGGTTTGTACATAATGTGTATATGCTTAATGGATTTTGAGAACATTCGCCAAGGACTGAATCAAGTAACATTTACAGACATCACTCCCTTTGACTGTCAGCCCTGTCGTATAGGGCTGTAGAATACACCAACTGCACCCTCTGCAGAATGGTAAGATCACCCACCAACGAGTACCCAGATTATGATAATAAACTGCATCAGATGGTAAGGATCCAGTTCCGGAGCTTTAAGGAATGTGAAGTACCCCTTTAATAGCCATTACTCCCAGGTCCACTCGTATAACCGGACGGGGCATCACCTTGCCAAACACAGGGGTTATTCTTGGAGTCTTACCCTAGGCGTGCTTTACCAGGGAATTTCTTGAATAACCAGGACTAATTCGCTATCTGCCCGCGTTGTGATTTTAGATCCGAATAACAAATCAACCACAATCGATTTCAGCAATTAGACAGACACCAACGCATAATGAAAAAAAAGAAGAAAAAAAGGAAAATCTGCAACCCAACTTTGTGACAATAATAGTGTTTAGTTTATATAATTGAAATTGTCATTCAACATTTTACATGATACAATTCTTTCAGAGACCGACAGGTATTAGCTTATTTTCCATCTTCTATTCCTGTAGTACGGTACGAGGCCAGTAAGCTCAAAATCGAGAGAAAACCACTTTTTGCCGGCCTTCAAACTCTGTCAAATTCGGTCTCTCTCTCTCTCTCTCTCTCTCTCTCTCTCTCTCTCTCTCTCTCTCGCAGTTTCTACCTTGTCTCGTTTCTCGGATCTCACTAACTTTTTCTGACTACTTCTCGGAACGTCAGATACCGACCCGACTTCCCAATCGATCTAATTTCGTTTCTCTTTTTAGTTTAATTTAAGCATTTTTCATCGCTAAGTTACGGATGTACAGGAGTTTTTTCTTCAAAAGCCCTCAACTCGTACTAACTTGTGTTCGTCGTAAATTCCACAGCGAATTCCTTAGCCAAATTTAGTTTCAGAAGTCGTTTTGATAATCAGTTCTCTTTGAAATGACAACATTTTGTTTTCATGTTTTTGTTGTTTTGTTTTGTTTCATCTGACGAATTTTAAAATTTTTTAAAAACAGTTACAATTTTCGTCTGTCACCGAATAATTCCGATGTTTGACAAGTTTCTTTGATCAAAAGACTTCAAACACCGATTTCTTAGCAGAAATTTCCATCATAAAATAAACAATACGGTTCTTTCTACACGGCCCGTTCAAAAGCTATTATACATTCGCAATGTATTTTCTCTAGTCTTCTAACATCCACATTAACTTCGTTCCTTTTTCTGTGCATTAAACTCCCTCTGTCGGTCTCGAAAATCTACAAAGTTAGCCTCGGAACCTAATTGGTTGTACCTGTTTCGTTCTCATCAATGGGTCAATTAGAAGTGTTCAATCATTTATAAATGATTATAACTAGTTATTTGAAACTATACAGCCGTGTAAAAATTACTTATATTACATAGGAATACTTGATAATAGAATTGCTGATGTTTCAAAGCAACACTTAAAACAATCTATCAGTGTGAAACCGTGGTGTAATGGTTATCGTCGAGTAAAATGAAAACAATATGGATGAATAAGGTTTGCTTTATAGTAGGTTTTGGGATGGCGTAACTAAAAGTTTAAAATGGATATGTATTGTTATGAAAATAGAAAGACAGACTAAACCCTTTAGTTATGATATGGCAACCAATTTAGGAGAAGAAAAACCAGTTTTACTCCTCTTAAAAATTGACATTGTATCACATCCTACACGTGCCGAAACGTATTAAAAAGGCTATGTTCATATGTATATATATATATATATATATATATAGTAGGTATCATAATATAACTGATGATATATATATATATATATATATATATATTAATTAAATGGAGGTAACCGTGGTGTAATAGTTATCGTCGTAGGAAATGGACACAGTGACACGAGTTCAAATCCTGGACGTGACTGATTGCATTTCACATAGCACTAATACCCTTGGGAAAAGTATGAATCCAGTTATTCTCCCTCCAGCTATGGGTAAATAGTAGGGCAGACTGGGTTCTTCAGCCTTGGTGAGACAACTAGTCTAGGAGAAAGAAACCTCTGAATTCAAACTTGTTAAACTCCGCTTAAAATTGACCTTGTGTCATATCCTGCCTGAGCGGAGGGGTTGGTATATATGGATCAGTGAGAAACCAAATAATTAACACTAAATAGAATTACTAGTATTAGATAGGAATACTTGAAACGGTTTAATTGTGTGCAAACCAGTGACCACTAACAGCTCGTTTAGAAATAAAGCTTTCTATAAACTATTTGCTTACAAACTATATATATATATATATATATATATATATATATAAACAGGTTTTAGCCTTAAAATCTCACAAGGGTTGATATGCCATGAAATACCAACCTACAACCGTTGTTCTATCGTCTCAGACTCAACTGATGTTGGATAGAAAAGTCATCAGAGAACACAGTTGTGAAGATAGAGCAGCCATTATATATATATATATATATATATATATATATATATATATATATATATATATAAAGTACGTAAAGTTAGCAACCGTAATCCAGGGCGATCCGAAGACTCCCTTTTCAATAGCTACAACACCGAGGTATAGAGGAGGGCGCTACTCCTTTCCTCTGGATTGTTCCTCTTTACCCTTGATACGTACCTTATATTGCTGAGTGTTAAGCAAGGTGGTATCGAGTACCATTTTTAAAGTCTTTGGTATGACGCGACCTGGGATTGAACCTAGGTCTGTTTTATGCCCTCCCTTTCTTTCTCCTTTCCTGCCCTTTCTTCTGTTCTCTAATCTATTTTTTCTGTCTTTCTCCTCTCTCTTCCTCTCTTCTACATTATTTCTCTTTCTTTTTCTTTTTCTTCCTCCTTTTGATTTGGAACTTTTTCTCGATGCACAAATGGAACATATAAATTCTATATGATATCCCAAATACGTCATATGACTAAATTTGAAAAAAAAAAAACGCTGATTTACTGAATAAACGGACAACTTTTTCCCGATATATAAATTTTCCCTAGGTTTTTGTATAATTTTTCATACGTCCATCGTTGATTTAGCATCACTAATATCATCCCTCACAGTCCTGATGATGGTTCATTAAAACCGAAAAGCTATAGTTTCGACTTAGTTTCTGAATAAACCTCTCCATCTACTTGGATTACCTTGTTATCAATTTCTCTCCCTCCCCTCTCTCTCTCTCTCTCTATATATATATATATATATATAATTATTCATTGATTAGTATGTATTAACCTTTCAATTTGCAAGTCTCGTTTGAGAATTGTATTTCTATTTAAAATAAACTAGCACAGTAAGGTGAGTAAAGGTTCATTCATTTATGATTTTATCCTTCTTTCCTTGACAGTATTATATATATATATATATATATATATATATATATATATATATATATGTGTGTGTGTGTGTGTGTGTGTGTGTGTGTGTGTGTGTGTGTGTGTGTATTATTATTATTATTATTACGTATTATGTATTATTTGTTATCGGAATTTATGACACTGAAACTCGGTAACCAAAAACATAAATATGCTGTGGTCAAAAAAAAAGGTCTCACATATTTTATTTTGGTTTCAATGCTTCAATGTTGTGAAGTTTGGTAATAAATGATATCTAACAATATCCGTATATATATACTATAGAATTTGGTGATGACACTAAACAATATGCGTTTTGACTGGATAATCTTAGCATTTTTTAATTTATTAGAACACTTTTCTAGTAGAGGTATGCATATTCATGGAGGATACAGTATATATATATATATATATATATATATATATATATATATATATATATATATATACGTGTGTGTGTGTGTGTGTGTGTGTGTGTGTGTGTCTGCTTACATGGGATATTGAAAAAGCAAATTAAGACTAAGAAAGACTGAGTGAACATGGAGGAAGCAAAATAAACTATTTGTAAGAGATAGAGGGTGAGAGAGAGAGAGAGAGAGAGAGAGAGAGGGGAACGTAAAGAGAGATTAGCTGTTTTAGGGCGAAGCTTTTGCAGGGGTCTTGATTACCCGTTCAAGCATTCGGTCGGATCCGTTGGCACTCAGGGAAAAGAACTGTCAAAAGAAATCACTCCTGGCTTGCATCTATAAACTCCCTAGGGATGCACTAAGGAGGAAGGCCAATATAACAGAAGTATATATATATATATATATATATATATATATATAGGGGCATGTGTAAGTGCATACATAATTTGTGTGTGGTTTTATATATATATATATATATAGAGAGAGAGAGAGAGAGAAGTAAAAAGCAGCCTTGTTGACGGGCCTTAGTATACTCCGATTGTATCCTCTGTATAGATCATCCCCCAAAAAGAAGGGTTGTCTTTGATATGACAGTAAACTGCATCTGAAACTGAAATTCTAATCGTGGAGATCGGTCGATTATAGAGTAGTCTTTCATTACCATTACTACCAGGTCCACTCTGACCCAGAGTGGTAGTACTTGTTAGGGTCCTATCTATGGGTCAAATAGATCTGTTTACAACCTGAATGCTTGAAAAAATTCAAAATGTAAGCGATTTGTATTCGTTAGGTTTGGTTAGGTTTGGTTTTATGGCATATCAACCTTTGTAGGTTATTTAACGCCAAATCTATTTTTATGCAAACAGTCAGTTCTATTTCGAAGTTTACCATGAGTAAATAGTTTAATTGTCAAAAACATTTCTATTTCAAGCTATTCAGTTTATTCAAACTCTTCTAATTCAGCTAATTCAGCTTAGTATGAGTATAGATTTTGTTTACACACTGTTAAATATCAAAACAGTTCTATATTAAACAATTCAGTTTTGTGTAAGTACAGTTTCAATGTCAAAAACAGTTCTATTTCAAACAATTTAGTTTAGCATAAGCACGCCCATTAAATGTAAGTACAGTTTAATTGTCAAAACCGTTTCTATTTAACGCTATTCAGTTTAATCAAAAAGTTTCCAATTCAAGCAATTAAGTTTAGCATAAGTATGCAGTTCGTTTTATTTAACCCATAAATAGGACCCTTATCAAGTGCTACCACTCCGAGTCAGAGTAGATCTTGGAGCAATGGCAATGAAGGGTTGCTCCACATTCCCCGAAACTCCAGCATCCCTGGATTCAAACAATTCAGTATAGTATAGATAAATTGTTTCAATGTCTTAAACAGTTCTATTTCAAGCAATTCAGTTTAACTTAGGGACACAGTTTCACTGTCAAAAATAATTCCATTTCAAACAGTTCAGTTTAACATAAGTACACAGTCTAAATGTCATAAAACAGTTCTATTTCAGACAATTCAATTTAATATAAGTACACCGTTTAGTTCTATTTGACCCATTGATACGGCCCTATCACGTGCTACCACTCCAGGCCAGAGTGGACCTTGGAGTAGTAGCAATGAAGGGGTACTCCGCATTCTCCAAAGATCCTACATTACTGGAACATCACTACCAGATTGTTTAGTGTCATATGCAGAACACTCATTGGGGGGGGGTCTTACCCCTCTACAGAGGCGCAGTCGGTGTATTTTACAACGCAAGCCGACTGGGCAACTATTCAGTTTAGCATAAGCACGCAGTTTTGTTCTATTTGACCCATAGATAGGACCCTATTAGGTGCTACCATTCCGGGCCCAGAGTACACCTGGGAGCGATGGCAATGAAGGGGCCACAGGACACTTGTTGGGGGAGTCTTACCCCTCTGTAGAGATGCAGTCGGTGTATTCTACAGCCTAAATGAATGGACAAATAGCTATACGCTAACAATTGAGTATTTTTAAATAGAAATAATTAATTGACATCATGATCCGGAAAACTGGGGTTCAATCCCTGGTCGAGTCATACCAAAGACTATAAAAATTTTACTTGATTCATTAAAAGGCACGGATCAAGGGTAAGTAAAGCAATACAGGGAAAGGAGTAGCGCTCTCCCTGGCACCTCAGTGTAGTAGCTATTAAAAAGGGAGCCTTTGCGTCGCTCTCGACTACGATCGGCCTACTCAGTTATTTATACAATTATTAGTTATAGATCTGAAATCATACAACAGGGTAATTTATTTGTATTAGACAGGAATATTTATTATCTTATAAATGTATGCGAAAAATTCTTTTAAGACTAGCCATCATTTTTCAAGGCATATAAACCTTCATGGGTTATTTAACGCAAAAGCCATGCCTATAGAAGAACAGCAGAGGTATTATTTAAATCATTGCTTCGAAATAAATGGGTTCATATCTTTCCCAAGGGTATTAGTCAGAAAGTGAACGTAATAACTCGACTGGAGTTCGAACTTGCCTTCTACGATGTCGCATTCCAGAACGTTTGCCATGACACTCCACAGACTGTCCCAAGATTTATTAAACAGCAACACAAACACGTAATATAAATGTGAAATGGGCGCAGTTCATTTCAAAAATAGAAATATTCGTCCAAAATTTTCGTTGAAATAATCAAAACAACGGGGATGACGGTACTCATCCGATTTTTTTTTTCTTTTTGATGATCAAAATAACAACAATGGAAATAGTCGCCCGGAGCTTTCATTGAAATGATCAAAACAACGAAGATGGGGATACTCGTTCGAACATTTTTGTTGATATGCTTAAAACAACAAAGGTGAGGATATTCTCCGGAATATTTTATGCCATAATAAATCTGTTCGTCGTTCGGTGCGTCCAGGGATTTCTTTCTTTTTCCGCTATTCTCTCTCGAGTCAATTGATTCATCCGATTTTCGTGGCTAATTGCGCGAAAAATGGACGGCAAGTCTTTTTCAAAAGGCGGGAATGTTGCAGAAAGCGCTGTACATTTGTAAGAGGGGGGTGATTGGTTTGGAGAAGAGAGACAAAGAAATCACAGAGAGAGAGAAGGGGGGAGTGAAGTGGGGGACTGATTTTAGCAAAGAGAGATGAAATAGAAAGAAAGAAACAGAAGGGAACGAGCTTTAAGTAGAGAAATAATGAAGGAAAAATGAAAAAAAATGAAAAAAGAAAGAGAAACAAAGAATAGATGTTAATTGGGAAAAAGAAAATGCAAGTATTTTTTGTTGAAAAATAAAGGAAATAGAGCAGAAATGATAGAGAAGGAAAATGAATGAAAGGTGATTTTCGAAAGACGTGACAAAAGAGAAAGATAGGA
>OY757927.1:7892601-8027601 GCA_963585895.1 Sepioteuthis lessoniana
TAATAATTTGACATCCACCTACTTACTACGAGCGTCACAATTTCTCACTCAATTCAACCCCCTCGACAGTCAAGGTCGCCACTGATCTCCTGATATCTTCGACCGGATGCACCTGTTATTTACACAGGTGCATTTATTCTTTTGACAGCTTGGCCGGGTAGGAGGTCAATATACAACAGTCTTCTAAAATCAAATGATATTGGGTTGTTTTTTTTTTTTGCTTTTTTTTCTTATTCCTGCGACCTGAATCAAATCTCCGGTCCTTTTCCCCCTAAAATACCCCCACACCATAATAGACCCATCATGTTTAACTGTTGAAACCACACATCTATCATTTAGTCTTTCTCCCGGCTTTCATCTCATCTCTTTCAAATTTAGACTCATCTGTCCGCAGTACATTTTTTCACGCGTTTAATTTCCACTTTCTATGCTTTTTTGCCTAGAATAATCTTTCCTGCTTATTCACCTTTCGTTACAGTGGTTTCTAGATGGCTAAGCACCCGCTAACCTCCGCGGACCTAATTCCATTTTTCATAGTTGAGAGCGACACTTGTTGCAGGAAGTATGCAAATGTCAACTCTGGAACAGTTTTCATTCTAGGTATTTTGTTCTCAAAAATCAAGTTTATATCTTCTGTTAGGATGGTTGATTGGTTGGTTGGGTTTTTATGGCATATCAACCTTTGCACATAATTTCTTTACACACAGTTAAATGTCCAAACAGTTCTAAAGTAAACAATTCAGTTTAGTGTAAGTACAGTTCAAAGTCAAAAAACAGTTCTATTTCAAATAATTCAGTTTAACATAAGCACGCAGTTTAAAAGTAAGTAAGGTTTAACTGTCAAAAACATTTCTATTTCAAGCTATTCAGTTTAGTCAAACAGTTCAGTTTAGCTTAAGTATGCTGTTAGTTCTATTTAACCCATAGATAGGGCCCTATCAGGTGCTACCACGCCGCGCCAGAGTGGACCTGGGAGCAATGGCAATGAAGGAGTACTCCACATTCCCCAAAGCCCCAGCATTACTGGAACCTCACCATCAAACTGTTTAGTTTCATATCCAGGACAATCATTTGGGGGTAGTACCCCTCAGCAGAGGTGCAGTCAGTGTATTCTACAGCCCCAGCCAACTGGGCAATATATCTTCAGTGAGTGCAGTCACTTTAAGCGTTCCCACACAACATTTGTACCAGTTTCTAATTACTTTTATAAAGTATCTAGAAATCTTCAACTACATGACATTTTTTAGAGAGAGAGAATACTTCTTCGAAAAAAATTTAATTTCTGTCCTTACTTCAATGCATAGCTGCTTTGATTTCGCCATTCTGTGAAAATCATTTCAAAATTAAAAGATAAATTCAAAAACGATAAAAACTGTTGTGATCTTTTTTTCTCGAAATAGAAACAGCTATGTTTTTGACAAAAATGAATATTCCTTACAAACAGCGACGAGCGTTATAACATTAGTCAGTGCTGAGTTAACATTTAGAATCTTAACTTTGTTGAAAATTTTGGTAATTTCAAAAAGTCTACTGAAAACCAAATTTCTCTAAGAAATATTCATTGCTTAACAAAATGTCAGAAAAAACTAATTTTAAACTTTCTGGTTATCCAAAGAAAGTTTGATTGGTTGGTTGGTTGGGTTTTATGGCATATCAACCTTTGTAGGTTATTTCATGCCAAATCCATTTTTATACAAATAATCAGTTCTATTTTAAACAATTTAGTTTCTCATCAGTACACAGTTTAATCGTCAAAAATATTTCAATGTAAGGCTATTTAGTTTAGTCAAACAGTTTTAATTCAAACAATTCAGTTTAGTATAAGGGTAGGTTTTGTATACACACAGTTAAATGTCAAAACAGTTCTATATTGAACAATTCAGTTTAGCAATTGTGCAGTTTCAATGTCAAAAACAGTTCTATTTCAAACAATTCAGTTTAGCATAAAAATATAAGTACACAGTTTAAAAGTCAAAAACATGTTTCGAGCTATTCAGTCTAGTCAAACAGTTCGAATTCAAATAATTCAGTTTATCATAAGTAAGCAGGTTAGTTCTATTTAACCAATAGAGAGGGCCCTATCAGGTGCTACCACTCCGGTCAGAGTGGACCCGGGAGCGATGGCAATGATGAGGTGGTCCGCATTCCCCAAAGTTCCAGCATCACTGGAACCAAATTATCAGATTGTTTAGTGTCACATCCATGACATTCGTTGCTGGGGTTTCACCTCTATGCAGAGGTGCAGTCGATGTATTCTACAGTCCCAGCCGACTGAGCAAAAAGAAAGTTTGAAGAGAAATCTTGAAGAAAGAATGAAAAATTAAAAGAAATACACTGGAGTTATAAAATTTATATCTTTTACTTTAAAAATATAAAAAACATCCCCTTTTAAAATGTTTTTCTAAGACATGCAGGATGGCAAAAAGCTCATAGGCTGTACTATATATATATATACGAGGATCATCAAGTTTCCAGACTTTTTTTGTATGGGCACTTTTATTGATAGTACACACATGAAACTCTAGTCCCCTTCGAAGTAATCCCCACCGGCTACAATGCACTTGTTGTACCGTTCCCCATGGAAGTCCTTTTGTGTGAGCGTGTCAATGACCTTCGTCACAGCCTCTTTCATCCCCTCAGTTGTCTCATAACGACAGCCTCTGAGCTTAGGGAATAACCAAAAGTCACAGGGCACAAGGTCTCGACTATTGGGAGGGTGAGGAACTGTCTTGATGCTCATCTTGGTCAAATAGTCTGTGACAAGGATGCCACTCGAAAACTGATGCTCGATTCATGCAAGATGGTTTAAAAGCAGTCTGAAGAATTCCATGTTTCTGTGGCATTTTCTCCATGTATTAAAAAGAATTTTATTGCCTATAGTTCTTCTATAGTGTCCCCACATCCAGATTGCATTTTTGAAAATCACCAGCTGTGACAATCAGGTTTTAGTAGGGTGTATTCCAATTGCTGTTGTAGCTGTTGATTTAAACCTGAAATCATAAAAATGGGTCAGTCATCACATAAGATGTATAGCAATGACATAGTGAATTTTCCAGAGTCTATGACAATTTTAAATTCCTGTACAAAAAAGTCTGCAAAATTATTGAAGGCACCACGTATATATAAAGACTCAGCCTAATACCGACAAATGCATTTATTTTATTAGATAGATATTTATTTTCAACATAATCTCATTCTATGTCAATGCACTTAACTTAGTAGCAAATACCACTCATAGAGGCCCAGTAGGTTGTGTGGGAAACTAAACATACGGAGATACACACACATATATATGCTCGCGTGCACACACACACACACACACACACACACACTGAGACATGCATAAAACATGCACACGCACACATACAAACATATGAAAATGTAAAGAGATAAAAGAACAAGGTCTTCATTAAATAATTTTATTCATTTACTTATTTACCAACGCTTGACGTTTCAGTTTTTACACATTCATCAAGGCGTGTGAGTTAGTAAATGAAACGAAAAAGATGAGAAAGTTATAAAATATTCTATTACCGTTGGTAGCAATCCGTTTCAAATTTATGTCATGTAATTACCTTTTTTATTATTCAATGGCATATCAAACTTCTCGGGTTATTTAATACCAAATCAATTATTTTTGGGGAGGTCAGTAGTGATACTATTTAACCCATAAATGGAAGGATAAGGGGGTTCATACCTTTCTGTAAAGTATTTTCCGAAAGTTAACGTAATACTGCAACTGGAGTTCGAACTTGCGTACTACGATTCTGCGATTGAACCATTACACCACGGGAACATCTCTTATTAATATTCTTATAAATTTATTAAAAAAGCCAAAAAAGTATATGTATATATTTTTTTATATGACCATATATATATATATATATATATATAATACTACATACTGTCTGGGTCCTTATCTTGGGCACAGTACCAAATATAGTACTATAACTTGGTCTGGTACCAATTTTAACACTATCGCTTGTTCCGGTTCCAAATGTGTTTCCAGATAGTTTGTTTATCAATCTTCTCAGTGCCCACGCTGTGTTTGAAAGATCCACAGATAAGGAATGACACAATCCATCTGGAACTTCTTCTGACGGTCAAGGTGATCCATTGGACGAAAGTTGTCTGGATGTCGGCAACCAAAAAACAAGAACTCTCCGTCAACAATTAACAATTATTTATTGTTCAATGTTCAGACTGCATACAGAAGCATGAGAAATAGAGAAAATCTATAAGTGTTTATGAACAGACACAAAGAGACAGGTCCTGTAACATTTATAGGTCCCAAAATATACGACCAAGATACGAACTCGTGAAATAGACATAGGGAATCCCGAAATACACGAAATTGGTTCAGGTACGAAACTTTTATTTACCTTTTTGAGTCTAAGATTTTTCGACACGAGGAGAGAGAGATACAATTTCTTTCTATGCTGACTTTTCCATCTGGCCCCCACCACGTGCGGCACCCCCGCCGTAAACTACTGGTCAGGCCTAGGCGAGCTCCGAAAATCGACTTTCTCGTTCAGAGTTTAAATCTCAACTAACTGTTGTTTTATTTCAAATTCCAAAATCCTCAGCGCTTCCGGGCATGACGTCTTTCACGTCCTCGGTCTTTTCTATCTGGGGTTTTTATTGTGACATCTGTAATTGTCACATCCACTCGCACGCGCGTGAACACCTGCACTCAATGTGTGCACCTAACTAACCCATGTACTAAGCGAAAGGTTCTCAGCCTAACTAAACCGAAAGGCAAGATATATAAAACGAAAAATGATAATATAAAAAAAATCCCTCCGCAATTATATTGCAGTCCCCCCCCTCAGCCCGACCGAACTCTCTGAACGCAAACCTCTTACTGACTACTTTTCAAAACTTCTCTAATTTTTATATATTTAAATTCGGGATCTCTTCAGGGTGATGCTATTTTACAAAATTATTGCGTCATTTCTTACGTGTCCTAAATTCACTGTTTTCATTTCCCAAATCAAACATGACTCAGACAAGATATGAATCCATTTTGTTTACATTTTGGCCTTCCTGCTTTGATCGTTATGTACTCGCTTAAACTTTCCAATTTGACTTACACTTTCGCTCAAAGATTTTAGTTAACTTAACAGCTAACTGAAAAACTCGCAGCCTAACCAAACCAGGTAAAAAAATAATCATCCATCACAGGAATTGTTACATTCCTCCCTTCCATAAAAATCAATTGTTGTCAAAGACAAAATTTTATCTAACGTTATACGACGATATCTAATAATATTTTTTCTGTACCTTTTCTCCTTCCCAATTTGTTATAAATCTGTAATCTCTCTCTCTCTCTCTCTCTCTCTCTCTCTCTCTCTCTCTCTCTCTCAATCTATCTCCCTCGCTCTCGCTATCTATCTATCTCTATCTTTCTATCTCTCTCACCCTCTCTCTATCTATCTATCTATCTATCTCGCTCTCGCTCTCTATCTACCTATCTATTAATCTATCTATCTCTATCTCTCTATCTCTCCCCCCTCTCTCTCTATCTATCTATCTCCTTCGCTCCCTCTGTCTCTCTCTCTCTCTATATATATATATCTATATATATCTATCCATTTATCTATTTCTCTCTCTCTCTCTCTCTCTCTCTCTCTCTCTCTCTCTCTCTCTCTCTCTCTCTCGTTCTGCAATGACCAAGAAATATTCAATAAAAACAGTTCCAAAAAACATAAAACAAAAATAAAAGAAATCATTACTATTGTCCAAAATACATTTAAAAAACAAAAGTCAAACCAGCAAACTGTTCGTATCGTTATTTTCTTTCTCCTTTTTCTCTTTTCTTTCTTCATCGTTCGTTTTTCTTTCTTTTTCTTTTCTTTTTTCATCGTTCGTTTTCCTTTTTTTTTTTCTTTCTTTTCAATTTCATGTTCTTTTCATTCTTTTTTCTCCTTTCTTTTCTTTGAGTTACTTTTTCTTTTGTTAACTTTGCTCATACTAAAATTTTCAATGTCTCTCTCATCTATTATGAATCATTCTCTTCTTTTTTCTCTTTTCTTCCTAAGCTATGACTTAATATCTGTTTCAATGTCATCATCATCATCATCATCATGTCGCGTTGCCTGCGCGGATATCCCTGACCGTCTCTCGCCATTTCTCCCTATCATTCATCGCCTCCGGCAGGTCTTCAGGGTTACATCCCGTGTCCTCACATAGGAGGCGATGAATGATGTACTCCTGTGGACCCCCACACATGGATGTGCTGGTCGTCCCACTCTTGCACATCCATGTGTGGGGGTCCACAGGAGTACATCGCTTATGAGCTCGTCCTTGCTTCTCCAGCAGTGTCCTGCGTGTCTGGTTCGTCGAACTTGTATAGTTTTCGTGATGGGGGGCAAGTGTCCGTATAGTTGGAGTCTCGTGGGGTGTTGTCGCCAGGACTTGTTTAATACTGCTCTCAACATTCTTGTGTAATTTCCGTCCAGCCTCCTCTCCAGCCGCTTCGTAAGCGTCCATGTGGTGCATCCATATAGCAGTATCGACACAACCGCTGCCTGGAAGAAACTGCGTTTCATTTTATCAGTTAGGTCCGACTTCCATATGATCGAGAGCCTTCTCTCCGATGTCTTTTCTTTTCTAGTATTTTTCAATACACGTATATCGATATTTTTTCTGAACAATTGCTCATTCTCTGTATATCTGTCTTCTCTTTCTTACACACACACACACACAGATACACACACACACACACGCACACACACACAGATATATATATATATATATATTATTAATATCACCGGCTCATTGCCCCAGTGGGTAGAGTGTTCGCCAATGATTCGGGAGACTTGGGTTCAATCCCAGGTCGCGTCATACCAATGATACTTGATACCTCCTAGCTTAACACTCAGCAATATAAGGTACGTATCGAGGGGAAAGTGAAGCAATCCAGGGAAAGGAGTATCACCCTTCCCTACACCTCGATGTAGTAGCTATTGAAGAGGGAGCCTTCTAGTCGCCCTCGACTAAAGGGAGACAACTACTACTTATGAATATCTTTATATGTCCCTTTCATGGTCATAACTAGGACTCCCACAATTACTGGCACTGCGGTAGTTTTAAGGTGCCATATTTTTTCAATTTTTATTCCAGGTCTTTATATTTACTCATTTCATTCAATTCTTTGACTAATATCATATTTACCCAACCCCTCCGCTCGGGCAGGATATGACTCGAGGTCAATTTTTTAAGCGGTGTTTAACAGGTTTGAATTCAGAGTTTTCCTTCTCCTAGACTAGTTGCCTCACCAAGGCTGAAGAACCTAGTCTGCCCTACTATTTACCCATAGCTGGAGGGAGAATGATTGGATTCATACCTTTCCCAAGGGTATTAGTGCTATGTGAAATGCAATCAGTCAGGTCCAGGATTTGAACTCGTATTGCCGTGTCAATATCCTGTGACGATAACCATTACACCACGGGCACCCCCTTTGACTAATATGTTATTATCTGTGGGCACTGAGGAATATCAATTTGAAGGCATGTTTTTCTTTTAAAGCCCTTAACCATTATATCTTTTCTATTGTTCTTTATTCTTCTATCATTTTAGATAACAAACTTCGAGAGTATATTAATTTCTTTGGCTTCTGTTATTAGTTCTGGTTGGCGTTAATATCCATTTTTCAGATTTCAGTATTCATACGAGGATCATTAAATAAGTTTCCAGACTTTTTTCGTATGGACACTTTTATTGATAAGTACACACATGAAACACTTGTCCCCTTCAAAGTAATATCCTCCGGCTGCAATGCACTTGTTGTACCGTTCCAACAACTTCTGGAAGGCTCCATGGAAGTCCTCTTGTGTGAGCGTGTCAATGACATTCGTCACAGCCTCTTTCATATCCTCAATTGTCTCATAACGACAGCCTCTGAGCTTAGGGAATAACCAAAAGTCACAGGGAGCAAGATCTGGACTATAGGGAAGCTGAGGAACTGTCTTGATGCTCATCTTGGTCAAATAGTCAGTGACAAGGATGGAGTTGTGTACTGGTGAATTGTCCTGCTGGAAATGCCACTGACCCGATTTGATGAGTGCTGGCTTCTTCCGACGGAATCTTCCCTGAACTCCCTTAAAACCTCAACATAGTAACTCTAACCCTAACCCTAACACTTTGGCCAATCAACTCTGGTATATTGACTTCCTTACTCCTACCACACCTTTCATCATCGCTCACAGACTCTCTGTCTTCCTTGAATCTCTTATGCCAACTCAAAAACTGATGCTCGCTTCATGCAAGATGCTCCAAATGCAGTCTGAAGCATTCCTACTTTTCTGTGGCATTATTTCCAAGTGTAAAACAGAATTTTATTGCATATCGTTTTTCTGAAGTCCAGATTGCGTTTTTGAAAATCACCAGCTGTGACAATCAGGCTTTAGTAGGGTGTATTCCAATTGCTGTTGTAGCTGTTCATTTGAACCTGAAATCATAAAAATTGGTCTATCATCTCATAAGATGTATAGCAATAACATAGTGAATTTTCAAGAGTTTACGACAATTTTAAATGCCTGTACAAAAAAAGTTCGCAAACTTATTGAATGTTCCACGTAGTATTTGCATAATTTCCATTGAATATAATGTCTTCTTTTGACATGTCTTTCTTTATATTCTATTGGTGCAAGGACTGGGCAACCGGACACTAAGTGGTCAATTAATTTAGTTTTTTGTTTGCACAACTTACAAATTGGGCTAGATCCATTTTTTCATGATGTTTGCCTGATAGTTTCTTGTTTGTTGGCTCTGGTAATATGCTGCTAGTATTAACCCTTCTGTCTCCTCCTTCAGTCCAGCCTTCGATTAGTTTTTATTATATCTATATCAGCGTTTCAAATTCTTTGCGTGCATCGTCCATGTGGAGTTTTTTGTTCCAAGGCAGTTTTTAATTAATTTAGTCGTATTTTTTTCTTTTTGTTTTCTTTTTTTTTTTTGGTGTGTGGTGGTGGTGGTGGGGCTTCTATTGCTTTATCCATTCTGTTTATTTCTTTTATTGTTTAGCAAATTTATTACTTTCTTTACTAATTGAATATTTTTTTTTTTTGCTTCTCGTGTGCGTTTACTAAATATAACATACAATCTGTTGTAATGTCAAAGTATTTATTTAATTCTATAGTGCAGTCTGACTGAAATTGCCAGTGCCTTGTAGGGGTTAAATAGAACTGTTTGAAAATTATTAATATTAGATAGGAATACTTGAAACTATATAACTGTAAGCACATTATTTCTTTACGTTGGAATACTTGATACCTTATAACTGTGTAAACAAATTATTATCATAGTTGTATAAAAATGTGTATGGCAACGTTGAAAATATTAATATTCATGATTATAATTAGATATTTACAAATGAATAGAGTATCGGCAGTAAATAACCCACAAGTATTTCATGTGCCGTAATAAATATAAATTAATCTTACTCCACCTATTTTTTCCTTTTTTTTTAAATTTATTTCTTATTATCATTTTTATCTTCTTCTTCTTCTTCTTCTTCTTCTTCTTCTTCTTCTTCTTCTTCTTCTTCTTCTTCTTCTTCTTCTTTCATATATCAATTATTTCATTCACTATCGATTCTTCTTCTATTACTTCTTGATATTCTTTTGTTGTTGTTGTTGTTGCTCTTCTTCTTCTTCTTCTTCTGCTGCTGCTGCTGCTTTTTACCTGCCGAAACGGTCTACTCAAAGATTCTGCTTCAGCCATACTCACCCTTGACAGGCAAAGAGTCAGCCAAAGATCTTGTAGGATGTATGTATGTATGTATGTATGTAACTCTATTGATCGAATTGATCTTGAAAGCCCCATCCCATTCCCACTATTGCTGCTGCTGCTGCTACTACTACTACTACTGGTGGTGGTGGTGGTGATGAGAAAACAAGCGAGACGGTTTCGAGTAGCCTGATAGAATTACGCTCAATCAGCGAGACAAATTAATTCCCGTAATAAGACAGACATTATATATCGCTTGCGTAATGAAATAACAAAACCTATAAAGGCCCTCTTTAAAGCGATCGGTGCATTGAAAGCGGTGAATGAGGAAAAAAAGAACCCAATGGAAATCGGAACACGCCGAGTGGAACGATTCCGCGTGCAAATGAAATAATTTCATTTGGTAGCCCCCACCCACCTCGCTACCCTCTTTTTTTTTCTTTAATTTTTGCTTAAGTTAATTTTACTTATTTTATCCATCTTTATTTATTTGCCTTCGCACCGGCCAACAATGTCGACACAAACACGATATTGATGAATTTCAATATAAAGTAAGTTACTGAAGGAAATCAAATAAAGTCAGTGTTTATATATATATATATATTTATATATATACGTCAATTTCTATCTATATACGCAGATGCGTATTTCCAAAATATCATTGCTTATATACATGTATATATTTATCAACCCCCTCCACATAAACAGGATGCGACGCAAGATCAATTTTAAGCGAAGTTTAACAGGTTTTAATTCAGAGTTTTCCTTCTCCCAGCCTGGTTGCCCTGTCATGGTTAAAGAGCACAGTCTGCCCTACTTTTAATCCCTAACTGGAGGGGGAATAGATGGATTCATATTTTTGCCATGTGAAAGCTATGTGAAATGCAACCATCCTTGTCCAGGTTTGAACTCGGGTCTCTGAGTCCATTTCCCATTTAGTAATGTCCTCTCTAGATAAATACAAACAAAGTCAAGACTCCCAGTTGTGGGAGGAGTAAGGAAGTCAATACACCAGAGTTGAATGGCCAAAGTGTTAGGCTAGGGTTAGGGCTACTATGTTGAGGTTTTAAGCGAGTTCAGGAAGGGATTCCTTGGGAAGAGGCCAACACTCTTCAAATCGGGTCAGTGGCATTTCCACCAGGACAATGCACCAGTCCACAACTCCATCCTTGTCACAGACTATTTAATCAAGATGAGCATCAAGACAGTTCCCCAGCCTCTCTATAGTCCAGACCTTGCTCCCTGTGACCTTTGCTTATTCCATAAGCTTAGAGGCTGTCGTTATGAAACAACTGAAGAGATGAAAGAGGCTATGACGAAGGTCATTGACACGCTCACACAAGAGGACCTCCATGGTGCCTTTCAGAAGCTGTTGGAACGGTACAAGTGCATTGCAACCGGAGGAGATTCCTTCGAAGAGGACTAGAGTTTCATGTGTGTACTACAATAAAAGTGCCCATACGAAAAAAGTCTGGAAACTTATTGTATGCCCCTCGTATTTACCAAGACAGAAGTGAGTAAACAAGATTAGAATTCTAATTTTCTTCATAACAATTCTGAAATTCTTCTTTTTTTTTCATGTTATAATGCTTCAGAGACCGATTTCTTCCACATCCTCAAGATAGATTTTAGTTTCAGAAAGAAAAAAAAAACTTGGCCTGCGGCTAAGTGTGTTTTATAGTGAGGGTGCTGAACTTTCACAATAAGGTATTTCACCCTATATTTAACTTTAGAAATAACAAAACTAATTTCATAACTTTACGATGCCTAAACTGTCGCCTAGACGGACGTGAAGATATCATCTTGTCATGCCACCAACACGGATATCCCTGACCTTCTCTCACCACTCCTCCCTATCGTTCATCGCTTCTGGCAGGTCCTTAGGGCTACATCCCGTATCCTCACAGAGCTGCTATCGCCCTGCTTTTGCTCGGCCATGTGAGGGGGATCCATAGAAGAACATTACTTATGAGCTCGTCCCTGCTTCTCCAGCAGTGTCCTGCACGTCTGTTTCGTCTAACTTTGATAGTCTTCGTGGTGGGAGGTAGGTGGCAGTGCAGCTGCTGCTTTGTGGGCTGTTGCCTTCGGGACTTGTTAAAAATTGTTCGCAGCATTCTCGTGTAGTTGCCGTATGTTCATTATATAAGTTCCTCAGCTTTTTATACGATGTTATGCATGGTTTTGGGGTATAGATGTGAGGCATATGTTTAAAAGGAATATTTCCGAGATAGATAGATAGATATCTGAAATATTCCTTTTAGCTGCATCTCACAATATAGCGGTTGCATGGCCACGTACCTCTCATTTAATATGCCATCCAAGTAAGACAAACGAGATATGCTGGAAGTAAAGACAAACTCATAAGCGATGTTCTCTAATGGACTCCTACACATGGACACACCAGTGTTGGCCAACCAGCAAAAACTTACGTAGATCAGCTCTAAAAGGTCGCTCTCAAGAGGATTTGCCGGGAGCAATGGACGACCGGGATGGATGCTGAAAGAGAGTAAAAAAAATCCTTGCTATTATCACGTCATAATGATGATTATCATTTTGATGATATATATATATATATATATATATATATATATATATATATATATCGTTCGCATATCTGTCTTTGTTTACATATATACTCATATGTTTACATGCCCCAAAGTGCATGCATGCATCCCCATTAGAAGAGCACTGTTTCAAATTTGTATGATGTAATTAGCATTCCAAATTTTTTTTAAATCCATATCTATATATATATATATATATATATATATATATCTCGCTCTCGCTCTCTCTCTATATATATATAGCGAGAGATAGCCCATTGACATAATGGTTAGAGTGTTTGCCAATGATCTGGGAGACCAGGGTTCAATCCCAGTTCAAGTCATACCAAAGACTCAAAAAATAGTACTTGATTCCTCCTTAATTCCGGAAAGACCGTCCATGAGAAGGCATGTGCCTCCTTGGGCCAATGTCACAATTGGACGCCCTGCTGCACATGTGACAAGCAAAATATCTATTTTAGGCGCTTACATTTATCCCATTCACTCTTTTGAACCTTCTCAGACCTGCTGTTGACCCACATAATTGGTCATAGAATTTACACGAATTACCTATGGGTTGCCGAGTAAGGATCTGTGTAAAATCAGTCTATTGTTTGCTGTTATGAGATTATATATGGCTGTCGAGTCCAGCTTTAAACGAATATACCATATTGCAGATGTTTTGGCTGGAACGTGTCTGGGTCAAGGTTAAGTGTTGTTCCCGACACGAATTCCTGTATATATATGTATATATATAGAGAGAAATACAAAAAGATATATATATATATATATATATATATATATATATATATATATAAGAGGCTGTTTGTATTTTTATCCGGCATTCCCAATATGTGAAAAAAATCCAACCAAGTCTTGTTGTATTTGAAGGTGAATCTTGAGCGCTTTGGGTTCGTGGTAAGGGTTTGTTGGCCTTGATACCATGTCTCTTGTATCATATTCTGAAAAGAGTTATTTTTGAGACACACGTAATTCTGTCTTTCACTAAAGCATGTGTATATGATATTAAACATGCAGACACACACACACACACACACACACACATATATCTAAATACAAGGTGCATACGATAGCTTTACAGACCTTTTTCGTGTGGGCATTTAAAATTATCGTAGACTCTTGAAAATTCACTCTGTTATTGCTATACATTTTATGAAATGACTGACCAATTTTTATGATTTCAGCTTCAAATGAACAGCTACAGCAGCAATTGGAATACACGCAACAAAAACCTGATTGTTACACTTGGTGAATTTCAAAAATGCAATCTGGACGCGAGGAAGAATGATATGCAATAAAATTCTGTTTTGCTCTTGGAAAAAATGCCACAGAAACGAATGGAATACTTCAGACTGCTTTTGGAGCATCTTGCATGAAGCGAGCATCAGTTTTTGAGTGGCATAAGAGATTCAAGGAGAGCAGGGAGTCTGTGATGGATGATGAGAGATGTGGGAGGAGTAAGGAATTTAATACACCAGAGTTGATTGGCCAAAGGCTTAGGGTTAGGGTTTCTATGTTGTGGTTGTAAGGGAGTTCAGGAAGGGATTCCGTCGGAAGAGGCCAGCACTCTTCAAATCGGGTCAGTGGCATTTCCAGCAGGACAATGCATCAGTCCACAACTCCTTCCTTGTCACAGACTATTTGACCAATATGGGCATCAAGACAATTCCTCATCCTCCCTATCGTCCAAGCGGACTTCCATGAGGCCTTCCAGAAGTTGTTGGGACGGTACAACAAATGCATTGCAGTCGGAGGAGATTACTTCGAAGGGGACTAGAGTTTCATGTGTGTACTATCAATAAAAGTGCTCATACCAAAAAATTCTGGAAACCTATCGTATGCACTTCGTATATATATATATGTGTGTGTGTGTGTGTGTGTGTGTGTGTGTGTGTGTGTTTGGACCATTTTTTAATAAAAAAATTGTTCATTTTCTTTAAAATCAAAGATCTTACTATTCTATTCTTTCTAGTATAACGTTAATCAATCAAAACGGATATAATTAGATATTATTACAAACAACATTACAAACCGGCCAATGGCCAAGTGAGTAGAATGTTCGCCAATGTCCCGAGAGACCGGGATTCAATCTGAGGTCGAATCATACCAAAGACTTTAAAAATGGTACTTGATATTTCCTTGATTAATATTCAGCATTATAAGATACGTATCAAGGGTAAAGTGGAGCAATCCAAGGAAAGGAGTAGCGCCCTTACCTATACCTCAGTGTAGTAGCTTTTGAAAAGGAAGCCTTTAGGTTGCCCTCGACTATGGTGGCCAACTTTACTTACAATATTGAACACTTTCCTACTTCATTATAAAATGATCATTCTTATTACAATTGATCTTATATTTTTTATTTATAACCCGTAACCATAACATTTGTAGCGGGAAAATGTGCAAATGATTGAATAAAAAAACAATGAAAAATTTGATAGATTTTATTTCTCTAACTTGAGTGAAAATTTTGTTGAAAAACAATAGTTAAAAAGTTTTTTATTGTAAAAAAATATATTAGTTAGAGCTTAAATATTCTTTTATTTTTACTTTATAAGAAAGAAAATGTTAAGCATTCAGTTTTGCAGATTGTATTGTTTAAATGTAGTTTATATATCTTGTGGGTATAAAAGATCTGTATGAGTGTGTCCCTATGTAGGGGAGAAACTGTACTTGTACGCTAATATGTGAGTGGATGCAGCTGAAATATTCATCGTCAAGGGAAATGTTGTCGTAGCAATTTTACCATGTCTATGTAAACAAAAATATTTTCCTTCAAGATAAAATAATCAAGCGATTGGTTTAAAATTTTCAGAATTCGAATTCAGGAGTGTTTTTATATGCTTATTATCCAAAAATATTACAATAATTTAAAAGAATATTTTTAATAAGTCGTTTTTCTCCAATAAAAGCCGAACGCGAATAATGATGGAAAATATTACTTCCATTTTCCAAGAATTTATAGGGAACGAATAAATAAATTTAAAAAGTTCAAGTTAAAAAGTTCAAGTTAAAAAGTTAAAAAGTTCAAAATTAAAAATAGAATAAATAAATAAATAAATAAATAAAAAGAAAACTATTAAATTTGCAGAAAACTCCCAGATACCCATAACGGGAAAAGGGGATGACGATTGCGTAAAAGAAGAAAGGCTTTCGTTTTGATAAAGGGAGCAAAGTATTCTTTCTCTTTTAGGCCGTGTCCGTCGAACCAACAACATTATTTTGCTGTCTAGTGTTTTGGGCACCACGCATACATCTTTGGTAGCAGTCCTCTCTCTATCGGTCAGCATTATGCTGAAATATACAAGACCCACGAATGAACTGTAAACTGACTCTGACCGGACTTTGACAAAACTTCCAAAAGAAAACTAACCCTTATGGAACCCCGAAATACCAAATGCGGACACATACATACATGAAACGAATTAATGTATTTTTGACACCTTAAACTGGGGGATTCGACCATTTCAATATATATAATCAGGAAAAACCCCTCATCCACGGAATGGTTTTTGAACCAAGTAAATAAAATATAAAAGAAACGTCTTCGTCTCTTATCTATTTCCATCTTTTCTTTTTGTACATTCTTTTTGGGACTTTCTTTGGGCATGGCATTGCGCCGGCCAGTCAACCTGGGGTAAAATAATATAACCAAAATATGGAGTCAGATATCTAACGGCAACACAGGCTTGCCCCTAATCCCAGATTCCTCAGCCACTCAAACCTCACAAATTTTACTCGTGGTTTTTTTTCTGCTTTATTGGTTGACTTAAACAGAGACACTAAACTTTAAACCATATTTCGTTGGTTCAGTAGTAAGTAATTTTTTTTTTATTCTAACGAATTGTTTACAAAATATTTTCTAATATTTTTTCAACATTAACGAAAGACATCCTTTAAAAGTTTTCTTTCTTAAACCATATTTCGTTGGTTCAGTAATAACAAATTGTTTACTAAATATTTTCTTTTCTTTTTTCAATGTGATTTCTCTCTTATTTCTTTCGTTTATTATCGATAAGACACTAACCTTTAAACCATATTTCGTCAGTTCAGTAGTAACGAATTGTTTACTAAATATTTTCTTTTCTTTTTCTGTTTAACTTCAACGTAAAAAGTTTTCTTTCGTTAATAAACTTTAGAAATATTAGAAACATGCATTTTCTTTTTTTTCCCCATTTAAACAAACTGAGCCACAGCAACGCATGGCCGGGTACAGCTAGTATATATATATATATATATATATATATGTGTGTGTGTGTGTGTGTGTGTGTGTGTGTGTGTAAAGAATAAATGTTTTAGCCGCAAAAGGTTGATAAACAGAATATTAACGATTTTGAAGTTATAAAATGTGATAAACTTCTAATTCATATAAATTATCAATTATATTATTTTATCATATCAATAG
Organism: Sepioteuthis lessoniana; assembly: GCA_963585895.1. Classification (NCBI taxonomy): domain Eukaryota; kingdom Metazoa; phylum Mollusca; class Cephalopoda; order Myopsida; family Loliginidae; genus Sepioteuthis; species Sepioteuthis lessoniana. The sequence continues at coordinate 7,909,300 of OY757927.1, forward strand.
ATATATTATTCCAGGCATCTTAGAGGACTTCCCACCGATGTTCTTTTGATTTTGTTTGTTTTTCAACTCTTCTTTGGTCGGAATAATCTTACAAACATTCAATGATATTCAAATCTGGACTTTGAGGTGGCTATTTCATAACTTGAACACCCCCAGATTGTTCCTTCCACTCTAAATAACTTTTTAACTTTTGTGTAGTGTTCTTCGTATCGTTACCATGCCGGAAAATGAAACAATTGTCAATTTGATGCTTACCAGAGGGTATTGCATGGTGGATCAGAATTTGTCTATATTTCTCAGCCTTCACATCCATAGCAGCCAAAATCTACAATGCCCTACTAAGAAACCGCATAGTACCCCAAATCGACAAAATCCTGAGGAAAAACCAAAATGGCTTCAGAAGAAACAGGTCCACGACCTCACAAATATTGACCATCCGTAGAATCCTAGAAGGCGTGAGGGCAAAAAACCTACAGGCGACATTACTATTTGTCGATTTTACCAAGGCCTTCGATTCCATTCACAGAGGGAAAATGGAACAAATCCTACTAGCATACGGCCTACCAGAAGAAACCATAGCAGCAATAATGATTCTCTACAGAAACACCAAAGTGAAAGTGCGGTCACCGGATGGAGACACAGAATACTTCGACATTGTAGCAGGTGTACTACAAGGGGACACGCTCGCCCCATACCTCTTTATCATATGTCTAGACTACGTACTTCGGACATCGATCGATAACATTAGGGAAAACGGCTTCGTGCTGACAAAGAAAAGGAGCAGAAGGTACCCTGCAAAAACAATTACCGACGCCGACTACGCCGATGACAATTGGAATACACCCTGCTAAAGCCTGATTGTCACAACAGGTGAATTTCAAAATGTAATCTGGATGTGAGGACACTTTAGAAGAACGATATGCAATAAAATTCTGTTTAAACATGGAAAAAATGCCACAGAAACGAATGGAATGCTTCAGACTGCTTTTCGACCATCTTGCATGAAGTGAGCATCAGTTTTTGAGTGGCATAAGAGATTCAAGGAAGGCAGGGAGTCTGTGAGGGATGATGAGAGGTGTGGGAGGAGTAAGGAAGTCAGAACACCAGAGTTGATTGGCCAAAGGGTTAGGGTTAGGGTTACTATGTTGAGGTTTTAAGGGAGTTCAGGAAGAGATTCCGTCGGAAGAGGCCAACACTCTTCAAATCGGGTCAGTGGCATTTCCACCAGGTCAATGCACCAGTCTACAACTCCATCCTTGTCACAGACTATTTGAGCAAGATGGGCATCAAGACAGTTCCTCAGCCTCCCTATAGTCCAGATCTTGCTCCCTGTGACTTTTTGTTATTCCCTAAGCTCAGAGGCTGTCGTTATGAGACAATTGAGGAGATGAAAGAGGCTGTGACGAAGGTCATTGAACGCTTACACAAGAGGACTTCCATGGGGCCTTGCAAAAGTTGTTTGAACGGTACAACAAGAGCATTGCTACCGGAGGAGATTACTTCGAAGGGGACTAGAGTTTTATGAGTGTACTATCAATAAAAGTGCCCATACGAAAAAAGTCTGGAAACTTATTTAATGATCCTCGTATACACCTGCCTTAATCTTTTGCACAGTAGTGTATATACCAGTTGTAAACACGGTCAGTTTTTAACTTTTGCAATATTCCCAATGGAGTTTCCTGTATTCGCTTATTATATTGTTAACTGCTCCACATCTGTCACCACACATTCCATTGCGAATTATCAATTTTTGCTTTCATATAAAGGCTTTATTTTTTGGTTGCTATTAAAAGGGATTCAGTTTCCCTCTTCAGATTTCTTCCTCTATGACTCATCCTGGTTATTTCATAATCTATTTCCTTAGTTTGTCGCTTGAAGGATCCGTACAGTTGGTTTTCTTCCGATTTTGTTTTCTACACTTTTCATTTTTTTTTCTTTTCCCGTTTATCTTTAAGATAATTACGTTGATATTGCGATTGTTGGCTGCTGCAATCAGTTTTCATTTGTTCTTTTTTGTGAATTTTTTTTTGTATCCCTGAAAAGATGAATCTACGCATTCCGCAATGTTGCTGAGTTTTTTGGGTTTTTTTTTTTTTTGCCATTCGAGTCTTAAGCTTTGCACATTGTTATCAATTTCTTTGTTTTATGATCCATCTATCTGAGTCTCTTCCAAGTCCATCTTAAGAATGGTCCAGAATATCTTACAACGGGGACCACTTGTTATTTCTTTTGACTGGAGTTTGTTTTTGAGTTTTCTTTTCTGAAATACTGGGTCCGCTTTTAATATTTCCAGGTATTAATAGTTTTTTTAAAGGGTTTTGATATTTTTTTTTCGGATTTTGCTGGTCTATTCCTTCCATTTTTTTCTGTTTCGTCTTTTTCATTATAAGCACTACAGTTTTTTTTTCAATCCCAAATTTCATTTGTATATTTTGACTGTAGATTCTCATTGCTTGTATAATGGTTTCTAATTCGTTCTCATCCTTGGCAAATATTTCAATATCATCCATACACATAAAGTTGTTTATCTTTACCTTTGACCTGGTAAAATCTTTCACCTCCAATCCATCTCCTTAATATACAGAGTGCGGAGGCAAAATTAGGAAAAGGATATCATAATAAACTACTCAATAATAAAACAAGATTAGTTTTAATTCTTAAAGATAAACAACAAAATAAGAAGAGAGATATAAAAGAGTAAATTTACTCAATATGGCCGCCTTTTTTTTTCAATTATTATATCAACACTCCTACAAAACGATTTGTATGCCTTCAAAATAAATTCTTCAGATATTCCATTCTTCCTCAATAGCAGTCTTAAGCGAACTAATATTTAACTAGGAAGTTGTATTTGCTATGTTTTCTAAATCGCCTCATTTGCGTAATCAAGGGTATTAAGATCTGGGCTTGATGGAGGCCATAAAAAAAACTCCAATTACTTCAGAAAGTTTTTTGGCTTCGTTTCGGCGTTAAGCAAATCATAGATTCTTTGTCATTCTTTCTTGCTCACTCATATTGAGTGCTATTAAATGAAAAAGTACTTTAATAATAGACCTTATCATGAAAATTTAGATTCACCGCGTTTTTTTTTATTGGACTTATCAGACTAAAAAAAGAACGTTTTAAAAATGATTCCATATTTTGCTTCTGCATCCTGTATAGAAGAGTGGCATCATTGATGTAACAAATAATAGTGGTGATAAATAATCTCCCAAGAAGGATTCTCATTGGAATTTTAATCTTGCCAGACTTTCTAATCCAATTATTAGTTCCACTCTCCAATTTTTCGTAGCTCTCATCATGAAGTTTACGATTTTATCTGACATCTTCAACATTTTCAGAACTATTATCCATATTTGCGGGATATTGTCGCTTGCTTTTTTGTATTCTATCGATGACATAGATTCTTTTTCTTCCTTGTCTTTGCCTCATTTAGATGATGTTCATCTATTTATAATAGGTCATTTGTTTCTCATGTTCCTTTGCAACATCATTTCCCTTTTTCTAAAAATCGCCCACAGCTTTCAAGCGAGTATAAATTTGTTCTCACATGTACAGTTTGGATCAGCCACATTATAGGCAAACTTGTTATTGGCCTATATTTGCTCATGATGATTCCTTTTGTGGGGTCTATCTGGAGCAGGATAGTTTTTCCTTTTGTCATCCATTGCGAATTATATGTACTTAGTTGCTGAGCTAATCTATCATGGATTGATGTAATTATTATTTTACTCATTGCGAACTTTTCCCACGAGCGTAAGCTGATGGTTTTTCGCTGTCTGAGTGACAGCAATTTTCCTCAAGTCTCTAGGACTCTTTGCATTCTGGCTGAGCTCAACAATGCTGTAGTTTGGATGGTCTCGGGTCATCCTTTAATTTCCAACTCTACTAGCTTCCTTACCAAACCTTCGGAGATCGTTCCAAGTGTACTAATTACAATTGGTATCACCGTCACCTTCATATTCCATAGTAATTTTAGATCTCTAACAGGGTCTAAGTACTTGTTCCTCTTTTCGCTTTCTTTGATTATCACTCTGGGGTCCACTGGAACGGCAAAATTCACTATTCGGCAGGTTCTCATTTTTTTGTAGATTATCACAAGGTCTGTTCGTCTGGCCGTGATTAGGTGATCTGTTTGTATTTCAAAACCCCAGAGAAGTTTATGCATCTCTTTTTCCAGGTTGTGCACATACCCTTTGTTCGTATGGTCAAGTTTAAACTTCTTGCATAATTTCCAGTGGATCACATTCCCCACTCTATCGTTCCTAAAATTTTACTCTTTCTGGGCTAATTTGCAGCATTCGCTCATTATGTGATTGATCACTTCGTCTCCATCACAACATGACCTGCAATCGCAATTTTGTTGCGTCTTTCTTTCTTTGACGCATATAATCAGTCAATGTCTTCTCTGGGATGTCAGGCCTTATGCATTGTCATTAGATTTCTTGTTCTCTGGTTCATTTGTTAAAGTTCTTTCCTCGTCCACTTCAAGAATGGTTCCGAGTATCTTACGAGTGGGACAGCCCAGGTTTTTATCCCTTTGATGAGATTTCTGCCATATAGTTTGGTTTGGGGTAGTTTTCTCGTTCTCTTGAGATACTCTTTTATTTTTTTTCTTTCATCTCTGCTTGTTTGATAGCGTCCGCTTCGACTTTTCCCAAGTACTTGTGATTTTCCTTTTTTCCGAGTATTCTGATTCTTTCTTGATTTGGTAGTTCTATTCCATCCGTCTTTTGTCGTTTTCCGTTTCTCATTATTTGAATTGCACATTTTTCTATGCCAAATTCCATCCCTATATTCTGACTGTATATTTTCACTGCCTATATTGGCGTTTACAATTCTTTTCATTTTTGGCTAACAGTTTTATATAATCAATGTACGTTAGTTGATTTTATTATTATTTTCCTCCTTGAGAGTTTTTCAAATCAGTGTTAGCTGATGGTTTTCCAATGGAGTTTGAGTGACACCAAGTCTCCTCAAATCTCCAGGACTCTGCTCAGTATTCTGGCTGATCTCAATAAGTTTTTATGATGATTTCGATACTGATTATGGGCTCTTCTATTTTGATCATGAGTCAGATTTAGTTAAGTAAAGGGTCGATAAGGACTGAGGAAAAGATGGACATCCACAAAGAGAATGCATATTTAAGATATGGGCTCCTTAAGAAAGATAACTGTGTTAGTGTCTGGTTGATTCGTGGCGCGAAGAGAAAAATAAAGAAAGATGAATACTGAAAGAAAATGAATGAAAGAATGCGAGAAATAAAACAGAGATATAATGAATATTCTCGCGCGAAGATTGAATGAGTTATGAAAGAAAGAAAGAAAGAAAGAAAGAAAGAAAGAAAGAAAGAAAGAAAGAAAGAAAGAAAGAAAGAACAGGAAAAAATAGATCCTCCCAAAGAAAGAAAGAAAAAAAAGGAAGGAAGGAAACAACAACTAACAGGAAAAAAGAAGAGAGAACCTTACGAAGAAAGACAGAAAGAAGGAAGGAAAGAATGAAAGAACAGGAAAAAAATAGATCCTCACAAAGAAAGAAAGAAAGAAAGAAAGAAAGAAAGAAAACATCAGTTAACATGAAGGAAAGAAAAGAGATCTTAACAAAGAAAGAATGCACAAACCGGAAAAAAAGAGAGATCCTTACGAAGAAAGAAAGAAAGAAAGAAAGAATTAACAGGAAAAAAAGAGATCCTTACGCAGAAAAGAAAGAAAGAAAGAACAGGAAAAAGTAGATCCTCACAAAGAAAGAAAGAAAGAAAGAAAGAACAGGAAAAAATAGATCCTCACAAAGAAAGAAAGAAAGAAAGAAAAAAACTAAAACATCCGTTAACAAGAAAGAAAGAAAGAAAGAAAGAAAGAAAGAAAGAACCGGAAAAAAGAGAGATCCTTACGAAGAAAGAAAGAAAGAAAGAAGGAAAGAAAGAAAGAATTAACAGGAAAAAAAGAGATCCTTACGCAGAAAAGAAAGAAAGAAAGAAAGGAAGAAAGAACAGGAAAAAGTAGATCCTCACAAAGAAAGAAAGAAAGAAAACATCAGTTAACATGAAAGAAAGAAAAGAGATCTTAAGAAAGAAAGAAAGAAAGAAAGAAAGAAAGAAAGAATTGACCAGAGGAATAAAAAAGCTAAAACAATGTTGGAGACACAAAGAATAATGGGCACAAGGTATCAGCGTAAATGACCAATAAAAACGAACGGAAGAAAAAAGATAAAAGTGAAGAAAAAAAAAAAAGGAAAAAGAACATAGCAGAAATCAAGAAAAGAAGGTAAAGAATGAAATGTTCACGAAGAAAACAAGCGGGTATCGAAAAAGAATAGAAAATGGAAAAAGTGAAGGAATGAATTTAAAATAAAACCACTAAAAAAAGCAAATGAAAAAAAAAGCATAAACATTTATAAAAGACAATTCCATTCTCCAAAATAACAGCGAACACAAACGAGAAAAAAAAAAAAAAAAACACTGACAAGAAAGCAAAAACATGGAAAGTAAAGTAAATAAATAAATACGATTTCTTTTCGTTTAAGAGTCGGATTATTCCCGCTTGGATGGCGTCTTCCGCTTTCACTACTGCATGGCCAAAGCAACAATATCTCTTGCTTGCAAATATTCACGTCATATTCATATGATCAACTGTACGTCTGCGATAAGCGAATATTTTTATGCAATTTTCATGGCTCCTGTGTCGAGAGATACACATTAGTCTATAACTCTCGATAGTCTAGCGTAGTCTGGCATGAGGCAAAACCCTTGGCGCTTTCAATAAAGAACAAAATCACAAGAAACGGCATATAGGAGACGTTTGAAATATAATATCTTCCATTAATAACTCCACCCGACCATTTTTTAATAAAAAATATTTCATTTTCTTTAAAATCAAAGATCTCACTCTTCTCTTATTTCTAGTATAACGTTAAACAATCGAAACGGATATAATTAGATATTATTAAAAACATTACAAACCGAGCCAGTGGCCTAATGAGTAGAGTATCCGCCAATCTTCAGGTACACCGGGGTTCAATACCAGGTCGAGTCATACCAAAGAATCAAAAAATGGTACTTGATTTCAACTTGCTTAACACTCAGCATTATAAGGGACAGCTCAAGGGTAAAGTGGAGCAATCCAGGAAATGGAGTTGCGCCCTCCCCTACACCTCGGTGTATTAGCTATTGAAAAAGGAGCCTTCGGGTCATCTTCGACTAAGGTCACCAACTTACTAACAAACAACATTTCTAGTATTAAAATTATAAAAAAACAGTTTGAAAGTATATTTACGAAATAGACTTTAGTGTAATTGTTGACCTATTTGTGGACTGCAACGTCGTTATACTTTTGATTCCTTTTGTTTCTTTTCTTTAATGGCATACCAATGTTCATGGGTTATTTAATGCCAAAGTCGTACTCATAGAAGAATAGTAGTTGAATTATTTAACTATTGGAGGAATAAGGGGGTTTATATCTTTCTCAATACTATTAGTCCGTAATAGTATAACTGGAGTCCGAACATGTTTAATTGGAGGTCACAGTTCAGTACTTTAACCATTGAACCAACGGGACTCTGCCATGTTTTTTAGGTTTGGTTTGGTTTGGTTTCTTTGTTTAATGGTATATCAACCTTTGTTGGTTATTTAATGCCAAAGCTATTCTCCTAGAAGAACAGTAGTGGTACTATTTAAACCATAGCTTGGAGGATAAGGGGGTTCATACCTTTCCCAAGGGTGTTTGCCCGAAAGTGAACGTAATAGCGCGACTGGAGTACTAACTCGCTTACTACGATTCCGCAGTCCATCACTTTAACCATTACACCACGAGGACACCCCCATGTTTTTTAGGGATAGAGTTTAATGCTGAATATATTTGCCCGATACACCCGTCACGGAAAAATGTGGCCCAAGGTCTTAATACAAATAACATACAGGTAGGCATTCTTACCGAATACGATTGATCTATTAGACCCATAGATACCTAACAGGTACAACAACTCCGGGTCATAATGGACTTGGAAGTAATAGTAATGAAGGGGTACTCCACACTCCCCAGATCTCCAGAAATAGAGCCTCACCAAAATATGGAATCTAATGTCATACCCAGAATACCCTCTTTTTTTTCTTTTTCGGTCAGTTAATCTTACATCTCCGTAGGGGATAGTCAGCCAATTACAAGCCGTCGATTGATACAATTGGACAATATCAAGAAATCCATAAAAGAACTTACTTGAGACTCTTGAAATAATCGGTGAAGTCTTTAATATGGCGTTGCGACGACAGAACCAACCAATTGACCAAAAAGAATAATTTCTCATTCAAACATCCCAGTATATTGACCATAAGAAAGATTCTATTTCTCGATTCAATGAACTTTTCAAGAAATATTTTGATATCATGAAACTGGAGAAACCTCAAAACCGACTAAGAATAAAGTGATAGTCTGAATGTGCCGTATGTGGAAAAATTGATGGAAAATCAATTTATTTCCGTGTTCATTTTTGAGAAAAAGAAAAAGAGACTCAGAAACCTTAGAATTTATATCTGAATTTTTTTTTTTTTTTAATTTTTGACTAATCAGCGATTTCATTCAGAACGCAGACTTTTCTTTGATATTATAAATAATGTTTAAATTAGCTCGCTGAACTTGTAGGATGAAAACCCGAAAAAAATCTAAGAATCTTCCCCTCCCCAGTTAATTAAAACTAGATTTATGATCAATTAACACCTAAGATTAATCTATCTACTTTTGAACTCTTTTCAAGCCTACCAAAATCTTTTAAATAAAGCTGTGAAATATTATTTCTTCAGGTTTTTTTTATGAAGTTTTAACTTCATTGATTATTCACTTTTGTCTTCTTTTCTTTCGAGTCATTTTCCAACATTCGATTCAGTGGAATCGATTTGAATTCCTCATCGTTTAATTTGACAAGTATTAATCTCTGACTTAGTTGACATCGTCACCAGAAATATTAGAACGAATATAACCTCTTCGCCAGCTGATTATATCGTCCAGCATTGCACGTACATATACAATACGAGGTGTATACGATAAGTTTCCAGACTTTTTTTCGTATGGGCACTTTTATTGATAGTACACACATGAAACTCTAGCCCCTTCGAAGTAATCTCCTCCGACTGCAATGCACTTGTTGTACCGTTCCAACAACTTCTGGAAGGGCCCATGGAAGTCCTCTTGTGTGAGCGTGTCAATAACCTTCGTCACAGCTTCTTTCATCTCCTCAATTGTCTCATAAGGACAGCCTCTGAGCTAAGGGAATAACCAAAAATCACAGGGAGCAAGATCTGGACTATAGGGAAGCTGAGGAACTGTCTTGATGCTCATCTTGGTCAAATAGTCAGTGACAAGGATGGAGATGTGTACTGGTGAATTGTCCTGCTGGAAATGCCACTGACCCGATTTGAAGAGTGCTGGCCTCTTCCGACGGAATCTTCCCTGAACTCCCTTAAAACCTCAACATAGTAACTCTAACCCTAACCCTAACACTTTGGCCAATCAACTCTGGTACATTGACTTCCTTACTCCTACCACACCTTTCATCATCGCTCACAGACTCTCTGTCTTCCTTGAATCTCTTATGCCACTCAAAAACTGATGCTCGCTTCATGCAAGATGCTCCAAATGCAGTCTGAAGCATTCCTACTTTTCTGTGGCATTATTTCCAAGTGTAAAACAGAATTTTATTGCATATCGTTTTTCTAAAGTCCAGATTGCGTTTTTGAAAATCACCAGCTGTGACAATCAGGCTTTAGTAGGGTGTATTCCAATTGCTGTTGTAGCTGTTCATTTGAACCTGAAATCATAAAAATTGGTCTATCATCTCATAAGATGTATAGCAATAACATAGTGAATTTTCAAGAGTTTACGACAATTTTAAATGCCTGTACAAAAAAAGTTCGCAAACTTATTGAATTTTCCACGTAGTATTTGCATAATTTCCATTGAATTTAATGTCTTCTTTTGACATGTCTTTCTTTATATTCTATTGGTGCAAGGACTGGGCAACCGGACACTAAGTGGTCAATTAATTTAGTTTTTTGTTTGCACAACTTACAAATTGGGCTAGATCCATTTTTTCATGATGTTTGCCTGATAGTTTCTTGTTTGTTGGCTCTGGTAATATGCTGCTAGTATTAACCCTTCTGTCTCCTCCTTCAGTCCAGCCTTCGATTAGTTTTTATTATATCTAGGATGGAGTCGTAGACTGGTGTAATGCCACTGACTCGATTTGAAGAGTGCTGGCCTCTTCCGAGGGAACCTCTTCCTGAACTCCCTTAAAAACTCAGCATAGTAACTCTAACCCTAACCCTAAACCTTTGGCCAATCAACTCTTGTATATTGACTTCCTTACTCCTCCCACATCCCTCACAGACTCCCTGCCTTCCTTGAATCTCTTATGCCACTCAAAAACTGATGCTTCATTCATGCAAGACGCTCAAAAAGCAGTCTGAAGCATTCCATACGTTTCTGTGGTATTTTTTCCAAGTTTAAAACGCAATTTTATTGCATATCGTTCTTCTAAAATGTCAGATTGCATTTTTGAAATTCAGCAGCTGTGTCAATAAGGCTTTAGTAGGGTGTATTCCAATTGCTGCTGTAGCTGTTCATGTGAACCTGAAATCATAAGAATTGCTATACATCTTTTAAGATGTATAGCAATAACATAGTGAATTTTCAAGAGTCTACGACAATTTTAAATTCCTGTACAAAAAAGTCTGGAAACTTATTGAATACACCACATAACTTTTACTTTTTCTCTATATAGTGACATGCCCATCGGAGGTTCTTTTTCACGCCCAAAATATATTGTTGATTTTCAAGTTAAAACAATCCACTCTTTGAGTATATAAACTATTTCTTATTTAATGAAAATATGGAGGCATTTTTACGCATTAATGAATATTTACCTTTCTTATATAGAAAAAGGAACTTTGCAACTTTTATTTTTCAATCAAATCTTCCCTTGAAATAATTGATAGGGCTGAACATTGGAGGATTAGACGCCTAATGTAATCGCACATATGTTGGGCTACAATGACCTACTGAGTAGACCAAGTATAGAGATGAATACAATATAGGAACCGATAATTAAAAAGGTAAGATAAAAAAAAATCTGAATGTGAGCACAGGTAAAACATCATGCATTATAATTGTAATCCTTGTCAAGTAAGAACATTAAGTTTATCATATTTACCCAACCCCTCCGCTCGGGCAGGATATGACACAAGGTCAATTTTTAAGCGGGGTTTAACAGGTTTGAATTCAGAGTTTTCCTTCTCCTAGACTAGTTGCCTCACCAAGGCTAAAGAACCTAGTCTGCCCTATTTACCCATAGCTGGAGGGAGAATAATTGGATTCATACCCTTCCCAAGGGTATTAGTGCTATGTGAAATGCAATCAGTCTTGTCCAAGATTTGAACTCGTGTCGCCGTGTCCATTTCCTTCGACGATAACCATTAAACCACGGACACATTAAGTTTATAAGTCCCAAAAATTCACTTTAAAACTGGCCAGCAGGACACATACCATAACGGTTATAGACGTTGGTTCCCTAAGCTTCTAAGGAGACAATCGACTGGAGGTTGCAGGTTCAATCTTGACTGCAGGCGAGTAACAATACAGGAATACTTAACACTTGTACCTGCTTATGGCTAACGGCATCAGAACAGACGACCCCCGTGGATTCAATAAAGGACGTAGTTCGAAGTTAAGTGTAGGTTCCCGAGTTCGACAAACACCTGAAGAAGGCCGGAGGACATATCAGCCGAAACGTTGTGGAAATAACAATAAAGAGGAAGAGAATAGTCCGAAAACCTTTAATGATAAAATTATCAAGCTTCATCTCAAAAATCCAGACAACTAGAATTATTAGTGTTTGGTAGCAATACTTGCAACCATTTAACTGCGTGCAAAAATAGTCAGAAAATCCTTAATGATGAAAATCTTCCCTTACATTAAAAAAGCGAAATTCATTAAATTTGTAAAAGGGTGTTTTATTTGATTCTTACGCATTTATCTTCTACAAACTTTTCATTCCAACTCAGTGATTATATGCTGTACGGTACTTGTAAAAAGATACCCAGTCGACGGATAAAAGACTGGTAGTATCTGTTATGGTCCCGTCTATAGGTAAAATAGATCTGTTGAAAAATTATTGATATTAGATTGCAATACTAAAAATTTTATGGAGGTGCCCGTGGTGTAATGGTTATCGTCGTAGGAAATGGACACGGTGACTCAAGTTCAAATCCTGGACGAGACTGATTGCATTTCACATAACACTAATACCCTTGGGGAAGGTATGAATCCAATTATTCTCCCTTAAGCTATAGGTAAATAGTAGGGTAGACTAGGTTCTTCAGCCTTGGTAAGGCAACTAATCTAGAAGGAAAACTCTGACTTCAAACCTGTTAAACTCCGTTTAAAAATTGACCTTGTGTCATATCCTGCCCGAGCGGAGGGGTTGGTAAATAGGATTAAATAAGAATACTTGAAACTATGTAATTGTGTAATCAAATGATTATTAAAAAGAGTGGGAATAAAAATGATTACAATTGAACTTTGAAAATAAAGATCTGATTGTAAACTTACATGTAGAAATGACTCAAATTTCGGCATTTAATAACTCATTTGCCCTGTCAGCTGGGGGCTGTAAAATACACTGACTGCACCTTCGCAGAGGGGTAACCCCCCCCCCTAACGAGTGTCCAGTATATGACACTAAACAATCTGATGGTGAGGTTCCAGCTTTGGGGAATGCGGAGTACCTCTTCATTGCCATCGCTCCCAGGTCCACTCTGGTCCGGAGTTGTAGCATCTGATAGGGCCCTATCTATGGGTTAAATAGAACTAACAGCATACTTATGCTAAAATGAATTGTTTGAGTAAACTGAATAGCTTGAAATAGAAATGTTTTTGACAATTAAACCATACTTACATTTAAACTGTGTACTTTTGCTTAACTGAATTATTTGAAATAGAACTGTTTTTCGACATTAAAACTGTATTTACACTTAACTGAATTGTTACATATAACTACTTGAATAGTTTGAAATAGAAATGTTTTTGACAATTAAACTGTGTACTCATGCTAAACTGAATTGTTTTAAAAAGAACAGATTATTTACATAAAAATGGATTTGGCGTTAAATAACCTACAAAAGTTGATATGCCATAAAACCCAACAAACCAAACCTAAATAACTCATAAAGGGTTGATATGTAACACTATGTAGGTGGCCCGCCAAGCAGACGATTCCTTTGTCTGTTTCGGCGCGAAACTAGACAAAGGGTTTTGGACTTGATATATCGCCGTGACCGTAAGTGGTATGGGGACGCGAGAAGAGAGTTGGGAAAAGGAACTGGAAGAGGGCAGTTGGCGACGGAGGACGGACAGAGGCAGTCGACACGGGACAGCAGAGAGACGAGTCGGCATGAGAGAGGGTCCAGACCAGTGAAAGAAGATCGAGTCGGCATTCCAGTAGCTTGTGGAAGTCTCGCTAGAGTCCACACTAGCGTTAGTCTGCACATGCACGATGTTACATAATTCTCCTTCTGCACTTGAGTTAACCCCAAGCGTTTGTTCGTTTGTTCTTTTTTTTTCTCTTGTTCTCTCAATTGTATTTGATGTAGCGGTAAAGAAATGTGCGTTGCCCCTATCGGAACCACTTGTTGATCACCGGCTGTAAAGAAGTGAAATGGTTTGAAGAAGTTGATGTGTCTGTGGGCCGAGGGGGTAACGTCACAGATATGCCGTAAAATCAAAACAAACCCATTTATAAACGGCAAATACCTATTTTGTCTTTTGTTGGAGACCCATTTCAGGGATAAGTTACTTTTAAATTTCTGCTTCTATGTTGATCACTCATCTCCTAAATCGTCTCTTCTCTTGTGTCATTCAGACTATTTTCTTCTCTCTACCCTTTTGCTGCCTATGTGTTTCTCCTAGTTCATTTGTTTTTCTGACTCAGACTGTTCCAAGTTCTTTTGTGCTGGGATGACGAAAAAATCGGACACTTTATTTTGTTGACATCACTTCCATCACCCGTTGCGACCACGTGTGGAATTGGTGAGCAGTGACAGAACTTACAACTGCTGTAGATGGGGAATTCTCACAAGCTGAAGTTGCTATTAAATTTTTACATTTTCATAAATCCTGCGATAATGTGTCTCTCTCGCATCCAGAGAAAGCCACACTTTCATCAGACCTGGGGGTCACCACACATCACTCAAACTCCAACTTTCTTTTCCAGATTGCTTTAAGATAACTTACACTTCATACCAAATAACAGATTACACCAATCTACTATTTAACAGTAGATGTCATATTCTTTTAGAATGGTATCCTTTTGTAAAAAAGGAGGAAAGGCAAGTCTTTTAAATCTACTTATCAAAACACATTTTCCATGCTATTCTCTGATCTAAGGAAGAAGTACTAATCATTTCTCTTCTTGTTCAACTGAGACAAAGGATCGTTTTTAGATAAGATTATCACAAAAGATTTCTAAAACGATAGATTAATCTCGATAATCTAAAACAAAGAAAATTGTGATTTGATCCAAGATAGTCTTTAAAACCTCTGCCCAAAGGAAATCTATCAGGGAAGTTATTATGTCCCATGTGATTCAAAAAAGAATAATTCATTACAAATTGCTGATACCCAGAACCAACTGTGCAGCGCTTCGTTGAGAAATTGGCTTGTTTGAATGGCTCATTAGAAAACACGTTGGCCGTTATAGAGAACAGCAAAGATTGTTGATAACTTCCGTGCTTCATTTTTTAATCATCAACATTCTCGATATAATACAAATGAATATGGTATGTTAATTAAAATCCTTCACTCCTTCAGAAATAAAAGTAACAATATCATCATGGAGATATATTGCAACGTAACCGAACAAGATCGGGAGCTATCTTAACCCCACCTCGCACACGAGCAGGAGTTTAAAAGATTTTGATTCAGAGTTTTCCTTTACCTAGACCGGCTGCCATACGAAGGTTCAAGAGTCTAGTCTGTCCTTCTATTAACCTCTAGCTAGAGGGAGAATAGCTGTATTTATATCTTTCCCAACAACATTAATGCTACGTGAAATGCAAACAGCTTTTTCCAGGGTTTGAACTCGGGTTGCTGTGCCCATTTCCCACGACGATACCCATTACACCACGTGTAGCACAAACATATATATATATATATATATATAGTTGTGATACAACGAAACAGTCTGTCTGTGGATGACAATATATATATATATACATATATATATTGTCATCCATAGACAGACTGTTTCGTTGTATCACAACTCTTCAGTGTGGCTAGACACGTAGGACGCTTGAAACTGTGATCGAAACCCGCCTAACTTTACGTAAGACTTAATATTATACCGCTCAGCTAACAAGTGTACCATGTTAGCTCGGGAATTATTAGGTATTAAGTATTAGTGTTTGTTTACATTTTATACCTTACCGGATACCAGAGTGCTCAATTCGTTTGAAGAGCAGTGCATTATGCGAGCGGCAGCCGTAAATTCCTTCGCCAGAGTGCTCAACTCCCATGGAGGAGTTTATATATTGTCATCCACAGACAGAATGTTTCGTTGTATTACAACTCTTCAGTGTGGCTAGACACGTAGGACGCTTGAAGCTGGGATCAAAACCCGCCCAACTTTACGTTAGACTTAATATCATACCGCTGCACTCAGTTACGGCGATAAAATATATACAAAAATCGACTGAAAAGTTTATAGGCTGACCAAAATACTCAAATCACATGTGACCAAATAAGGTTTATTTTTCAACATAGTTCTCTTTGGGATCCACCCATTCTTCAGTTGATCCCATTGGCCAAAAGTCAACAGTAGATATGACGTCATCGTATGAACTTTTCAGTACACCTTCATGTATATATATATATATATATATATATAATATTGATCTCTTTATATTAATTGGTTCTGTGTTATTTCTTCGTAAGTCAATTACTGTTTTTTTTTTGTTTTGTTCTGTTTTTTATTTCCCCTGAAATAATCTTGTTCGAAAAGTATCGAGACTAGTGTCATGGTGTTTTTTTCACATCTACATTGATACGTCTAGACTCTGTTAACGTCTTCATTTAAATTCTGAAATGAAAAATTTAAATACTAGTCTTGATTATTTTTGATCAGACATCGTAAATTTGTTCGTAAAATATTTCGCCTCGTTTTATTGTTCCCTTTTTCAACACTGGCTTCTTCAAATGTTTTTTGTTGGTTAATCCACTTCGCTTACTTATTATTCAGTTAACTTTTTTTTATAAAATCTTTTTGGTGAGATTATTTTCTGATCTCCAGTCAGCTTTTTGCAATTGCCAACGTTCTGTACGCATCGTCCATTAACTTGATAGTGTCTTGTTTATCTTTAGAGACTAGATATTGCGCCAATCTTTATATATCTTAAATTGAAAAATGAAAACCAATATATATATATATATATATACAAAAAGGAAAAACACAAGGTTTTCAGAGGATGGTTTTTAAATTAGAATTATTTACCAATGTTAAATGTAACGGTTTTTTCAACATTAAGCCATCATCAGGGCATTTGAATATGTGATGTTGTATCTTCTGAATTCTATTTAGATGAAGTTTTTATAGATACAACATCAAATATTTAAACTCCCTAATGAAGGTTTAATGTTAATAAAAAAAGATGTATAAAAAAAACGTATAAAAGTTGCCTAAAAAAGAGTAGTGGGTGACCATAGTCGAGGGCGACCAGAAGGCTCCCTTTTCAATCGCTACTACACCGAAGTGTAGGGGAGGGCGCTACTCCTTTCCCAGGACTGCTCCACTTTACTCTTAATACGTACCTTATATTGCTGAGTGTTAAGCAAGGAGGTATCATGTACTATTTTTAAAATCTTTGGTATGACGCGACCTGGGATTGAACCCAGGTCTCCCAGACCATAGGCGAACACTCTATACACTAGGTCAATGAGCCGGTAATACACGATAAATAAAAACAGTCACTGAAGATTTTATCCTTTTTCAAGTTCATACATTTTCATACCGTCGGATGTACTTCTATTTCCCGATATATATATATATATATATATATATATATATATATATATATATATATATGTGTATATAATTAAATAAGGAACTAAATCCGACAGTGTGAAGAAACAGAATAATCCAAAATTTCCCGAAATATATATATATCATCATCATCATCATCATCATCATGTCGTGCTGGTAGCATGGATATCCCTGACCCTCTCTCGCCACTTTTCCCTATCGTTCATCGCCTCAGGCAGGTCTTCTGGACAACATCCCGTATCCTCACATAGTTGCTGAATGTATGTTCGTGCTGGTCGTCCTGCTTTTGCACAGCCATGTGTGGGGGTCCATAAGAGTACATCACTGATGAGTTCGTCCCTGCTTCTCCAGCAGTGTCCTACATGTCTGGTTCGTCTAACTTGAATAGTTTTCGTGATCCTATTTACCAACCCCTCCGCTCGGGCAGGATATGACACAAGGTCAAATTTTAAGCCGAGTTTAACAGGTTTTAATTCAGAGTTTTCCTTCTCCTAGACTAGTTGCCTAACCAAGGCTGAAGAACCTAGTCTGCCCTACCATTTACCCATAGCTGGAGGGAGATAAGGGGGTTCATACCTTTCCCAAGGGTATTTGCCCGAAAGTGAATGTAATAACGCGACTGGAGTACGAACTCGCGTACTACGATTCCGCAGTCCATTGCTTTAACCAGTACACCACGAGGACACCCGCCCTAAATAGTTTTCGTGATAGGAGGCAGGTGGCCGTACAGTTGGTGTCTTGTGGGGGTGTTGCCGCCAGGACTTGATCAAGATTGCTCGCAGCATTCTTGTGTAATTGCCGTCTAGCTTCTTCTCCAGCCGTTTTGTTAGAGTCCATGTAGTGCATCCATATAGCAGTATCGATGCGGCCGCTGCCTGGAAGAAACTGCGTTGGAAATCAGAACTAATATATATATATATATATATATATATATATGGAATTAAATAAGGAACTAAATCCGACAGTGTGAAGAAACAGAATAATCCAAAATTTGATGAATTTATTATGAAAGTCGACGTTGATCGTTTCGGTTGTAATAACCTTCTTCAGGGCTTTAAATTCATGACAAATGTTATTAAAATAGCCATGGATTTTGTTTTCAGAAATAAAAACGCTGAACATACTGTTTTGAATCTTTCTTTTTGTATACACTTTCTTTTCTCCAGTTATTTCATCAAACATCCATCGTTATTTTAACAACATTTTTTCTGGATTTAAATCCAGTAGAAAGTTATTACAACCGATACGTTCAACGTCGACTTTCATAATAGATTCATCAAATTTACGATTATTCTATTTTTTCAACTTTTTCACACATATATATATATATATATATATATATATATATTGCACACATAAATAATTACAGTTTAATATCGACTTTGTAAAAACACTGACTTGTATAATAAAGTCTGACATCGAATATGATTAACTGAGATGCAAGTCTTACAAAACATGGACAGATACTCTAACTAGTATCATTATTGATTAAAATAAATTTACAATTAATAATATTATTGCATGCAGTCTCATTAGAGAAAACATGGCAAGACATAATCCTTTGTATGTTAAGACTCGAAAGAACGAGGCAAAAAGAACAGAAAATATTGTAAAGAGCAAAACTGATATGCCGAGGAAGTAAGATACTGAGGTATTTCGCCATCATTTTTAGCGTTGGTAAGGCAACCAGTCTTGAAGAATGAAAACTCTGAATCAAAACCTGCTTTACTCCGCTTAAAAAAATTACTTTGTGTTGCATCCTTTTTCAAAAAAGGAAAAGTAAATAGTACGAAAGATAAAATGTGGTTTCACTGGGAGTAAAATAAAATTTAACAATATGGAGGAACAAGGTTCACTTTATAGTAAGCTTTGGGATGGCGTTACTAAAAGTTTAAAATGGATATGTATTGTTGTGAAAATAGTAAGACAGACTAAACCGTTTAGTTATGATATGGCAACCAATTTAGGAGAAAAAAGCCAGCTTTACTCTGCGTAAAAATTGTGTCACATCCTACACATGCCAAAACGTATTTAAAACGCTGTGTTTATATATATATATATATATATATATATATATATATATATATATAGTAGTAGTATCATACAATAACTGATGATACCTACTATATATATATATATTAAATGGAGGTACCTGTGGTGTAATAGTTATCGTCGTAGGAAATGGATACGGCGACTCAAGTTCAAATCCTAGACGAGACTGATTGCATTTCACATAGCACTAATACCCTTGGAAAAGGTATGAATCCAATTATTCTCCCTCCAGCTATGGGTAAATAGTAGGGCAGACTTGGTTCTTCAGCCTTGGTGAGGCAACTAGTCTAGGAGAAGGAAAACTGACTTCAAACCTGTTAAACTTCGCTTAAAAATTGACCTTGTGTCATATCCTGCCCGAGCGGAGGGGTTGATAATTAAATTACTGATGATATATTCTTGGAAAACGTGAAGTGGCTATCGTAGTAAAAAAATGGACTTGACGAGATGGGTTCAAATTCTGGACGAGGCTGTTTATGCTTAACTTTTTCCCAAGCTCTTGGTAAATAATAGGGCAGACTGTCCGATTTATCCTTGGTAAGGTATGCAGCTTTTGGAAGAAGAAAGATATGTGCTTCCCCATCCCCATGGTTTGAGAACTTGAATGGGGAATTTCCAGCTACCACATACGCATAAAGCTTTTCTCATTAATTGAGCTCTCCAGTAGCTGATAACGTATATGTAAATAGATATGTACGTAAAAAAATTCCCTACCTTACGCTGTCAGGGACTATAGCTTCAGGGTAAGATATCCTACTGAATTGACGTCAGTCTGGTTTCGATCCAAGCTTGAAGCATCTCGCGTATCTAGTTCCACTGGTTTGTCATACAAAGAAACAGTCTGTCTGTGGATGAATACATATGTATATATATAAACACACACACACATATATATATATATATATATATATATAGAGAGAGAGAGAGAGAGAGATTTCTGATTTTCAAGACAAGCCAATCGTGGTTTAAAACATGACTCTATATAATCTTCAAAACAACAATTTACTTTGTACTATGATCAGCTGGTGGAGCTTAGAATACACTAACTGCAGTAACTTAAGACCTCGTCCACCTACAAAAAAAAACGTATGCCATGGGTATGACGCTAAACTGCATCAGATAGTGAGATTCCAGTTATGGAGATATATGGAGTGTAGACAACACTTTCATTACCATTACTCTCATGTCCACTCTGACACTAATCAGTAGTACTTTTTTGGGCCCCATCTGTGTTAGATTAATGTTTGAAAATTATTATTACTGGATAGAAATACGTAAAACCAAAAAACTATGAGTAAACAAATGATTATGATTAAAGAGAATAATAAATAGAAAAATTTGTAAAAATATAACTATTTAAAAACTATTTGTATGAAGAATTGTCACTTGAATCTTTAATTATTTACAAATAATTATCATTAATTACTTGAAAGTAGAGTGATAGTATCTATTAAGGTCCCGGTTGTAGCTAAAATTGATCCATTTGAAAATTATTTGTACTAAGAATTGTTTCTTAATAGTTTACAAATGTTTATTATTAGTTACTTGAAGCGATATAATGATGTAAGTTATAAATCGCCCCGTTTGGAGGGGCGTTGAACATACCGCTTATAATTGCTGAGGGGCACTCTACCAAAGGGGTATCACTGATTGCATTACTTAGAGCGGGGTTACACCCTCTGAAAAAAAGGGTTTTCCTATCAGTGAAACTAAACTTAATCTGAAGGTATGACTCCTACTCTGGAGATCTCGGAAGTGTCCACTCTGGCTTTGAATGGTAGTATCTGTTAAGGTCCCATATATGGGTCGAATAGATCTGTTTAAAAATCCTTCGAATCATTATTTACAAAAATGTAAATATAAACTCACAATGGACGTGATTACATAACCTCGAAGTATAAAATAACCCTAGACAGGTTGATCTACCTTAAAAATTAATCAATCAATTCGTCTCTTAGCATGACCAATTTAATTTTTGTAAATATCTGTAATCTAGATACTAGAAATTATTAAAGAAAGAGTTGTGTACCGATTTATATATATATATATATATATATACATATATATATATATATATACATATATATATATATATACATATATATATATATATATATAGTCATCCACAGACAGATCTGTTTCGTTCTATCAGAACTCATCAGTGTGGCTAGACATTAGCTTCCCGTAACTAGGATCGAAACCAGGTTGACTCAAACGCAGAGCCAAGCTTTTAATATGAATCACAATTACTATTGTTTACATACATCCGTTCAACGGCTACCGAGACCTCAATTCATATATGAAGAGGCTTACAATAAACGCTAATGGCAACACGATTACTTCTTCGCCAGAGAACTCAACCGTACGGGGGTAGGGGAGTATATATATATATATATATGTGTGTGTGTGTGTGTGTGTGTGTGTGCAAGGATTTTGTAGTTTTCTTGAAGCATTGCACAAATTATTTTATTTTATAGTACTGAATTAATTTAGAGGGCAAATTGCAATGCGAAATAATAATTATTTGAGTCTAATTAATTTCAAACTAAAACTTCATCGTCAGAGACTTTTTTTATAGATGAACACAATGTTGGTGGTTCAAATTTCTTTTTTTTTGCGGGGTGGGGAGATTTATATTCATATATATATATATATATATATATATAACTCTCAAATCGATG
The DNA here is from genome assembly GCA_963585895.1 of Sepioteuthis lessoniana. Lineage (NCBI taxonomy): Eukaryota > Metazoa > Mollusca > Cephalopoda > Myopsida > Loliginidae > Sepioteuthis > Sepioteuthis lessoniana. The sequence goes on from OY757927.1 coordinate 7,931,109, forward strand.
CTGAAGAAAAAAAAGATGAAGCTAGTGAAAGTAGGATTCGAACGTGGACATCTAATCTCACTAGGGCTGGTTAAACAGAACTATCATTACTTCCACTAACGCCCCTCTGTTACCTCTCCCCTACCCTATTCTTCTTATTAATCTCTGCACATTTCCCTTCATCTATATTCTATCGAGTCAGCATCTCGCTTTTTAAGCCTCTTTGTCAATTTTTCCTCCATATTCCTTCATTCTTATTCGTTTCCACTGTTCATTCCTTTGTTCTAGATTACCTTATATTCCACCACTGGATTATTTTCTTGTTTTTTATTTTGTTTTGTTTCATTTTTTTTCTTGTTCTTGTTTTATGTTTTTGTTTCGCTTTTCGTTTGTTTAGTTTTTGCTTTATTTATTTTTTTTAATTCCCTTCCATCTTTCTCTCATCCTAACTCTTCGTCTGCCTGTCTTTGTCCATGCATATATAAAATCTACAAGCACAGTAATGGCGCCTACGATGCATATCGATTATTTTGGCGCGAGTTGCCAGCCGAGGTCAAACATGGCTGCTGCATCTAAAAAATGCCTGTCACGTTTCGTCAAGCCTTCAATATAAAAGGGACCAACAAACACACGCTCACACGGACGCACACATGAATACATAAATGCGTACACGTGTCAAGCTGTTCAAAATGAAATTGCCAATATAATTCAAAAAAAGACTTTTTTAAACTTTTAAAAGAATTGATTGCATATATATATATATATATATATATATATATATATATATATATATATAAGAAATAATCCCGCTGGAATGTAAAAACAAAAAATATGAGTACACAGAAGTTGTTAAATTGCAGAACAATATTTTCAAAAGAAAAAAAATGAAATTAAAAACTGAACAAGTTTGTTTTGCGTTTTACATAGCAATAACCCCCTCGAGAAAGGTACGAATACAAATATTCACCAGCCAACTATGGGTAAATAGTAGGGTAGACTGGGCTTTTTAATAATCAGTCTAGAAGGAACATTCTGAATTCAAACCTGTTAAAATTGACCTTGTGTCACATCCCACTCGTGCTGACTGGTCGAGGGATAGATAGATAGATAGATAATGAACAAACTTCAGATAGATAGATAAATAGATAATGAACAAACTTCAGATAGATAGATAGATAGATAGATACAATAATTTTATGCATTTAGCAGCAAATCGTTTGTTCATTGCCTATTTTTTTCTGAAAGGATAGTTATTGAAATCTTCATAAATTTGATCCTCATTGGGGAATTTTCTGCTGGTAAACGTGGAGGTGCTGATAACTGTTTTTCAGCTGAGGAAAGAGTTGAATGAAAGGTAGATGAAATACGAAGGATGAATGTCTTGGTCGCCCCGTCAGAGAGGTGTAGAATACCCTGATTGTATTCCCTGTAGAGAAGTTAGAGTCCCCGCCCAAAGTGGCGTCCTGGTTATATGTAAACTGCGTCTGATAATGAATCTCTAGTTCTAAAGAACTGAGGAGTGTGAAATATGTCTTCATTACCATTACTCCCAGTTCCACTCTGACCCAAAGTGGTAGTACCAGTTAGGGCCCCATCTATCAATCAAATTGATCTGTTTATAAACTATTAACATTCGATAGGAATACTTGATACCCTATAACAGTAAATTATTTGTATTAATAATAGTTACTTGAAGATATAATTGTATTCTAAGTATTTTTAATGATTTGTGATTGTTTACTAAGGATTATTCTTAGTTGAAACCGTGAAACTGTGTGTAGAGAAATCAAAATTATCATTAAAAAAAAAAAATTTGAAACTATGCAAAAAATTACTTAAAGCAATTATTGGTCACTTAGTTGTTTTGTTTTTGCTATATCAATTCTTTTCGTGTCATTTTATGGCATATAAACTATTGTAGGTTATTTAATGCCAAATTTATTTTATACATTTAAACACTTCTATTTGGAGATGCCCGTGGTGTAATAGTTATCGTCGTAGGAAATGGACACGGCGACACGAGTTCAAATCCTGATTACATTTCACATAGCACTTATACTCTTTGGAAAGGTATGAATCCAATTATTCTCCTTCGAGCTATGGGTAAATAGTAGGGCAGACTGGGTTCTTCAGCTTCAACTAGTCTAGGAGAAGGAAAACTCTGAATTCAAAACCTGTTAAGCTCCGCTTAAAAATTGACCTTATGTCATATCCTGCCCGAGAAGAGGGGTTGGGTAAATATGTATAAACACTTCTATTTCAAAAAACTCAGCACTGCATGAGTACATTTATTTTGTTTACACACAGCTAACTGTAAAATAGTTCTATTTCAAACAATTCAGTTTAGCTAAAGCACACAGTTTAGTTCTATTTCATTCATAGATAGGAACCTATCAGGTGCAACCACTCCGGACCAAAGTGGACCAGGGACCGATAGCAATGAAGGAGTACTCTGCATTCCCCAAAGCTCCAGCATTACTGGAACCTCACCATCAGATTGTTTAATGTCATATCAGGACACTCTTTGTGGTAGCCTTAACCTTCTGTAGAGATGCAGTCGGTGTATTCTACAGCTACAACCGACGGGGCCAGAAGCTATGATTGCTTATCAAAGATTATTATTACTTTCTTTTAACTTTACAACTGTGTGTAAACAAAGGACAATTATTAGATAGAAATAATTATTTTTAAAAAAACTAAAATTATTCATATTAGATAGAAATACTTGAAACCACTGGAGAAGCAAGGACGAGCTCATCAGTGATGTACTTCTATGGACCCCCGCATATGGCCAAGCAAAAGCAGGACAACCAGCTCGAACATACATACAGCAGCTATGTGAAGATACGGGATGTAGCCCTGAAGACCTGCTGGAGGTGATGAATGATAGAGAGAAGTGGCGAGAGGGGGTCAGGGCTATCCATGCTAGCGGCACGACATGATGATGATGATGATGTTTAATGGCATACCTCTGGGGGTAATTTAATGCCAAAACCATTTTTGTAGAAGAACAGCAGCGATGCTATTTAACCCATAGCTATGTGGGATAAAGGAGGTCCCAACCTTTCTCAATGGGATTAGTCTGAACATGAACATAATTGCGTGCCTGGAGTTCGAACCTTCTTACTTACTTGGGGACCACAGTCCAGCACTTAAGCCATCACACCACATGGGTCTCTCTGCATACAACTGTGTGCAAATACAATTGTTTACAAAGAATTATCAGTTACTTGAAATGATATATATCTGTGCAAACAAATAATTTTTATTAAAAAGAAATAATTTCTTGAAACCATAAGATTATTAGTATAAGATCGGAATACTTGAAACCATATAAATGTGTGAAAATTATTTGTATTTGATGGAAATACTTTATATCATATAATGATGTGCCAAAAACTCTCAAAAAACAACTACTCTTTGTCGATATTCCTTCTCAAAATGAAGCCTCTTCGTTCAATGTTTTGTTGTATTTCCAAAGTGTTGATTCAATAATCTGAAATTTGAATTAATTCACGATATGAAATTGACTTTGAGCAAGAATAGAATTTCCGTGAAATTTACGTTAAATGTGTGTATTTCTATGTATCTTTACATAAAAGAAAGAAAGAAAGAGAGAAAGAAAACATCAGTTAACAGAAAAGAAAGAAAGAAAGAAAAAAAGAAAGAAAGAAAGAAAGAAAGAAAGAAAGAAAGAAAGAAAACATCAGTTAACAGAAAAGAAAGAAAGAAAGAAAAAAAGAAAGAAAGAAAGAAAGAAAGAAAGAAAACATCAGGTAAGAGGAGAGGAAGAAAAGAGATCTTTACAAAGAAAGAAAGAAAAAAGAAAGAAAAAAAGAAAGAAAACACCAGTTAACAGGAAATGAAGAAAAGGGATCTTCACAAAGAAAGAAAGAAAGAAAGAAAGAAAGAAAGAAAGAAAGAAAGAAAGAAAGAAAGAAAACATCAGTTATCAGGAAAGGAAAAAAAAGATCTTTATAGAGAACGAAAGAAAGAAAAAAAGAAAGAATCAGTTAACAAAGAAAGAAAGACAGAAAGAAAGAAAACATCAGGTAAGAGGAGAGGAAGAAAAGAGATCTTTACAAAGAAAGAAAGAGAGAAAGAAAGAGAGAAAGAAAGAAAACATCAGGTAACAGGAAAGGAAGAAAAGAGATCTTTACAATGAAAGAAAAAAAGAAAGAAACAAAGAAAGAAAACACCAGTTAACAGGAAATGAAGAAAAGAGATCTTCACAAAGAAAGAAAGAAAGAAAAAAAAGAAAATATCAGGGAACAGGAAAGGAAGAAAAAAGATCTTTACAAAGAAAGAAAGAAACAAAGAAACAAAGAAAACGTCAGTTAACAGGAAAGAAAGAAAAGAGATCTTTACAAAGAAAGAAAGAAAGAAAGAAAGAAAGAAAGAAAGAAAGAAAGAAAGCATCAGTTAATAGGAAAGGAAGAAAGAAATCTTTACAAAGAAAGAAGGAAAGAAAACATCAGTTATCAGGAAAGGAAGAAAAAAGATATTTAAAAAGAAAGACAGAAAGAAAGAAGAAAGAAAGAAAGAAAGAAAACACCAGGTAACTGGAAAGGAAGAAAAGAGATCTTTACAAAGAAAGAAAGAAAGAAAGGAAGGAAGAAAGAATACATCTGTTAACAGGAAAAGAAGAAAAGAGATCTTTACAAAGAAAGAAAGAAAAAGAAAGAAAACATCAGTTAACGGGAAAAGAAGAAAAGTGATCTTTACAAAGGAAGAAAGAAAGAAAGAAAACATCAATTAACAAGAAAGAAAGAAAAGAGATCTTTACAAAGAAAGAAAGAAAGAAAGAAAGAAAGAAAGAAAGAAAGAAAGAAAGAAAGAAAGAAAGAAAGAATACATCAGTTAACAGGAAAAGAAGAAAAGAGATCTTTTCACAAACAGAAAGAAAGAAAGAAAGAAAGAATACATCAGTTAACAGGAAAAGAAGAAAAGAGATCTTTTCACAAACAGAAAGAAAGACAGAAAGAAAGAAAGTGGCCGGGTAGACAAACGAAAAGAGGGAAAACAAAACAAGCAAAAAACGAAGAATAAAAATGAACAAAAGTGAAAGATATGCCAAAGAAGAATATTAGAAATAATAAAAGAATTTCTTTCAAATCGAAACATTGGTGGAACGATGGAATCCATGAATAAATAACAGAGCTGGAACTGAAAGAAATCATCGAAAAAGCCTTCAGTAATCAATAGATCGATCAGTGGGAACATTTTATGAATGTCGATGTTGTTTTGAATTTGTGATCATCTGAATACCTGCGCCATCAAAATGAAAATCGGACCTCCGCCGCCTCAGCCACCTCAGCTGCCTCCGCTACTTTCGCTGCCTCAGCCACTACCTCTGAAGTCTTCGACCCCAACATGGCCACCAAAGAATATAAAGAAAGAAGTCGATAGAAAAACGTATTTGTTCCCCTCTGTTTAAAAAAATACACACACATTAAAGAATAAGAAATTGTGTTCCTTAGAGCCTTCAAAATAACAAAAATGTATATATATTCATGTATATATATATATATATATATAGAGAGAGAGAGAGAGAGAGGGAGGGAGGGAGAGAGAGATTTGTTGGATCTAGTTTGGTTTGGTTTTATACCATATCAACCATTGTCGATTATTTCATGCCAAATCTTATTTATACATATATTTTAAATATATGATTTCTAAACACATTTTGTTTATATCATTTTTAAGCTAGCCTGAGCTCAATTTTTTGCACATAGTTAAATGCTTTCAAGTATTTCTATCTAATATGAATAATTCTATTTACTATAAATCATTTTTTTTTTGCACACAGTTAAATGGTGCATGTATATGTGTATGTGTGTGTGTGTCTATTGAATATTAAAATTCAAACATGACAAGGTAAAAATAGAAAAGACGTCATTATCACTTATTACTCATGAAAATATGAAACTGACAGTAGCGATGTACGTTTGCATATATATATATATATATATATATTATTATTATTATTATTTTTATTATTATTAAAAAGGATAGCCAATGATAAAGTTGAATAGCCTTTTGATGTTCCGAGCGATATGACGCATCTGTGGCTGAAGGCTGCTTACAGATTGCCCGAAATAAGCTTACAACCTTAAAAACTAAAGTCATTCATTAACAATTGACACGTCTTTGCTTATAATGTTTAATAAGATATGCCTAAATACAATATATATATATATATATATATATATATATATATATATATATATACATAAAAGTAAAGTTAGAGACCGTAGTCGAGGGCGAACGAAGAAGGCTCCCTCTTCAATAGCTTCCACACCAATGTGTAAGGGAGGTGGCTACTTCTCTCCTTGGTTTACTCCACTTTACCCTTGATACGTACCTCTTAATGCTGAGTGTCAAGCAAGTAGGTATCAAGTACCATTTTTAAAGTCTTTGGTATGACCCGACCAGGGATTGATCCCCGGTCTCCCGGATCATTGGCGAACACTATATTTTAATATTTAACACACTTACTCGTACACACACAAATATATATATATATATATATATATATATATATATATATATATATGTATAAGGACAGAAAAACACCACATACGGCTACCCATAGACAAAAATATTCAAGGGATTTTATAAAGATACCTATAGAAACATGCATATATATATAGAGAGAGTGTTATACATACATACATATATACAAATATATACATGCATATATATATATACATACATATATACATATATATACATGCATATATATATATACATACATATATACATATATATACATGCATATATATATATACATACATATATACATATATATACATGCATATATATATATATATATAGTAGCAAGCTTAAAGATTAGAACGATGTTTAAAAAAGTATAAATGTGCAATAACTTTTTATTTTAATGTTTCATAGAATATTTTATCAAGGAAAAATAAGGATATAAAGGTAAATTATATAATACCAAAATATAAAGCTCAATAAGGTTATTTTGATAAAGTTATAAGAATAATTATTTAACATTCGAAAAAAATAGATGATCAAAAACATCAGAACGATTAAATAAATCTGTAAAATTTAATAATTATTTTGTAGTATTAAACAAATTTTACGGTAAGAATATAAAATAGGGTATTTTATCAAGTTACACTGGCTCTTGCATTGTAAACATTGCAAAAAAAATCTATGACATCATCAGAACATTGAAAACTGATCGTCAAGTTACGTAATGATGATAAACTCTCTATTGGGAATATTTCAAAGACTTCGTGGAAATCTAAAAGTGTCATTCATAGTATTTTAAGAAAATTAGAAGAAACTGGATCTTATGAAGCCAAGAAATCACTTGGCAGGCATTGTAAAACTACCGCAAGCGAAGACAGATGGATTGGTAATGAATCAAAAAAGGATTGATTTGCAACAGCAACTGCCATCTGTAAAAGAGCTAATGCTAACCTTGGCAATAAAATATCAAGGGTACTATTTTCTGAAGACTGAATGAAATAAATTTGAACGGTCAAGTAGCTTCTACGAAAGCTTACATTTCTAAAAAGAACAAAATCAGCCAATCTAAATTTGCCACTGAACACGTCATATGGACTGAAGAACAGAGGGATTGTGTTCCTTTCAGCGATGAGTCAAAGTTTAACCTGTTCGGTTGTGACGGGAGAAGGTTCGTTCGATGTAGTCCTAAGAAACAGTATTCGCCTTAATGCACTAAAAGCAGCGTTACATTTGGAGGAGGAAGTATGATGGTGTTTGTCATGATTTCGGCTGCTCGTACAGTACCTCTTGTCAGGCTACACTGTAGAATTAATGCAACTGTATACAAAAAGATATTGAAGAAACATGTTGGACCTAATTTGAGAACAGCAATTAACCAACGAGCTGTATTTATACAAGATAACGCTCCATGTCGTACAGTGAAGTCTGTTAAGACATTTCTTTCTGAGGAGGATGTTACTTTGATGGAGTGGCCGACTCAAATCCCAGACATGAATCCTATATACATGTATTAGAGGTTCTTTTAGTGTAATGGTCACTGTCGTTGGAAATAGACACGGTGACCAGAGTTCAAAGCCTTGACGAGGCTGTTAGCATTTTCATAGAGTGCTAATACACTTAAGAAAGGTATGAATATAATTATTTTCTTTCCAGCTATGGGTAAATAGTTGGGCAGATTGAGCTTCTTACCCATGGTATGGCAACCGGTCTGGGAGTGGGAAAATTCTGAATTCAAACCTGTTAAACTCCGCTTAAAAAATTGACCTTATGACGTATCCATCTCATGCCAAGGGGTTTGATAAATATCAATACGCGTGTGGGTGTGTACGTACGCGCGTGTTGGATTGCAATTACGAATATATTGAAATATTCCTTTCCGACATCAATCATTCTGTTTAGTAATAATTATTTCTTTGTACACAATTATGGTCTCAAACATTCCATTTCTAAGATATTCAAATACAAATATGTAAGTATTTAGATACAAATATATAAATCGTAAGATATTCATTGAAATTCAAAATACAAACGCCATCACTATCACCTGATGATCGTGAAAACATAGAAATAAGAGTTGCGGTTAATATGCTAGAAGTTTAATACCTAGTATAATAATAGTAATAGTTAATACCGGACATTAGCCTAGGGGTTAGAGTGTTCGCCAATGGCCCGGGAGACCTGGGTTCAATCCCAGGTCGAGTCATACCAAAGACTCAAAAAATGGTACTTGATGCCTCCTTGCTTAACACTCAGCATTATAAGGTACGGATCAAGGGTAAAGTAGAGCAATCCAGGGAAGGAGTAGCGCCCTCCCCTACACATTGGTGTAGTAGCTATCGAAAAGGGAGCCTTCGGGTTACCCTCGACTATGGTCGCCAACTTTACTTTATAATAATAGTTCCACATTAGATATCTGTGTCAGGTAAGTTTTCCTACATCTATCCATATCTTTCTCTCTCTCTCTCTCTCTCTATATATATATATATATATATATTCTCGCCCCACCCCGGGGGTGTTGAGCACTTTGGTGAAGGAATTAACGGTTGCCACTCGCGTAATTCAAAGCCCTTCTAACGAATTGAGCATTTTGGTCTCCGATAGCGTAAAATGTTGACAAAAGGAAGTTAATACATATACGTTAAATTGCCTTGTTTGCTTCGGGGCAGCTACAGGCTGTGGGGTTATGTTATCTGGCTAACGAAAAGTTAGCTGTGTTTCGATCCCAAATGAAGCGTCTTGTGTGTCTAACCCCACTGATGAGTTGTGATATAACGAAACAAACAGTATATGGATGACTAAATACGTACGTATTAGTGTCTGCATGTCAATATCAGTGATATATATATTAGTTGATTTTTTTTAAATTTTATCCATAAGATCTGAAGAAGTCCTGTTAATTTTTTTCGTGTTTTTTATTTTATCAAAAACACATAACAGGATGGAAATAAATTTATAATCCAAATGTGACCGGTTTGTTGTTTTTTCTTAATGAAATTATTGCTCTGTAATGTCTGTTACATTGAACTCTTTACCAGGAAAATTTAAATGTTCACTCTTGAATAGTTTTCTTGTCCTGATGGAATTACTCCCAACTCCGGTTTAACTGGACAAAATAATACACACACACACTCACACATATATATATATGTGTGTGTGTGTGTGCGTGTGTATGTGTGTTGTTTTTGGGTGCCTAGGAATAATTGTGTGATGTATTTCTATGTATTTATGTGACTATGATTTTATATCTTTATGTATATGTGCGTGGGAGTATTTTTTTTTCCATTTATGTGAATTTAAATATCATTTACTAAATGAAGTGAAATATTGCCAAAAGAATTCGTAATAGGAAGCACTGTATTGAGTTTTACCTTTTTCAAGAAATCGATAACCATGGGTCCTTTCTTGTCCCAGAAGACTGTCAGCATCACCTTCTCTACTCACCCCTGCGCCCGGAACCTTTCTTTATCGGAGAGTCACCATATATCCACTCGATGGTCTGTCTTTTCGACTCAGGCTCGAAGTTACAAATCCATATTTCTCCCAATTGTCAACATTTTTTAGACTAAATCATGTTTCTCCGTACATATTCTTCAGTAAATTACATATAGTTCGCATTTCTCAACCACTTAAAATTTAATGACAACACTCGGCTTGATTGGGCGCCATTTTGAATAGCCTCAAAACAAGTGAATTAAAATAATTTTTGCTATATAGTAATTCCGAGCGATACAGGGTTTACGCATATGGGAGAAAATATGAAAAAAAGAATTTTGCATTTTTCCAAAAAAAATCCTTATTTATTGAATGACCCTCGTATATATATATATATATATATGGACACACAGAGGTGTATGAATAAGTTTCTGTTATTATTTAGACATAATATTTGAGTCTTCTTTTTGTATGCATTATATATATATATATATATACTTTTAATTCTTAAAGACTAGTTTATGATTTCTGTGATCTCTCTCTCTCTCTCTCTCTCTCTCTCTCTCTCTCTCTCTCTCTCTCTCTCTCTCTATTTCGTCTAGTTGATGTGTTCCTGGCAGCGGAACAGTCATGGTTATCTCCATGTGTCAGGGATGCACTTTTAAAACAAAACGAAGCAAAAAAACAAGAAACTAAAAAACAAACAAATGGCCGTTAATAAAGGCCGTCTTTCAACAAAAAAGAAACCTTTAATGGCGAAAATGGGTTGGCCGTTTGGATGACTGCAGCTGATAAAGGACACTCTGTGGTAATGGACAAAATTTTTCATCCATCCTCTCCGTTCGTCCCTTCGTCTTGGGTCACGACGCACTGGCCTTGACCAGAGAAGTTGCCAACAGGTCCAACCAAGCCACCACTACACCACCCTATCCAGCCAGGCCTCGACATCCCCCTCTCCTTATCTTTGTTATTGGCGTCTCCAAGATGCGCTATGACTCTTTTGTGGAACGTTATAGGTTTCTTATTTTTCCTTTAAAAACAAAAATTTTAAAGACTTTTCAGAAATACAAAAAACAAAAATAAATGAATAAATAAATAAATAAGAATGAAGTGGCTGCTACATATTCCCGGCGACATTAACAGGACTTGATATAATATTTATACATTTATTATTTTGGGACAATATCACAAGAAGTCTGGCTGCATAGAGTTAATAATAGTTTCTCTTTTCTCATTTTCTTTCATCCGTCTCCTATGCATATATATATATATATATATAATTTCTATTAAAAAGATATTGTATTAGTGTGCGGGTGTGAGTTTACCAGCCTCTCTGCACAGGCAGGATGTGACACAAGGCCAATTTTATAGTGAAATTTGAATTTAGTCTTTTCCTTTTCTTAGACTGGTTGCCTAATCAATGCAAAACAGTCCAGTTGGCCCTAATATTTACCCATAGGTGGATGGGGAATAATATGATTCATACCGTTCCCAAGAGTATTAGTGCAATGTGAAATACTATCAGCTTCGTTCAGGATTTGAACTCGGGTTGCCTTGTTAATTTCCTACGACACATATCACACACACACACACACACATATATATATATATATATATATATATACAGAAAAGGTAAAACGGAAGAAAGATATATCTTTGATGGTTTCTTTATTTTCCAACGCATTTCGACTTAAATCTTTTTGTGAATAAAAATATTTCATCGAAATTATCTTTGTACGAAAAATAATTATGATAGGTAAATTTTTGATTCGATTGGAAGTCTTCATCTGGACTTGTAGATGCCATCTCAAAAAATGGAATAATACTAGCTGATATGATCAAATTGCGCCATATATCTTTCTTCCGTTTTACCTTTTCTAAGTAGATTATTTCAGATTCAATTCATTTCTTCTCATATATGTGTGCAGGAAGGTCTTCAAGGCTGTATCCTGTATCGGCACAGAGCTGTTGTGTATTGGTTCTAACTGGTTGTCCTGCCTTTTTTCGTCCACAGGAGTATGTCGCTTATGAGTTCGTTTTTGCTTCTCCAGCAGTGTCCCGCATGTCTGGTTCGTCAAACTTGAATAGTTTTCGTGAAGCGTGGTCATATTTACCAACACCACCGCTCGGGCAGGATATGACACAAGGTCAATTTTTTAAGCGGAGTTTAACAGGTTTGAATTCAGAGTTTTCCTTTTCCTAGACTAGTTGTCTCACCAAGGCTGAAGAACCTAGTCTGTCCTAATATTTACCCATAGCTGGAGGGAGAATGATTGGATTTATACCTTTCCCAAGGGTATTAGTTCTATGTGAAATGCAATCAGTCTCGTCCAGGATTTGAACTCGTGTCACCGAGTCCATTTCCTGCGAGGATAACCATTACACCACGGGCACCTCGTGATGCGTGGTAGGTGGCCGTATAGCTGCTTTTTTAAGGGTTTTACCTTCAGGACCTGTTCAATATTGCTCGCAGAATTCTTGTAATTGCCGTCAATCTTTTTCTCGATACGTTTACTAGGCGTCCATGCAGTGCATCCATATAGCAGTATCGACACGATCGCTGCTTGGAAAAACTGTTTTATTTTATCGGCCTGGTCTGACTTCCATATGACCGATAATCTATTAATAGCTTTGCATGCCTTTGGTATTCACGTGCTGATATCTTTCTCGGTTGATGAGACACTGCTTCCTAAGTAGGTGAACTTGTCCATTACTTTCAGAGAGCAACCATGTAGCGTGGAGATGTCGTGTCTTTAATTAAAGCACGTGTATTCCGTCTTGTCTGCGTTGACATGGAGGCCTATGTCAGCAGCTACTCGTTCCAGACCATGCAGCAGGGTTTCGGCTTGGGCGAGTGTATTTGCCAGAAGTGCTATGTCATCGGCGTAGTCCGTTATTGTTTGTGCGGGTATCTTCTGCTTCTTTCTTTTGCCAGCTTGAAACCGTTATCTTTCATAATATATATAGACTTTCTAAGCCCGTAGTCTAGGCAGATGATAAACAGGTAGGGGGCTAATGTGTCTCCTTGCTACAATGTCGAAGTAGTCTGTGTCTCCATCCGGGGAGCGGACTTTTACTTAAGTGTTTTTGTCTAGCATCATTATGGCTGCGACGGTTTCTTTGGGTAGGCCGTAGGCGAGTAGTATTTGCTCTATCTTTCATCTGTGTATGGAGTCAAAGGCCTTGGCGAAGTCCACAAATAATATTGTTGCATCGATGTTTTTTACACCTTCTAGAATTCGACAGATAGTCAAAATTTCAAATGTCGTGGATCAATTTCTCCGGAAGCCATTTTGGTTCTTCCTAAATATCTTCTCAATTTTGGGTTCTATGCGGTTGCGGAGTAGAGCATTGTATATCTTGACTGCTATGGACGTAAGGGTTATACCTAGGTAGTTCTTGGCTATTCCTAGGTCACTCTTCTTAGGGGAGGGGAGGATGCATACTTTTGTCTATCTGTCTATTGTGTTTTAGTTATATACGTCATTACAATGTCGGAGCAGTATGCATATATATATATATATGTTTATATCCTTCCTATCAAAAAATAATTCAAGAATTAAAGATAAGATATTGTTTACTGATTCTTTTCTCGCATAAATTTTATTAAACATAGTTAAATCAGTGTAAGTTGTCTGAATTTCTGAGACAAAGCTTGATGATTTTTATCATTAAGGGTTTTCGAACTGGTGAATACAATACAGGAATACTTAACACTTGTACCCGGTTATAGCTAATGGAATCAGAACAGGCGACCCCTGTGCAATCAATAAAGGACGTAGTTCGAAGTTCCGTGAAGGTCCCCGAGTTCGACGAACACCTAAAAAATGCCGGAGGATATATCGGCCGAAACGTTGTGGAAATAACAATAAAGATGAAGACAATAGTCAGAAAAACCCCAATGATATAAATTAGTTTTATAATTTAATGTTTAATTAATTTCTCGGTGAATGGAATTTAAATTCAGTTACAAGGTAGGGGTTGCATCGGAAAAAAAAATCTTTGAATCACGTGATTGGAAGATTTTTCTTTTCGATGCAAAAAAGAACACGCGACTTTACTTCAAATTCATTCTGTACCTATTTTCCTAACATCTGAAATTTTCTCCGTCTTTGCAGCACATAAAGCCTTGGGCAGTCAGAGCGATTTTTTTGTCGCGATTTACAGACAGATCGACATTTTTGTCACAGGTCACAGACACAGAGACATCTTTGTCGTTTTATCAGTCTATAAAAGGGTTAATTAAAACGCCTAACTTTACATTAAAAAAACAACGATATTAAATTTACAGGCACTTCTAAGATTTCCCTAACATCGTGGAAAAGATGGTGCTGATAATATAGAGTAGCTGATGTAGTTATAGCAGGATCAACTCAACAATTTGCACGAGCTCCTCTCACAAGGTTTCTTCGTCATGTGACCCTGTGTAATGTAGTGGCTGCTACTCCACCACCACGGCCAGTGAACCTGGTATCCGGAAGTTTGACCGACAAAAAAGGATCAACCAAGAAATTTCGAAGTAGATGCAAGAAACAGTTATAGGAGGGTTGGGAAATTTTGAAAGGGGTCAATCAATTTGTGTTACAGAATTGATAGGTGAGATCTGTTTTTGACATTTAATGTAGCTTTTAAGGTGAGTCCAAGACGGAAAAATTCAACCGGGAAACAAGTATGCCGGACAACTGTTGAACTGGAGGTCAATTTGTAACCACGGCTGGTTTCAGTCAGGTGACCAAAACTGTTCTAGGATGCGAGACAAGGTCAGTTTTTTAAGTGGAGTTTAACAGGTTTAAATTCAGAGTTTTTCTTCTGCAAGACCAGTTGCCCTAATATTTTATCCGTAACTGGAGGGAGGATAGTTGGATTCATACCTTTCCCAAGGGTATAAGCACTGATTTATATATAGATATTTTATTAATTGTATATATGTTCCGTACAAAGTTTCATTGTTGTTGCAGATTGATGTGAAAAGAAATTAAAAAAGATAGATGCCTAAGGAAAGATAAGAAACAAACAAAAAATAAATGTCGGGTCCTTATCTTCTTGTGAAGGAAGATGAGTTGATCGTCGGAATCCAAATTAAATAGCAAATACCAAATCAGACATGACTAAGCGAGTTTTATTTGCTGATTCATACAACAATGATCAGCAGATTAGAGATGTTCAGTTCTTGGTGAACGTTTCTAAGCATAAACATGGTTGGCTAAAGTAATATTCATGATGAGAGGGGTGTTTCTTCACATGAAAATTCTGTCAGCATTCGTTCAACTAGTTTTATTATTTACCTGTTATTTTTCTAATTTTTTTTTTTTTTTTTTGCTATTGGGCAGGAGTCGTAGGAGGGGTGTTATACTTGCATACATACCTTTTTCCCCAATTTTCTTTCGTTCTTCCTTTCTTATTTTCCTTCTTTAGGATGTTTTTTTTTTTCTGCTTTCTTCAACTTTCAGAATTTCCCGTTGTATTTTCCCTTCTTTTCATCTATTTTCTCTCTTTCTTTATATAATTTTCTTTCTTTCTCTTTCATAAATTTTTAGTGTTAATTCGTCTCTTTTCTTGTTTTTTTTTTTTTTGTCTTTCTTCAAAGTTCCTACTTTATTTCATCTTCATATGTTGTCACTATTGATTTCTCTCTCTTTTTTTAATTCTTTTTTTTTTTCTATGTTTTACTCTTCCTTTCTTTCCTTCTTTTCTTTAACCATTCTACTTTCTACTGCTTTACACCTTTATTTCTCTTTCATAAGCTTCTTTCTTTCTTTCTTTCTTTCTTTCTCTTTGCTTCTTCCTTTCGTTTTCAGAACTTCCTACTATTCATTATTCTCTTTCTTTCTTTCTTTCTTTCTTTCTCTTTGCTTCTTCCTTTCGTTTTCAGAACTTCCTACTATTCATTATTCTCTTTCTTTCTTTCTTTCTTTCTTTCTTTCTTTCTTTCTTTCTTTCTTTGTTTGCTTCTTCTTTTCGTTTTTAGAACTTCCTACTGTTCATTATTCTCTTTCTTTCTTTCTTTCTTTCTGTTTGCTTCTTCCTTTCGTTTTCAGAACTTCCTACTATTCATTATTCTCTTTCTTTCTTTCTTTCTTTCTTTCTTTCTTTCTTTCTTTCTGTTTGCTTCTTCTTTTCGTTTTTAGAACTTCCTACTGTTCATTATTCTCTTTCTTTCTTTCTTTCTTTCTTTCTGTTTGCTTCTTCTTTTCGTTTTTAGAACTTCCTACTGTTCATTATTCTCTTTCTTTCTTTCTTTCTGTTTGCTTCTTCCTTTCGTTTTTAGAACTTCCAACTGTTCATTATTCTCTTTCTTTCTTTCTTTCTTTCTTTCTTTCTTTCTTTCTTTCTTTCTTTCTCTTTGCTTCTTCTTTTCGTTTTTAGAACTTTCTATTGTTCATTTTCTCATTCCCTTTATTCTTTTCTTTCTTTCTTTCTTTCTTTCTTTCTTTCTTTCTTTCATTCATTCACTTTCCTTCTTTCTATTGTTGTTAATTATTCTCTTTCTATTCAATCTTTTTGTTTGTTTCTTTGTTTCTTTGTTTCTTTCTTTTCTCTTTACTTCTTCCTTTCGTTTTCAGAACTTCCTACAGTTCAATATTCTCTTTCTTTCTTTCTTTCTTTCTTTCTTTCTTTCTATACTTCTTCATTTGGTTATTACAACTTGCCACTTATAATTTTTTCTAGTTTCTTTCTTTCTTTCTTTCTTTGACTTTCCTTCTTTCTATTGTTGTTAATTATTCTCAGTCCATTCAATCTTTTTCTTTCTTTCTTTCTTTCTTTCTTTCTTTGCTTCTTCCTTTAATTTTCAGAACTTCCTACTGTTCAATATTCTCTTTCTTTCTTTCTTTCTTTCTTTGTTATAAATTCCCATGGTTCTTCCTTATCCCCCAGCAGTGGATTAGATACTACCACAACTATCCTTCTAAATGGGTGCCTTTGGCATTAAATAACCCACGGAGGTTGATATGCCATTAACGAAGAAACAAAACCAAACTCAATCCACTGTTCATTTTTCTGGTTTCTTTCATTCTTTCGTTTCCATAACTTCTCATATTCATTCTCTCTTTTTCTCTCTGTCTCTCTCTCTCTCTGTCTCAGTCTCTCTCTCTCTCTCTCTCTCATTTGGGGTTCGGGGGAACGCAGAGTACCCCTTCAATGCCATTGCTTTCAGATCCTCTCTGGCTCGGAGTGCTTGCACCTGACAGAGTTCAATCTATGGGTCAAATAGAACTATTTGACATTTAAACTGTGTACTAAATTATTTGAAAAATAACTGCTTTTACATTTATTTCTGTGTAAACAAATGACTGGTGTTTGATAGAATTGCAAGTGAATCATAGAAATACTTGAAAATATTTAACTGTGTGCAAACAAATAATTAATAGTTAATAGAATTATGCATATTAGATAGAAAAAAGTGAAACCATTTAACTATGAGAAAAAAATGAGATCAGCCTCGTTTAGAAATGTTATCAACAAAAGATATTTAATATTTGGCCTTAAATAACCTACAATAGTTGATATGCAATAAAACCCAACCGAACCAGATCATATATATCTAATACATATGAATAAAAAGGATTTGGCCTTTAATAAACTACAATGGTTGATATGCCATAAAACCCAGCAAACCCAAATCATATATATTTAATATATATAAAGAGGATTTGGCCTTAAATAACCAACAATGGTTGATATGCCATAAAACCCTGCAAAACCAAATCATATTTATTTAATATATATATATAGAGAGAGAGGGAGGTTAGCATTAAATAACCTACGATGGTTGATATGCCGTAAAACCCAGCAAAACCAAATCATATTTATTCAATATATAGATAAAGAAGATTTGGCATTAAATAACCTACAATGGTTGATATGCCATAAAACCCTGCAAAATCAAATCATATTTATTTAATATATGTATATATATATAGAGAGAGAGATAGATAGAAGAGAGAGAGAGGGGAGATTTAGCATTAAATAACCTACGATGGTTGATATGCCGTAAAACCCAGCAAAACCAAATCATATTTATTCAATAGAGAGAGATGATTTGGCATTAAATAACCAAACGATCTCTCAGCCTTTTCTTTATTTATTCTTTCTGTCATTTGTTTGTTTGTTTTTATTCCTTTTTTTTAAATCTATGACTCCCTTTTTTTTAGTCAACATTTTTCCCCTCTTTTTCTTTCATTTGTTTATTTTTCTTTTATTCTTTTTTTCATTTCTTTTTCCTTTAAAATATTTTCAAATAATCAAAATTGAAAGTTAAATAATAAAAACTTTTTTTATTAGATTTATATTACAAGCAACAACAAAAGTGTTATTTTTTATTTAAAAATGAAGCAAGATTTTTTTAAAACTTCACACATAAATTTTATTTTGGAAAAATTATTTAAGTAATTTCATTTTTCTTGTATACGATTCTTAAACTGTTTTAAAAATCTACAGCAAATATGCCACTTTTGGGAAAATGAATTAGTTAATTAAATGAAATAAAAGATATATAAATTTTCGAACACTTATTACACCATATTCATTTTCAAACGGGATGATAATGAAATGGTGAGAATATACTTACTTTTACTTTTCTTTTTTCATTTCAAGATAATATTTCAGATAAGATAATCATTTTTCGGATAGTATAACATCGTCCTGAAGATGGTTTTAAAAACTGAACGTGAACAGTGACATATTATTCATGTATAATAAATATATTCTTTGAATATATTGTTTTTTTTTTTTTTGCTTGTTTGTTCGTTCATTATTTCATATTTACATACCATCGTATTTTTCCCATTTTTCTCTTATTCCACCTAAGTACGGTTTGGTTTGGTTTCTTTGTTTAATGGGATATCAACCTTTGTTGGTTATTTAATGCCAAAGCCATTTTCCTTGAAGAACAGTAGTGGTACTATTTAATCCATAGCTGAGTGGATAAGGAGGTTCTTACCTTTCCCAAGGGTATTTGCCCAAAAGTGAACGGAATAGCGCAACTGGAGTACGAACTCGTTTACTACGATTCCACAGTCCATCGCTTTAACCATTACACCACGAGGACACCCCCCACACCTAAATATGTATACATGTATATTTTTTCAACCTTTTGTTTCTTAGCTTTTTCAAAACGAAACCAAATAGAAACAAATGGAAATAATGAATCAAATAAAATCATAAACGAAAAAGGATCATGTGAAAAATTTTTTTTAAAAGAGCAAAAGAATAAAAATACGATTAAGTTTCAAAAGAAAATAACTTAAACAATTAGAAACAAGAAAAATACTGTTTCAGTGTTTCCAGTTTTATGGTAATTTCCCGCTATTTTTTATTTATTTTGCTTACACATTCGTATTGAATGAGTAAATTCAGTTAAAGATTATTTTACCTTTTAACTTCTGCAGATTTTTCTTAAATTTTTAAAATTCTTTTCGGGTATATATTTACTAGCAAGTATACCCGACGTTCTCCAGATGCTCTTAAGTGAGGACTGAGAACCATTCCTACACTTCCTATGGCGGCAATGATGGAATTTTTCCACACTGATTCCGAGATAATTGTCCAACGATTACCAATATCATGGTATTGTACTTCACCAGGAATCTATGTTCTCGTTAGCAAATACTGTAAGCTGCTATTTTTTTTTTTTTTTTTTTGTTTAAAATCCTAAAGTTAAAAGTGTGCAGCATACAATGAAAACCCCGGCGCAACAATAATCTCTTGTTACAGTCTCAACAATAGCAGTGATGAATCTAATATCACAACCTTCTACTACGGACTATCTTCCCTTGTTTGATACATTCCCACACACAACGTTTAAAACGTTGGTGGAGACATGAATATTGAAATAAAAAAGAGGGAAATAATGAAATTGGCTTACACAACATGCTGGATAAAAATAGCGAATATCTAGCAGATTTTTTCACTCGAGAATAGGAGGTGCCCGTGATGTAATGGTTATTGTCATAGACACACCGACACGAGTTCAAATCCTGGACGAGACCGATTGCATTTCACATAGCACTAATACCCTTGGGAAAGGTATGAATCCAATTATTCTCCCTCCAGCTTTGGGTAAATAGTAGGTCAGACTGTGTTCTTCAGCCTTGGTGAGGCAACTAGTCTAGGAGAAGGAAAACTCTGACTTCAAACCTGTTAAACTCCACTTAAAAATTGACCTTGTGTCATATCCTGCTCGAGTGGAGGGGTTGGTAAATAAGGAGAATAGTCTTTCATGCCTAAATGGTAAATTCCCCCAAAAAGGGGTAACTGTGGATTTACACCCACCCAAATAACGATAAAGTACAACTAAATTATATACTCATAAACAAAAAGTGGATAAATAGCACTGTGGACTGAAATACATTCTCCTTTTTCGAAGGATTATCTTCTAATCACAGATTTTTCTCGGCAAAGATATACCTGAGTCTATGCAGAAATAAGAAAGAGTCAAAACCACAAAACATAACTGGCTCTCATTTTCCAATAGTGATATAAGCAATAGATAAACGATAACAGTAAGAAACAAGTTTGATACATTCTAGGAGACATCTGAAAGACATACACAGAATGATGAACATGAAAACTTTGTTACCGCCCATTTAGAAGCAGCAACAGAGTGCATACCAACCAAACCAAGAACCAAATATAAAGTTCCATTTGAAGCACTAAAAGTTCAGAAATAAACAGATAACATAAAAAAGTAACCTTTCTATAGAAAATAAACCCAACAAATACAAACGCAGAGAAACTTAAGAAAACACACAGAGAACAAAACAATATATAAGAAAAAGAAAAGTTAGGATAAATTCAAGGCTAAATTGATAGAATCAGAAACTCTATAGAAGATAGACATCAAGATTAGCTTGACTGATAGTAAATGAAGTGATCTGAACGAAGACCACATCGAGGGAAAACTGAAAGTTGCCGGCCAAGAAAAAGACTTCAGAAGTGGAAAGAACATTTCCACAATCTACTTGAAGGCCCTCCTGAAACAACGGACAAACCTATTCAAAAAATTATGAATGACTTACTAGACATCAAACATGGATAGTTTATAGACACGGTAAAGAAAAAAATTAAAAACAAAAAATCTACCGGCGTTGGTTTGGTTTGGTTTGGATTTATGGCATATCAACCTTTGTAGGTTATTTAACGCTAAATCTATTTTTATGTAAATAATCTGTTCTATTGAAAACAGTTCAGTTTAGCATAAGTACGCAGTTTAGTTGTCAAAAACATTTCCATTTCAAACAATTCAAACAGTTATATATAATAATTCAGTTAAGTGTCGAAAACAGTTCTATTTCAAATAATTCAGTTAAGCATAAGCACGCAGTTTAAATGTAAGAACGGTTTGATTGTCAAAAACGTTTCTATTTCAAGCCATTCAGTTTACTCAATTCATTTTAGTATAAGTATGCTGTTAGTTCTATTTAACCCATAGATAGGGCCCTATCAGGTGCTACCACTCCGGGCCAGAGTGGACCTGGGAGCGATGGCAGTGAAGGGGTACTCCACATTCCCCAAAGCTCCAGCACTGCTGGAACCTCACCATCAGATTGTTTAGTGTCATATTAGGACACTCGTTAGGGGGGGTCTTACCCCTCCACAGAGATGCGGTCGGTGTATTCTACAGCCCCAGCTGACTGGGCAACGCAGACCTTGAATACCCACTGAAGTATCGTAGACAAGAAAGCTTGACGACATACCTCTTCGGTAATGCATCGCAGTCTATAAACAAAAATCAAATAATGGTGTAATGGTTATCGTCGCAGGAATTGGACACGGCGACACGAGTTCAAATCCTGGACGATACTGATTGCATTTCACATAGCACTAATACCCTTGGGAAAGGTATGAATCCAAGTATTCTCCCTCCAGCTATGGGTAAATAGTAGGACAGACTAGGTTCTTTAGCCTTGGTGAGGCAACAAGTCTAGGAGAAGGAAAACTCTGACTTCAAACCTGTTAAACTCTGCTTAAAAATTGACCTTGTGTCATATCCTGCCCGAGCGTAGGGGTTGGTAAATATGGGATGTGCCTGTGGTGTAATGGTTATCGTCGCAGGAATTGGACACTGCGACACGAGTTCAAATCCTAGACGAGACTGATTGCATTTCACATAGCACTAATACCCTTGGGAAAGGTATGAATCCAATTATTTTCCCTCCAGCTATGGCTAATTAGTAGGGCAGACTAAGTTCTTCAGCCTTGGTGAGGCAACTAGTTAAGGAGAAGGAAAACTCTGACTTCAAACCTGTTAAACTCCGCTTAAAAATTGACCTTGTGTCATATCCTACCCGAGCGGAGGGGTTGGGTAAATATGATAAACAAAATTCAATAGAGAAATATACGAAAGATTGAGTCCTTTCCTTCCCAACAAAGGCGACCACAAAATCTCAAACAACAAGCGAAGAATAACTCGCACGGCTATTGCTTCTAAGGTTTATAATGCCCCGTTTCTCAATCGAAACCTGAAACCAAGTAAATTTTTTGGAAGAGTCTAGACGGTTTTCGAAGAATCACTCTACAACCTCTGAAATTCTGACGATCCGTCAAATCCTTGAAGGAGTACAGGTAAAGAATTTTGAGACAACACTACTATTCGTAGATTTCTCCAAGGCATAGACAAAGGAAAGCAGAAGTAAATATAACTTATGTATGGTCTCCCTAAATAAACTTTTGCCGCTATAAATGATGCTTTACAAAAACACAAAAGCAGTTGTTAGCTCACCTGATAAAGACACCGACTTCTTCAATCTTGGCACTGGAGTCTTGTAAGGAGACACTTTAGCATTATTTTTTTATACTCTGCCTAGTCTATTTATTACGAAATGTTTTTTTAGTACTGCTATGTATTACTATCAATTCAATTAAACATCAGTCATTTGTTTACACACAGTTAAATGATCAAACAGTTCTATTTCAAACAATTCAGTTTAGCATAAGGACACAGTTTTTTGTTTACACACAGTTAAATGATCAAACAGTTCTATTTCAAACAATTCAATTTAGCAGAAGGACACAGTTTTTTGTTTACACACAGTTAAATGATCAAGCAGTTCTATTTAAACCAATCCAATTTAGCATAGGTACACGGTTTAAATGTCAAATAGTTCTATTTAACCCATAGATAGGTTTTGGTATGGGTTGGTTTTATGGTATATCAACCATTGAAGGTAATTTTTATACATATATACAATACATATGATTGATAATTTTTAAACATGCCTGAGCTCATTTTTTCAAACTGTTGAATAGTTTCACTAATTTCTATCAAATATCAATTCACAGTAAAATGATCAAACAGTTCTATTTCAAACAATTAAGTTTAGCATAAGGACACAGTTTTTTGTTTACACACGGATGATCAAACAGTTCTATTTCAAACTATTCAATTTAGGAAGTTAAATGGTTCCAAAAATTGCTACGTATCGCTAACAATTCAATTAAACATCTGTCATTTGTTCACACGCAGTTAAATATAAAAACAGTTCTATTTCAAACAATTCAGTTTAGCATTAGTACACAGTTTAAATGTTAAACAGATCTATTTGACCTAGAGATAAGACCCTATCAGGAGCTACCACTCCGAACCAGTGGGCACCCGGGAGCAATTGCAATGAAGGGGTATTCTGCATTTCTCAAAGCTCTATCATTACTGAAGCCTCACCATTAGATTTTTTAGTATCATATACAGGACACTCGTTGGAGCGGGGGGGTCTTACCCTTCTGCAGAGAGGGAGTCGATGTACTCTGCTGCGCCAGCCGACTGGGCCAGAGAGAGAAAGAGAGAAAGAGAGAGATGGATAGAGAGAGAGAGAAAGAGAGAGAGAGAGAAAAAGAGAGATAGAGATGGATAGAGAGAGAGAAACAGAGAAACAGTGAGAGAAAGAAAGAGATAGAGAGAGAGATGAATAGAGAGAGAGAGAGGGGGGCACACGTATTATAATAGCTACTGTCGTAAGAAATAGATACGACAATCCGACTTCAAATCCCGAATGAGCTGTTTACATTTCACGTGGCACTAATACCCTTGGGAAAGGTATGAATCCAATTATTCTCCCTCCAGTTATGAATAAATAGTAGGGCAGACTGATCTTTAACTTTTGTATGCCAACCGGTCGAGGAAAAGGAAAATTCTGAATTCAAATCCCAGCCATAGGTTAAATAGTACCACTACTGTTCGTCTAGGATGGATTTGGCATTAAATAACTCCAGAAAATTGATATGCCATTAAACAACAAAACAAACAAAGTAATTCAAACATATAAAACTCCGGTTAATTTTGACCTTGTGTCACGTCCTCTTTGTGTGGAGGGGTTGGGTAAATATATATATATATATATATATATATGTGTGTGTGTGTGTGTGTGTGTGTGTGTGTGTGTGTGTGTGTGTGTGTGTGGTTGTTTAGGTCGTTGATTGTTTTCGAAGCATTTCAAACCTTGTTACGTTATTCATGCCGCGGTCAGTACCTTTTAGAAGTTCTGTGATTTCAAGTAATTAATGCTGATGATGATTATTTGTAATCAGTGAGAGCTTCAAGGTTTCTTTTAGTTTATTTGTTGAATGGCATATCAACTCCTAATGGGTGATTTAATATTTGTGAATATCTTATCGTAATTATAGCTATATTTTTAATGTACGATTTCATATTCTCAAATTAAGTAATTTTCTTTGCCTAATCATTTTCTTTGCGCTGTTATATGACATCAAGTTAGAGTCGCAGAGTCCCAGATCGATCGAGAGAACGAGAGGCCGAATTTGATCGGTTAGACGTAAGGTGCTTTTTTTTTTTCCTTCCCTGATTCCTAGCTACTGACCTTGTAACTTACTGCCGCAAGAGAGACAGAAATAAACTGTATCTGTAGATCTCAGGAAGAATTGATGAATGACAATTTCTATAAAATACAATAAACGCTAATATTATTGTAAAGTCATGTTGTTTTTTTTGGGGGGGTGCAGATTTTTTTCTCTTACGTAACTGGACGGAGGCGACTGTCTAATTGGTTGTGGTTAATTTACTGTCTGCATTTTAATTCATATACGTGGGCGGATGGCGGATGGATCTCTATTGTTCAAGGAATCCCTGGCATCACCAAGCAAGGATACGGCCCCAAGAATAATTCCCATATTTGGCAAGACGATCCCCCGTCGTATTATATTTGGTGCCGTTTGGACTAGAATACGACCCGACTGGTCACATTTGGTTTGGACGATCCCCAGTGTCTGAAACACGCCAACCCGTCTGGTTATAAAGAAATGGTATATGCACAAAATAAAAACTTACTAGAAAATGAAAGGCTTAAAATTCTCAGGATTTTGAGATACAAACGGATCACGTAATCCCGGCCAGACGAACAGACCAAGTGTTTATTAACAAGGAGAAAGTGGCTTGTCAACTGGTGGGTTTTATTGTTCCTGCCGACCACAGAGTGAAAATAAAAGAAGGCGAAAAGATCAACAAATACTTTGATCTTGTCAGAAAGCTAAAAAAGCTGTGAAACATGGAAGTGACGTTGATAACGATTGTTAATGGAGCACCAGGAATAGTCCCTAAAGGCTGGGAAAAAATTGGAGAAACTGGAAATCAGAGATAGAATCGAGTTAATACAGCCCAAAGCATTGTTAAGATCGACTAGAATACTGAGAAAAGTCCTGGAGAACTGATGAGACTTGCTCCCACTCAATCTTCAGTGAAAGTGGTGGGAAAAACTCGCAGTAAGGGAAATAATAATAATAAACAAGGCTGTGAAATATGGACAACCATTGAGGAATGAACTCATTATTAATGGCCTGAGAGATTAGTCGTGTTAACTGTCGTTCTAAAGTGAGACTCTGGTAACTATCAACAAAGCTTCGTTATGTGAGGCACAAGGTCATCGTAATTGGATTCAAATAACATTTACAAGGCTTAGTTAGATCAGATAAATGGCCGTAATGATTTCATTGAAAAAGGGGTGCGAAAATATGTAAAAAGCGAACGGAAGTTAAAACTAAGTAAGTTGTCTTTTACAAGGCTAGGCCAAGTTTGGTACAAGGCCAAAAGTATGGTGCACCTAGAGACAATCGAATTCTTTAAAAACGGTTTGTTAGCCTAGCAAGCTAATCATCTCACCATATTAGATAGGTAAATATATTATTTAAGTGAACCTAGTTTGGCACAAGGCCTGATGTTTGGAGCACCCACTATGGTTCGAACTCACAAACATCGGTCTGTGAGCCTAACTACCGAACCATTACACTACGGGAAAAAGAAAACTCTACAATTTATAAGAAATATATCTTTATTGGTGGACGAGGGAAGGTGTGTGTAGGTGATTAATAAAAATATAGGCAAATAAGAAAAACGCTGAAAGGGTGAAAAATGCCGACAGATCGACTGTTTTGATCTAGATATTTATTTTATCGAAATCATTCACTGAATCATCCAGCCGTTGTGCTTTTTCTTCATGTGACTCTTTCCACGGGCCAATAACCTGAATTGGCTGAATTGAAAAGAGGCTGAGTTGTGAGGAATGCAATGAGAAATAAACTATTCCACACACACACACACACACACACACACTCTCTCTCTCTCTCTCTCTCTCTATATATATATATATATATATATATATCAAAGGGATCTTAACACAAACGTCTATGTGATAGCATTTTCTTTCTCACACTATAACACACTCTCTCTCCCTCTCTTTCTCTCTCTCTTTCTTTCGGTTTTTTGTTCTCCCTTTTTCGTTCTCTTACTCCCCCTCTCTCTCTTTAAAACTCACTCTCTGTTTCTCTCTCTTTCACAATTCTCTCTCTCACTTTCTCTCTTACTCTCTCTATTTCTCTCTCACTTTTCTCTCCCTTTTTCTCTTTTTCGGTCTCTCTCTCTCTCTCTAACTCTCTCTCTCTCTCTTTTTATTTCTCTCTTTTCTCTCCCTTTGTCATTCTCTCTCTCACGCCCTGATTTTTTTTGCTTTCTTTGCCCTCTCTCACTCTGTGTGTGTGTATATATATATATATATATATATATATATATATAGAGAGAGAGAGAGAGAGAGAGAGATAGAGAGAGAGATGTAGATGTTTTCTTTTATCTTTCTCTCTCTTTCTCACTCTCTTTTTTTCCCACGTTATTTTTCTCTGTCACTCTTTTTCAATCTCTCTTTTTTTTCTCACTTTTCTCTCATTTTCACTGTTTTTGTTTATCTCTCTATTTCTCTCTTTTCCCCCTCTCTCTCTCTTTCCTTCTCTCTCTCTATCTTTTTTCTCTTTTTTCTCTCTTCGCTTTTTATTTTTTCTCTCTCTCTTCCTCTCTCTTCCCCCCTCTCTCTTCCCCTCCTCTCTCTCTCTCTCTCTCTCTGCTTTTTCTCCTACTCTCTCCTGTGTCTCTACCAGACATACACATTTCTTTTCTTTCTGTGGCCCTTAATGTTCGCCCAAGCGATCAGGAAGCAAAAGGCACCCCGTCCATTCTGTGCTCTGCCCCACATGGTAAACGAACCCTCGTCTGATCTCTTCGGCTGGCTTCTCAGGCGTAAAAGCGCGAAAGAAAATGGAGGAAAGAAGCTTTAGATAATGTGCGCATGTGCAATGTAACAAAGTCAAAATGGTGGAAGGGCAGATTATGTTGGGTTTTTTTTCGCTTTTCTCTCCTTTCTTTTCCTCTTTTTTTGGGGGGGGCGTTGTTTTTTTGTTTTTGTTTCTTTTTTGTTCTCTATACACGTTTCGATTCTTTGACCACTTCTTCAATTCTTTCGACCCAATCTTTTGTTTTCTACCTGTGTTTTTTTCATTTGTATATAAATCTTCATTTGGATTAACTTTCTTTCATTTTATCTTTTTTATATATTTTCTTCTTCTGTTAATTTTTTTCTTTTCATTGACTTCTTGTTTCTATTTATTACTAGACGGTGCATAAACTCATGGGGTTCCTTTTGTAACAGTCCATAATTTCATTGAGGCTTCTACTTTAAGAACATGAGAGCAGGAGTTGATATCTATCTCTATTATACTTGTGCCTTTATATGTGTTCAGCGCGAACGCTAACCCCACAAAACTATTAACCGGACTCCAAGTTTCTGTTTTACTGGGTTAAGGTTACATGAAAACAATATTTAGAATTTTAGTGATCTTTACAGAAAATTGCAGCGTACAAAATGATATTTTTTGTTTGAAGAAATCTCTACAAAACTTGGAGTCAACTTATACGATAGAGATAAAATCCAAATTTTTTCGACAGAGTGGCCAACCGATGGAACAGGACTCTTGACAATCGATATACGCCACTTAACGTAAATCAAGCAGATTAACAAACCAATTAATATAAAATAGTAAAACTCAAATACAAATTAAATATTATGAATATGTTGTATCATCCAACGTTTCCAACAGCTGATGCACTGACTGTAAACGGTAACCGGGACGTCACAGCACCCAGGTGGTTAGTCAGACAACTACGATATGTTGTTTATGTGCGCAATTTCATGACAGCACAATGGGTTATAAAGCCATTTGATTGCCCAGTCGGCTGGGGCTGTAGAATACACCGACTGCTTCTCTGCAGAGGGGTAAGACCCCCCCCCAACGAGTGTCCTGGATATGACACTAAACAATCTGATGGTGAGGTTCCAGCAGTGCCGGAGCTTTGGGGAATGCGGAGTACCCCTTCACTGCCATCGCTCCCAGGTCCACTCTGACCCGGAGTGGTAGCATCTGATAGGATCCTATTTATGGGTTAAATAGAACAGCATACTAATGCTGAACTGAATTGTTTGAAATAGAAATGTTTTTGACTATTAAACCGTAAGTAAGTAAAGTAAGTAAAGTTAGCGACCATAGTCAAGGGTAACCCGAAGGCTCCCTTTTCGATAGCTACTACACCAAGGTGTAGGGGAGGGCGCTACTCCATTCCCAGGATTGCTCCACTTTACCCTTGAACCGTACCTTATAATGCTGAGTGTTAAGCAAGGTGGTATCAAGTACCATTTTTAAAGTCTTTGGTATGACTCGACCTGGGATTGAACCCAGGTCTCCCGGGCCATTGGCGAACACTCTAACCGCTGGGCCAATGCGTGCTTATGCTTAACGGAATTATTTCAAATAGAACTGTTTTTTCGACATTAAAACTGTATTTACACTTAACTGAATTGTTACATATAACTGCTTGAATAGTTTGAAATAGAAATGTTTTTGATCATTAAACTGTGTACTTATGCTAAACTGAATTGTTTTAAAAAGAACTGATTATTTACATAAATGGATTTGGCGTTAAATAACCAACAAAGGTTGATATGCCATAAAGCCCAATAAACCAACCAACCACAAAGCCATTTAATATAAATTCTAATGTGTAAGATTTTCATGTTTCATATATGGCTGATGTAATTCTGATTTCAGGGAAAAATTACGTACATTATTCATTACTGGAATAATGACAGTTTAAGGAGAAATAATATTAGTTTATTAAATATACATACATTGGTATTATTACTGATCTTATATGGCACAACATCTTAAATAAACATTACTTGAAGGTTATTTTATTGAAGATTAAAACTTTGATTCTAAGATACAACACTGTAATTTTAAAATTCTTTACGCATAAACATTTATAAAGTTAAACTCCAATAAAATTATTCTATCATTAAGGATTTTAGGACTATTGTCTTCATCTTTATTGTAATTTCCACAACGTTTCGGCTGATATATCTTCCGGCCTTCTTCAGGTGTTTGTCGAACTCGGGAACCTTCA
Organism: Sepioteuthis lessoniana; assembly: GCA_963585895.1. Classification (NCBI taxonomy): domain Eukaryota; kingdom Metazoa; phylum Mollusca; class Cephalopoda; order Myopsida; family Loliginidae; genus Sepioteuthis; species Sepioteuthis lessoniana. Next base: position 7,960,750 of record OY757927.1, read on the forward strand.
CGGAACTTCGAACTTTATTGAATCCACGGGGTCGCTTGTTCTGATTCCGTTAGCCATAACCGGGTACAAGTGTTAAGTATTCCTATACTGTTACTCGCCTGCAACCTCCAGATGATTGTTTCCTTTGAAGCTTAGGGAACCAACGCCTATAACCGTTACGCCATATGTCCTGCTGGACAATTCAGATTGAATTTTTGGGACTTATAAACTTAATGTTCTTACTTTACTAGAATTACTACTATTATGTATGATTTTTTACCTGTGCTCATATTCAAATTTTTTTTATTATTCTATGCGATTTCAACAGACTATCATAGACCCTCCTCATTTAGGCCTTCTAGGGAAGTTTTGGTTGACTCGTAGCTTATTGCGTGTTTGGGGGGGGGTCCATCTATTCAGCAGGTATGGCTCTAAACCAGAATTTTGAACTGCAAATCTTCAGGTCGACTAATATTGACTTCTACACTGCAATTTACGGTCGATAAAATAACTCCATTTCTTTCATAATCGGAAATTTTTAGAATGTCTTTGTTATTATAATTTGTTTGTTATATCTCCTGGGGCATTTCCCTTTTTTAATTTCTTCTCAATTCAACCTTTACAAAAAATATTTGTACAGAAAATATACATTATTAATACAATATCTTCATACAGATCAAAGCCTGTCAAGTAATTCAACCTTATGCTAAATTGAATTCTTAGAAATAGAACTGTTTGATCATTTAACTGTGAGCATAAACAAATGATTGATGATATTTACCAACCCATCCGCTCGGGCAGGATATGACACAAGGTAAAATTTTTAAGCGGAGTGTAACAGGTTTGAATTCAGAATTTTCCTTCTCCTAGACTAGATGCCTCCCCAAGGCTGAAGAAACCAGTCTGTCCTACTATTTCCCCATAGCTGGAGGGAGAATAATTGGATTCATACCTTTCCCAAGGGTATTAGTGCTATGTGAAATGCAATCAGCCTCGTCCAGGATTTGAACTCATGTCGCCGTGTCCATTTCCTACGACGATAACCATTACACCACGGGCACCTCCGTAAACAAATGATTGATGTTTAATTGAATTGTTAGTGATACATAGCAAAACTTGGAGCCATTTGACTTTGTGCAAACAAATGAGTAATGTTGAATAAAATAGTTTGTGTTAATAGCAATACTGGTAACCTCTTCATTGCGTGCAAACGGCTAAATTGAATTGTTTGAAATAGAACTGTTTGATCATTTAGCTGGGTGTAAATAAATGATTGATTTTTAATTGAATTGTTAGTGATACATAGCAATACTTAGAACCATTTAACTTTGTTGACTTATGTTTACAAAACATATATGTCTAATATGTACAAATAAACCAGATTTGGCATTTAATAACCTACAAGGGTTGATATGCCATAAAACTCAACCAAATCATATATAATTAATATATATGTACAAAGAGTATTTGGCATTAAATAACCTACAAGGGTTCATATGCCATAAAGCCGAACTAAACCAAGACATATATATTTAATAAATATGTATAAAGAGGATTTGGCATTAAATCACCTACAATAGTTGATATCCCATAAAACCCAACCAAACTAAATCATATATATTTTATATATATCTACAAAGAGGATTAGGCATTATATAACCAACAATGGTTAATATGCCATAAAACCCAACCAAACCAAATCATATATATTTGATATATATGTATAAAGAGGATTGGGCATTAAATAATCTACAAGGGTTCATATGCCATAAAACCCAACCAAACCAAATGATATATATTTAATATACATGTATATAGAGCCTCACCATCAGATGATTTATTTTCATATTAAGGACACTCGTTACAGTTGGGGTCTGAGTCTTTTTTAACCACACAAGTAAGTAATTGGCTTTTTTAAAAGATGTATAACCATCATATTACCATGGTAATATTTGGAACCAGATAATTGCTTGCAAAAAATAATCAAATCCTAGCATCTTTAGTCAAGAAGGAAATAACATTTTAATTGAATGATTAGCAGAGAAGTACTTATATTCATTCATGATATTTTTTGTTTGTTTTCGTTTGGTTTAAAAATAAAACTCAATGAAACTGCTGCTAATAACAGTTGAGCCAAAGGAATTGTAAGATTAATAATTAATTTAAATTTGATACTGCGTTACTTGTTGACATTTAAGCATTTTTTACCCAAAATATTTATTGAAAGGTCTAGCTTTTGTCATATTTTTCTTCTTTTGAAAGAAAACGTTTTCGAGCTAACAAAGGAAAGAAGCAGAATGTACCCTGCGCAAACATTTACGGACGCCGATGACATAGCGCTTCTGGCAAATACACCCGCCCAAGCAGAAACCCTGCTACATAGTCTGGAACGAGTAACTGCAGCCGTAAGCCTCCATGTCAATGCACACAAGACGGAATATATGTGCTTTGATCAAACAGGCGACATCTCCACACAAAAACGATTGCTCTGTGAAACTGGTAGATAATTTTACCAACCTAGGAAGCAGTGTCTCATCAACCGAGAAAGACATCAACATGCGACTAGCAAAGGCATGGACAGCTAACGATAGGCTATCGGTTATATGGAAGTCAGAGATAACCGATAAAATAAAACGCAATTTCCTCCAAGCAGCGGTCGTGTCGATACTGCTATATGGATGCACTACATGGACGCTAACAAAACGTATTGAGAAAAAGCTAGACGGCAATTACACAAGAATGCTGCGAGCAGTATTGAACAAATCCTGGTGGCAGCACCCCACAAAGCAGCAACTGTACGGCCACCTACCACCTATCACGAAAACTATCAAAATTAGACAAACCGGACATGCAGGACACTGCTGGAGAAGTAGGGACGAGCTCATAAGAGATGTACTCCCGAGGGCCCCTTAGCATGGACGAGCAAAGGCAGAACGGCCGGCTAGAACTTATATACCGCAGCTCTATGCCGATACGGGATGTAGCCTGAAGACCTGCCGGAAGATAGAGATGGGAGGCGGGAAAGGATCAGGGATATCCGTGCTAATGGCGCAACATGATGATGATAATGATGATATGTGTGTGTGTGTGTGTGTGTGTGTGTGTGTGTGTGTGTGTGTGTGTGTGTTGATTTTTTTAATCTGTATTTTACTTAGAGACTAAGGAATTAGTGTTGAACGAACCTCACTCAACCGCGTTTTTTTTTATTTGACATCAAATAAACTAATCAGATTCTCTGAATGAAATGGCCGAAAAAGTAGACCATTAACTTTCGAGACATTATTAAGCCCGCTTATCTTTACAGTTGAAAACCATTACAGAGAAGAATGTTCTCCTATTTTATAACACTTATTCTTCTGCCATATTGTATGACGTCAGAACTGTCTCAGCCAATCGACAAGACTATTGAATTTCCCATTTGGAAGGCAATTGTCAAAAAATAAAAAATTAGAAAAGAAAATCCAGTCTAAAAGATTTTACAAAGTTTTTTTTTTACGTTTTTCTATTTTATTTTATTTTTTTACGCAATATTTTCGACTCCTACAAAACTCGCTTAAAATCTGCCTTAGACGGTTTTTAAGTTCAGAGTTAGATTACACGCTATTTAACAAATTTATGCTACAATTGATAGCAAATAAATAAATTAAAAGTGGCTAATTATTAGCATATAACTGTAACGTCCATAAAAGAATTATATTGGACGGTTTGTGGGCACGTCAGGTAATGTAATGGTTAGCAAGCTTGACTTGCAAACCTGAAAGAGTTAGTTCGAGTCTCATTTGATACCCTATTTAATCGGTCTTGTGCCACATCGAAGCAAAGAGCTTCGGGAATTACGATATCCTGGTCGGTTTGAGAACGAACGGAAACCCCACGCTATCATGGTCAGATTGAAAAATACATTGAAAATGGCAACTAAATGCTGACGTCCAAACAAGAATTTTGTTAGCTTGCTCGCTAGATTGATAGATATGAGCAGACTGACTGATTTGAACAAATTTGAATAGATAGAGAGATAGATAAATTGATAGAAAGAAAGAAAGACTTAAATTGATAGATAGACAGACAGACAGACAAGTAGAACATGATATTGGAAAATAGTCGACCTTAAAGAACAACCCAATGCTTTGAAATTCTTGGTTCAAGAAAATTGATTCTTGAATCAAAATTTTCACAGCATTCGGTTCTTGTTCTTGAAGGTCGACTATTATACAATATCATGTTCTACTTGTTTGTCTATCTATCTATCTATCTATCTATTTTACACTCGAAAAGGTAGTATCCGTGTAATCGTCGACCTTCAAGTGCGACACAGTACTATGATTTTCATTTAAACATCAATTTTACACTTTCGTAAGTAGTATCAGTGTAATCGTCGATTACATGAAATATGGTTGAAAAATTCGTCTTTTTCACGGATGTATATGTTTTATGGACTTGAATTTTTTAATTTCTTTGTTTGAAACGTCAATCTTTATTTTCTTCTTTATTTTTACCTTATTTTTTTTCAGTTTTGTCGAATTGCTTTTTTTTTTCATTTTTTTTTGTTTTATTTTTTCTTATTTGTTAGCAATTCGTTCCCGCCTGCCATTTTCCTTTTCCTAAATTCAACGCATGCGCGAGGTTGACGTCATTGAGTCGCCGAAATCTTTCAAATTGACTTGAAGGCAATTTCTTCTTCTTCTTCCTCTTCTTCACCTACTGTTGAGATTCTTCGTCCATTCACACGCAAAAGCTGTTGCAGATCAAATGCACACATACACACACACACACACACACGCACGCACACACATGCACACATGCATAGACATACGCAAAACACACCTACTCAAACATAAATATTTGTGTATACACGTCCCTTGCAATTTACACATCTATTTCCAATCTGAAAGACACGTTTGCCTGGTTTTTTTGACACAGAATCGGCTTGAATACAAATAAAAAATATTTTCAACAAGAAATATTAAATTTGATTTAATAAACGAATTGGAAATAGAATAAAACAGTTAAAACTAAAGGTAAATTAGAATTCCCATAATTTTCTAAGGTATTACAGATCCAGAAAATTTTCAAAATTTTCCTAGACGACCCGCTAATCTGTGGGATTCTCTTTGTAACAGCTGCCAACAGTATAAGCGTAATTCATTTGAGGAAATAGTCAAGAACAGACGTTAGCATTTTATAGTTATCAGCGATACATCAAGAATTTCAATTATTAAAACTGGCATTCAGCATGAACAGTAGCTCTATAAAATAAACATTGTACGGGAATTTATTTTATTCTTGTAGTCGATATCCTCTTTCTTTTTCATATGGGCTAATTTCTAGTTTCACTGCATATTATTCCCCTCTATGAGCTGTGACTGTAGAATACGCCGACTGCATCTCTGCAGAGGGATAAGACTACCCCCCAGCCAGTGTTCTGAGTCTGACACTAAACTATCTGATGGTGAGGCCCCAGTCCTAGAGCTTTGGAGAATATAGAGCATCCTTTTATCACCATCACTCACAATTCCATTCTGACCTGGAGTGGTTTAGCTTTGTCTCTACAGAGGGGTAAGACCCCGACCCCTAATGAGTGTCCTGGATATGAAATTAAACCATGTGATGGTGAGGGTCCAGCCTTGAAGTTTTTGGGAATATGTAATACCCCTTCATTGCCATTACTCCCGGGTACAGTCTAACCCGTTAGGGTCTTATCAATGGGTTAAATAGAACATTAATCATTTACTATTCTGCGTGCAAATAAAACTGTTAGTGTTAGATAGATATACTTGAAACCATTAAAATGTTTGCAAAAAAAAGCTCAGGATCATTTAAGAATGTTATCTACAAAATGTGTTTACAAATCATATATACTTAACATATATATATAAAGAGGATTTGACATTAAATAACCTACAATGGTTGATATACCATAAAACCCAACCAAACCAAATCATATATATTTAATATATATGTATAAAGAGGATTTGGCATTAAATAACCTACAATGGTTGATATACCATAAAACCCAACCAAACCAAATCATATATATTTAATATATATGTATAAAGAGGATTTGCCGTTAAATAACCTACAATGGTTGATATGGTGTAAAACCCAACCAAACAAAATCATATATATTTAATATATATGTATAAAGAGGATTTGCCGTTAAATAACCTACAATGGTTGATATACCATAAAACCCAACCAAACCAAATCATATATATTTAATATATATGTATAAAGAGGATTTGCCGTTAAATAACCTACAATGGTTGATATACCATAAAACCCAACCAAACCAAATCATATATATTTAATATATATGTATAAAGAGGATTTGCCGTTAAATAACCTACAATGGTTGATATACCATAAAACCCAACCAAACCAAATCATATATATTTAATATATATGTATAAAGAGGATTTGCCGTTAAATAACCTACAATGGTTGATATGGTGTAAAACCCAACCAAACAAAATCATATATATTTAATATATATGTATAAAGAGGATTTGCCGTTAAATAACCTACAATGGTTGATATACCATAAAACCCAACCAAACAAAATCATATATATTTAATATATATGTATAAAAAGGATTTGCCGTTAAATAACCCACAATGGTTGATATACCATAAAACCCAACCAAACCAAATCATATATATTTAATATATATGTATAAAGAGGATTTGCCGTTAAATAACCTACAATGGTTGATATACCATAAAACCCAACCAAACCAAATCATATATATTTAATATATATGTATAAAGAGGATTTGCCGTTAAATAACCTACAATGGTTGATATGGTGTAAAACCCAACCAAACCAAATCATATATATTTAATATATATGTATAAAGAGGATTTGGCATAAAATAACCCACAATGGTTGATATGCCATAAAACTCAACCAAACCAAATCATATATATTTAATATATATGTATAAAGAGGATTTGGCATAAAATAACCTACAATGGTTGATATGCCATAAAACCCAACCAAACCAAATCATATATATTTAATATATATGTATAAAGAGGATTTGGCATTAAATAACCTACAATGGTTGATATGCCATAAAACTCAACCAAACCAAATCATATATATTTAATATATATGTATAAAGAGGATTTGGCATTAAATAACCTACAATGGTTGATATGCCGTAAAACCCAACCAAACCAAATCATATATATTTAATATATATGTATAAAGAGGATTTGGCATAAAATAACCCACAATGGTTGATATGCCATAAAACTCAACCAAACCAAACCTGGCGTGTTAACAGGTGTTAAGGTCTCAGGTATTGGTCAAATGAAAATATTCTATCATTTGCTATACTTGAATCGGGCCATTAGCCAAATGAGTAGAGTGTTCGCCAATGGTTCCGGAGACCTGGGTTCAATCCCAGGACGAGGCATACCAAAAATTCAAAAAATGGTACTTTATCCCGACTTGCTAAACATTCAGCTTTATAATGAAAGGATCAAGGCTAAAGTCGAGCAATCCAAGGAACGTAGTCCACCCTCCCCTAAACATCGGTGTATTAGCAATTAGAAAAGGAGCATTCTGGTCACCAACTCTACTTATTACTATACTTGAAATTATTTAGCTATGTGAAAGCATATGATTAATATCAAACTAGGAAAAAATGCTACCATAGAAATCTATGGAATGCTTCAGACTACTCTTGGAGCATCTTGCATGAATCGACTACTCTTGGAGCATCTTGCATGAATCGAGCATCAGTTTTTGAGTGGCATCAGAGATTCAAGGAAGGCAGGGAGTCTGTGAGGGATGATGAGATGTGTGTGAAGAGTAAGGAAGTCAATACACCAGAGTTGATTGGCCAAAAGGTTAGAGTTACTATGTTAAGGTTTTAAGAGAGTTCAGGAAGAGATTCCTAGGGAAGGGGCCAGCACTCTTCAAATCGGGTCAGTGACATTTCCAGTAGGACAATGCACCAGTCCACAACCAGTCCACAACTCCATCTTTGTCACAGACTATTTGACCAAGATGGGTATCAAGACAGTTCCTCAGCCTCCCTATAGTCCATACCTTGCTCCCTGTGACTTTTGCTTATTCCCTTAGATCAGAGGTTGTCGTTATGGGACAATTGAGGAGATGAAAGCGGCTATGACGAAGGTCATTGATACGATCACACAAGAGGACCTCCATGGGGCCTTCCAGAAGTTGTTGGAACGGTACGAGTGCATTGCAGCCGGAGGAGATTACTTCGAAGGGGACTAGAGTTTCATGTGTGTACTATCAATAAAAGTGACCATACGGAAAAAGTCTGGAAACTTATTTAATGATCCTCGTAGATGGCAATACTTGAAACCATTTAACTGCGTACAAATAAATGACCTCTGTCTCGTTTAAAAATTATATTACTTACCAACAGTTTGCTTGTAAATTGTATGTACATATGATGCATGCATATGTGTATAAAGAAAATTTGGCATTAAATAACCCATAAAGGTTGTTATACCACGAAGCAGAAACCCAACCAATCTATTGTTGCTTTTCATCACAACTCCCTGGGTCGAGACATTTTCCCTTATTCATATTGTTTCACTACTAGTTTCATCCCATCCTATTATTGTTGCTACTTTATCCCCACAGTTTCGGTCGATATACTTTTCATTATTTATATTTTTTATTTTCCTTATTTTTATTCAGTCCATTTTTCCTTTTCTTTTCCCAAAACATTGGGTCGATACGTTCTTCATTATTTATATTTGTTTTATTATTACTAGTTTTATACTTATTCTGGTATTCTTCGGACAAATAAGAATTATTGGCCATGCCAATCTCCTTCCGGAATAATATGAGACTAGTTATACCTCGGGTACATGTAGCTAGGAGCAAGAAAGACACCCTGTTACGACTTTATTTGCAGGCATAAAAAAGAAGTTTAGAGATTTACTAAATGAAACTGACTGATATATCTGTTCTTATTCGACCATTAAAATTTCCCGTGGGACCTTTTTTTTTTATCGACCTATTTTTAATCGTTAGTTTATTTTTAAGAACATTTCCTTTCCTTCGTTAGGGAGGTTGCGGTCAAATCCCGAGTAGTGGTTGTCTAAGATTCCGATTGAAGAGAAAAATTTGCCCTTTTCTTTTTCCTTATAGATTCATTGTATCGTTGTCTTTCATTTCTGTTAATTTACGCTACCTCTCATGTTCAACCCCACCTCTCTCTCTCTCTCTCTCTCTCTCTCTCTCTCTCTCTCTCTCTCTATTCATATACATAAGTTAGAATAGCGTAAACACAGTGTCAACGGCGCATCGTGACTGTCAGTTTCTCACCTATCCGATTATCAGACCAAGAGGTTCCCACGTGGTAGGTATCCCTTTAATTACAGTTGTGTAAATCACGATGGGAAGAGTGATCTTGTTTGTGGGGCATTCTGGGAAATATTGTCTAATTTATACTGAATGGTTATCAACGTGGCCATATCATGTTAATTTTGATTTTTTTAAAACAATACACTCTATCATGTTTAATCATTATTTACTCCTTGGAGAGTTTTTCCCACTGGCGTTAACTGGCGGCTTCTCACTGGAGTTTGAGCGGCAGCAAAACACATCAAGTTTCCATGATTCTTCCCGGTGTTCTGGCTCATCTAAATATGGATGGTCTGAACTTATCCTCTTATTTCCAAGTCTTCCAGTCCTTTTACCAATCCTTTTGGAACTGTTCCAAATCCACCAACCACAATTTGTATCAACATCAACTGCATGTTTCGTATTTTTTAAATTCTCTAACAAGGTCTAGGAATTTATCTCTTTTCGTTTTCTTTTACTTCAACTCTGTGGTCCGCCGAGACGCCTAAGTCCACTATTTGTTTGATTCTCTTTTTTTTTTTTTTTTGACTATCACCAGGTCTGGTTGTCTGGCCGAGATTAGGGGATGCGATTGTATCTGAAAACTATTATCATTATTATTATTATTATTATTTCTTCCGGGTTTTTTCACATTAAAATTAGCTGGTGGTCTTTCATTGGAGACCAAGTGACAGCAAGTCTTTTCAAGTGTCCACGACTCTTCTCAGTCGATCTTAACAATGCTGTATTTTTGATGATCTCGGCTTGTTCTCTGATTTCTGACTCTTCCAACCACCTTGCCAAAGCTTTAGGGATATTTCCAAGAATACTAGTTGCGACTTGTATCATCGCCACCAACATGTTCCATAGTTTTGGGTTTTTTAAAATTCTCAAGCAAGGTTTAAGTCCTCGTCTCTTTTTTCGTTTTCATTGATTTTCACTCTGTAGTCCGCCAGGACTGTGCACTCCCTAATTCTGTAAGTTCTCTTTTTTTTTTTTCTTTTTTACCTTTTTTGAATTATCACTAGGTCTGGCTTTCTGGTAAGGATTAGGTGATCTGTTTGTATCTCAAAATTCCTGAGAACTTTGTGCGTCTCATTCTCCAGGTCAGATTCTGGTTTATACATATACGATTTTGCAGTATAGTCAAATTCAAATTTCTTGAACAATTACCAGTAGATTACCTTGCCCACCCAGTCATGTCTAGTCTTTTACTCCCTTTCCGCTGTTTTGCTGCATTAACTTATGTAATTTAGCGTTTCGTTTCTATCACCACATAACCTACACTTTCTATTCTCTAGTGTCTTGTCTATCTTTGTTTTAACATAGTTGGTCCTCATGGCGTTGTTTTGTGCAGCCATCAGAAGAGATCCAGTTTCTCTCTTAAAGTTTCCTTTGCTTAGCTATTTTCTCGTCTTCTCGTGTGAGATATTTTTAGTTTGTCGCTTGAAATATCCATACACTTGTTTTTTTTCTATTTCTGTTTCCTAGTTCTTGTAATTCTGATGATCTTTATGTTGCCAGAACTATTTCTGGTTGCTGTAATTAGTCTTTCTTTGCTCTTTTTGATATTGTCGTCGAGTCCTCGTATTGATACATCTACGCTATCTTCAATGTTAGCGAATCCTCTTCCTCCTTCTTTTCTTGACACATATAGTCTGTCTGTGTCATCTCTCGGGTGTAAGACCTTGCACAATGTCATTAGTTTTCTGGTCGTTGGGTTAATTTTTTTAGGTTTATCCCTTGTCCACTTCAAGAATGGTCCCGAGTATCTTACAAAGAGGACAGTCCGGATGTTTATTTCTTTGATGAGATTTCTGTCATATAGTTTGGTTTTGAGTAGATTTCTTGTTCTCCTGAGATACTCTTTTTAATTTTTTTCTTTCATCTCCGCTTGTTTGATGGTGTCCGTTTCTAATATTACCAAGTACTTGTAAGTTTCCATTTCTCTGAGCATTCTGATTTTTTTCTTAATTTGGCAGTTCTATTCCTTCCGTTATTTATCTTTTTCCACTCCTCATTATTAGTATTGCATATTTCTTTATGCCAAATTGTATTCCTAAATCCTGATTGTATATTCTTATTCGTTGTATTAAAATCGCCAATTCTTTTTCATTTTTTACAAACAGTTTGATATTGTTCATTTACTTTCGGTGATTAATCCTTTCTTGAGATTCAGTAAATTTGTAGCCTGTGAGTTTCTAAGAATGAGACTGAATAGCAGCATCGTTATTACATATGGTACTGGTGAAAGTGCATCTCCTGCAAGACGCTTCTCTGGATTTTCAACTCAGCTAAAGTTTTTCCTTCTGCTGTCACTTCAACTTTCCAATTTTGTAGCCGAGGCATCATTACTACTGACGCAGAGCACCCCAGCAGTACCTCACGATACCGCCAGGCTTTGTTAGTTTGTTGCTACTCCGTGGGAATACCTTGTCTTCTGATGCTGTTCAGGCCTTATTCTGTATTATTTTTTATTTCATTTTTTTTTTTACAGAGAGAAAAATACCAAATTATTCAGATATATGGGGGTTGGTTGGTTGGTTTCGTTTTTCGGCGTATCAACTCTTTTCGGGTCATTTAACACCGAATTAAATTTCAAACAATTCAATTTAGAATAAGAATAGTTTTTGTTTACACACAGTTAAACGTCAAAACAGTTCTATTTCAAATACTTCAGTTTAGCGTAAGTATCCAATTTTGTTCTATTTAAAACAGTTCTTTTCCAAACGGTTCAGTTAAGCATAAGTACGCAGTTTAAATGTCTAAACAGTCCTATTTTAATCTAACAGTTCTAATTCAAACAATTCTGTTTAGTATAAGTATAGTTCTATTTACACACAGTTAAATGGCAAAATAGTTCTATTTCAAACAATTCAGTTGAGCGTAAGTACAGTTTCAATATCAAAAACAGTTCTATTTCAAACAATTCAGATTAGCATAAGAACACATTTTAGTTCTATTGGACCCGTAGATAGGACCCTATCAGGTGCTCCCACTCCGGGTCAGATTGGGTCTGAGAGCGATGGCAACTTAGGGGTATTCCGCATTCCTCAAAGCTCCAGCCTTACTAGAGTTTCGCCATGAGATTGTTTAATGTCATTTTCAGGACACTTGATGGGGGTGGTCTTACCCCTCAGCAAAGGTGCAGTTCGTATATTCTACAGCCCCAGCCGACTGGGCAAGAGAAGCCAAATGGCGGGGATAGCTAAATGTTTACAGCTATAGAATTGGTTGAATTGGGAGTTATTTGTTTTCTGGTGTATTGGATTGTTGGATATTCTACAGCCCCAGCCGACCGGGCAATGTATACGGAGTTTGAGTTGATAATAAAACTTTGGCATCCAACCTCGATAGGAAATATATATATTTGTTATCCTTCCATTTCTGACACTTAATTATTTATTTAGGCTCACATGCACCACCCAGGTGATAGTTTTAAATGTGGGCGATATCACTGTCACACTCTTTAAGATTGAAAATAACCAAAATATTCGGGTAGAAATTTTCGGACAATTTCTATATAAGACTGAACCAAACTCGAGAGACCTTATAAGACGACAAGAAAAAAATCAATCTTAGAAAGTGCTTTTCCCACTTATCGTAATTTACTAAGCATTCTGCTCAGATATGGCACAAGGCCGTATGAATGGAGCATCCAATGAGACTCGAACCCAATAGTGAAGGTTTGCTAGTCTATCTTGTGAACTATTACACCACCTGGGGTGCTTTTGCTTTTCTCAGTAACAGAATTTTGCTCTACAGACTTCACAAGATAATGTGTAATGTATGGCAGGGCTTTTCAAAATGGTCCATATAAACTAATTAGGGGTAAAATTTTGGCAGGGGTTCACAAAGGTAAATTTAGTACAAGTATGTATATTTTATTTATAGTAAGTAAAGTTGGCGACCGGAGTCGAGGGTGACCCGAAGGCTCCCTTTTCGATAACTACTACACCAAGATGTAGGGAAGAGTGCTACTCCTTTCCCTGGTTTGCTCTACTTTACCCTTGATACTTACCTTATGATGGTGATTGTTAAGCAAGGAGGCATTAAGTACCATTTTTTTGAGTCTTTGGTATGACCCGACCAGGGACTGAACCCAGTTCTCCCGGGCCATTGGCGAACACTCAAACCATCATGCCAATTTTGTAATTTGCATTTATAAACCACTTTATAACAAGAAAACAAAAAAAATTATTAGATAAAGTTGACTTCTTGCCAGTCATCGTATACCAAATAGAATGCCTGATTAAGTTTCGCGGTTACTAGTGATGACTTGGTCACATACGACCCTTTCAAAATATACGGATCATTTGAATAAACGAACGATCTGGCACTGGCCAAAAAAAAAAAAACCAAAAAAACGAACGGATCTTTTCGGCGTCATTAACGACGCATATAATCATATTTTCACGAAACATTTAAAAACAATATTATTTCAAACGAACTATTTTGTAAAAATACTGAATTTTAAGATAATCCTTTTTTATAGGCTATTAGATGTCTTAGAAAAAAAGCTTATTTAATAATAAAAATTATAAATCAAAAGAAAAAAGAAAATAATGAAAATTAAAATTAAAATACAATATATAAAATTTAACCTTATCCATAGTTTTTAATGAGCAAACAGAATTTTAATGAATCAAATTAAAATTGAATTATTATAAACGAAATATCCTGTTCTAATTTTTAAAAATCCGGGTGTTCATTTGTTAAATCATTTTCAGAATTTCTTGATAAGGGTATCGTTAGATGTTGATGTGGGTATCGTTACATGTTAATCTGAGTATTAATACTCATCAGTGTAGCTAGACACGCAGGACGCTTCAAGCAAAGATCGAAACTCGCCTAGACTTAGTATCTTACCACTCGGCCATTTCGATGACCTACGTCAGCTCGGCAATTATAAGGTATTTTGTATATTCAGGTGGCGTTAAGTTAGCCAGGTTTCGATCCCAGCTTCAAGTATCTCGCGTGTCTAGCCAAACCGAAGAGAGTTGTGATATAACGCAACAGTCTGTCTGTGGAAGACAATATATATATATATATATATATATGTGTGTGTGTGTGTGTGTGTGTGTGTGTGTGTGTGTGTGTGTGTGTGTGTGTGAAATAATTAGCGGTTTTAATTAATTATTTTAACAGTGAATTCTTTTTTTAGTTAAACTTGGAAGTTAAAGCCGATTGTGGGATATCATTTATGATCTAGGTCAAAGCTGGAGAGGGAAATTGTTTATCGGTTAATACTGGGGGATGTCAAGAACGTAATAATAAGCGTTTGTTTGCGAATTCGATGATTGACAAATGTTTAGAATCAATCGATATTCAAAGATAAACAATTTGGTAGAATCGGTTGACATTTATGACTTGGCAGACATGTCTCTTTAGGATTACGTAATTAATAACTTTAGGGATAGATATATAATGTCGGATTCTGAGACTAAGATAAAGAGGGGAAGACGACGAAAGTAGAAATCACGCACGCATCCAACAGTACAAAATAGCCGGTGAGCAGAATGATAACAACAAAGTCATCAGCCGCCTCTCTCTCGTCTCTCCTCTGTTCCATCTCTATCTCTCTTCTTGCTAACACTCTTCTTCCTCTCTATCTTTGTTTTCAGCTGACTACTATAAACGGTCCGGCCACAAATAAATTTCGTGTCTGCAAATTCAACGGAAGCATTTTGGGTGGGACTTCTTTTTACCACGGTCAGGTTACCACAGAGTCAGGCTGATAGATAAGGGGTAACATTACAACCCCTTAAAAGATGCTGTAAAGTGACACACGTCTAAGTACAGTATTCAATAGCTGATATCACTAGGACGGAGAGATTTATATATAGTTGAAGACTCTGTGAACTTCGGATATTAATTCAAAAATTAATGGTTTTGTTTCTGCGGTAGTTAATTCCACTTGACCATTTTTAGGGTTAACTAAAGGCACCAGGTGGTAGCCGAAAAAGGTTTTTATTTTTATTTTCATTTTCATTTTTGATTATCTTGATCCTAAATTATTTTAAGGGGAATAACTAAATTCACACCAGCTGAGATAATTAACATATGTATTAGGAGTAAATGAAGAATATATATGGGGACAGTCATTTGATTTACGAGATTAGATTATCTAGAAAATCCTATCTGCTACGGGAATCCTGGCATGTGCTCAAATTGGGAGGAAGGGTTGACTTACAGGACACCCTGCTCCTGATTCTTAATGTTTCTAACAATTATTGTTTTGAACCCCTTTGCCTTCGCCTGTGAATTTAAATTTGAATTTGTTTGGGGTTTTTTTTCGGTGGGGGGTGTTTTGTTTTGCTTCTTTTTTTTTTTTTTTCGTACACATATGAACTGTAATTCCACATTTGCTGTTCTGCAACCTCAAGTCTAACATGTAAAAAGTCATTTGACGAGATGGAGAGTATAATATTCTCCGCCGAAATAAATCTATATTGACAATTTAACCAGGTTTGAGTTTCCTTCTGAATGCACAATATATATATATATATATATATATATATAAAGAATGCACAGTGTAATTCAAAAATTAAAATAGCTGTAATTAAAAATTATAATGCTAAATTTCCAATAAGTGCAGAAGAAATACAATATTAAAAAAAAAATTAAATCAAAAACAATTATTATCTCACTAGTCTGCGTTTCATATATGCATCCTGTCTCTGATTCCCTTGAATCTATTCTCAAACCAGTTTACGCTGAGGAAAGGTGCAGGCGTGTCAGAAAATTTCGTACGTATTTTCTCATGGATTGCATCATCATCATCCTCCTCATCATGTCGTGCAGCCAGCACGGATATAACTGACCCTCTCTCGCCACTTCTCCCTATCGTTCATCGCCTCTGGCAGGTCTTCAGGGCTACATCCCGTACTCTCACATAGCTGCTGTATGTAGGTTTGATCTGGTCGTCCTGCTTTTGATCGGTCATATGTGGGGATCCATAGGAGTACATTATTTATGAGCTCGTCCCTTCTTCTCCAGCAGTGTCCTGCTTGTCTGGTTCGTCTAACTTGGATAGTTTTCGTTATGGGAGGTTGGTGGCCGTCTTGTTGGTGCCTTGTGGGGTGTTACCTCCAGGACTTGTTCAATATTGCTCGTAGCATTCTTGTGCAATTGCCGTCTAGCTTTTTCTCCAGCTGTTTTGTTAGTGTATCCATATAGCAGTATCGATACGACCGCTGCCTGGAAGAAACTGCGTTTCATTTTATCGGTCAGGTCTGATTTCCATATGATCGATAGCTTATCGATAGCTGTTCATGCCTTCGTTAGCCGCGTGTCGATGTCGTTTTTGGTTGATGAGACACTGCTTCCTAGGTAGGTGAACTTTTCTACTATTTTCAGAGAACTTCTTTCTCTATCCCTCACCCCTCTCTTTCTATATCTTCCTCTCTCCTTCTCTCTCTCTCTCTCTTTCTCTCTCTATTTCTCGTCCTCTCTTTCTCTCTCTCTTGTCCTCTCTTTCTCTTTCTTTCACTTTTCCCCTCACTCTTTCTCCCTATCTGTCTCTCTTTTCCCCTCTCTCTTTCCCTCTCTCTTTCTCTCTGTCTCCAGAGACTGATAGGGAGGCAAGTAAAAATGGTATAGGGGATCCGAGTTCAAATCCTGATGGCGTCTCACTTCGCGCTAAAGCGCTTATGGAAGTCATGAGTTCATTTCTTCTCTTTCCAGCTGTGGATAAATAGTCAGATAGATTGTGCTTTTTAAATTTGCTGTGGCAACTGGTTTTAGAGAAAGAAAACTCTGAATTCAAACCAGCTGTACTCTGCTTAAAAATTGACATTGTGTCACATCCTGGTCGTGGCGAAAGGGTCGGGTAAACCCACATATACTCACATACTCACACATATTTATAAAGTAAAGTTGGCAAGCGTAGTCGAGGACGACCCGAAGGCTCCTTTTTCAGTTGCTACTACTACACCGAGGTGTAGGAGAGGCGCAACTTCTTTTCTAGATTGCTCCACTACCCTTGATATGCACCCTGTAGTGCCGAGTGTTAAGCAAGGATGCATCATGTACCATTTTGGGTCTTTGGTAAAAATCGACCTGGAATTGAATCCCAGTCTCCCAAACCGTTGACCAACGCTCTACCTATTAGGCCTATATTTTTTTGTGTCTGTGTATGTATAGAGGCCCTCGTGGGGTCAATGGTTATCGTCGTTGAAAATGGTAACGGGGACACGAGATCAAATCCTTTACGAGGCTATTTCACATATCTCTAATACACTTGGGTATGTTTCCAACTATTCTTCCTCCAACTACAAGTTAATAGTTGGACAGACTCTGCTCTTTAACATTAGAATGTCAACTGGTCTAGGAGAAGAAAAACTCTGAATGCAAACCTGTTAAACTCCGCTTAATAACTGACCTTGAGTCATATCCTGCTCATGCTGAGGGACTGGTAAATATATATATATATATATATCATTAAGAACAAGAAAATTAATTAATATACTCCATTATGAATTTAATTTAAATTATAACTCTTTGGATCCTACGTAAAATGAAATATATCCCCCGGGGTAAACGGTCAAAAAGAAACAATTCTTTTTTAAATCCATCCGATGACCCTGTCAATACACGGGTGAAATAAATTTATAATGGCTTATATTAATTTTCTGTTCCTTAAAGATATATATTATATATATATATTGCGTACTTAGGCAGCAAATTGTTATTTCCGCATGTTCTGTTGAAGACACTTAAAAATCTTAAAAAGTAAATACTCCGCGATTTTCAGCAGAAATTGCTATATATATATCTATATATATATATATATGTGTGTGTGTGTGTGATATCCAGTCAGCGTCCGAAGACAGTGGGTGTAGATTATTCTTGTATAGAATATATGAGGAATATTATATAAATCTATGTGAGTGCACGATGTATGGCTATTGTCACGTCACTTATTCGCTTGCAGGTATATGACAAAATTCACATTCAAAGTATATATCGTGCAATTGGAAGGAAACTTAAACCTGGTTAAGATGTCATTATAAATTTTTTTCGACAGAGACTATTTTTATACTCTCCGTCTCATCAGGGAGTTGCCGAAAAAGTTTTTAACTTTTTTATTTATTTATCTTTTTTTCTAATTTAATTTAAGGGGAATATCTAAAATCACACCAGCTGCGATAATTAACATATGTATTAGGAGGAAATGAAGAATAGATATAGGGACAGTCCTTTAATTTAAGAGCTTAGATTGTTTAGAAAATCCCATCTGATATGGGATTATGGACTTGTGCTCAAATTGGGATGGGTTGACATACAGAAACGCCCTGCTCCTGTTTCTTAATGTTTCTAACACTTATTGATTTGACCCCCACTGCCTTCGCCTGAGAATTTAATTTCTTTTCTTTTTTCATCGTACACATATGAACTGTAATTCCACATTTGCTGTTCCGTAACCTCAAGTCTAACATGTAAAATGTCATCTGATGAGACGAAGAGAATAATGATATTCTCCGCCGAAATAAATTTATAATGACAACTTAATTAGCTTTGAGTTTCCTTCTAATTGCAATATATATATATATATATATATATATATATGCTATCGATAGGCTCTCGATCATATGGAAATCAGACCTGACCGATAAAATGAAACGCAGTTTCTTCCAGCCAGCGGTCGTATGGATACTGCAATATGGATGCACTACTTGGACGCTAACTAAACGGCTGAAGAAGAAGCTAGACGGCAATTACACAAGAATGTTGAGAGCAATATTGAACAAGTCCTCGCGGCAACACCCCACAAGACACCAACTATAGGGCCACTTGCCTCCCATCACGAAAACTATACAGGTTAGACGAATCAGACACGCAGGACACTGCTGGAGAAGCAAGGACGAACTCATCAGTGATGTACTCCTATGGACCTCCGCATATGGCCAAGAAAAAGCAGGACGACCAGCTCGAACATACATATGGCAGCTATGTGAGGATACGGGATGTAGCCCTGAAGACCTGCCAGAGGCGATGAATGATAGGGAGAAGTGGCGAGAGAGAGTCAGGGATATCCGTGCTAGCGGCACGACATGATATATATATATATATATATATATATATATATATATATATATATATATATATAAGAATAAACAATTGTTGTTTAAAAAGCGTTTGATAAATCTGGAGTGCTAAAATGATCGCCTTCAGAGCAGTATACCAAAACAACTAGAATCTCACCTTCTTACTTTTGTTTCATTAGATCTTTTATTAAGTAGTTTGTTGAATTTCATCTGATGATTGTGTTTTCTCTTTTACGAAAAACATATGAGAATATTTTTAGAAGACTTATGAGATGAAAGAAAGAAAGTGAAATCTTAATACTTTTCAGCGTTTGTCACCCATTTCCTATTCAGACTGTGTTAATTAATATTCACATGGGGAATGTATGTATAACGTTGTTTTGGTTTTTTTTTTTTTGCAAAATCTTGGACTGCTGTAACACACATACGCATGTATAAACACATATATATATATATATAGAGAGAGAGAGAGACAGAGAGAGAGACAGAGAGATTGTCATCCCGAAACATACTGTTTTGTTGTATCACAACTCTTTAGCGTAGCTAGACATGCAAAATGATTCAAGCTAGGATGAAAACCCGACTGACGTAAAGTCAGCCAGATATCTTACTCCTCAGTTATGTTCAATCTCAGCGTAAGCGAAGGGATCTTTAGTTATATATTCATACGTATGTTATCCATATTTACCAACCCCTCCGCTCGGGCAGGATATGACATAAGGTCAATTTTTAAGCGGAGTTTAACAGGTTTGAATTCAGAGTTTTCCTTCTCCTAGACTAGTTGCCTCACCAATGCCGAATAACCCAGTCTGCCCGACTATTTACCCATAGCTGAAGGGGGAATAATTGGATTCATACCTTTCCCAAGAGTTTTAGTGCTACGTGAAATGCAATTAGCCTGGTCCAGCATTTGAACTCGTATTGCCGTGTCCATTTCCTACGACAATAACCATCACACCACGGGCACCCTCATACGTACGTTATCGGCTACCAGAGTGTCCTATTCAAGAGAAGAGCTTTGAATTTACGCGTATATGGCAGCCGGCAATCCCTCCCTCGAGTACAAGAACGTAAGCTTAAGAATGTTGATATTTCCAGGCTAACTTTGCCCAGTCGGCTGGGGCTGTAGAATACACCGACTGCACATCTGCAGAGGGGTAAGACCCCCCCCCCCAATGAATGTCCTGACATGACACTAAACACACTGATGGTGAGGTTCCAGTGATGCTGGAGCTTTGGGGAATGCAGAGCGCCCCTTCATTGCCATTGCTCCCAGGTCCACTTTGGCCTGGCGTGGTAGTACCTGATAGGGCCCTATCTATGGAACAAATAGAACGAACGGCATACTTATGCTAAACTGAATTGTTTGACAAAACTGAATAGCTTGAAATAGAAATGTTTTTGACAATTAAACCGTACTTACCTCTAAACTGCATGCTTATGCTAAACTGAATGATTTGAAATAGAACTGTTTTTGACATTGAAACTGTACCTAAACTAAACTGAATTGTTTAATATAGAACTGTTTTGACATTTAACTCTGTGTAAACACAATCTCTACTTATACTAAACTGAATTAGCTGAATTAGAACTGCTTGATTAAACTGAATGGCTTGAAATAGAAATGATTTCACAATTAAACTGAACTTCCATTTAAACAGCGTACTTATCCTAAACTGAATTGCTTGAAATAGAACTATTTTCATAAAAATGGATTTGGCGTTTAATAACCTACAAAGGTTGATATGCCATAAAACCCAATCAAGCAACCAGCCAGCCAGGCTAACCCTTACGAATTCCCACCGCACATTAGTAATACAAGAGGAAACCTGTGTTCACCACTTTGAACCTGAATCAAAAATTTTAATCAAACAGTGGATACCTTCTAGTTCTGCAACCCTGTAAAAGTTCAAGCTGGCAGCCTCAGTTGACAAGTTAAGGACTTCTATTTTTTGGGATTCTAAATGTGTGGTCATGATAGACAACCTGTAAAAAGGGAAAAGCTATTAATAGAGTTTAAGGGCAGATGTGGTTTTGCACAGGATAACGCGCCCATTCACCCTGTTAAGTTTGCAGTAGCTAAAGCAGGCCACTATGGCTTCGAATTACCAACCCACCACCCTTACTCTCAGGACTTAATTCTATCTGACTTCTTCCTTTTTTCTAAACTTAAATCCCCTTTGTAAGGTCAGCATTCTGGAAATCATGATGATGTCATATGTGCTAGTCGTAGATATTTGAAGGAACTAGAATGCCACCTTCTGTGATGGGATTGCAATGTTTGAATATCATTGAACCAAATGAATTAATATCACGGGGAACTACATTAAAAACAGTGGAAAACTGACTTCTTTCTCCGACTCTCTCTGAATGAGGCTTAGAACTTTTTGAATAATCCTTTGGCGTTATAGTCAGCCAGGTTTCGATCCCAGCTCCGGGAATCTAGCCTGTCTAGCCACACTGATGAGTTCTGATAGAACAAAACGGTCTGTCTGTGGATGACAATATATATGCTCCCCTACCCCTGTGGGTTTGAGCTCTCTAGCGAAGGAAGTAATGGTTGCCACTAGCGTAAAGCAAGGCTCTTCAAATCAATTGAGCTCTCAGTAGCAGTTAAACGGATATATGTAAACAAAAACAAATGTGATACATAGGCGTTTAAATTTCCTTCGCTTGCGTTCTTTTCCTCGTGGCTGAGTGATAGAATCTTGGATTGGCTTTATAGTCAGCCATGTTTCGATCCCAGCTTCGGGAATCTAGCCTGTCTTCTAGCCATACTGATGAGTTCTGATAGAACGAAACAGTCTGTCTGTGGATGACAATATATATATCTATAAATATATATATATATATATATGTAATACTAGTTCAATAACACAACATCTAAAACTGATTCCTGACCAAAAACTGAGTTTTGGAAAATTCTTACCGAAAACACGACAATATTAGAACAATTAAATAACAAACAAAAATTACAAATTCTTGAGGCGCTCCATATCAGAATGAAACAACCTCAATTCAATAGAATCCATTTCAAATCCAACACTGATGTACTTAAATGTCTTTAGTTACTGCTGCTTCTTATAGAAACGAATAAAACGCTACAACAATACACTAGTATAAATAATAAACACTTACAAAGTAGTAATGTACACGCAAAGGTCACATCGCTCTTACAATATACACACTCCTGATGGTGGCCCAAGATCGGGCAGAAAGTAATTAGGTTACAATTAGTTATGGGAGTTTCAAAAAATCAATGCGGCAACTCGAAAGGATATATACAAAAATGTGTAGACAAAGGATGTCTATATTATTTACTGAAACATGTATTAACGAAGAAATTCTGCCCAAATACACACACACACACACACACACACACATATATACATATATATATATATATATTTTAGATTCATGCCCTACAATATCATACACTAAAATTTGATTTTAACGTTACACTGTTAAAAATAATTGTAACAAGTGATAAATGGGTATACACTGAATTAAGTGCATTGTCACGGAATGAATCCATTTGGGTTACTATGTTGAGGTTTTAAGGGAGTTCAGGAAGAGATTCCTAGGGAAGAGGCCAGCTCTCTTCAAATCGAGTCAGTGGCCATTTCCACCAGGACAATGCACCAGTCAACAACTCCATCCTCGTCACAGACTATTTGACCAAGATGGGCATCAACACAGTTCTTCACCCTCCCTATAGTCCAGACCTTGCTCGCTATGGCTTTTTGTCGTTATGAGACAATTGAGGAGATGAAAGAGGCTGTGACGAAGGTCATTGACACGCTCACACAAGAGGACTTCTATGGGGCCTTCCAGAAGTTGTTGGAACGGTACAACAAGTGCATTACAGGCGGAGGAGATTAGTTCGAAGGGGACAAGAGTTTCATGTGTGTACACACAATAAAAGTGCCCATACGAAAAAAAGTCTGGAAACCTATTTAATGATCCTCATATGTGTTTGTGTGTGTGTATGTATGTGTCCATGTGTGAATATGTGCTTATGTTTGTGAGAGTATGTGTGTGTATATGTGTATATGATATGCGTGTTTGTTATGCATGCACATATTAAAAGATCTTTCCCCATTTCTCTTTTCCCTTACTTTTCAATCTGTCATCCTTTTTTTTTTCTTTTTTCTTTCTTTCCTTCTACATCGTTTCTTTTCCTGAGACCATTACGTCAGGTTCCCCACCCTGTATATTCTCTTCTTCCTTCGCTGCTTACTCGTGTCAAAGATCATTTCAGATGTGTAGAGCACAATCGAAGCGAACCTCAAAAAGCCAGGTCAACCTTTTAGTCACCAGTATCAACACCGTTTGTTGTCCATGACTATTCACGGACTTTTGACCAATGGAGTAATCAAGCGAAAGAGTGGCGGGAAAAGTTCCCGGTTTCAATGAAGACTCAAAGAATTTCAACGGCACCGAACAAAAACGAAACTTCAAAGGTTAATCTTGTGTCGTACCGGAAATAGACCCATACGCCATATTGAACAAGCTCAATGACAAACGACTTATTTCGGTAACCATGAAAGACTTTCAAAGTTATTAAGGATACTATGATTACTGTGGTTAACAGGTCTCGAAAGTCATTGAAAGTGCGTTTGTCATTCGCTGCTTACGATATGACATGCAACCCGAAAGATCGCAGAATTTGACTATGAAATAATCATTAAAATTGAAATATTGGTCGTAGTTTCTACTGTTTCGAAGTCTTTCTATTGCGATTCATTCAGCAATCATCTCGGTTTTTAGGCAAAACGTTGTTTAAATTAATATCCTCTCGTCAAAATGTCACGATTGCAGAGACCATAAAATGCTTTGTTCAAAACAGTTGTATTCTAAAAAATTATTTTCTTTTAACGAAAAGATATGTTACGTTACCAGTACTTATTTCGTCACTTCTTTTTAGATTCGGTGTCTTTGTTTAATGGCATATCAACCTTCATGGATTATTTAATGCAAAAGCCATCCTTGTAGAACAGGGGTGGGCAAACATTTGGTGGGAGGACGCACCACAGAGTAATGAATTATGAAAAGCCTCATTTTTTTAAATCAAAATAATTTTGTCTCGATTCAAGGACAAGTGTTATTATTTATTTTTTAGGCTCCTGCAGACTTCAGTTTGCCCACTCTGTATAAGTGACTTGTTAGAAGTAACGAGTCGGGCCTGGTATCCAGTATTTATGCCATTCCCGTAATTCCGGTGTCACTCCAAAGGTCGTACCCTGTCAACAATCGTCCCTCCTACTCTACCCACTCCTGTTGTAGAAGAACATCAATGGCACTATTCAATCCATAGTTGGTAGGATAGGGGAGTTTATTCCCTTCTCAAATGTATTAATCCGAAAACATAGTAGCGTCACTGGTGTTCGAACTTGCTCACTATGATTGTTGTAAAGTCACCACCATGATGACGTCACAATAAAGACGAGCGACACAGTTCATTTAGAAAAATATATCTCTCACTTTATTTGAAAGGGTTGTGTGTGAGAGGGAGTTGGCGACCGAACAGAACTGCAACATATTGACCTCCACTTTTATGGCCATCAGCGTTGAGTCTTTCTCGTTCCCCAGGGTTGCTCAACCGGAGGCCCCGGGGCCCAGCTTTCTGCTGGGTGCTGGCTTTCTTTACCACATCTTGTCTCCAAACTCTCCGATCTCCAAGCTGGTTGAATTTCCTGTGCACTCAGTTATATAATAGTTCAACATCCACTCAATATCTCCCCATAACTGACCATCTGAATATGCACTTCCGCCGTCTTTGGAATGGCATGTTTGATTGTCATCGAGCGGAAATAACTGTCATGCAGTTCACAGGTCACTCTCTTCCGGTGCATCAGTTTGTGACTTACCGTGGGACTTTAACCCTGTCCCATATTGTCAGCCAAGCTCGCCCACGCCAATGGAATATGCACTTCCACCGCCTTCGGAATGGCATGTTTGGCCCGGTCGAAGGTCAATATACTACACGATGTCGCAGTCCAGCATTTTAGCTCTTACGCTGCAGAGTTTCCGCTTTGAACTCTTTTAAAAACTATTTTAAAACCTTATACATATATATATATAAACCGACAGACACACAGATAGACAGACCATGGTTACTGATATTAATTTTTTTTTAAATTTCAGAAATGAAATGTAAAAATCAAGGATTCTCTGGACGTAATTTGATAATGGTCTGATATGAGACAAAATACTGACGCCTATCGGCTTAGGTGAGACTTTCGTATTCCCATTATTAATTCAAAATGGCTGACATTGTTTGAAATAGAATAATCTCCCTTAATCAGCAGAAAAAAGGCGGGATGAACAAGCTAATCATATATGAAAAGAACGACTTTATAATGCGAGAATTTACGAGATTTAAACGTGACTACGAGAAACGTTTTTGCCTTTACTCTCAATTTATCAGGTATCAAATAAGCTTTTAGGTGAAGTGCGTAGTGAGGATCGACTTCTCTAAAGTCGCAGATGTTTTCGATTCTAGCTGGCTAACCACGGCAAAATGACCACGTCTATAATTTTGATAGTCTGTAACCATTATTATATTATACTATTTATTTATTAATTATACAATTTACACTATCATCATCATCATCAAAGCGTGGTAACAGCATGGACAACTTCTCTCACTCCCTCATCTCTCTCTTGTTATCCGTTCCTATAGGTTATTGCTCTTGGTAAGTCCTCTAAACGGCACCCAATGTCGTCATAGAGCTGATAAATGTCAGTTTTTACTGGTCGAACCAATAGTAAGAAACATTATTCGATTGGCTCTTTTAGCATTATTATATTTTCTTTCGCCTTTTTTAAATTTATGTGTGGTTTCTTTGCTTAAAGGCATATAAATATTCATGGTTTATTTAATGCCAAAGCTATTCTCATAGAAAGATAGTAATGATACTATCTAACCAATAGCTGGAAAGACAAAGCAATTCATACTTTTCCTTATGGGTCTGAAAGTTAATGTAACAGAGTGACTGAGGTTCGAACCCGCTTCTTTCAGGGCTGCAGTCTAGTGCGTTAACCTCTACGCCACGGTAACCCATCTTTTAAATTTCAGTAGCTTTTTTTCTTTTATTCTGATCGCAAAACACTTGGGTTGAAATTTCTATGACAGCGAGGAATAGTTCTTAATAAGACATGTTCTTTTTTTTCCTGGTTTTCCATTACCAACTTTACCGACTCAGCTACGAGAGAATTTGGCATTATATATATATATATATATATATATATATATATATATATATATATATATTGGTGAGAGAGCATTGTTGATCTGAGTGTCTACGGCACTTGGTGACTGTCTATTTCTCGCCTGTGTTAACATTAAACCAAGGTGTCTGATGATTGCGTAGACGAGGAACTATCAGTAATAGAGCATATATATATCTAAGTTGGGATAGCATAGACACAGAGAAACTGACAGTCACCAAGCGCCATGGACTTTATATCGACGTTATCCTAATTTATATATACATTTATGTATATAAATATATATCCTCATTAAGGCATGCTTATAGCATGGGGTTTATCAACTCTCTCATCCCCCTCTCTCTCTCTCTCTCTCTCTCTCTCTCTATCCGTTCCTATCGTTCATCGCTCATAACAGGTCCTCTAAACTGCATTACATGTCTGTAAAGAACTAGTGTATTTTAATCTTTGCTGGGCGACGAGTAGGAGTCCATCGTCGAATGTCGCTTATTTCAGTGCCCAGCACGTCTCGTTTGTCTTATTTTAATGGTTTGTGTGATGGTAGGTAAGTAGCCGAAAAACTGCTATTTTATGGCGTCAAGCTCACAGGATTTATTCAAAACAGCACACATCATTCTTGTGTTTTTTACATCTAGCTTTTTCTTCAAGTATTTTGTTAAGGTTCGAGTGGTCTAGCCATACAGTAGTACTGACATGGCTACAGTATTGAATAATTTCCGTTTTATCAATTATTGGATTTCCAGATGGTTGATAATCTGTCAACAGAAGTCCATGCCTTTCCTATAAATATGTTTACATCGCTTTCCGAAGATGAAATACTGCTACCGAGGTATATGAAATGGTCTTCTTATTTCAGAGGCTTGCCATTTAGTGTAGAGATGGAACTCTCTAGTTTATAACACATTAACTTAGATTTATCTGAGTTCATGTAGAGACCAATGCCTCTTGCTGCCTGCTTCTGGTTATATAACAAAAATTCGGTTTGAACAAGTGAATTTGGGATGACGCTAGATCATCGGCGTAGTGTGCTTCCGTAATAGTTTCTGCGACATATTGCCTGCTTCTTGCATATATGTATAAGTATAAACATATACCTATATACATGTATAAACATATATATATATATATATAGTTGATCTTTCAGTCTCTCTCTCTCTCTCTCTCTCTATCTCTCTCTCGCTCTGTCGTATAATTCCATAACAAATATGCATATATACATATATACATGCAGAATACATATTGGCACAATGAAGACGAGCGAAGACTTCTTAAAAAAATATACCTCTCACTTTATTGAAAGGGTTTGTGTGAGAGAGGGAGTTGGAGACCGAGCAGAATTGCAGTATATTAACCCCCACTCTTATGGTCATCTGGGTTGTGTCTTTCTTGTTCTCCTGATGCTCAAACGGAGGCCCGGGGGGCCAGCTTTCTGCCTAGTGCTGGCTTTCTCTCCCACATCTTGTCACCAACGGGTCTGGTCTCCAAACTCACTGACTTCCTGTCTTCACCGAGTTATATAATAGTTCCATCGCCCATCTTTTGAATGGCATGTTTGATCGTCATCAAGCGGAAATAACTGTCATGCAGTTCACACTCTCTTCCAGTGCATCAGTCTATGACTGTACCATGGGATTTTACCTTGTCCCATATTGTCAGCCAACCCCGCCTACGCGATTTCTTCCCATAACTGCCATCGGAATGTGTCACTTGCTTCCGGTGCATCACTTTGGAATGGCATGTTTGGCCGGGTCGAAGGTCAATATACAACATCTCTTCATATATATATATTCAAGTAGAGCATCCATCAAAAGTTCTAAAAAAGGACTGTTTTATGTTTTTTCTTTTTTTGGCGGGAGGGTCTCGTCAGAAAGAACTGTGATAAAAGCAGACAATACAAAGGAATATGGAGGTCTAGTTGTAGTTGACCAAAAAAAAAAAAAGATCCACAAAGGCGTAAAAATAAAAAAGCTTATAACCCAGATGGATAGGTAAAGTTTTTAATTTGCTTTTGTTTTTGTTTTTGGGGGTTTTTGTTATCTTTGGACTTAGTTTGGTTTAGTTAAAAAAAAGAAGACTGTAGAATTCCTTCTGCTTGCTGAGAACCGGTTGGTATTTGGTTATATAAAGTGCCTTTAGCTGCGGGGAGGAGATGTTGAAGAATATCTCACATGGTTGTGATGGGGATTGGAAAAATATCCCACTTGGATGCGGGGAGGAGATGTTGAAGAATATCTCACGTGGTTGAGATGAAGAATGGAAGAATATCCCAAATGGCTGCGGGGAGGAGATGTTGAAGAAGATCTCACATGGTTGATATGGAGGGTGGAAGAATATCCCAAATGGCTGCGGGGAGGAGATGTTGAAGAAGATCTCACATGGTTGATATGGAGGGTGGAAGAATATACCACCTGGCTGCGGAGAGGGTATGTGGATGAATGTAACGAGGCAACGAACAGACGAATAAGAATTATAGTTTAGATTTTTTTAATACAGTGTGGGCTCTGAATTACAGAACAGTAAATTTTGTTTTCTAGACATAAGCACTTCGAAATCACACACCATACACGCGTTTATACCTAATTTTCTGTTAGGATTCGTGAACATCAAACCAGTTTTATTACAGAGAGAGAGAGAGAGGAGGGGGGATAGACAGACCATAAGAGGGTAAAAAAGAATGAGGAAGACAGAAGAATTACTTGATCTTTCTTCAAGAGATGTTAGCCATTAAGTCCAAGTCGTAATTAATGCTATGTCACGGATTGTGTTGATGGTGAGAGAAAGTGGCCAGCCGACTCGCTTCTTTGGGATGTGAAGGAAGCTTGGGCTTTGTTGCCGCAGACACCATTTTAAGTCTTCGTTCACACAGCAGAATTTCCTTCTTCTTTTCTGAATTAATTATGCATTCATTCATTTGAACGAACAAGAAAAAAAAAATCGATCCAACAGCTTACGGTATGTCCGGAAACTATCTAGCCATTTTGAATACTAGTTGTGTGGCCTTGATGTAACTTGGAATTAATCAGTCAGAAAGAACCTTACTGCACAAGAAAATTCATATTCCAAAGGCGTTACTCAAATCGCATATTTACTCACATTCATTATTCAATAATCTGTTTTTCTTGACAAAAACACTTCGAAATCACAGACCAATACATATTTTCTAGATAGCCAAGGTGGGTCAAAAGTTGAGCAATATTTTGTTACGTGCGCGAATATCACGTTTCTAAAGCAGATAAAGACATGAAAGGTATTCGCTATGGTTGATAGTATCAAGGTCGTTGGTGCGCTGGCATGTTACACATTGTTTCACGACATGTGTGATTTGAAAGCTGCACAGATAAACAAGTTACGTTGTCTAATTCGGAAACTTATGCTTTCTGTTTGCAAACTGGGTCATAAGGACGCTGACGCAATCAAAAACGTTTGTGGTACGAAGGTGAAGGTTCAGTTGATCATAATACAATAAACAGGTAGTTCGAAAAATTTCACTTGGGTTGTAAGAACTTCAACGATCAGGCAAAATTTGGTAGGCCTGAAAACGTGGATGCTGACGCCGTTCTCCAAGCCACAGACACTAATCTGGAAAGTAGCAATCGGGTTTGTTTATTTGTTTGGGTTTTATGGCATATCAACTTTTGTAGGAAATTTAACGCCAAATCTATTTTTATAAAAATGAACAGTCCTATTTCAAACAATTCAGTTTAGCCTAAGTACATAGTTTAATTGTCAAAAACATTTCTACTTCAAGCAATTCAGTTTAATCAAACAGTTCTAATTCAAACAATTTAGTTTGACAGTTTTTATTTACATACAGTTAAATGTCAAAACAGTTCTATTTCAAACAACTCAGTTCAGCCAAAGTGCAATTTCAATGACAAAAACAGTTCTATTTCAAACAATTCCGTTTAGCATAATTACACAGTTTTCTTCTATTGGACCCATAGATAGGACCCTATCAGGTGCTACCACTTCGGGCCAGAGCGGACCCTGGAGCGATGGCAATAAAGGAATACTTTGCATTCCTCAAAGCTCCAGCATTATTGGGATCTCAGAATCAGATAGTGTAACGTCATATCTTGGACATTCGTTGTAGAGGTCTTACTCCTATGCAGAGGTACAGTTCGTGTATTCTACAGCCCCAGCCGACTGGGCAAGAGAGACCAAATGTGGGGAGGGTAGCTTAATGTTTACTACTGTAGAATTGGATGTATTGGGAGTTATTTGTTTTCTGATGTGTTGGGTTATTAGATATTCTACAGCCCCAGCCGACCGGGCAAGGTATGCGGAGTTTGAGTTGATAATAAAACTTTGGCATCCAACCTCGATAGGAAATATATATATTTGTTATGCATCCATTTCTGACACTTAACTATTTATTTAAACTCACTTGCACCACCCAGGTGATAGTTTTAAATGTGGGCGATATCACTGTCGCACTCTTTAAGATTGAAAATAACCAAAATATTCGGGTAGAAATTTTCGGACAATTTCTATATAAGACTGAACCAAACTCGAGAGACCTTGTAAGACGACAAGAAAAAAAAAATCAATCTTAGAAAGTGCTTTTCCCACTAAACGTAATTTACTAAGCATTCTGCTCAGATATGGCATAAGGCCGTATGAATGGAGCATCCAATGAGACTCGAACCCAATCGTGAAGGTTTGCTAGTTTATCTTGTGAACTATTACACCACCCGGGGTGCCCTTGCTTTTCTCAGAAGCAGAATTTTACCATACAGATTTCACAAGATAATGTGTAATGTATGGCAGGGCTTTTCAGAATGGTCCATATAAACTGATGGGAGTGTGAATAATATCTTGGCAGGGGTTCACAAAGGTAAATTTAGTACAAGTATGTATGTTTTATTTATAGTAAGTAAAGTTGGCGATCGGACTCAAGGGTGAACCGAAGGCTCCCTTTTCGATAACTACTACACCAAGGTGTAGGGGAAAGTGCTACGCCTTCCCCTGGATTGCTCCGCTTTACCCCTTGATACTTCACCAATCGTGAAGGTTTGCTAGTCTATCTTGTGAACTATTACACCACCCGGGGTGCCTTTGCTTTTCTCAGTAGCAGAGTTTTGCCATACAGATTTCACAAGATAATGTGTAATGTATGGCAGGGCTTTTCAAAATGCTCCATATAAACTAATTGCGGGGGGGTGGGGGTGAATAAGATTTTGGCAGGGGTTCACAAAGGTAAATTTAGTACATGTACGTATGTTTTATTCATAGTAAGACCCGAAGGCTCCTTTTTTGATAACTACAACACCCAGGCGTAGGGGAGAGCACTACTCCTTTCCAAAGTCTATCTTGTGAACTATTACTCCACCTGAGGTGGCCTTGCTTTTCCCTGTAGCAGAATTTTGCTATTCAGATTTAGTTACCATTCATGCCGTGTATTTCGAGTTATGGTCATGTTAGAACGTCCAGTAACGCCCAATAGACAACTTTCAGGCTCTTTGTTTAATCGAATAATTTTAAGGATACCGAAGTACTACTTCGCCCTGTGGGCTTATCAAATGTACCTCTGGGGTATGAAAATAAACTATATCTGATTGCAAAGCTCTAGTTATCGAGTTATGGAGGAGTCCCTCTTCATTTTTATTACTCCCAGTTCCAATTTGATCTGGACTGGTAATATCTTTTATCGTCCCATCTATGGATCCAATAAAAATATCTATTCATTTGCTAAAGATTACGCAATTATTTATATCATACAGTAATACATGATAAATAAAATTGTTAAGGTTAAATAGGAATACTTGAAACTATTTAATCGTCGGCAAACAAACGATTAATATTATAAAAATAAGCATATAAAATTATTTGTGCAAGATAGGAGGACTTGAAATCATTTATTGACAAACTATTCACTTCCAAATTATATATATATATATATATATATATATATATATATAATTTGGAAGCGAATAATTTGTAGGTAAATTTATTTTGAAGCGATCTGTTTGGTTGGTTGGTTGGTTGGAGGTTGGGTTTTATGGCATATAAACCTTTGTAGGTCATTTAACACCAAATCGTCTTTTATACAAATAATCAGTTCGATTTCGAAATATTCAGTTTAGCATGAGTACACAGTTTGATTGTCTAAAACATTTCTATTTCAAGCCATTCAGTTAAGTCAAACAGTTCTAATTTAAACAATTCAGTTTAGTATAAGTAGATTTTTTGTCCACACACTGTTAAATGTCAAAACAGATCTATTTCAAACAATTCAGTAAAGCCTAAGTGAAGTTTCAATGAGAAAAACAATTCTATTTCAAAATATTCAGCTTAGCATGAGTACGCAATTTAAAAATTCGACCCATAAATAGGCCCTATCAGGTGCTGCTACTCCGGGCCAGAGTGGACCTGGGAGAGGTGGCAATGAGGAGGTACGCTGCATTCCCTAAAGCTCTCGCATTACTGGAGCCTCACCATCAGATTATGTCATATCTAAAACACTCGTTGGGGGAGGGGGGCTTACCCCTCTGAAGAGTTGCATTCGGTCTATTCTATTGTCGCAGCCGACAGGACAACAAGCGATCCGCTAGAGCTCATTTATTTGCACACAGTTAAATGATTTTAAGTATTCTTATCAAACACAAATAATTTAATATTAGTCTTTTTTTGTCGACGCATATATATATATATATATATATATATATATTGTCATCCACAGACAGACTGTTTTGTTGTATCACAACTCTTCAGTGTGGCTAGACACGTAGGGCGCTTGGAGTTGGGATCGAAACCCGCCCAACTTTACGTTAGACTTAGTATCATACCGCTCAGCCAACAAGCGTACTACGTCAGCTAGGGAATTATAAGGTATTAAGTAGTAGCGTTCGTTTGTTTACATTTATACCTTACCGGATACCAGAGTGCTCAATTCGTTCGAAGAGCTTTGCATTATATCAGCGGTAGCCGTAAATTCCCTCCCACGAGGGAGAAACAGAATTTGGCATTAAATGACCCACAAGGGTTGATGTACCATAAAACTGCAACCAACCAACCAACCAACCAACCATATCCATGATGTCCAGTATTCTCATAAGTTCTTCTGGTCCAGAGAAAGCGAAAAATCCCTGAGGCATAATTTTCCCGCCACCGTGCTTAATTGTAAACAGGGTATTTGGCCGGGGGTGGAGACCTTCATTTGATTTCGTTCATACATACCGTGAATTTTAGGATGTTCCCAACGTGTAATGATTGAAAATGGACTCGGCGATCCGAGTTCAAACCCTTGACCTGGCTGTTTTCATTTCACACAGTACTACTATCCTTAAAAAAAGTATGAATCCAACTATTCTCCCTCCAGCTATGGGTAAAATAGTAGGGCAGACTAGGCTCTTTAGCCTTGTTATGGCAACTAATCTAGAAGGAAAACTCTGAATTCAAACCTATTAAACTTGGCATAAAAAAGTGTCCTTGTATCACATCCTTTTTGTGTGGAGGGGTTGGGTAAATACATACCGTAAGTTCATGTGTCCAAATAGTTATGGTTTGATCTCATTATGTGTGTGTGTGTGAGAGAGAGAGAAAGAGAGAAAGAGAGAGAGAGAGAGAGAGAGAGAGAGTGTGTGTGTGTGTGTGTGTGTGTGTGTGTGTGTGTGTGTGTGTGTGTGTGTGTGAGACAGAGACAGAGACAGAGAGAGAATTAAAAAGAACGAGGAAAGCAGATCCAAGAATATAACCTGGAGTACATCTCTATGTCCTTGTCGCTACCTCGTTAGGTGGCCCTATTTGCTATGACTGTAACATTCCCAAGAAAGAAAGAAAGAAGAAAAAACAAGAAGAGATAACTTAAAAAGAAAGAGAAATTGAAAAAGATATAAACAGAGTCATTTAAAGAAGAATGAAGAAGTGAAAGAAATGAGATGGTTTGTTTTAGCTGATTTGATAGATAGATAGATAGATGAAGACCTTGTGTTTTCTCATCTCTATAAATTTTCACAGATACATAGATAGAAAACAAAAAAAAAGAAGAGGAGGTTAGACAAAAAAGAGCGAAAGCGAAAGAGAGAGAGAGAGAGAGAGAGAGAGAGAGTGAGAGTGAGTGAGATTTGGTTTGGTTTGGTTTAGTTTTTTTGTTTAACAGCATATCAACTTCACATGGGTTATTTGATATTGGAATTTTATATATTTTTAAATGTTTGATTGACATCATGGAGATATTTTTGTTTGGTTTGGTCTGTTTCGTTTATTTGTTTAATAGCATATCAATTCCTTATGGGTTATTTAATACCAAAATGCGATTCCTTTTTAAAGGAATGATTACAATCATGACAGTATTTCCAATGTTCCATTGCATTTAAAATTTTTTTTTTGTTTGATTATCATCATTCCTTTGTACACATTTCATTGATATACAAGTAATTACATACTTTCAAGTAATTATTAATAATAATAATAATAATAATAATAATAATAATATTCATCTCTGTCACCGCATAGCCTACATGTGCTGTTTTGTGGAGGATAGATAAGACGCAACAAAATAGCAAATGTAGGCTATGCGGTGACAGAGATGAAACCATCTATCACATAATAAGCGAATGCAGCAAATTAGCGCAGAAGGAATATAAGACTAGAAATGATTGGGTCGGCAAGGTGATCCTCTGGGAAATGTGCAAGAAATTTAAATTTGACCATACAAACAAATGGTATATGCACAACCCAGCACCTGTCCTAGAAAATGACACACACAAACTGCTATGGGACTTCGTCATATAAACGGATCACCTAATCTCGGCCAGAAGACCAGACCTTATAATAATCAACAAAAAAAGAGAACTTGCAAAATTGTCGACTTTGCTGTCCCGGCTGACCACAGAATAAAACTGAAAGAATGTGAAAAGAAGGATAAGTACCTTGAGTTTGATAGAGAATTGAAAAAACTATGGAACATGCAGGTGACAATAACACCAATTGTAATTGGTGCATTTTGAACAGTAACTAAAAGATTACTAAAGGGACTGGAGGACTTGGAAGTTGGCGGATGAGTGGAGACCATCCAACCTACTACATTATGGTGAACGGCTAGAATACTGAGAAGAGTCCAGGAGACTTGAGGAGACTTGCTGTCACTTAGACTCCCGTGAAGAACCATCAGCTAACGCTGATGTGAAAAATAAATAAATGAATAATAATAATAATAATTATAATAATCCTTAGTAAAGAATTATAACTTTCTGTAACTATTCTTAACACAAATCATTTGCATACAGTTCAATTGTTTCAAACATTTCGATCCAATACTAATAATTTTCACACAACTCTATTTAACCCAGGCATGAAACTCCAAAAGTTACTACCTCTGTTGGTCAGAGTGTACCTCGGATTTATGACAATGAAAAGACTCTTCGCACCCGTCAAATCTCCAGAACAGGATGGAGTTTAGTCTTATACTAACCACTTTTTGGGGGTCACTTACTCCGACTAGGTGCTATGAAAAGAGAGAGAGAGAGAGAGAGAGAGAGAGGGATTGAGAGAGAGAGATTGAGAGAGAGAGAGAGAGAGAGAGAGAGATTGAGAGAAAAGAAAAGGAAAAAAAACAATTATTTTTCATTTCTTATCCCTTCTAAGGATTTTAGCGAAATATTATAACACACAAATCCAGACATCTGGATATTCTAAAAGCAAAAGCTTCCGTCGAAGCGCAAAAAAGCTGATGACGATCCTGAAATAGGATTTTGAAAAGATTCTCGTATTCGAAATAATATTTATTTTTATTAGAAATATATGCAATTACTTTGGTTTGAGATTTTATTATACAACTCAGTAAATGATAATCAGAGAAAGAGAGAGAAAGAGAGAGAGAGAGAGAATATGTGTGTGTGTGTGTGTGTGTGTGTGTGTGTGTGTGTGTGTGTGTGTGTGTGTGTGATAAAACAGTTACGGCTAATTTGAAACATTCCTCACTCTCGTCAAACAAATATCTCCCACGGGTAGATCTCACTGTCAGGTGTCACGATTGTTGAGACCATAGAAACATTTGAATACAAAAAAATAATTTTCATTCACAATGCTACGTTATCAGTTTAATTTTTCTCGCTGCGTCTGTGGCGTATCAACTCATTTAAAAACTTTTCTAAAAAGAATTTTTAACTTTTCTTCCGAAGACTTTTCTTACGACGAGCTAAGTTTGAAATAAGTTTAAAACAGTTGAAACATTAATTAGTGCAAAGAAATATTCCTATTGGTCTTACCACTTTTGCATATATATATATATATATATATATATATATATATTTGGTTATGTTTTACGGCATATCAACCTTTGCAGGTTATTTAGGTTGGTTGCCTGTTTTGTTTTACGCCGTGTCAACCCCTTTCGGATCATTTAACGCCGAATTAAATTTTAAACAATTCAGTTTAGTATAAGTATAGTTTTTGTTTACAAACGGTTAAATGTCAGAAGAATTCAATCAAATATCACAACAATTCAGTTTAGCATAAGTATACAGTTTCAATGTCAAAAACAGTCCTATTTCAAGCAATTCAGTTTAGTAAAAGTTAAGACGGTTCTCTTTCAAACAGTTCAGTTTAGCATAAGTACACAGTTTCAATGTCAAAAAAACAGTTCTTTTTCGAACAATTCAGTTTAACATAAGTACACAGTTTACTTTTATTTAAAAACAGTTCTATTTCGAACAGTTCTGTTTACATAAGTACGCAGTTTCTGTGTCAAAAAAGTTCTATTTCAAGCAATTCAATGTAGCATAATTACACAGTTTACTTCTATTTGATCCATAAATAGGACCCTATCAGGTGCTACCACTCCGGGACAGAGTGGACCAGGGAGCGATGGCAATGAAGGAGTACTCCGCATTCCTCAAAGCTCCAGATTTTTTAATGTCATATCCAAGACACTTGCTGGAGGGGGTCTTACTCCTCTGCAAAGCAGGTTTTAGTATTAAATAGACAACTTGCTTAACCGACTGGGCAAAATATTCACGATTTGTTGACGAATAGCTTGTAAATAACAAATTTTACACGAGCCAGGGCTCATTCGTTTGCACACAATTAAATGGTTTCAAGTATTTATATCTAACATTAATAGTTTTATTTGCTCGCAGTTAAATAATTACTAGTATAGTAAATGATCAAACAGTTCTATTTGACCCCAAAATGGGACCCTATCAGATACTGGCACGTCGAGTTAGACTGTGTCTGTGAGCTACAGAGTTGCAGTCGTTGTATTCTACAGCCCGAACCGTTTGGTTTGATATATATATATATATATATATATATATATATATATATATATATATATATATGATAGGTAATTTCCAGTATAGTAAATGATCAAACAGTTCTATTTGACCCCAAAATGGGACCCTATCAGATAATGTCACATCGAGTTAGACTGTATCTGTGAGCTGCAGAGTTGCAGTCGTTATATTCTACAGCCCAAACCGTTTGGTTTGATATATATATATATATATATATATATATATATATATATATATATATATATATGATAGTAATATGTGGAAATTTGGATAAATCCAACACTTAAATCCGATTTAGATGTGTGATATTTCGTTCTTTTTATTCCAAAGAACTTTTCCAAACTGAAAACATTTTCTGAGGGCTTTTTTTTTTATTTATAAGCAAATGAGGAAAATGATAAGATGATGGAGAGTATAAAGGTGTAGCAGGAAGAAGGGGAAAGTTTAAAATCAAATGTATCAGGTTTTGCTTATGAATAGAAAAGCTTAGAAAACGGTTTCAGTTTGAAAAAGTTATTTGGAATAAAAATAACGAAATATCACGCATCTAAATCTGATTTAAGGGTTTGATTTTTCCAACTTTCCATATATTTCTATCATATTGTCAGATTTATTACAATCTTTCATTTCAACTTATATATATACCATCTCAATTCTCTTCAAAACTTTGTTAATTTTTTTCGCAAAACCTATCTCCAAGCGCTGAACTAAGGTCGAAACTAATTAAGAATAATTTTTAAAATTATTAACTACAATAGAAATATCTCAATTTAGCTTATTATTTTCATTCATTATATATATATATATATATATATATATATATATATATATATATATATATATATATATATAGTGTATCACAATAATGAGTACACCCCTCACATTTCTGCAGATATTTAAGTATATCTCTTCATGGGACAGCACAGACAAAATGACACTTTGACACAATGAAAAGTAGTCTGTGTGCAGCTTATATAACAGAGTTAATTTATTTGCCCCTCAAAATAACTCAAAATATAACCATTAAAAGCTGAACCCCTGCTAACAAAAGTGGGTACACCCCTTAGGTAAAGTTGTTAATATTAACATACACCATGTTAACTGTCAATATTTTGTGTTGCCACCATCATTATCTAGAACTGCCTTTACTCTCCTAGGCATGGAGTTTACCAGAGCTTCACAGGTAGCCACTGGAATGCTCTTCCACTCCTCCATGATGACGTCGCGGAGCTGGCTGATATTTGAGACTTTGCACACCTCCACATTCCGCTTGAGGATTCCCCAAAGATGTTCTATTGGGTTCATGTCTGGAGACTTGCTTGGCCAGTCTATCATCTTTACCTTCAGCTTCTTCAGTAAAGCAGTGATCATCTTGGAGGTGTGTTTGTGGTCATTGTCATGCTGGAACATTGCCCTGCTACCCAGTTTCTGGAGTGAGGGGATCACGCTCTGCTGCAGTATTTCACAGTACAAGTTGGATTTCATGTTTCCCTCAATGAAATATAACTCTCCAACACCTGCAACACTGATGCAGCCCCAGACCATGACATTCCCACCACTATGCTTGACTGTAGGCATGAACACTTATCTTTGTACTTCTCTCCTGGTCGCCGCTACACATGCTTGAAGCCATCGGAACCAAACAAATTAATCTTCATCCTATCAGACCATAGGACATGGTTCCATTAATCCATGTGCTTTGTTGTCATGTCTTTAGCAAACTATTTGGCACCTTTCTTGTGTATTGTCTTCAGAAGAGGCTTCCTCCAGGAGTGACAGCCATGCGCACCAATTTGATGTAGAGTGCGGCGTATGGTCTGAGGACTAACAGGCTGACCCCCGCCTCTTCAATCTCTGCAGCAA
This sequence comes from Sepioteuthis lessoniana, assembly GCA_963585895.1. Classification (NCBI taxonomy): domain Eukaryota; kingdom Metazoa; phylum Mollusca; class Cephalopoda; order Myopsida; family Loliginidae; genus Sepioteuthis; species Sepioteuthis lessoniana. The sequence continues at coordinate 8,000,445 of OY757927.1, forward strand.
TGCTGCCAATCTTTCAAAGAAAGCATTTGGATGTGACGCTCAGCACGTGCGCTCAGCTTCTTTGGACGACCTACTCGAGGCCTGTTCTGAGTGGACCCCGCTATTTTAAAACGCTGGATGATCTTAGCCACTGTGCTGCAGCTCAGTTTCAGGGTGTTGGCAATCTTTTTTTAGCCTTGGCCATCTTCATGTAGCGCAACAATATGTCTTTTAAGATCCTCAGAGAGTTCTTTGCCATGTGGTGCCATGTTGGAACTTTCAGTGACCAGTATGAGAGAGTGTGAGAGCTGCACTACAAATTTGAACACACCTGCTCCTAGTAACACATGGGCCTAGTAACACATAGGCCTAGTAGCACTAATGAGTCACATGACATTCTGGAAGGAAAATGACAAGCAGTACTCAATTTGGACATTTAGGGGTGTAGTTTCTTAGGGGTGTACTCACTTTTGTTGACAGGGTTTTAGCTTTTAATGGTTATATTTTGAATCCAAATATTCCCCACTCCAACTATAGGCAAAAAGAAGGGCAGACTGGGCTTTATAATCTTGAAATGAAAACTCTGAAAAACTCTGAAGTTAAACTGTTTAGAAATTAACATTTAGTTGAATTCTGCACATATGGAAGGGGTGGATGCATACAAACACACCCTCACATCACACACATAGACACACACACACACACACACACACATAGATAGATAGATAGATAGATAGATAGATAGATAGATAGATAGATAGATACTTATATATATGATGACTGCTACATCTTGACGAATGATAGCCGTCTTTACCCACTAAATTACAATTAAAACATCCATATTAATAACTAATTCGACTTGTATGCGTATGATAAAAGGAAGTAAGACATTTGTACGTTCTTGGATTATAGAGACATTCGCTTGCATGACACAAATGTTACTCGGGTGTCCTCGTGGTGTAATGGTTAAAGCGATGGACTGCGGAATCGTAGTACGTGAGTTCGAACTCGTAGTACGTGAGTTCGCGATATTACGTTCACTTTCGGGCAAATACCATTAAGAAAGGTATGAAACCCCTTATATTCCCAGCTATGGATTAAATAGTACCACGACTGTTCTTCTAGGAGAATGGCTTTGGCATTAAATAACTTACAAAGGTTGATATGCCATTAAACAAAGAAACCAAACCAACAAATGTTACTCTCTGGGTTTACACTGTGACAGCCCAATGACGAGTATAGCAAGATAACTGGTGACTATGCAAACTGCAGGGTTTTATTTCTGAGAACCTTATCTTAGGCTTTTCACGTTGAAGGGTACTTACAAGTCAACAGAGATTTGATGCCGGAGTTTTCTTCTCCAGTTTTGATTTCGGAGTTAACTTCTGCTGGAAGGGTTGCTTTCAAAATGTACAAAAATTATAAGACAAGTCGGAGGATTTCTGTTTTCGTTTGCGTTTTTTTTTTTTTTTTTTTTTTGATGTTCTCAACTTATTTTGACTTTAGGTCACTGTCAGGGAAAAAGGTTTTGGGGTAAAAAAGTTGGGGTTTTTTTTTACAGTTTTTGAATAGATTTTTAAAAGACTTGCTAATGCTATAGATAAAAATACGAAGAGAGAGAGAGAGAGAGAGAGAGAGAGAAGAGAAAAAGGATATTGATGGTATTTGTCCTCCATCCCACCAACCGGACGAGTGTGGCACAAGGCCTTTTTAAGGTGGGTCCGGGCGCAGGGCCGGAGCCCACCCGCGCCCGGCATTTCTAAAAATGCCTCGGACCCCGTCAGCATTCCCCTAAAATGGGCGCCTCAGGTGCTGTGCGATAAACCCAACCCTTCCGAAGAGGGTTAAAGCCTGGGGGACGACCCCCTGATGCCAGAGGTATATCCAGGGACAAGACACACCCGACCTGAACCGCCCGTCGCATCACGGCCGTCCGAATGTGTCCCATCAACTGGATATGTCGCTTCTCGAAAAAAGGATATTGATATTCATTTTCTAATTCCTGATTGTCATGGCTGGTAATGAAAATATCAACCAAATAAAAATGTATTGTAAAGTTTTTGCGTGATAGGACCCCTCCCCACCAAAAACAACAAATAAATAAACAAATGTTTTAATCAAAAAATTATCTGGGCTGTACTTATTTACGGATGATACTATAGATATGGTGTGTGTGTGTATGTCTGTGGGTGGATGGGTGTGTGTGTCTGTACGCACGCATGCACGTCTCTCTCTCTCTCTCTCTCTCTCTCTCTCTCTCTCTCTCTCTCTCTGCGTTTGTCTATATGCGTAAATTTGCATTTCTATGTATCTGAGTGAGTGTTTGTGCATGTGGGTTTGAGTTCGTATGTGTGTGTGTGTGTGCTTGCCTGAGATCGAGTATATGCGTGTGTGTGTCCGTCTGTGCGTCTGTGTGTGTGTGTGTGTGCATGTATTTGTATTTGTATGTGTACGTGTATGTGCTTGCACATGGGTGTGTTTGCGCATATGTGTATACATATGTATTCATATGTGTGTGTGTTTGCACATGTGTGTGTGTGTGAGTTTTTGTTTTTGTATGAGTTTATGTGTATGTATGCGTATGTGTATGTGTGTGTATGTGCGCGTGCGTTTCCGTATGTGTGTGTGCACACATGCGTGTACGTGGACATAGAATAGAAGAAGGAAAAGTGATTAAAGATATTAAAACGGACATTTTACAACCTTTCGACCCCCGGCACTTCTCACAGTATTTGACGTAAAATTTGCAATGACGCCAATAATAATAATAATAATAATAATAACCACACTTACCGGTTCGTTAACATGGGACCGGGAGAAATAGTATTTCTTTTTTTTAGTTTTTGCTTTGTTTTTTGTTTTTTAATCCCGACACAAACAAGTACACACACACACACACACACACACATACACACACACAAATGACACCATAAAGTTGTCAGGAAAATCGTTTCTTGTTTAGAGTCACCACAAAATAAAAAATTGAAAAAAAAAATGAAATGAAATAAGTAAAATAAGTAAAAGGCGAAAAATGAATTCTGTACGAGTAAAAGGCTAACGTCTTCTATGGGGGGCGGGGCGTAATATATTAGAAGACGAAGGGTGGTCAGAGGAAGAATCGAAATACCTCAGAGATTCATAAAAAAAGAAATAGATTGATAATAATAAGCTGAGATAGATAGATAGATAGATAGATAGATAGATAGATAGATAGATATGAACAGACTTAGATAGATAGATAGATAGATAGATAGAAATGAACAGACTGAGATAGATAGATAGATAGATAGATAGATAAGAACAGACATAGATAGATAGATAGATAGATAGATAGATAAGAACAGACTGAGATAGATAGATAGATAGATAGATAGATAGATAAGAACAGACTTAGATAGATAGATAGATAGATAGATAGATAGATAGATAGATAGATAGATAGATAGATAAGAACAGACTGAGATAGATAGATAGATAGATAGATAGATAGATAGATAGATAAGAACAGACTGAGATAGATAGATAGATAGATAGATAGATAGATAGATAGATAGATAGATAGATAGATAGATAAGAACAGGCTGAGATAGATAGATAGATAGATAGATAGATAGATAGATAGATAAGAACAGACATAGATAGATAGATAGATAAGAACAGACTGAGATAGATAGATAGATAGATAGATATATAGATAGATAGATAGATAGATAAGAACAGACTTAGATAGATAGATAGATAGATAGATAGATAGATAGATAGATAGATAGGAACAGACTGAGATAGATAGATAGATAGATAGATAGATAGATAGATAATGAACAGAGATAGATAAATAGATAACAATAATAGTAGATAGATAGATAGATAGATAGATAGATAGATAGATAGATAGATAGATAGATAGATAGATAGATAACAATAATAGTAGATAGATAGATAGATAGATAGATAATAAAATGAAAATGATAAAAGCAAAAGGAAAAAGGAGAGACAGAATTGCTGGATGAGGGTGCGCAATGAGAACACAAAATGGATTAACAATCTCCTGGGAATAAATATATAAGTAAATAAAGCCTGTATCCTAAACAACCATCAGACTGGCCTTTAACATTGGTAATTTCGGAAGCCGCAACACATTTTAATGATCCGACCGTCTCCATCGTTTGCCAGCGAAGCATCACGAAGCCCCATCGATGTCTCTCACTTCGTTTTATCCACGCAGCGTGAGCGAAACGAAATAACAAGATGACCTTCTCTCTCTCTCTCTCTCTCTCTCTCTCTCTCTCTCTCCCTCTCTTTTCGACGACCGTTTTTGTACATCTTGCCTACGTCATCAGTCGCTCTTGGCAGATTTTATGAAGAGGATTATGGTTCCTGTATTCGTCACTGGGTCCGAAGACGTTGACCCAACGAGATTTTTATTTCAACAGTGGATTGGTAGGTATTGGGCAGACATGTTACTCGAAATCGCCAAGGGACTAATAGGTTTTCGAAATTAGTCAAAAAGTGGGACTAAAAGAAAAGTTAAGACACGGAAAACAGCATATATATATATATATATATATATATATATATATATATATGAATATATATATATATATATATATATATTCATATATATATATATATATATATATATATGAATATATATATATATATATATATATTATATATATTCATTGATTGATTCCACTATATATATATATATATATATATAAGGAAGAATCATTGCTGGTATCGTAAACGGTTATTGACTGAAATTTTCACTGTATAATAACGGAGCTATGTGGTTAATGGAAAAGCGTTGGATTAAGTGCATTGACGAAAAGATTATATAAAGTCAAGGAACATTATATGCTCTTTTCCCTCGGAAATTATATATATATATATATATATATATATATATAACATTATATATTTATATATATATATATATATATATATATATATATATAGTGAGAGAGAGAGAGAGACTTTAAGAATACACAAAAGTAAAGACTGGTCTCGTCAAGACTAGTTACGGGGCCCTCGATTTTGTCAAAAAATTATAAGTTTTCGATTCGCTAATTTCATAGGCTATACTTTGAGTTTAAACCAGTTTTTTTTTTTTTAGATATACCCTGTGCATAGATCAACCCTTAATTTTTTTGGCCAATATATTTATTATTTTTGATATGCTTCGATAGAGTAATCGATTGCTTGATTTTAACAGAACCTCAATCCGTCTAGGGTTTTTTCATGCACAGAGGTGAGGGAATTGCGTTTATTGTATGTTCGTGTTTTAGATTTGTTTTGTGCGTGTAAACATTTCTTTTGAGTTTTTTTTATTGTTTCCATTCTTGTCTAAAACGAATAATTTTTAAAATATCAATTCGACACATACATAGGCTCCAATAGGAATAGACCAGAAAGTAATGACAATGAAGGTCTATTCCACGCTCCCTAAATCTCCTAAACAAGAAGCTTGTCAATAATGCAGTTTACTTTCATACCCTAGACATTCAAGTTTTAAAGGTCTTCCCTCGCTAAAGGAGATATAGTCAGCGTAAACTCTGATGACAGGGTTGAATTCATTCATAATCTGCCTGTTTGTATAGGTCCCTTGATTAGGGGCCATATATTTTTTATTTCATCAGTCGACCTTCAATTTTTTAATTTAGATATTTTTTAAATTTTCTATATACTTCGACTTTCGGGCAAAACTTAATTTTTAGTCAAGAAATCATTTACTGAATACATTTACTTGCGAACCAAAGAATTTCTTCAAGTTTTGAGTATATATATATATATATATATATATATATATATATATATATATATATATATATACCTGTGAGAAAAACAAAAACCGAAAAAGAGGAATTATTACTCTGTGATGTCAGTTACATTGAGTTCTTTACCAGGAAAATTTAGATTTTCATGGTTGAATGATTTTTTTTGTCCTGACGGAATTATTCCCGACTCGGATTTAACTGGACTAAATAATACATATATATATATATATATATATATATATATATATATATATATATATATATATATATATATGTGATACAAACTTAGGAATATTCTAGTATAATAATAAATGACTGCATTATAAAACAAGATTAATTTCAATTTTGAAAAATAAACAAAATAAAAAAAAGAGATTCAAAACAAATTTACATAATATGGCTGCCATTTTTTTCAGTTATTGTATCAACACGCCTTCGAAACGATTTGCATACCTTCAAAATAAATTCTTCAGACATTTTATTCCATTCCTCCTCAATAGTAGCTTTAAGCGAACCAATATTTGGATGGAAAGTTGCATTTGTTTAGTTTTCTAAAATGCCCCATATTGCGTAATAAAGGGAATTAAGGTCTGGGCTTAAATCTAGTTTAATTGCTGTCCTCACCGTTTTCTGGTGGAATTTCAACTCATTAGCGCTCTTTCTTATTGACCTTGTCTCGCTGTAGCAAGAGCAGTTAAAAATGTTGGGGTTTTTTTGTTTTTTGTTCAATCCTCTCCTCGAGTTCGACAAATACCTGAAGAAGGCCGGAGAACATAGCGGCCGAAAAGTTGTAGAAATAACAATAAAGATAAACACAATAGTCCGAAAACTCTTAATGATAAAAATCCTCTTCTCTTTTTTCTTTAAAAAGCTCTTTTTCATTAAAAAAAAATTCCCTTTTTGTATACGGTAGACAAAAAAAAAAAAAAAAATTGGGGCTTGATTTCGGCGTTAAGCAAATCATAGATTCGTTATCGCTACTTTTCTTCCTTACTCATATTGGGTTGAATTTCAATTTTAAAAAAATGCTAGAATAAGAGAGCCAAACATGAAAATTTAGATTTATCGTGTTTTTTTTTTTCAAAAATTGGAATAATCAGACTAAAAGAAAGTTTTAAACTGTTTTCCATATTTTGCTTACTCACCCTGTAGTAAAGGCATGAATCCAATCATCCCTATTCCATATTTTGCTTCCGCACCCAGTATATATACACATGTATATGTGTGTGTGTGTTTATCACCTTGCCCGCACGATCAGGATTTGACACAAGGTTATTTTTTAATCGGAGTTTAACAACTTTGAATTCAGAGTTTTCCTTCTCCTATACAGGTTGCCTAACCAAAGCTAAAGTACCCAGTCTACCCAACTATTTTCCTATAGATGAAGAAAGAATAATCGGATTCATACATTTCCCAAGAGTATTAGCGCTATGTGAAAAGCAATCAGCCTCGTCCAGGATTTGAACTCGCGTCTCCATATTTATTTACTACAACAAACCAGTACATCACGGACTCATCAGGTCGAACAATATATATATATATATATATATACATATATATATACATTGGTTACAAAACAGGAATAGTAATTTATATATATATATATATATATATATATATATATATTGTTCGAACTAACGTTGAAAATGAACTCCAGCCAACTAAGTCCTACACTTGAACTACTGTTCCTGTTTTTGTAACCCCGAAGCCGTCTCTCGTTTTCACATACATAATAATTCATCTCTTCAATATCAACCTAATTAGATCGAACATGTATGCATTTTCTCATCATGTGACGATTGAATCGATAAATGCTGATTTTTTTCCCCATCCTAATTCAACCAGCCGTCGGAAGAATACAAAGTTACAAAATTTAATTAATTTAATTAATTTATGCATATTTTCTGCACAATTAAATAATCGTTTTATTCAAGGGAAGATTTTCATTTTCAGTTTCGTTTCTATGCGAAATGATTTGGGTTCATAATAGGGAAAAAAATACTGCAAGCGTTCAATTTACTTGGCCAATTCTCCTTCTGATATATCAAATCATTACCATCAAAATCATTTTCATACTTTTTCTCAATATATATATATATATATATATATATATATATATATATAATAGTGTCGTCATGATTTAGATCGTAATTATTTCATATATCGCACCATCTACTCCACACACACGCGCACACACAACATATATACACACTCAAGCATATATTTTAGAAGTAGAGTCATCATGATTTAGATCGCAATTATTTGATATATCATATTATCTTCATCTCACACACAGACACACGCATGCATCTATACACACATACGCCCACACACACACACACACACACATAATAACATATATATATATATATATATATGTTCTAGGAACAGTATCATCATAATTTAGATGTAACTTATTTGATATATATATGAAACCATCCGTTTCATCACACACACACACACACACACACACACACACATATATATAAATATATATACATATGTGGGGGGTGAGAGAGGTGGATGTGATTTTAAGATACAAACAAGCTAATCACAACAGTCATATTCACCTTTCCATTGTAATTTAAGGATAACAAAAGATTACTTTTTTTTATTTCGGATGCTGCTGGTTCCGATAAAATTTTGAACCTACAGCAGTATTGATTTTCTATCCGAAAAATCATGATTTTGACGTGATATGAAATGAGCACAAAAGACCCTTGTTTAGAAATTGTCGATTAACGAGTCTTAACGCTGTTGACCTGTCCAAACTATGATCGTAAGTAATCGTATCAGAAAAAAAAAACAATGGTTTAGACATTAATTAGAGAGAGCTACCATAAACCAGACTATTGATAGAGTGTTCGCCAATGGTCCGGAAGACCGGGGTTCAATCCCAGGTCGAGTCATACGAAAGACTCAAAAAATGCTACTTGATGTTACCTTGTTTAACACTCAGCACTATAAGGTTAAAAGGATCAAGGGTAAAGTGCAGCCACCCAGGCAATGAAGTAGCACCCTCTTCTTTACCTCAGCGTAGTAGCTATTAGAAAGGGGGTCATTCGAGTCACCCTCGATTAAGGTCGCCAACATGTTTAAGTTGATTTGCCTCTCACAGGTGACAGTTTAAAAAGTGAGAGATATTTCTGTCACACCTATATATATATATATATATATATAATAAATAGATAAATGTATATTAGATTTATATATATTTAATGCCATGGAATTTAATCTGCGGCCCCTTGGGTTTCATGGAGTGTTTACAAAACAACAATTATCAGGCAGTTAACAAAATAAAATGAATCGAAAATCGAAAAATACAGTCAAAAACCGTTGGGATTTTGTAGGAAAGTTTATGTGTGATTGTAAGTGTGTGTGTATGAATGTGTGTTGTGCTCGTATGTGTGTGAGTGTTTGTGTGGGTTTGTAGTTGCTTATTATTGTGTGTGTATGTGTGAGTGGTATACAGTGCATGTGTACATGAAGATACATGCGTAGCGCATTGTTTTTACCGGATGTTAGTCGTCTGTGTATCTTATTTTGCTACTTTATTGTCAGGAAAGAATTCTTTATCTATTTCTGTATGTGTATAATAGCTCTATCCTAGATATTGAGCACTCTCCATATTATATTGCATTGGTTCGCCACAAACCCACAAAGTGATTTAGTGACAACCAACACTGGTACAATATGAATATATAATCCAAAAGGTTAACTAAAGCCTACATATAAAGTTCGTATAATTATAGCTATGGAAAAGTAATGGGTGAGACTGAAATTCTTTAACTAATGCAACAAGGAGCAATTTTGATTATCTATAAAGTAAATCCGTGAAAAATACAATTGAATGCATTTAAATGGATTTTTAGTTCTTCAACGAGAAAAAATGATTTCGACTTAACTCTCCCTTAGTTTGGTTCAGTGAGTAAGGCTTCTTTAAACTCGCCATAAATGTCTGAATAAATTCTGCTTACCATTTAATTACATGGGCATAAGTTTCGAAATAATACCAGAATAATAATGTTCGAGCCCAGTTAGCCTACTGCATTCCGGCAGGGAGGTAAGATTTTAAATGTCCCGCATATGACACTAAACTGCATTCAATGGTGAGACTCCTGTCCCGGAGCTTTGAAGAATTTGAAGTACCCCTTCATTGCCCTTACTCCCAGGTCCTTTTTGATCCGAAGTGTGAGTGCAAGATAGGTTCCCATCTATTGGTCGAAGTGTCCAACCGAATGATTGTTGCTGAATGGAAATATTAGTATTGAATAGTAATATTTGAAAATTGCCTAAATTGAATCATTGGTATTACACAGCAATACTCGGAACCGTTTCGCTTTGTACAAATGAATGAAAAGTGTTGAATAGAAATGTTAGTGTCAAATAGCAATACTTGAAAGTACTTCACTGTATGCAAACAAATGATTTATCGTAAATAGAATTATTAGTTTTTATCATTAAGGGTTTTCAGACTATTGTCTTCATCTTTATTGTTATTTCTACCACGTTTCGGCCGATATATCCTCTGGCCTTCTTCATGAGTTTGTCGAACTCGGGAACCTTCATGGAACTTCGAACTACGTCCTTTATTGAATCCACAGGGGTCGCCTGTTCTGATTCCGTTAGCCATAACCGGGTACAATTATTTAGTATTCTGTATTGTTGCTCGCCAGTAGTAAAGTTATAGGCGTTGGTTCCCTAAGCTTCTAAGGAGACAATCGTCAAGTGGTTGCAGGTTCAATCCTGGCGACAGCCGATTGGCCAAAGGGTTAAGATTAGGGTTACTATGTTGAGGTTTTGAGGGAGTTCAGCAAGAGATTCCGTCGGAAGAGGCCAGCACTCTTCAAATCGGCTCAGTGACATTTCCACCAGGACAATGCACCAGTCCACAACTCCATCCTTGTCACTGACAATTTGACCAAGATGGGCATCAAGACAGTTTCTCAGCCTCCCTATAGTCCAGAGCTTGCTCCCCGTGACTTTTGGTTATTCCCTAAGCTCAGAGGCTGTCGTTATGAGACGATTGAGGAGATGAAAGAGGCTGTGACGAAGGTCATTGACACGCTCACACAAGAGGACCTCCATGGGGACTTCCAGAAGTTGTTGGAATGGTACAACAAGTGCATTGCAGCCGGAGGAGATTCCTTCGAAGGGGACTAGAGTTTCATGTGTGTACTATCAATAAAAGTGCCCATATGAAAAAAACTGGAAACTTATTTAATGATCTTCGTAGATAGATTGATAGATAAGAACAGATTGAGATAGATAGATAGATAGATAGATAGATAGATAGATTCCAAAAGTATCGACACCAAAACTGGATTTACCAAGGCAGAAATGAACCACAAATGAAACATTAATTTTCTTCTGCACACATTTCAGCAAATTTTTCATCTGTTCCTTCCTTACTTTACCTGTCTGTAATATCTAGATTATTAAGTGTGCTCCCTGATAAGATTCAAAGTCATTTTTGTCCAGGATCAAAGTATAGTAACTGTACTCACAGATATCTGAATATATTTCAGTGGCTCTCCTTTGAAGTTAACTACATGGTATCCCAAGTGTCGATATGAATATACATAAAACTTTTTGCAGTCAGGTCAGGATTTTGGCTTATTTTACTGCTTGATTTAAAATTGAAATTTGGGGGATTCGAGGACAGATTATTTGTATTTGCGGGGAAGACCTTTTTATTTGGAGTCGAAATTAAAATTAAGAAAGCCACGAGCAAATTTATTGTACAAAAGGAATTCGATTGAATTTTAACAAGAGAATTAATAAGACTTTTTAAATGCCTAGGGAATCAATTATTTTTTGTTGTGAAAGACTTTTTTTCTTCCTTGACAAAACGATTTGCAATTACTGACATCAGCTTTAATGTTTAGAGAATCAGGGTCAAAGGAAGCGACATTTAAATTCAGCGTTTTTTTCATATTTATATGTATATACCTACCTACTTACCCACCTACCTTGGTATCCGGCCATCTGTTTATCTCAACAGGTTGAGATAGATAGATAGATAGATAGATAGATAGATAGATAGATTGAATTTAATGAATTATAGAGAGATGAATTTGGTATAAGTTAGAACAAACTGAAGGGCGCCAACGAGATCACAATATTTTTATAGTTTTGTTTCATTCTCCACTTGGTTATTGCAGTGAGTTCGTGACAGAAACAAACAGATAGATAGATAGATAGATATGCACAGACACAGACACAGACGTATTTATAATGATAAATATATATTAGATATATATATATTTAATTCATAGAATTTAGACTGCGACTCCTGGGTTTCATGAAGTTTTTGGCAAAACAACAATCATCGGGCAGTTAAGAAAATGAAATCCAGGGGTCACAGTCTAAATTCCATTAATTATATATATATATATATCGTCAATTCCTGCTGAGAGCATGTAGTTCCCTACTACTCTCGCCATCTGTCTCTATTGTCCATTGCTCCTGACCGGTCTTCTAGACGGCATCCAGCTTCCAGACAAAGTAGTTTTTTGGCTAATCGACTAGCACTGGTATGCCTATGTAAAAGAATTCATTAGAGAACGTCGGTAATGTGTTTTTGTTTACTTCTCCCGCAGTGTTCGTCTCACTTATATGGTTTGGAAGATGAGATGTAAGTGGTCGTATAACTGCCGTTTTGAGGAATGCTCCTTCGGTAATTAGTTCAAAGTAACAAATAGTATTCATGAGTAATTCCCATCTAGCTTTTTCTCCATACGTTTTGGCTGAATCCAGCTGGTGCATCCATACAGTAGTACCGACCCAGCTGCAGCAAGAAAAATTCCCATCCTAGATCAGACTTCCATGTGGTCGAACCTGTCAATAGTACTTCATGCCTTTCCTATGTGTATGTTAACATTATTTTCTGTTGATGAGATATTGCTACCAAGATATGTGGTCATTAACCAGTCCATACCAGTCCATGCCTTTCGAATATTTGTTGACATCGCTTTCAGTAGATGAGATAATCCTGTAGTCTCCTAAATTCAGAGACTCGGCATTTAAAATAGATATGGATCTTTCTTGTTTAAAATGCATAAGTCTGTTCATATCTATCAATCAGAAGCTGTTCAAATCTTCATATCTCGAAAATCTATATCCTGGAATTAAACTTGCCTTGCTTCAAGATATATATATATATGGAGGTATTAACAATGTTTACCCTCGTAGGAAATAGAGACGACGGCCCTAGTTCGATTCCTCGACGGGGGTGTTTGCATTTCACAAAGGGCTGATACTCTTGGGAAAGGTATAAATCCAATTATTTTGCCTTCAGTAATGGGTCGGACAGACTGGGCCCTTTAACCTTGCTATGGCAACCAGTCTTAGAAAAGGAAAACACCGAACGTAATTACGTTAAACTACCATTAAGAAACTGACCTTGTGTCACATCCTGCCCATACCGAGGAGTTGGACATATATATATATATATATATATATAAACAGAGAGAAAGGCAGAGGGAGAAAGGAAGAGATTTCTTTTATTCTATCAAAAGCCAGCAGGTGGAAAATGTGAGAAATTTCAACACTGAAAGGCCACACTAAATAGATTGATATAGGAAAAAAAAATTAAAAAAAGATTGGCATTTGCTAAAAAAAAAACCAAAAAAACAACAAAATTAAAAAATAATTTTCCACTTTACGAACGAAGAATGCTGTCGAGTGGGAAATTTTTAGACATACGTTTTCTGGTTTACCAACTTCTTTATATATAACTAGTGGTTTTAGATGGTTCTTATCTTCCCTAAGTGTACTAGTCCAAAAGGGAACGTTAAACGTGACTTATGTTCAAATTCGCTTCCTATAATGTTGCAATCTAGCACATTAACCTCTACACCACGGAAAATCTCACCCTCTCTATTTCATTATCAAGTAAAATCTGCCGGTTCCCCAATTTGTTTAACTATCCTTTGAAAAAGGCAGGAATCCATCTGTTCTTTTCCCAGCTTTGGTTGAATAGCAGGCTAGACTAGGTTCTTTAGATTTGGCAAGGTAAACAGTCTAGAAGGAAAACTCCCACTTACACACATATATATATATATATATATATAGTCATCCACAGACAGATCTGTTTCGTTCTATCAGAACTCATCAGTGTGGCCAGACAGTATCATCCCGTAGCTGGGATCGAAACCCGGTTGACTCAAACGTCAAACCAAAGCTTCTAACCATTCAGCCACGAGGAGATATTAGCTGCGAAGTAAATTTTAAACGGTTATGAATCACAATTACTATTGTTTACATACATCCGTTCAACGGTAGCCGAGACCTCAATTCAACTACGAAGAGGCTTGCAATAGACGCTAATGGCAACACGATTACTTCTTCGCCAGAGAACTCAACCCCACGGGGGTAGGGGAGTATATATCTCTATAGTCATACACAGACAGATCTGTTTCGTTCTATCAGAACTCATCAGTGTGGCTAGACACGCACATATACACTTCTTTATATATATATATAAAAAGAAGTGTATATTTGCGTGTGTGTGTGTGTGTGTGTGTGTGTGAATCCATTCAACATTCATAAGTACCCACATAAATATATACCCAGTGCAATGACGCATACGGTATTTGTCACACGCCCCACCAAACGGGTGAGTGTGGCACAAGGCCTATTTAAGTTGGGTCTTGGCACAGGGACGTATCCTAGACACGCCAAGCATTCTCAAAAATTCCTCGGACCCCGTCGGCATTCCTTGAAAAATGAGCGTCCTAGGTGCCAGTCGATAAACCTAGCCCCTCCGAGGAGTGTTAGAGTGTGGGGAACAGCCACCTGAGGAATAAGTCAGTCTTGGTTGCAAGTGTACCGATCCAGTAGATGGGGCACACTTCAGCCGGCTTCAGCGCAACGGCACGGATCTGGTCGGGTGTGTCTGGATACCGTCGTCAGTCAAGGCTGCTGTTGCGGGTGCCGAGGAGGCCTAGTGTTCGCGTCACGCGGCCCAGACTGAATTATTCCTCAAGCCTCAGTTGACAAGTTCATCATCATCATCATCATCATCATGTCATGCCGCTGGCACGGATATCCCTGACCCTCTCTCGCCACTTTCCCCTATCATTCATCGCCTCTGGTATGTCTTCAGGGCTACATTCCGTATCCTCACATAGCTGCTGAATATATATTCGAGCTGGTCGTCCTGCTTTTGCGCGGCCATACGTGGGGGTCCATAGGAGTACATCACTTATGAGCTCGTCCATGCTTCTCCAGCAGTATCCTGCATGTCTGGTTTGTCTAACTTGCATAGTTTTCGTGATTGGAGCCAGGTGGCCGTATAGTTGATGCATTGTGGGGTGTTGCTGCCAAGACTTGTTCAATATTGCTTGCAGCAGTCTTGTGTAATTGCCGTCTAGCTTCTTCTCCAGCCGTTTGGTTAGCGTCCAAGTAGTGCATCCATACAGAAGTACCGATACGACCGCTGCCTGGAAGAAACTGCGTTTCCTTTTATCGGTCAGGTCTGATTTCCATATGATCGATAGTCTATCGATAGCTGTCCATGCCTTCGTTAGTCGCGTGTCGATGTCCTTTTCAGTTGATGAGACGCTGCTTCCTAGGTAGGTGAATTTGTCTACTAGTGTCATAACAAGGTTAAAAGAACAACTGCCCGACTATTTACCCATAGTTGAAGTTAAAACAACAAACGATGGTTGATATGCCTGAAAACCAAACCAATGGGTTCCTATCTATATGTATATATCAATGTATCTGCCAGTTAGTTTGTTCATGTCTATCCATATCTATCTATCTATCTATCTATCTATCTAGTCTGTCGATTCATTCATCTATCTATCTCAGTTTGTTCCTAACACTCCATTTACCTATGGATCTACCGCTCTGATTGTCTGTTTGTGTCAGTCTGCTCATCTATTCAGTTCTATTTAGATTTATCTGTGAATCAATCGATGTATTACTGACATAGTTGTCTATGGATCACCAAACAGGGATCGATCCTATTACACTAGATCTAATCCGCGGGGCAGTCTTCCTAGATACCGCTTGAACGCACGAACTTAGTCTTAAACCACCGACCTAAGCACACACCTACGTACACTAACTCACCCTCACCCTCACACACACACACACGCACACACATGCATACACAAAAGGAGGACCCTAATCCAACGGCCAACCCAACCGTCATAGTCCTGGGCCCTGTTCAACTATTGATTGCTTCTTGGATTATATGGTTATATTATATATGATCATATATGATATAGAAGGATCATTAAATAAGTTTCCAGACTTTTTTCGTATGGGTACTTTTATTGATAGTACACACATGAAACTCTAGTCCCCTTCGAAGTAATTTCCTCCGGCTGCAATGCACTTGTTGTACTGTTCCAACAACTTCTGGAAGACCCCATGGAAGTCCTCTTGTGTGAGCGTGTCAATGACCTTCGTCACAGCCTCTTTCATCTCCTCAATTGTCTCATAATGACAGCCTCTGAGATTAGGGAATAACCAAAAGTCACAGGGAGCAAGCTCTGGACTATAGGGAGGCAGAGGAACTGTCTTGGTGCCCATCTTTGTCAAATAGTCAGTGACAAGGATGGAGTTGTGGACTGGTGCATTGTCCTGGTGGAAATGTCACTGATCTGATTTGAAGAGTGCTGGCCTCTTCCGACGGAATCTCTTGCTGAACTCCCTTAAAACCTCAACATAGTAACCCTAACCCTTTGGCCAATCAACTCTGGCGTATTGACTTCCTTACTCTTCCCATACCTTTCATCATCCTTCACAGACTCCCTGTTTTCCTTGCATCTCTTATGCCACTCAAAAACCCATGTTCGATTCATGCAAGATGCTCCAAAAGCAGTCTGAAGAATTCCATACGTTTCTATGGTAACATTTTTTCCAAGTTTAAAACAGAATCTTATTGCATATCGTTCTTCTAAAGTGTCCTCACGTCCAGATTGCATTTTTGAAATTCACCAGTAGTGACAATCAGGCTTTAGTAGGGTGTATTCCAGTTGCTGCTGTAGCTGTTTGTTAGAACTTGAAATCATAAAAATTGGTCTGTCATCTCATAAGATGTATAGCAATAACACAGAGAATTTTCAAGAGTCTACGACAATTTTAAATGCCTGTACAAAAAATGTCTGGAAACATATTGAATACACCACGTATTATAAAATGTTTATATTATATCATATTATATTATATATTTGTATGATATTATATTATATTATAACATATGATTATATATGATGCTATACTTTGTGATATCATATATTATATTATATTATATTACTATATGATATTATATGTCATTATATGATATATAATATATTATTAAATGATATGATGTTATCTTGTATGATTATATGATATTGTATCAAGTGATTATATTTTGTAATGTTATACTATATACTCCAGCTATGAGTTAAACAGCATCACTGTTTTATTCGAAAAGAATGGCTTTAAATAACCAAGAAAGGTTGATATGCCATTAAACAAAGAAACCAAAGAACCCAAAATATACATCTACACATTCATATATATACGCTTACACTTATTTGTATATGAAATCATTATCATCATCATCATATCGTGCCATCAGCACGGATATCCCTGACCCTCTCTCGCCACACCTCCCTATCGCTCATCGCTTCTGGTAGGTCCTCAGAGCTACATCCCATATCCTCTCCGAGTTACTGAATGTAAGTTCAAACTAGTCGCCCTGCCTTTGTGAAGGGGTCCATAGGAGTACATCACTTATGAGCTCGTCCCTACTTCTCCTGCAGTATCCTGCATGTCTGGTTCGTCTAACTTTGATAGTTTTCGTGATGGGTGGTCGGTGGCCGTATAGCTGCTGCTTGGTGGGGTGTTGCCTCCTGGACTTGTTCCATATTGCTCGCAGCATTCTTGTGTAGTTGTCGTCAAGCTCTTTTTTTCCATCCGTTTCGTTAGAGTCGATGTAGTGCATCCCTACAGCAGTATCGACACGACTGCTGCTTAGAAAAAACAGCGTTTCATTTTATCGGTCAGGTCTGACTTCCATATGACCGATAGGCTATTGATAGCTGTTCATGCCTTTGCTAGTCGATGTCTGTCTCGCTTGATGAGACATTGCTTCTTTGGTAGGTGAACTTTTCAACTAGTTTCAGAGTACTTGCGCCTAAATATGTATAAAAGCTGAAGAGCTTATAGCGTCACAAGAAAAAAATTTGATAAAAGGATTCTGATGAGATCAAATCGACGTATCGACGTTTGACCGTGAGAATGATCAAAGATGGAGTGACACCAACGCAGCCCAGCAGCCCATCCATGGGTCACAACAAATCTTTGGTATAACTTCTAACTGCTCCCCTAAATATATGAGGTGCTGACTTCCAGAAAATAAAACAGCTTTTCCCGTGTGAACCTGGAGAAATATGCATATTATAGCACCTAAGGAGCAGAAGATATCCCACAGAAACTATTACGTGCCCGGGAGGTTCCCGTGGTGTAATTGTTATCGTCGTAGGAAATGGACACGGCGACTCGAGTTCAAATCCTGGACGAGACTGATTGCATTTCACATAGTACTAATACCCTTGGGAAAGGTATGAATCCAATTATTCTCCCTACAGCTATGGGTAAATAGTAGGACAGACTGTGTTCTTCAGCCTAGGTGAGGCAACTAGTCTAGGAGAAGGAAAACTCTGATTTCAAACCTGTCAAACTCCGCTTAAAAATTGACCATGTGTCATATCCTGCCCGAGCGGAGGGGTTGGTAAATAGGATCCCACAGAAACTATTACGAACGCCGACCATGCAGTGATATAGCGCTTCTGAAAATTACACCTACCCAAGGCAAATTCCTGCTACATTGCCAGGAGCAGGCAGAAGGAGGCATTGTCTTCCACGTGAATGCAGACAAAACGGGGTGCATATGTTTTAATCGAGAAGGAGATATATCCACTCTAAGTGACAGTTCCCTGAAATTAGTAGAGAAGTTCACGTACCTCGGCAACATCGTCTTATCTATCTAAAGTGATATCAGTATGCGTCTATCGAAGGTGTGGATTGCTATCGATAGACTATCAACCATATAAAAGTCTATCCGATAAATGAAAAAGAGATTTCTTCCAATCAATTCTTATATAACATATCCATTATACAGATATGTGAAATATACGGAGATGTAAAATGTTCAGATGCATAGGAATCCCAAAACACTGACGACTTTTTTTAATTCAGGTACGAAACGTTTATTAACTTTTTTTTTACTTTTAGTTTTTTTTCGACACGAGGAGAGAGACGCACAATTTTTACTATGCTGACTGTTCCATCGGACCCAACAACGCGCGGCGCATCCCGTAGACCCAAACTGGACCGGCTCAAAAATCAACTCACTTCGTCCAGCGACGGATCTCAACTAACTGCTTTTTTTCAAAATCACCAAAATTCCCAGCCCATTGCTTCCGGGCATGACGTCATTCGCACCCCAGTCGCATTTCCTATATGGGTTTTTTATTATGACATCTGTAATTATCACATCCTCCGCGCACGAGCGTGAACACCTGCGCTAAATGTGTGTACCTGCACGTGCACTAAGCCAAATAGTTCTAAGCCTAACTAAACCGAATGATAAGATAAAACCAACGAAAAATGATAATGTAAAAAAAGTCATTCCGCAATTATATAACAGTTGTAGCAATACTACTGTACGGATGCACCACATGGACGCTGACAAAACGTGGAGAGAAAAAGTAATGCTACCAGCTATATTGAACAAATCCTGGAAGCAACACTTCATGAAATAACAGCTGTACGGCGACTTACCTCCCATCTCTAAAACTATTCAAATAAGACGAACAAGACATGCGGGACACTCTGGGAGAAGCAAGGACGAACTCATCAGTGTCGTTCTCCTCTGGACCCTTCACATAGACGTGCCAGTGTTGACCGACCAACAAGAACTTAGTTACAACAGCTCTGTGCAGACACAGTATGTAGTTTCGAAGAGCTGCCGGGAGCGATGGATGATAGGGACCAAAGGAGGGAAAGAATCAGGGAAATCCGTGCCAGAAGCTCGACTTGATGATGTTGATGATAATGTATGCACGTAAAACTTGATCTCCATAAACCTGTCTTAACTTTCTTTTGTCGTATAGCCCTGAAAGTAGACGCAAAATTTAATTGCATAACGCTGCTCAATATTCTTGTGTTCCATTTTCGTGATGCCTTTAAGCAAACACACTTGCAATAATCCCAGTTTACTTAACTGAAAATGAATTCTGAGAAGCAAACACCAAATGAAAGTTTTCACACGTGTTAAAGGTAAATATTGATCATTTATTTTTTAATTAAGGTTTGCCAAACAGAACAAAAAAAAATCAACTTGATTCCTTTTAAGATAAACCATATATACATATATATAGGCTAGGTTTTTTAGTTTAAAGGCATATCAACCTTCGTGAGTAATTTAATGTCAAAACAATCTTTGTAGAAGAACAGCAGCGATGCTATTTAATCCGTAGCTGAGGGTATAAGTGGGTTCATGCCTTTACCATGAGTATTTGACTGAAAGCGAAAGTAAGAGCTTGACCAGAGTTCGAATTCGCAGTCCATTTCTTAAATCCTTACGCTGTGTAGACTCACACACACACACACACACACACACGAGGGTCATTCTATAAATAAGGAGATTTATTTGATAAAACTAAATAATTTTTCTGTGTAAACTTAGCATGATTTGGAGTTGGTTTATCATAATTTTTTCAATATCATAAAAATGTTTGTTTTCTTGCTATTCAAAATAGTAGAGAATCAAGCAGAGAAGTACTCCAGTCTTAAACAGAGGTCTGTCATCAAATTTTTGATAGTTAAGAAGTGCAAACCATGTGAAATTTTCAGAAGAATGTGTGATGTGTACAGATATACAGTTAAACACCAAATGGACGTTAATCTTTTTACTTTATTTAATGCAGACCAGAGGTTTACTTGGTCAAAAACGTGGTGCGATAAACAACAACTAAGGAAGGCAGTAATTCCTGGGGAGACGGTTACAAGACTCAACATTCCTATCCGAGGTCGCGGTTAATCACCTGAAGAAGGCCAGAGGTGAAATTTGGCCGAAACGTAGTGAAAAGAAACAACAAAAAAAACTTCCAAGATGAGGACAAAATGTCCGCAATAAATTTTTAAAAAAATTAATTCTCAGATTAAGAAGCCTCATTGTACCATAGCCATGATATGCCTATGTGTGAAACGTACATCGAATGTCCATAAAGATAGAACATAGGAATCTCGAAATTCGAAAAACACGTAACGATTTCTCAGTTCAGGTACGAAACCTTTTATTACCTTTGAGTTAATGGTTTCGACATAAGGAAGAGAGATACACATTCTTTCTATTCTGGCTTTTTCATCTGCCCCCCCCCACCCAACATGTGTGGCACCCGCCACAAAGGTCTCCGCGAGCAAGCGAAAACCAACTGTCTACCTCCGAGGCAGGTCTCATCTCAACTCGTCTGGTGTCTAGTCTCAACTCATTGACTTTTTCAAAATCCCAAAATCCTCCGCGCGCTTCCGGTGCGTGACGTCATTCGCACTCGCTAGCCTCCGTTTCCCATATCGGGCTATTGTGACATCTCTGAGTGACACGCCCGCTCTGTGCGCGCGCCCGTAAACACCTGTGTTAATGTTGCACCTAACTAACCCATGTGCCGAGCCGAAAGGTTCTCAGCCTAACTAAACCCAAAGGCATAAACCGAAATCCCTTGGCCATTATATTACATCATCTCAAAAGAATTCCCAAATAGACGGTTGTAACATTGCACAGTACAGTTTCAATAGACGTTCGTACTACTACAACTACTACTACTCATAGATATTTGCAGCACCAGGTGAGGAATAGATTTATGTGGGTAGTGTCAGTCGGACCTCGTGATAACCTCCACGTAGGCAAAAGTGACGAATACACAAAAACCCCGTCTTGGTTCGCTAATACAAAAGTTTATTCACTACTACACTTTTTAGTAGTTGTTGGGAAGAGAGAAACGGCATATGAAAACGAGAAACGAAATGTCGTGAGGATAAAGAAAGCAGAAACAGACTTTGAATTTTCTTTCACGTTTTCTATTTATAGTGGAAATACATGCTTCCCCGCGGGGTCTGTCCAACCAGGTTTATGTCTGGGTGTAAGACCCCTTTTCAGAGCTCACCCCAAAATGGGTGCCCCTACTTTCCACTGTCTTCGCATCGTCGTGTCTGGTGTCCATCTAACTGTCTTTAATTTGTCGTGGCTGGTGTTCAACTCACGCCTTTACCTCGTCGATCTCTGAGCTAAATCCTTTTTTTGTTTTCTATCCTGTGCCCACTCTTAACGGCTTTTCAGTTTGAGAATCCTTCAGCCAATCAGATCTCGTCGATTCGCTGCTATACGTGATATGCTTGCTGCTTTGATGATCTGGACTTCGGGAACCTACCTTTCTGCCAATCATTCGTTTCTTCTTTTTCTATCTTTCTTTTCCACCGTCTCGTGGTGGACCAGTATATCTCGCTCAGAAACAATTCCCAATCAACCGGAGTCCCTAATTTTTTTACGCGGAGAAAAATGCTTTAGTCAAAATACTGTTAAGAAGTGGGCAAAATACGGGCTTAGTGTTGTATATTGACCTTCGACCCGGCTAAACATGCCATTCCAAAGACGGCGGAAGTGACACATTCCGATGGCCGTTATGGGAAGAAATCGCGTAGACGGGCTTGGCTGACAATATGGGACAAGGTAAAATCCCATGGTACAGTCATAGACTGATGCACCGGAAGAGAGTGAACTGTGAACTGCATGATAGCTATTTCCGCTCGATGACAATCAAACATGCCATTCCAATGACAGCGGAAGTGGCACATCTCGATGGCCAGTTATGGGGAGATATTGAGTGGGCGATGGAACTATTATATAACTCGGTGAAGACAGGAAGTCAGGGAGTTTTAGAGACCTGACCCGTTGGTGACAAGATGCGGTAAAGGAAGGCTGCACCCAGCAGAGTGGGCCGCCAGGCCTTTGGTTGAACAGCCCCGGGGAGCGGGAAAGAAACACTGATGGGCATAAGAGTGTGGGTCCATATGTTGCAGTTCTGTTCGGTCTCCAACTCCCTCTCACATACAACCCTTTCAAATAAAGTGAGAGGTATCATCATCATGTCGTGCGGCTAGCACGGATATCCCTGACCCTCTCTCTCCACGTCTCCCTATCATTCATCGCCTCTGGTAGGTCTTCAGGGTTACATCCCGTATCATCACATAGCTGCTAACACTGTGTCGCTCGTCGTCTTTACAGTGTCGTTATGATTTCGCTGGCATATGTGTTTGTATGGTTGGTCATGGCCATACAACACTTGTAACAATCAACCTGAGCCAAAAAATCAGTTCGTGGAGGGGAAACATTCACTCTCCACTAAAAAAAAAAATTCAAGATGCAACAAGTCAGTAAATAAAATCGTTCAAATACTTTTTGAGATATGGAAGGACTCATAACTAATTTTTTTTTTTTGAGGAGGGGTGTCCTGGTGGTGTAATGGTTAACGTGCTGGACAGCGGAATCGCAGTACGCAAGTTCGTACTCCAGTCGCGCTATTACATTCACTTTCGGGAAAATACCCTTGGGAAAGGTATGAACCCCCTTATCCTCCCAGCTATGGGTTAAATAGTACCTCTACTGTTCTTCTATGAGAATGGCTTTAGCATTGAATAACCTACAGAGGTTGATATGCCATTAACCAAACCAAACCAACCAACCATCTTTTCTTTGAAAGAGGAGCAACTGTAAACGGGGTTTCCTATTATCAAGCATTGTTCACCTTATTCATTGAATGCTTGCTTGTTTGTATTTTGTGACATATCAACCTTTGTAGGTTATTTAATGCCGAATCCACTTTTATATAAATAAACAGTTCTATTTTAGACAATTCATTTTGGCATAAGTACACAGTTTTATTGTCAAAAACATTTCTACTTCAAACTATTCAGTTTAGTCAAACAGTTCTAATTCAAACAATTCAGTTTAGTATGAGTACAGTATCAATGCATTACTAGATCTTCACCATCTGATTGTTTAGTGTCATATCCAGGACGCTTGTTGGGGGCGTTTTGCTCGTCTGCAGAGAAGCAATCGGTGTCTTCTACAGCTCCAGCCGACAGGGCAAATTTATTTAATGATCCTCGTATATATATATATATATATATATATAATGGTGGAAATAAGCATAAGACACCCCATTAAATTATTAATAATTTTCTTATTACTGCACAAATTCCTCTGAAAATCTTTGTGTGCTACCTAGATCCGATGGGTATTAATATACATATTCGATTTTATAACAACTTTCCACCGGAAAAATGTTATTAAAAATATACGTTTTCGAGGGTGGAAATAAGTATAAAACAGTTTTGAAAATTTGTATTTAACAGCAAAATTGTATAAAATTCAATATTTAGTTATACTCTTTTCGTTCACCAGATGGAGACACGGAATACTTCGACATTGTTGCAGGAGTACTACAAGGAGACACACTAGCCCCATACCTCTTTATCATCTGTCTAGACTACGTGCTTAGAACTTCGATCGACAAAATCAGAGAAAATGGCTTCGAACTGACAAAGAAAAGAAGCAAAAAGTACCCCGCAAAAACAATCACAGACGCCGACTACGCTGATGACTTAGCGTTACTGGCAAATACGCCTAATCAAGCAGAGACACTACTGCATAGTTTGGAACGAGCTGCAGCAGGCATTGGCCTTCATGTCAATGCACACAAAACTGAATATATGTGTTACAACCAAACGGGCAACATTACCACTCTAGACGGAGCCTCTCTGAGGCTAGTGGACAAATTCACCTATTTAGGAAGTAGCGTCTCATCAACAGAAAACGACATCGACACACGACTGACGAAAGCATGGACGGCTATAGATAGGCTCTCAATCATATGGAAATCAGACCTGACCGATGAAATGAAGCGCAGTTTCTTCCAGGCAGCGGGTTGTATCGATACTGCTATATGGATGCACTACATGGACGCTAACCAAACGGCAGGAGAAGAAACTTGACGGCAACTACACAAGAATGTTGAGAGCAATATTGAACAAGTCCTGGCGACAACACCCCACGAGACGCCAACTGTACGGCCACTTGCCTCCCATCACGAAAACTATGCAGGTTAGACGAGCCAGACACGCCGGACACTGCTGGAGAACCAAGGACGAGCTCTAAGTGACGTACTCCTATGGACCCCCACATATGGCCAAGCAAAAGCAGGAC
Organism: Sepioteuthis lessoniana; assembly: GCA_963585895.1. Taxonomy (NCBI): domain Eukaryota; kingdom Metazoa; phylum Mollusca; class Cephalopoda; order Myopsida; family Loliginidae; genus Sepioteuthis; species Sepioteuthis lessoniana. The sequence goes on from OY757927.1 coordinate 8,025,474, forward strand.
GACCAGCCCGAACTTACATACAGCAGCTATGTGAGGACACAGGATGTAACCCAGAAGACCTGCCGGAGGCGATGAATGATAGGGAGAAGTGGCGAGAGAGGGTCAAGGATATCCGTGCTGGCGGCACGACATGATGATGATGATGATGAGTTATTCTCTTTTAATTGTAATACTTCAACACACTTGTTTTGGATTGAATCAATAAATTTTCTGAGATTTTCGGATGGAATTTCATTCCAATACTGTTTAAATCAAGATTTTAAAGTTTCTCTATCTTCAAACTGGCGTTTATTTTTGTATACTCTTCTTGGCAAAATTCCTCACAAATTTTCTATTGGATTTAAATCTAGAGATTTAGTGGGCGAGTCCAAATTTCCATATTTTTTGTTTTAAACCAGTCTTTCGTAAGCTTAGAAGTGTGTATGGCTGCCTTGTCCTGGCATTATTGGTGTCTAGACGATTCATAAATGGGAAAAGACTTTCTTTCAACACATTGATATATCGAGCAGAGTTTTGTTTCCTTTCCATCACAACTAAATCAGCCTTTCCAGACGCTGAAAAAGCTCCCCAATCCATAACAGATCTTCCACCAAATGGTCTTTTTGAAAACAACTGCTTCTCCTTTCTTAAATCATGCCAAGAACACTAAGAGCTGCAAGAACATACAAATTAAACTTTTTTCTCATCAGAAAACACCACGGATTTCTATTTCTCCTTTGTCCATGTTACCTTTTTCTTTGCCCAATCTACGTGTATCTTCTTGTGTTTAGCAGTTAAAGCAAGGACTGTCTTCCTGTTTCGATATACGAGATTTGGTGACTCAACGAGAAGTTGACGAACTCTTCTTGGAGTGATGGGTAAATTCTGAGATTTTTGTAGATCTCTTGAGCTTGATTGTTCTTTAGAAGTTTCTCGAAAAAGTCGACGTCAAGCTGCATTTGTAATTTTAGTTGGACAACCTGGACTTTTTCCAGTGCCATACCATTCAGGGTCCTTTAGATAATTTCTCACAAGTGTTCGGGTCCTCGATAGTTGTTTTACAATGAAGCTTATAGATTTTCCGTCTAGTTTATTGGCAGAAATTTGCATTTTTTTTTTTCATTTTCATTAAAGAGGGGGTTCCTAGACATTTTGTAGTAACAAGGACTCACTTGGCTTAAAATCATGATAAGAGTCTTTTTTTATAATCTGCATATGCGCTTATTCTTCCTTTGGCATTCTGAAGTAAACTAGATATGCAATTTTTCAAAACTGTCTAATAATTTTTTCCACCCTCAAAAACGAAATTTTGTAAACATTTTTTGGTGGAAAGTTGTTATTAAATCGGTTTGGTTTGGTTTCTTTGTTTTACGGCATATCAACCTTTGTAGGTTATTCAATGCCAAAGCCATTCCCCTAGAAGAAAATTAGTGGTACTATTTAACCCTGGGAGGATAAGGGGGCTCATACCTTTCCCAAGGGTATTTGCCCGAAAGTAAACGTAATAGCGCGACTGGAGTACGAACTCACTTACTACGATTCCGCACTCCATCGCTTCATGCATTACACCACGAGGACACCCCCCTTATAAAATTGAATATGTATATTAATATATATCGGATCTAGGTAACACATACAAATTTTCAGAAGAATTTGTGCAATAACAATATATATATATATATATATATATATATATATATATATATATATATCAGTATCTTAAAACATATACTAGCTATTCTGTCCACGCCAAAAGAGACACACGCTTATATACTTAAGATATATGATAGAAGATGAAAACATGGCTGCTTTCTCACTTCCTTCCGGTTGATACTCAACCTTTGAGTTCTTTTTCCCGCCTAATTAAACTATGTAACCGCCATGTTCCCACATTCTTGATGGCAAGCCCGCAAGATTATTCACACGATTTGCACGTGAGGAAATACAAGAGACAATGGTGGTGGGGAGGGGAAAGGGAAGGGGAGAAAATAGCATCAGAAAAAGACAGGAATAATTAAATCTTAAAACATGCTAAGTAAAAAAGACAAAAAAAAATCTATGATCGTGTAGAAAAATGAAAATATTTGTACCCAGCCACTTCGACATACACACCCGTCATTTTTATATTAAATTTAGGTATTTAAAAATC
>OY757927.1:8030101-8170104 GCA_963585895.1 Sepioteuthis lessoniana
GTGTATTCTGCAACCTCACCCTGCTGTGCCAAATATGACTTCAAGTATTCCAATATAACACGAATAATTAGCAAGTAATAATATTCTTTCAAGTAACTAATTATAATAATAATCCTTAGTAAACAATCATAGGTTCAAGAAACAATTCTTAATACAAATAATTCAGCTATATATTAGGCATCACTTCTATGATATCAAGTATTCCTATCAAATACAAATAATTTGCACAGTTATATGGTTTCTAGTATTTCTATCTAATACAAATAATTTGCACACAGTTATATGATATCAAGTATTCCTATCTAATACAAATAATTTGCACACAGTTATATAATATCAAGTATTCCTATTTAATACAAATAATTTTCACACAGTTCTGTGATATCAAGTATTCCTATCGGATAATATGACTTTTTAAACAGATCTATTTGTCCCATTGAAGGCGTACGGGTAAAAAACCTACAGGTGACATTACTATTTGTCGACTTTACCAAGGCCTTCGATTCCATTCACAAAAGAAAGATGGAACAAATCCTACTAGCATACGGCCTACCTAAAGAAACCGTAGCAGCAATTACGATTCTCTATAGAAACACCAAAGTGAAAGTACGTTCACCGGATGGAGACACAGAATACTTCGACATTGTTGCAGGAGTACTACAAGGAGACACGCTAGCCCCATACCTCTTTATCATCTGTCTAGATTACGTGCTTAGAACATCCATTGATAAAATCAAAGAAAACGGCTTCGAGCTGACAAAGAAAAGAGCAGAAGGTATCCCGCAAAAACAATTACCGACGCCGACTACGCCGATGACATAGCATTCTGGCAAATACACCCAACCAAACCGAAACACTACTGCATAGTTTGGAACAAGCCGCCACTGGCATGGGCCTCCATGCCAATGCGTACAAAACTGAATATATGTGCTATAACCAAACAGGCGACATTTCCAAACTAGAACCTCTCTGAAACTGGTAGACAAATTCACCTATCTAGGAAGCAGTGTCTCATCAACCGAAAAAGACATTGACACACGGCTAACGAAGGCATGGACAGCTAGCGATAGGCTATCGATCATATAGAAATCAGACCAGATGGATACAATGAAACGCAGTTTCTTCCAGGCAGCGGTCGTGTCGATACTGCTGTATGGATGCACCACTTGGACGCTAACTAAACGGCTGGAGAAGAAGCTAGACGGCAATTACACAAGACTGCTGCGAGAAATATTGAACAAGTCCTGGCAGCAACACCCCACAATGCACCAACTATACGGCCACCTGCCTCCCATCACGAAAACTATCCAAGTTAGACGAACCAGGCATGCAGGACACTGCTGGAGAAGCAGGGACGAGCCCATAAATGATGTACTCCTATGGACCCCCACATATGGCTGAGCAAAAGCAGGACGACCAGCTCGAATATATATTCAGCAGCTATGTGAGGATACGGAATGTAGCCCTGAAGACCTGCCAGAGGCGATGAACGATTGGGAGAAGTGGCGAGAGAGGGTCAGGGATATCCGTGCTAAAGGCACGATATGATGATGATGATGCTTATTTGTCCCAGAAATTGGACCAGAACAGGTATTACCGTTCTACGCCAGAGTGGACCTGGAAGTAATACTAATGAATGAGTCCTTCACATTCCCCAGAGTTTCAGAACTGAAGTCTTACCACTGAATGCAGTTTAGTGTAATACCAAGGACTCAGAAGAAAAAGGATTAAATTTAACAAATACAATATATATGTGTATATATATATATACATAGTTATCCAGAGACAGACAGTTTCGTTGTATCACAACTTTTCAGTGTGGCTAGACATGCAGAAGGCTTCAAGCTGGGATCAAAAACCGCCTAACTTTTCGCAAGACATGGCATCGAGCTGCCCAGCCATTTCGATGATATAAGTTACCTCAGGAATTATATCATATATATATATATATATATATAATGACTAGAAGTAAGGGAATTATATCTATTGCTTAATCAAGGGACCCTTCCGTTCAGTGCGCTTTCAATAAAATACCTCGGAATCATTTAAGAGGTAAAGATATTAATCACTGTGGGGCCGCAATTAAAAAATTTTTTTTTTAAATAATGCTATCCCTATAGCGAAATATATCGCTCAATCTAACTGTTAGTAGTTTTGATTTTTCTTCTTATTTTGCGTGTTTATTTGCTTAAATTTGAGTTGAAATTTCCTGTGTATACTTTTGGATATTTGTGATTAATGGAGACCTATCGAATTAGGTGCATCGAAAAGGAATAATCTTATATTGTAAAATAAATATTTGTAGTGTAAAATAAATACTTTTTTCCTCATTAGTTTATGTTCATATATATATATATATATACACACGCAAAAAACAAGATTTTAAAAAAATACAAAAATAAACGAAAAATAATGTCCCAGATTGATGAAAAAATAAAATATATTCAAATTTAAAGATGAAATGCAATGTTTTATAGACAAGATGGCGTTAAACAGGAACTCGGTTATTCGACAAACGCCCAGGCAGCGGATGCAGACGATCGCGTCCGAATGGCGGGAACCAGCGAAGAAATATGGCGAATGGGAGAAAACGAAACAAAAAATCGACGGAAAGCAAAAAGCCTTTAATTATCATTCAACACCAGCTTCCATTTATCGATGAAAATCTTTCTTTCCTATTCCTTTTTCTTTTCTTTTTCTTTTCCTTTTCCTTTTTTTTTTTCTTCTTTATTCAAAAGTTTGGAAGAGAATCTGCGCGCAAACCTAAAATCTTATTCTTTCTTGTGTTGATAATTTTGTTTCTCTGGGTGCGAATATAAATGTATTTGAAGGCGTGTAACCGTTTTGATAAGAAGATCATTTAATAAATAAGATGAAATATTGCCTAAAGAGTTGGCAATTGGAAGCACTGTTCCCAGTTGGACTGTTCTCACGGAAATCGAGTGGTTAGTCCTTTCATGTTCCCGAAGATAGTCAGGATCACCTTATTTACAGACCGCTGCTTCCGGAACTTTTTCAAAATGCTTGAGTCAGTATGTTTCCACTCCCGGGATTATTTTTTTAACTCAAGCAAATCTATATTTTGACCATTTGTAAATATTTTTGACTAAGATAAGCTTCTTCCTCCATATAACGCATTTTTCCGTAAATTTCACATGATTTGCACTTCGCAGCCACAAAATTTTTGATGACATATCTCTGTTCAAGTCTGGAGTACTCTGTTTGAGTTACCGCCATTTTGAATAGCCTGAAAAGAAATATTTTTGTGAAATTAAATATTTTTTTATCAAACCGATTCCAAACATTGGAAAAAATTCTGGGAAGAGAATTTTTTTTTTCAAAATAATTTCCCCTAGTTATTGAATGACCCACGAATTTTTATAAATTTTAACTCATTTAGATGAAACTTTACCACCCATTATTTTTGTCGATTTCTTTACTTTCATCTTGATTTGTAATTCTTTTCTTTTCTTTTCATTTTTTTTTTTTTTTTGTGTGTAAACCATTCGTGTTCGCAATAGATATGTGAAACGTTTAAAAAACACTAAGTAAAATCCTTTAGTCTTCACGCCATACAAATATAGCACTTTAAATGAAAACATAACAATTTCCCAGAGCTCTCTCATTAAAACAAATCTTGACTGAATGCACACAAGAAGCTCTTGTAAGACCTGAATACTATTTCAAAGATAATATAAAGAAGTTATTTGAAAATGTTAAAATCAGCAAAATAATCAATCTTAGAGCAATAAATATAAACAAAAAATTAAAAGATAGTTGCTCGATTGGGTTCTATGGCACATCAACCCTTGTAGGTTATTCAACGACAAATTGTGTTTATATATATACGAGGATCATTAGATAAGTTTCCAGACTTTTTTCGTATGGGCACTTTTATTGATAGTACACACATGAAACTTTAGTCCCCTTCGAACTAATCTCTTCCGGCTGCAATGCACTTTTTGTACCGTTCCAACAACTTCTGGAAGGCCCCATGAAAGTCCTCTTGTGTGAGCGTATCAATGACCTTCGTCACAGCCTCTTTCATATCCTCAATTGTCTCATAACGACAGCCTTTGAGCTAAGGGAATAAGCAAAAGTCACAGGGAGCAAGGTCTCGACTATAGGGAGGCAGAGGAATTGTCTTGATGCCCATCTTAGTCAAATAGTCTGTAACAAGGATGTAGTTGTGGACTGGTGCATTGTCCTGGTGGAAAGGCCACTGATCCGATTTGAAGAGTGCTGGCCTCTTCCCGACGGAATCTCTTCCTGAACTCCCTTAAAACCTCAGCATAGTAACCCTAACCCTAACCCTTTGGCCAATCAACTCTGGTGTACTGACTTCCTTACTCCTCCCACACCTCTCATCATCCCTCACAGACTCCGTACCTTCCTTGAATCTCTTATGCCACTCAAAAACTGATGCTCGATTCATGTAAGATGCTCCAAAAGCAGTCTGAAGAATTCTATACGTTTCTATGGTACCATTTTTTCCAAGTTTAAAACACAATCTTATTGTATATCGTTCTTCTAAAGTGTCCTCACGTCCAGATTGCATTTTTGAACTTCACCAGCTGTGACAATCAGGCTTTAGTAGGGTCTATTCCAATTGCTTCTGTAGCTATTTATTTGAAGGTGAAATCCGAAAAATTAGTCAGTCATCTCATAAGATGTATAGCAATAACGTAGCGAATTTTCAAGCGTCTACGACAATTTTAAATGCCTGTACAAAAAAGTCTTGAAACTTATTGAAGGCACCACGTATATACATATATATAATTTGTAAATGAATAGTTTGCTGATAAAATTTTTGAACGAGTCAGAGGTCATTATTTGGCCACAGTAAAATAGCTTTAATATTGCTATGTAACACTAATGATTTAATTCAACATCAGTCATTTGTTTGCACACATTTAAAAAATCAAACTTGTTCTTGTACTTGACTAGATAGAAACCTTATCGGCTTCTACCACTCCGGAAGTGTGAGGGGGTATCCATATCTCCTAGAGATCAAGGACTGGAGCCTCACCTTCAGACAGGTCAGTGTCATATATAAACAAAAAATTGAAAGATAGTTGCTCGATTGGGTTCTATCGCACATCAACTCTTGTAGGTTATTCAACGACAAATCGTGTTTATATAAAAACGAGGATCATTAAATAAGTTTCCAGTCTTTTTTCATATGGGCACTTTTATTGATAGTACACACATGAAACTCTAGTCCCCTTGTTCTTGTACTTGACCCATAGATAGAAGCCTTATCGGCTTATGCCACCCGGGACAGTGTGAAGGGGTATCCATATCTCCAACGGATCCAGGACTGGAGCCTCACCTTCAGATAGGTCAGTGTCATATCCCTGACACTCGTTGAGGAGGGAAACTCTTATCGGTCAGCAGAGACGCAGTCGGTGTATCGGGTCTGAAAGCAAAATTAAGAATATTCTCGTATATTAATAAACGACTCTATAAAAAAAAGATTAATTTATTTTTAACAAATGAACTACAAAGAAGATAGACACAAAACAGAAAATTTACTCAATATGGCCACCATTTTTTTTCAATCATTGTATCAACACGCTTTTGCAACGATTTGCATGCCTTCAAAATAAATTCTTCAGATATTTTATTCGATTACTCCTCAAGAACAGTCATAAGCGAACTAATATTTCGATGGAAGTTGCATTTGTTTTGTTTTCTTAATCGCCCCATATAGCGTAATCAAGTGGTTTACGGTCTGGGCTTAAACCTTGTTTAATTGCTGTCCTCACAGTTTTCTCGTGGACTTTCAGTTCATTAACTTGCTTTTTTATTGACGTCGCGGGGACCTTCTTAATCGCCTTTGTGAGAGCAGTTAAAAAGCTTTCTGTTTGTCTTTTGTTCAGTCCTCCCCTCCTCTTTTTCCATAAAAAGCTCTTTTTCTGTAAAAATTTAAAAAAATATTTCCTTTGAATACGATAGTTAAAGAAATTTTGGCTTGGTCTCGGCGTTAAGCAAATCATAGGTTCTTTGTCTTTTCTTTTCTTGCTCACGCATATTTAACTAAAAAAAAAAATGCTCGAATAATAGAGCTAATCACGAAAATTTAGATTTATCGCGTTTTTATTTTAGTTTATCTTATTTCATTCATTTTTTTTAATTCGACTAATCAGACTAAAAACAACGTTTTAAAGATTATTCTATACTTTGTTTTGCACTCTGTATTCCCAAGCCCCAGCCGACGGGGCTGAAAACATTAAAATAAACCTGCAAAACCAGACGATTTAGAAAGCCTATGTCTGTGCAGGAAAATCATCAACTAACCTTTTTATTGTGTCCCAACAATTTCTTGACAAGTAAAAATTATTCCACCAACAAACTTGTTGCAAAGAAATATACACAAAAAAGATTTGGCACCAAATAACCCAGAGAGGTTGATATGCCATAAAAGCAAATAACCAAACCAAAACAATTTTCCAAAGAATTAATTCTTCCGCAATTGGGTAATTGTTTTCCAAAGATTTACGTAGTAGTAAAAATAACTTGAACCTTATCAGCGGTCGGTATTACATCCTACATCTTGTCAAAAATGTTGATGCGTTCTTGGTGTTACGGTTAAACGTCGAGGAGAATGGACTAGGCGACTCGAGTTCAAATCCTAGACGAGACTGCGTTTCACTTCGTACTAATGATCTTGGGAAAGGTATGACTCCATCTTTGGGTTAAGGGGGTTCTTTAGCTTTTGTAATGCAACCAGTCTAGCAGAAGGAATATTCGAAATTCAAACCAGTTGAACTCTGTTTAAAATTGACCTTGTGTCACACATCCTGCCCGTAGCTGAGGGGCTTGGTAAATAGATATATCTGGAGTCAACTTAAAATATTGCATTTAAAGATTTTGTAAAAAAAGTAAGTACAAGGAAGAAGGTTAACAAGAAAGAAAGAAAGAAAGAAAGAAAGGAGGAAGCAGAAGCATTTAAAGATTTTGTAAAAAAATAAGTACGAGGAAGAAGGTTAAGAAGAAAGAAAGAAAGAAAGAAAGAAAGAAAGAAAGAAAGAAAGAAAGAAAGAAAGAAAAGAGGAAGCAGAAGCATTTAAAGGTTTTGTAAAAAAAAGTAAGCACGAGGAAGAAGGTTAAAAAGAAAGAAAGAAAGAAAAGAGGAAGCAGAAGGGAAAGCATTCCTGTACTGTCCACACCCAAGAAGGTTACTGTTGTTAGGGTGTAAATTAGCCAAACCTCAGAGTGCAACGGTTGGCCGCCAAAAAAACAAAAACAAAAAAAACAACCAAAAAACGAGTTAATGGGTGAGTGGTGGATAAGGCTAGGGGATTTCGTCCCGTTTCGTAACCAAGCAAACTTGCTCAAAGAATTCCTTTACAAACAATAACAAACGTTTCTTTTCTTTTTTTTGTTATTATTTATTTTCTGCTTTAGTTTAAATTTCGAACAAAGACGCTGAAGATCTCGTCTGATTCTTCGAGTCTACAAACATGGTACAATCGACAAAGAAGCCGAAGGAAAGATCGAATGGGAGGAAAGAGAAAAACAGGGAGAATATTAAATGGAAGTAAATTCAGGATTTTTTGTTTTGTTTTGTTGTTGTTGTTGCTTGGTGGGGGGTGGGGGGTCCTCTTTATTCATTTTCTTTCTTTTTCTCTTTTTCATTTTCTTTCTTCGAGGCGTTTTTGCTCATCTTTCTCGATTTATTATCCTTCTCTCTAACTCCTCCGTTTGTCCATCTTCCCTATCTTTTTATGTCTCTCTCTCTTCCCCTCTCTCTCTCTCTCTCCCTCTCTCTCTTTCTCTAGTTTTTCATAGTTTTTCTCTCTTTCTTGGTTTTTCTCGCTTTTCGTCTTTCTCCCTTTTTCTTTCTTTAGTGCATATTACATTTACTTTTGGACTAATACCCTTCGGAAGACTACGATCTCCCTAATCCCCCATGAGCTAATAGTATCACTGCTGTTCTTATTCAAGGATGGCTTTGGCATTTAATAACCGACGAAATTTGATATGCCATTAAGCAAAAAACCAAAGAAACCGGATATCTGTTGTGTCTTAACTTTTTTCTTTTTCTTCCTTTCTCTCTATCTTTTTGTTTGTTTCTTTTCCATTTTTCCTTCTTTCTTATCTTTCTCTTTAATTCAGTTTTTGTTTTGTGTTCGCTCTTATCTTTTTTTTCTTTTCTTTCTTCTATTTCTCTTTTTCATCTTTGCCTTTCACTCTTTCTCTTTTTTTTTTCAGTGCTCGGGGAAGATCTTTATCTTCACAAGCCTGTGTTAACTTGTTAAATATTTCTCCCAAACTATCCTGAAATTTGACAGGTGTTCATCATGCTTCCCATTTTCGTTGTACTACCTACCAACAAAGGCGTAAATGAGATCATCCCATTCACTATAAATTCCAAGTGACGCCTCCAATTGAGGGATGCGGAAAAAGAAAAGAAAATCTGGAACACAATTCAATCAAAGACCAAAATGTTGAATTAGTTTTTCTTATCTCGATGAACAAGGCGAAAGAAAACGGACACTTAGCGAGGACACAACAGAAGAACTTGGATATTTTACACGGTCAATTTAATGGCTCATAGATATAATGGTTAAAGTGTTCGCCAATGGCTCGGGAGACCGGAATTCAATCACAGGTCAAGTCTTACCAAAGACTCAAAATTGATACTTGATACCTCCTTGCTTAACAGTCAGCATTATTAGGTAATTATCAAGGGTAAGTGGAGAAATTCATGGAAAGAAGTAGCAACCCCCCAACACCTCGGTGGAGTAGCTATTGAAATGGAAGCCTTCGGGTCACCCTTGACTACGGTTGGCCAACATATATACATATATATATATATATATATATATATATATATATATATATATATATATATATATATATATAAAGGATTTGGCATCTAATAACTTTCAAGGGTTGATATGCTATTAAACCAAATTACCAAACCAAATTATTAATAAACTAATTCTTACTCAATACTTCGTGATTAGCTTTAAGGATATATTTAAAGCTGACAATCTGTCGTATATTGCACCGTTGGACAAACAACGAAAAAATCGTAGCTATATAAAAATATGATTTATATCTTTATTCTTCGACGGCGACGATTTTGTGTAGTAGGAATACAGTCAGAGAGAGTTCGCACATATCTTTCTTATGTGGCAGGGACTTTTTTGTGAAGTAATGCGACGGCCGGAGAACACACACGAGAAGCTGACAGGTCTGCTTGAGTGACCAGCGGGTCACTGCCTTCGCTTGATAGACCAGCGGATCTCTCTCCCCTTTGCTTGAGCGACCAGCGGATATCTGCCTTCAGTCCAAAATTACCGACCTTATATTGTCTTTTCAAGTCCCCTGCGGAAGTATGTACGTCCTCTTCGCCTAACGTATTTTTCTGTTTATGGCTGGTTATTGGAACTTACATACTTCCATTTTGTTTTGTTTTTCCGGTAATTTGTTGATCTTATATGTGAACGGAAATATCTGTCACTCTATCCATAGGCGATGAACTATATTCTCACCATCATATTTTATATTTCTCTTTCCTGTGAAAACCACTTTGTTGATGTTATCTTGCGACTGCATTGAATCTGCTAAGTTCATCCATGTCACTCTGTCGCTAGCTAAGCTAGTATATTACAAATCCTATTTTCTTTATTGTATCGAGTACAAACAAAATGATTGGCTTGATGGATAGAAAAATCTTTTTATGCAAGCAAATGTTATTTTGAAAATATAGAAAACTTTAATAAGACCCCATATTGTACTCTTGCTGAGTTCCAGTCTCGAAACAGCAAAATTGAAAGGTAATACTGAATTTTGGGGCTTACAAAAAAGAGTAACAAAAATACTATAAAAACTAAAACCGTACAGTTACAGGCAGAGATGGAAAAATTAGTATTAACTACTTTACAAGAAAGAGAAATAGGTGGTGATGAAATCGAATATTTGAAAATAATTAATCGAATTTCTAATTGTGGTAGACTTTTTTTTTTGTCTATCTTTCTCCTCGAACTAGAAATTTTCTGTCAAGACAGATTCCAAAATCCAAGTTAATCAATTGGATTTTTTTCCAAATCGAGAAATATATTTTTTGGAACAAATTGCCTCAGCAAATCAAAAAACAGCAATCATGTAAAAACTGAAATTGAATAGAGTGATTTCAGAAACAATGGTCAGAAAAAGAATCTAAGAAGGCAATTTCGGGAACTATCGGAGCAATTACGAGGATCATTAAATAAGTTTCTAGACTGTTTTCGTATGGGCACTTTTATTGATAGGACATACATGAAACTATACTCCCCTTCGAAGTAATCTCCTGCGGCTGCAATGCACTTGTACCGTTCCAACAACTTCTGGAAGGCCCCATCGAAGTCCTCTTGTGTGAGCGTGTCAATGACCTTCGTCATAACCTCTTTCATCTCCTCAATTGTCTCATAACGACAGCCTGTGGGCTTAGGGAATAAGCAAAAGTCACAGGGAGCAAGGTCTGGACTATAGGGAGGGTGAGGAACTGTCTTGATGCCCATCTTGGTCAAATAGTCTGTGACAAGGATGGAGTTGTGGACTGGTGCATTGTCCTAGTGCATTGTCCTGGTGGAAAGGCCACTGACCCGATTTGAAGAGTGCTGGCCTCTTCCCGACGGAATCTCTTCCTGAACTCCCTTAAAACCTCAACATAGTAACCTTAACCCTAACCCTTTGGCCAATCAACTCGGGTCTATTGACTTCCTTACTCCTCCCATACCTCTCATCATCCCTCACAGACTCTCTGCCTTCCTTGAATCTCTTATGACACTCAAAAACTCATGCTCGATTCATGCAAGATGATCGAAAAGCAATCTGAAGCATTCTATGCGTTTCTGTGGCATTTTTCCAAGTTTAAAACAGAATCTTATTGCATATCATTCTTCTAAAGTGTCCCCACGTCCAGATTGCATTTTTGAAATTCACCAGCTGTGACAATTAGGCTTTAGTAGGGCGTATTCCAATTGCTGCTGTAGCTGTTCATTTGAAGGCGAAATCCGATAAATTGGACAATTTTAAATGCCTGTACAAAAAAGTCTGAAAACTTATTGAAGGCACCACCTATTTTACAGAATTTGAACTTTATATAGATATTGTATTAGTAGTGTATATATTCTGCGTAAAGATTCTTTTTAAGCTCAATTTGAGAAGATTGTAAAAAGGGGAAATGCCAAAGGACCAATCTCATAAAAATTCTTAACTTACCTTATATCTGAGAGGATTTTTAATTCAAAGATATACAGAAATCAATTTCCTTGAAAATTACTGATAACCTTGGCTGACCTTTTATAAAATCAATTTTTCATAAACCTTATATATATATATATATATATATTTAATCCTGCTGAAATATGTTTCAACGCTGGATAAGATTTTTGGTGGGGGAGGTACTTAACAGCGTACCAACCTCCTGCGGGTTATTTAAAACCGAAATTAGGTACATTTGTAGGTGATTAATCTTAATTTTATTTATCGTTTTTTTTTTTGCACGTATTTATATAGTTTCCAGTATTTCTATCTCACTCCAATAATTTGCCATCAGCAAATAATTTGCCATGATTTCATATAACTAATAAGAATCATAATAAACAATTATAACTTTAATTAGCATGACTATTGATGCAAATAATTAACACCCAGTTATCAACTACTCCTATATAAGACGAATAATTTCAACATACGTCTAATGAGTAGAGTGTTCGCCAAAGTCCGGAAGATCGGCGTTCATTTTCAGGTCGTCATACCAAAGAGTCAAAAAATATTATTTAATGCCGCCTTGCTTAACACTCGGTATCATAAGGTCCCTATCAAGGCTAAAGTCGAGTAATCCAGGAAATGGAGTAAAACCCTTCCTTATACTTCGATCTAGTAGCTATTGAAAAGAGAGCCTCCAGGTCACCCTCGACTAAGGTCGCCAACTTAAGATTCAATCCAGGGAATGGAGTAGCACCCTTCCCAATACCTCGATGTAGTAGCTATTGAAAATGGAGCCTTCAGGTCACTCTTGTCCAAGGTCGCCAACTTAAGATTCAATCCAGGGAATGGAGTAGCACCCTTCCCAACATCTCAGTGTAGTACTTATTAAAAAGGGAGCCTCCAGGTCACCCTCGACGATGATTACTAACTTTACTTCCCTTATATGGTTTAAAGTTACGATTCCTATTTAATTATAAATATTTGTTTACATATAGTTTTGAGAATTCGTATTTAACATCAATAATTTGCAAACTGTTATATGATTTCAAATAACTTATATTAATATTCCTAAGTAAACAATCATAGCTTCTTGTACCTATTCTTAAGAAAAATCATTTGTACACGGTTATATTATATCGTATTTTGCAAAATACATCTTTAAGATGTTTGCCCGGTCGGCTAAAACTGTAGAATACACAGACTGCTTCTCTGCAAGGGGTTAATACCCTAACGAGTATCTTGGATATGGCATTAAACAATCTTATGGTAAGATTCCAGTAATGCTGGAACTTTGGGGAATGCGGAGTAGCCCTTCATTGCTATCTCTCCCAGATCTACTCTAGCGCGGAGTGGTAGCACCTGATAGGGCCCTATCTATGGGTCAAATAAAACTAAACTCTATACTTTAGCTACACAGAACTGTGTGAAATAGAACTGTTTTGTATGCTAAACTGAATTGTTTTTTTTTACATTTAACCTGTGTACTTAGGCTAAACTGATTTATTTGAAATAGAACTATCTATATAAAAATGGATTTGGTATTAATAACCTACAATAGTGGATCTGTCATAAAACCAAACCAAACCAAAGTAAAATCTCTAAGATGTGGTTGGATGTGGCGTTTTTTAGTTCATTGGGGGTTTTGGGTCGTATTTATTTAACCAATAGATTTGACCTGACAAGTACTGCTACTTTCGGTGAGAGTCAAGTTGGGAGTAATAGCAATAAAGGGGCTCTCTCATTGCCAAGAGCTCCAGAACTGAAGCTTCACCATAGCAGTCCATGCCTTCGTTAGCCGCGTGTCGATGCCTTTTTCAGTTGATGAGACACTGCTTTCTAGGTAGGTGAACTTGTCTACCAGTTTCAGAGAGTTTCCGTCTAACATGGAAATGTCGCCTCTTTGGTCACAAATAACCTAAAAATGGTTGATATGCCATGAAATTAAACCAAATCAAATAAAAAAAACAACAATCGTCTTAGTTAACAAAAAAGAACTTGTCAACTCTTGAATTTTTCAGTTACCGCAGATCAAAAAAGAAAGTGGAAATTTGGATAAATATCTGTACCATGCCAGAGACTGAAAATTGATGGAACTTGAGAATGACAGTGATACCGATAATAGTGGAAGCACTTGGAACAAACCCGTAAAATCCAGAAAAGAGTCTAGAGATCAGAAAAAGAATTGGGTCTATCCAGATCATGGTAATGTTAAGATCGGTTAGAATAGTGAGAAGAGTCCTGGAGACCTTAGGAGATTTGCAGTTACTCACATTCCCCGGAAAGACCACTAGCTAACTCTAACGCTGACGCCATAATTACAGGTGAATGCTGCAAACTGACACAAAATCACTACAAGTGTAGGTATGAATGAGTGGGGAAGATAATTCACTAAGAACTGTGCAAGAGACTAAAATTTGACCATGCTCGTAATTGGTATATACATAAACTAATATCTGTGCTCGAAAAGGTGAGGCATAAGATTCTCTGGGATTCTGAAATTCTCTGAGATACAAACAAATTACCCAATCCATGCTAGAAAACGAGACCAAACGTTACTTAACCAAAAATGAACCAATCAAGTGGATTTTGATATTCCTGCGAACCATTGAATGGAAATAAAAAAAAAAAGCGAAAAGATTGACCAATACCTAGATCTTGCCAAAGAGCTAAAAAAAACTATAGAATTTGAGGATACGGTGATGTCAATTGTGGTTGGTGCTCTCGGAAAGTTCTCCAAAGACCTCGAAAATAGACTTGGACGATTGGAGATCAGAGAAAGAATGGAGAATAAAATACACAACGTTTAAGTATTCCGACTCAGCACATAATCTATTATCAATTGATATTCATATTATCTAACCATTTTTAACAAGTGATTTTTCAATGTCTTAAGCTACAAATTCCTCGTTACTCTTTCCAGGAAGTCGATCACTCGCCTTTTAGCTTACAGTGTCGAGAATTAGGATCATCCATTATCCCTTACCTCTGCTCTTAGCTGGCCAATTTTTTCTATCTTCTCATTATCTTCCCTATTTCTCACAGTTTTTTTATAGTTTGTTCACATCTAATATAAATGTTATACAAGCTTGGATTTGTTGCATTAAGAAAAAGAAAAAAAGAAAGAAAGAATCTTTGTATATTTCCACGGAATCCTCTCTTTTATATTTCGTTGGATCTATTTCATCAAAGAGAATTTTTATGTTTCAGAATTTTATTGTATTTCCATTCCTAACTGTCCTTTTATACTTTTCCCAATTTTCTCTCTCTTTTTTTTTTTTTTGTTTCACATATTTGCTCTCTCTCTCTCTCTCTCTCTCTCTCTCTCTCTCTCTCTCTCTCTATCGACTAGAAATAAGAACAAATATATATATATATTATAACAGTGTTGGTTGCCACTAAATCCCTTTGTGGGTTTGTGTCGAACCAACTGCAAAACAGGGTGAAACAATAAAATTGTCGTCCGAAAGAAAACAACACTACAGCTTTATTTTAAAACTTTTATTGTAAAAATCAATTCATATAACTTGATTATGTAGTAGAGCTGACATCTATTCAATGTAGCGGCCTTCAGCCTCAATCACCGCCTCGATACGGATTCGGAACTGGGAGCATGCCTTTTCCACAAGCGCCGGCGGGAGCTCGGCGAATACTCGGCGGATGGCGGCGATCAGGCTGACTTCGGTGTTGTGGGAGGTCATGTTGTGGATGTTCTCGACGTATGACCAAATGAATTAGTCCAGCGGGTTCAGGTCGGGGGAGGAGGGGAACCAGTGAGAGAAGGGTACAAAGTCGTAGTACTCCTTCTGAAAGCCAAGCCTAGGTCTCTTTGGACGGTTTTCATTAAACGGAAATGGAATCGTGTCGTCTTTTCTAGGGCGACAATTTTATCGTTCCACCCTGTATAATATGGAGAGTGCTCAATATCTAGGATAGAGCTATTATATAATAATAATAATAATAATAATAATAATAATAATAATAATAATAAATAAATATATATTAGATATATATATTTAATTCATGGAATTTAGACTACGACCCCCGGGTTTCATGGACTTTTTTTTGGTGGGGGGTTGTTTTTTTTCTTAACTGCCTGATGATTGTTGTTTTGAAAAAAACTCCATGAAACCCACAGGTTGCAGTCTAAATTCCATGAATTAGATATATATATATATCTAATATATATTTATTTATCATATATATATATATATATATATACGTATGTGTGTGTGTAGTTAGGAAGCAATCGTTCATTTAAGCATGTTTCATTAAATAATAAAGACAAATTTTGTCTGTATAATTAAGATCCTTTCGAGTTTCCTGTTAAGTGTCTTGGTTTCAGGTTGGAATTGGTAGATGAATTTACCAAAACTGTCTCGAGCACTTTCAGACCGATCATAGGCCATCATCAAGGGTTGATTGCATGTGTAAGGAGTGTTGTGGTTTTTAAATGAGTTTTGAAAGTTTTTGAAAGTTTTTATAACATAACAAGAATCTAGGATTTTATAATGGTGTTTCAACTAGAATTTTTCGAAACTTGGATTTAGGAATAGAATGGGTTTTAAGATGTAAGGCTATGGAGCAAGAATCATTAAGATGCATTGTGAGTCGTCTAGAAAGAGTTGTTGTGGTAAGACCAACATACGCACTATTTTCTTTGTAGACACAGTCTCCCAAGGGACATTTGAACATATATACGACGTTGGTCCAATCAAGAAGTTCAGTAGAGGGGGAAGTGTTATTAGAAATAATAATAATATATATACACACACACACACACACACATATATATATATATATATAGTACTGTGAGGCTTATTCGTCTTTTAAAGGTGTGTCTTCCGACCACCGAATTGTCACGGCATAGATACGCTTGAGTATATATAGGAATACGACGCAAACAACTAAAACCACACACTTTGATTGGTCCTAGTCTAACTATAAAGATATTAGCACTAAATATACGATAATGCTAAGAAAAAAGTTCGACGCTCTTCAAGAGATACCTGAAGCTCTAACTCCGAATGACGAATATGAGAACTTTATCAATGCCCATATTGAAGCAGCAGCAGCAGAATGCATAGTAACCAAACTAAGAGCTAAACATAGAGTTCCCTGGGAAACATTAGTAGTTAAGAAAAAACGATAAAACATAAAAACAGCAACCCTATGTAATGAAAGGAACTCAAATTAAGCCAACGCCCAGAAACGTAAGGTACAAAATGAACTAACACATACCAAAAATAAAGAATAGAATACATTTATGACCAGATCAATTAAATTAGGAATTCCGTCGAAGATAGACAATCTCGAATAGCGTAGCAGGCAGTAAATGAAATAAGTAAACGGAAAGCATCCCCAGAGCTTAACTAAAAGCTGTCAATCGAGAAGAACGATTACTCATGTGGAAAGAACTTTTCTAGAATCTGCTTGGAAAATTCTCGAAAATTACTGATAAACTTATCACTAAAATTATCAGTAATCAACTAGACATCAAACTAAGACTGATTACTCAAGAAGAATTCGACAAATTAAAAACAGGAAAGCTGTCTGACTAGATGAAATGAGACCAGAAGTATTGAAGACCAGGAAATTCGACGATCTACAACTCCGATACTACAACGCCTTATATAACCAGAAAACTAAAGAGAGATGAACAAAAGTCTGCATTCTCTCTTACCCTAAGAAAGGTGACCTCGTAATTGCCAAGAACTACCGGGGTATAACCCTAACTTCCATAGCGACTAAGATTTATAACGTTTTGCTACTCAACTGCAGCGAACCAGAAATTGAGAAAATTCTTAGAATCAAAATGATTTTCGGAGGAACCGATCCACAACATTATAGATTCTGACAATCTGTCGTATCTTAAAAGGAGTTCGTACAAAAAAAAACAACTCGAGGCAAAACTCTTATTTGTAGATTCATCCAAGATATTTGACTCCATGCCCAAAGGGAAGACGGTGCAAATACTTCTAGCCTATGGTCCCCCCCACATAGAAACTGTGACAGCAATAATGATACACTATAAAAATAGGAAAAAGTTCGCTCACCAATTAGAGACACAGACTTCGTTGACATTGTTGTAGGTGTTTTGTAAGAGGATGCATTAACTCCAAATTTTTTCATAATTTGCCTTGACTACGTACTAAGAACGTCGATAGATCTAATGGAAGAATATAGTTTTACACTAAAAAGGCAAGAAGCAGATGATACCCTGTACAAACTATTACGAACGCAGATTACGCAGATGACATTGTGCTTCTGACAAATACACCTGCCCAAGCCGAATCCCAGTAACATAGCCTGGAGCAGGCAGCAGGTTGCATTATCCTCCATGTCAATGCAGAAAAAACGGAGTACATGCCTTTTAATCAAAAAGGAGACATCTCCTCTCTAAACGATGGCTCTCTGAAATTTGTGAATAAGATCAACAACTTCTTAAGCAGCGTCTCATCTCCTGAAAATGACATCAATCATCATGGACTGCTATCGATAGGTTGTCGATCATATAGAAATCAAACCCATCCGATCAAATAAAACGCAATTTTTCCCCAGAAGCGGTCGTGCTGATTCTACTATATGGATGCACCACTTAGACGCTGACTAAGCGTATAGAGAAGAAGCTAGACGGGAATTTCACAAGAATGCTACGAGTCATATTGAACAAATTCTGGAAGCAACATCCTACAAAACTACAGCTGTACGGCCACCTACGTCCCATCTCTAAAACCATCCAAATTAGAGGAACAAGACACGTGGAAAACTGCTGGAGAAGTAAGGACGAACTCATGAGCGACGTTCTCCGATGGATCCCTTCACACGGACGTGCAAGGGTTTGACAACCAATTAGAACTTATCTATACGAATGCAGGGTGTAGTCTAGAGGACCTGCCCGAAGCGATAGGTGATAGAGACGATGGCTAGTGAGGGAGAGAAGGGGGAAACGTCTGCTCGCAGCATGACATGATGATGATGATGATGATATATACATATATTTATATAAGTTTGATGTTAATAATAGTTTTTATTGCTACGTTTTCCTTGATAAATAGATAAATAGATTTTTTCTTAAAATGAAATAGGTTATTTTGTCGACAAGATTTTAACTGCTGAAGGTTCTGTGAGTCTTGTTAAGGTTTTTTTTAATTTATAAAGATACATGACACCAAATGATGATGTTATATCCGGTTTTGACACCAACTTCTAGTCCATATCTTTTTTCTCAAACTTACTTTCTTTAGTTCTTCATTTGTAAACGAGTAAAAATCTATTAAAAGAATATTTTTATAATTTTTTTCTCTCCATTGTCTAATGGCTATCTGAAGAGATTAGTGGCTCTTATGAGTGGCCAGCTGAAATAAAATTATAAAAACCAAGTGCCGGGTTGCGGAGTTTTTTAAAAATATAAGAATTTGCCCTGTATTAAATTTATAAATTTATATATTCATTATCATAGATTGAGCACTCCTGGAGATTTATAAGAATCCTCTTATATATTCTCAAATTGATTTTTCCCCAACAACTTTTTTGGGGTATTGGCTTAGTGGGTAGAATGTTCGCCAATGGTCCTGGAGATTTGGGTTAAATCCCAGGTCGTGTCATACCAAAGACTTTTAAAATAGTACTTGATACCTCCTTTAACACTCAGGAATATAAGGTATGTATCAAGGGTAAAGTGGAGTAATCCAGGGAAAGGAGTTGCGCCCTTCCCTACAACTCGGTGTAGTAGCTATTGAAAAGGGATCCTTCTGGTCGCCCTTGACTACGGTTGCCAACTTTACTACTTTACTTTATATATATATATATACCCCCCAAAAAGATTTAAAAGGATAGAGACTTTGTGTCTGCCAATTCTGTCTTTAATCCGTTAAAGTGTCTGTATGAACCATTGGATATTGGGATGGAATGTTCACCAAGTATTTTCGGAACCAACGGGAGTCATGGTCTTGGTAGTGACTTTATCAATTGACAAACATAATGACAACTCATATATATCTATACAAAAATAAAGGGGAGTATTTTGGAGAGGGGAGGGAATTACGGAAGATAAGATTTTTTTAGAAGGGGCATGGTGACTGAGAGGAGAAATTGATAGGAAATGTGTTATAGGCATTTTAGGATGGGGTTGCTATATTCCAGGTTGATCATGATCAAGAAAGGTTTATAAATCTTTAAATAAGGAGCTTCAAGATTTTAAAGTTTTTGTTTGTTTATTTATTTTTCTTTGTGTAATATAGACATGTTTTCAGTTAAAATTCCCATGATGTGAGGGAAATCTAACAAAATCTGGTGGTATCTAAGATAATGCTGGGAAACCGTCGATAAATGGTAATGATGTTTTTGTCCCGAGAGTATACCCAAACTGTTGAGTCATCTGATAAAGGCTTTCTTGGCTGCATGGGTGTCATTTCTTTTTGTTGCACACACACACACACATATATATATATATATATATATATGTGTGTGTATGTATACACAATAATAATAAATATATATTTGTTGGTTGGTTGGTTGGTTGGATTTAATAGCATATCAACCTCTGTAGGTTATTTAATGCCAGAGTATTTTTACACATATATATTATATATATGATTTGTAAACAATATTTTTTGGTTGCTTGGGTCTTATGGCAAATTAACCTCTTAAGGGTCACCGAGTGTCAAACTTTGATATATATGTGTATATATATATATATATATATATCTAAATGAATATTATTTGTAAATAAACAGTCCGGAATTAGTATTTTAAAATAGGTCAAAGCTTTTTGTTTGTATACACTTGATAGTTGCTGGTGTCTTATATCTTTAATAGGAGACCAAGTGTTTTAAGAAGTTGATTACGCGGTGAATTCAATAAGTTTCCATACTTTTTTGTTCAGGTAGTTAAAACTGTCGTAGACTCTTGAAAATTCACTATGTTATTGCTATACATCTTATGAGACAGACCAATTTTATAATTTCAGCTTCAAATGAACAGCTACAGCAGCAATTGGAATAGACCCTACTAAAGCCTGATTGTCACTACTGGTGAATTTCAAAAATCCAATCTGGACGTCAGGACACTTTAGAAGAACGATATACAATAAGATTGTGTTTTAAACTTGGAAAAAATGATGCCATAGAAACGTATGGAATGCTTCGGACTGCTTTTGGAGCATCTTGCATGAATCGAGCATGAGTTTTTGAGTGGCATAAGAGATTCAAGGAAGGCAGGGAGTCTGTGAGGGATTATGAGACGTGTGAGAGGAGTAAGGAAGTCAATAGACCAGAGTTGATTGGCCAAAGGGTTAGGGTTAAGCTTACTATGATGAGGTTTTAAGGGAGTTCAGGAAGAGATTCCGTCGGAAGGGGCCAGCACTCTTCAAATCGGGTCAGTGGCATTTCCACCGGGACAATGCACCAGTCTACAACTATATCCTTGTCACAGACTATTTGACTAAGATAGGCATCAAGACAGTTCCTCACCGTCCCTATAGTCCAGACCTTGCTCCCTGTGACTTTTGCTTATTCCCTAAGTCCAGAGGCTGTCGTTATGAGACAATTGAGGAGATGAAGGAGGCTGTGACGAAGGTCATTGATATGCTCACTCAAGAGGACTTCTATGGGGCCTTCAAGAAGTTGTTGGAACGGTACAACAATTACATTGCAGCCGGAGGAGATTAATTGGAAGGGGACTAGAGTTTCATGTGTGTACTATCAATAAAAGTACCCATACGAAAAAAGACTGGAAACTTATTTAATGATCCTCGTATGTATTTGTTTTTATACAGTGTATCACAAAAGTGAATTCACCCCTCACATTTCAGCAGATTTTTTAGTATATTTCTTCCTGGGACAACACTGACAAAATGACACTTTGATACAATGAAAAGTAGTCTGTGTGTTATATACTCACATAATAAATATGCTTATATACACATATACATGTTCATGCAGGATACATACTGACGCAAGAAATAATCAAACAGACGCACAATGATAAAGTCGCAAGAACAAACGACGCACGCAAGGAAGACGCAGGAAGACTTCTTTATAAAATATTTTACCTCTCATCTCTATTTGTAAGGTTCGAAAGGGTTGTTCCAAGTTTGCGTGTGAGAGAGAGCTGGAGACCGAACATTACTGAAATATTTTGACCCCGAAGTTATGGCCGTCAGCGTTGTGTCTTTCTCGTTCTTCATGGCTGCTCAACCGGACCCTGGAGTAAACTCTTCTGTGTGCTGGCTTTCCCTACTACATCGCGTCTACTTCCGTCTTCCACTGTACTGCTTGCCCTCCTTCTCGCCTATCTCCCACTGTCCTCAATTCGTCGGCCTTATATTACCTTCAAACTCCCACGCAGTAATATAGACATGCCTCAACGCTTACGCAACCTCTTCCGATTTCCAGCGACCGGGATGTGTCACTTCCTTCCGGTGCACCACCTTGAATGGCATTTTTGGCCGGGTCAAAAGATCAAAACATAACATGTGTGCAGCTTATATAACAGAGTTAATTTATTTTCCCCTCAAAACAACTCAAAATATAGCCACTAAATCTTAACCCATGCTAACAAAAGTGAGTACACCCTTCTGCGAAAGTTGTCATACACCATGTCAACTGTCAATATTTTGTGTGATCAACATCAATATCCAGAACTGCCTTTACTCTCCTGGGCATGGAGTTTACCAGAGCTTCATAGGTAGCCATTTGAATGCTCTTCCTCTCCTCCATGACGACGTCGCGGAGCTGGCGGATATTTGAGACTTAACGCACCTCCACCTTCCGCTTGAGGTTCCCTCAAAGATGTTCTGTTGGGTTAAAGTCTGAAGACATGCTTGGCCAGTCCATCACCTTTACCCTCAGCCTCTTCAGTAAAGCAATGGTTGTCTTGGAGGTGTGTTTGAGGTCATTGTCATGCTGGAACACTGCCCTGCAACCCAGTTTCTGGAGGGAGGAGATCATGCTCTGCTGCAGTATTTCACAGTACATATTGGAGTTCATGTTTCTCGCAATGAAATGTAACTCTCCAACACCTGCAGCACTCATGCAACCTTAGACCATGACATTCCCACCACCATGCTTGACTGTAGGCATGACACACTTATTTTTGTACTCCTCTCCTGGTCGCCGCCACACATGCTTAAAACCATCGGAACCAAACAAATTAATCTTCATCTCATCAGACCATTGGACATGGTTCCAGTAATCCGTGTGCTTTGTTGACATGTCTTCAGCAAACTGTTTGGAGGCTTTCTTGTATATCGTCTTCAGAAGAGGCTTCCTCCTGGGGTGACAGCCATGCACACCAATTTGATGTAGAATGCAGCGTATGGTCTGAGCACTAACAGGCTGAGCCACCACCTTTTCAATCTCTGCAGCAATGCTGACAGTACTCCTATGCCAATCTTTCAAAGAAAACATTTGGACGTGACGCTCATGCGCTCAGCTTCTTTGGACGACCTACCCGAGGCCAGTTCTGAGTGGACCCGCTCTTTTAAAACGCTGGATGATCTTAGCCACTGTGCTGTAGCTCAGTTTCAGGGTGTTGGCAATCTTCTTGTAGCCTTGGCCATCTTCATATAGTGCAACAATACGTGATTTAAGATCCTCAAAGAGTTCTTTGCCTTGTAGTGGCATGTTGGAACTTTCAGTGACCAGTATGAGAGAGTGTGAGAGCTGCACTACAAATTTGAACACACCTGCTCCCTATGAACACATGGACCTAGTAACACTAATGAGTCACATGGTATTTTGGAGGGAAAAATGACAAGCAGTACTCAATTTGAACATTTAGAAGTGTAGTTTCTAAGGGGTGTACTCACTTTTATTGTCAGGGGTTTAGCTTTTAATGGTTATATTTTGAGGGGAAAATAAATTAACTCTTATATAGGCTGCACACAGACTACTTTTCATATTTACTCCACCCCTCCGCTCGGGTAGGATATGACACAAGGTCAATTTTTTAAGCGGAGTTTAACTGGTTCGAATTCAGAGTTTTCCTTCTCCTATACTAGTTGCCTCACCAAGGCTGAAGAACCTAGTCTGCCCTACTATTTACCCATAGCTGGAGGGAGAATAATTGGATTCATACCTTTCCCAAAGTATGTGAAATGTAATCAGTCCAGGATTTGAACTCGTGTCGCCGTGTCCAATTCCTGCGACGATAACCATTACACCACGGGTACCTCCACTGCACGCAGACTACTTTTCGTTGTGTCAAAGTGTCATTTTGTCAGTGTTGTCCCATGAAGAAATATACTTAAATATCTGCAGAAATGTGAGGGATGTACTCACTTTTGTGATACACTGTATATATTTCTTAGCATGGATGCTCATGTGTGGCCATTGATTTATTTCCTGCATATCATTAGACGACAATCCTCAGACAGATTGTCGTATAATACAAATAAATCGTGACTATTTTTTTAAGGACGAATTTTTACGATTTGAATAACTCTATCGGTAAGCATATTGACGTATGTATAGAAACAACCCGTGAGTGTAAAAATTGATTGATCGATTTTAATGTCATTTCAACCCGTCTGATGTCATATTACGTATTGAGGTTAAGGAACCATGTTCATAATGCATTCAAATTTACATTTTTTGGGTAGTTGTTTCTGAAGAGGATTTTTCTTGCCCACAGTCCAATCGAATAGGAATCATTTTAGAAGAGATTCATTTGACCCATAGATGAGACCCCTAACATGAATAACAACTTCGAGTCAAAGTGGACCACATAGTAATGGCAATGAAGATCTCAAGAACTGGAACCTCACCATCGGATGCAGTTCAATACCATACCAAGGACCCCTCTTTTTGCGTGGCAGTGGGGAAGTAAGCTTCTTTCTCCATTGTGGAGTATATAGTCAGCTTAATTTAAACCCTGCCAACAGAGCGATAAATGTTACAAGTTGAAACGATTGATTGATTTTAATATTTCGATCTAGTGTAAAAAATGATTTTAACCTCTTATATGGGCATAAAATCAATGAAGTGAAAAATTGGTATTTTCACACATGCGCACTGTGCTAACTGACTGCTAGAAAAATTGAACCCTTTTTTCACCTCTGATCTGATTATAATCTCGAAAAATGCAAATATTACGTTTAATTTTTCGGGTTCAGCGGAACTTCTTTTTACACATACGACTATATTGTAAATCGGCCAGAAATCTTTGATCTTTTCAACTGAAATATTGTGTTATAGGCATGTGTATTTTATGTTTCAGAATATTCTAAATTGCAATATTATCGCATCTTACTATTATTCTTAGTAGATTATCGTTGGTTGATTAATGTGGATAGATTATCGTTTATGAATATATCGTAAAGTGTTTATTGTTTCTCATGTTATACTTTTTAGTTTTTTTATTCGTTTCTTTTTGTTTGTTTTGTTGGGGGGGGGTCTTATGATTCTTTCTTTCTTTCTTTCTTTCTTTCTTTCTTGTCCGACTTTTCTGTTCTTTCTTTATTTCTTACTTAACGTTCCATTCTGTTCTTTCTTTCTTTCTTTTTTCTTTCTTTCTGCGCATTCCTTTCTTTTTTTTTTCTTTCTTTCTTATCCGGCCATTACACCTGTTTTTTGTTTTTTTTACTTAACGTTCAGTTCTTTCTTTCTTTCTTTCATTCTTTCTTTCTTTCTTTCTTTCTTTCTTTTCAGATCTTTCTGTGATTTCTTTCTGACTTGACATAAAGTCCTTCCTTTCTTTCTCATTTTCTATATTTCTTTCTTTCATATCCCACCTTTCCGTCTTTTATTTCTTTCTTACATTTTTCCCTTCTTTTATTTTATTTTCTTTGTTTGTTTGTTTTTTCCTTCCTTCTTTCTTTCCTTTTTTCTTTCTTTCTTTCGAATCCGACCATTCTGTCTGTTCTTTCATTCTTTCATAACGTTTCGTTCTTTCTTTCTTTCTTTCTTTCTTTCTTTCGTGCCGAACGCACCTTTCTTTTTTCAGCTTTTTAAAAAAGTTTTTGTTTATTTTTTTTCGTTTTCGTTTTTTTGTTTTCTTTCATTCTTTCTCTCGCTTTTTTACCCGACCGCCATTTTTTCGAAAAATATTTGGACATTTACAGATGGTGGTAGCAGTGAGCTTTATAGCTGTAGGTGTGGGGAGAGGGCGAAGGCCGGCTATTTTTTTTATTCATTTTCTTTGGTGTTTTTTTTTTTGCGTGGGGGGTGTTTTCTTTTTGTTATTTTGTTATTTTGTTATTTTTTTTATTTTTGTCTTGGAAAGAAACTTGGAAAGCTGAGACAATAGGGAAATTACTTCTATTCGAAGAGCCAAACACATCTGAATAAACACATCACGTGATACATGAGAACGAGGCTAATTGCATGTCAAGAGGGTGTGTGGATTATGTAAAGGCGGGTACATCTGATATCGTCTTACCTCCCAAAAAAAAACACCCCATATTCACCCTTCTTCCCATTATTCTTACACCCAGCCTTACAGAACACGTTTACTCGGCTTTGTTCGAGTTTGCTTATTTTTAAAAATACTTTCTTAAACTTCACACTATTTTTCAATTTGAAACGCCTAAGCTATAACAATGCTTAACAAGCAGATTCTCAGGGACCCAAATGCAATGGCATTAATCCTCATTGGGGACTCTCTTTTGGAAAAATATGTACTTGAAATATCCATATATCTATTTCTTTATATATCTACCTTGATTTGTTCATATCTATCTATCTATCTATCTATCTATCTATCTCTTTTAATCTCTCCCTTTCGAGCTATCTCTCTATCTCGATCTGTTTATTTTATCTTCTCAACTCTCTCCCTCTCACTCTCTCTCCTTCTCTTCATATCTCTCTCTTTCTCAGACTCTCTCTTTCTCAGACTCTCTCTCTCCTTTTCTTCATCTCTCTCTCTCTCTCTTTCAGACTCTCTCTCTCTCTCTCTCTCTCTCTCTTTTCATCTCTCTCTCTCCCTTTCTATCAAATCCATCTCTCTATCTATCTCGATTTGTTTCTTTCTCTATTTCCTTATCCTCATCCTCCTCTCTCTCTCTCTCTCTCTCTTTCTCTCTCTTTCTCTGACTCTCTCTCTTTCTCAGACTCTATCTCTCCTTCTCTTCATCTCTCTCTCTCTCTCTCTCTTCATCTCTCTCTCCCTTTCTCTCAAATCCATCTCTCTATCTCGATCTGTTTCTTTCTCTATCTCCTCATCCCCCCTCTCTCTCTCTCTCTCTCTCTCTCCCTTTCTCTCTCGGTCTCTCTCGATCCATGTCTCTATCTCGATCTGTTTACTTTCTCTCTCTCTCTCTCTCTCTCTCTCTCTCTCTCTCTCTCTCTGTCGGGTGTATCACTTACAGAGCCCATCCCAAGATTGTCATTACTCCCAGGTCAACTCTGACACAAAACAGTAGTTACTGTTAAGGTCCCATCTATGGTAAATTAGTCGGTTGGGTTAGTAGAATACGCTGACTGCATTTCTGCCGAGGGATAAGATCCCACCATACCTATTTTCGATGACCGTAGAGGCGAGAAATTGAACCCAACTCCTTTGACTCTACGTCTACTCTTTAAGTCATATTCATGAATATAGCAAACTATGAGTCACTATCAACACACACACACACACACACACACACACACACACACACACACACATATATATATATATATATATATATATATATATGTATATTTAGGCAGCATTTCTTCTTTAATGCAAATTTCATTAAACATAATAGACATTTTATGCCTACATATTCTCTTCTGGTTCCGTTCGAATTCCCGTATTACTTTTATCGTATTCGGGAGGAATTGATTTATGTATTGTCCATAGTTGTATGTATCCCTAGTACTTTCTGCCCGACTTTGGGCCATCATCAGGGGAGGATCTATTACAAAAGTGATGTAACTTTTGTTTTAGCATTTTACTACTGTGTAAGGACGTCTTTGCCGTTGAAGATTATGGCGTTTGCTTTTAAATGTAATTCTATAATTAGAACATCAAAATAATAAACAAAAACTTCAGATTCTCGAAGCACTACATATTAGAAACATGCAACCAACACTTAATAGAAGTAATTTTCAAACCAGTGCTAATGTACTTAAATGTCTTTAGCTACTGGCACTAATTATAGAATTACATATTACAATATATATATATATATATATATATGTGTGTTTCGAAACAATATATATATATTGTTTGGACACTTGAATATAGGTTCTTACTATTTCTGTTATATCACCACTATAATGATAACTATTGACAGATTTGTTCTTTCCTACGGACAATACTTTAAATATGTAACGAGAGTTGTAAAAAATTTGATATCATTATCAACAAAGACTTTTTTTTCCGTTTTTGCTTTTTTTTTATTCATTCATTTATTTATTTACCGTATTTGAGGGCATTTAAGACGCAAGGGTATATAAGACGCACCCCAATTTCAGCCGGGTAAATCAAGAAAAAAAAACTACTAATATTAAACGGGATGAAATTAATATAATGAATGTTATTAATGATAACACTTTTAATCAGCTCAATAGCCTTTTAAATAATGACAATAGGTATATGAAAGTTACCCTAGAGTCTAAGCTAATAGGAATTGCCTGGTAACTAATTTCGGTTGTCTATCGGGAATTTTAAACCTACATGTGACATGACGCAGGGGAATTTTAAAAGATGTTTTTAGTTTAAAAAAAAAAAAGTACGCCTTATACACCGTCAAATACGGCAGTTTTGAAGAATCATATTTTTTTAATTTTGCTTACTTTAAGTGTTACTGATTTGTAAAGACCACAAATTAAAAAAAAAAACAATTACTGCGATTTAAATGACTTTGATGGAAGTGTATTATATTCATCTGGATTAGTTTTATTTTTATTTATTTATGCTCCTTATTTTGTTGTCCAGTCGGCTGGGGCCGTAGAATACGCCAACTGCATCTCAATAGAGGGGCATGACTCGCCTTACAAGTGTCCTGACATTAAACTATATCTGATAGTGAGGATTCACTCTTGAAGTTTTCAGCCCAGTGAGCTGGGAGGGGGCTGTAGAATACACTGACTGCATCTTTGCAGAAGGGTAAGACCCCCCACCGCTCCCAACGAGTGTCCTGGATATGACACTAAACAATCTGATAGTGAGGATACAGTAATTCTGAAGCTTTGAGGAATTTGGTGTGCTCCTTCATTGCCATCACTCCTAAGTCCAATCAGGGCCGGACATGATCGGATCCTAACTATGGATCAAAGAGAACGGTTTAATATTTAAATATAGTGCTAACAAATGACTTCTGCTAAATTGAATTCTAAGAAATAGAACTGTTTGACCATTCAACTGTGTGTCAACAAATAACTGATGTTTAATTGAATTGTTAGTGATACATAGCAATACTTGAAATTATTTAACTGACTCATGCTTGATTGAATTGTTAGAAATAGAACTGTTGGTTCATTTAATTGTGTGTATCTACACAGTGTGTTTAAAATCTTATATTTAATATATATGTAAAAAGATGATTTGATCATTTAACTCTGTGTGTAAACCAATGACCGATGTTTAATTGAATTGTAAGTGATTCATAGCAATAATTGGAACCATTACCATGTGGGCGAACAAAGGATTAATAGTAAATAGAATTATTCGTATTAGATTGAAATACTTGAAACCATTTAACTTAATGCAAAATGGAAGCTCAAGTTCATTTAAAAATGTTATCAACAAAAAGTGTTTACAAATCATATATATTTAATTTTTTTTTTCATCATACAACGTGTGAAAAAATGTGTGATACCCCCGCCCTCATCAGCCGCCAACCAGTATTGTTAACACATTTTTAGTAGCTCGAAGCGGACCTTAAGCTACCTAAACTGTGTTATCATCCTGGTTGGCGGCTCAATCTAATTTTAAAATGTTATCAACAAAATGTGTTTACAAATCATGTATATTTAATTTTTTTTTTTCATCATGCAACGTATGAAAGCATGTGCGATACCCTGCCCTCATCAGCCGCCAACCAGTATTGTTAACATATTTTTGGTAGCTCAAGGCGGACCTTAAGCTACCGGAACTGTGTTTTCACCCGGTTGGCGGCTCAGGCTCATTTAAAAATGTTATCAACAAAATGTGTTTACAAATCATGTATATTTAATATATAAGTGTAAGAAGGATTTGGCATTAAATAAACTACAATAGTTGATATGCCATGATACCAAACTAAACCAAACCAACATCTCTGGCATAGGCAAGAGATGACAGAAGGTCAACCTTTAAGCTGAGGACAGTTAGTTTTAGTTACTTTTTCTTGAACGATTTCCCTAAACTACTCTGTCTGTCCTATTATTTTATCCATAACAGGGAGAAGAAGAGAAGGATTCAGGCCATTCCCAAGGATATTAAGGCGACAGGAAACGCTAACAGCTTCGTCTCCGATATGAACTTGGCTCAGTGAGTCCATTTCCAACGGCACAAACTATTCCACTTGGCAAAAAGATCCAAAATCTCTTCGGTCAAGGCCTCAACGAGGTTATAGGTGGGTAGGCAAGTTTGGAACGAAAATAATTAGTAATGGGCTAGTTACTCACTGGAAGGTGGACAGTGACTTAAAACTGACCTCTTCTGTCAAGAGTGAATACCGAAAGGCCAATCAGAAGACATGGCTGAAGTAGGAGACATTGGCAGTCATTTTCATGCACAGCAACGCACCAAAACTTTAGAGTTATGGGAGTAGCCATGTTGCCCAAATCATGATCCCATCGAGAATATTTGGAGGAATGTCAAAAGACGTGTTTATAGCAGTCATCATCATCATCATCATCAAGTCGAACTGACAGCACGGATTTCCCTGACTTTTTCTCTTCCTATCATATATCCTATGTCGACACAGAGCTTATGTAAATAAGTTTTTGATGGTCGGCTAACACAGACACATCCATGTGTAGAGGTTCAAAGAATACCATCACTTAGTTTTTGGGATGGGAGGTAAGTGGCCATGTAGGGGACCATAGAAAAAGTCACTTATGAGTTTGTCCTTGCTTCTCCAGCAGTGTCCCGCATGTCTTAATCGTTTTACTTGGATAGTTTTTGAGATGAAAGGTAAGTGGCCGTAAAGCTGTTGTTTCATGGGGTGTTGCTTGCAAGATTTGTTCAAAATAGCTCCAAGCATTCTTGTGCCATCGTAGCTAGCAATTTTTATCCAAAAATTAGATTCGAGAAGCAATAGCAGCTATTTGTTTGTGGTGGTGGTCATACCTCTCTCTAGAGGATGTCACATATTTTGGGCCTTGTTGACATGGTAGTCTAAAATCGGAGGTGGCTTATGAAGAAAAGACCTAAAACTACCAATGACAAAAATTATTTTTTGATTATCCTGATTCTTTTTATAATGAAGATAACTATGAAATGTTATTCAGAATTATAAAAATTTATTTCTAAGAAAAAAATCAATCTGACCACGTGTGGCACGTAATTTGGCCTGAGTGTAAAAGGGAGAAGTAATCACAGACAATACGGCACCAAAAGGCTACCTCCCTCTTTTTGTCGAGAACTACTATTCAGACCCTCAGTACGAATTCGGGGACCGAACTGAAGGCCCGAAAAACTTAAGCCAGCGGAAAGGTTTTGTCACTCGCTTCTTGAATGGAACTTCCCAAGAAATAAAAGTAAAATTAGATGAAAGTCGACAAGTGAAATTCTACCAAGTTAAATAACTGAGGGGTGGGGAGGTTTCAAGCGGAAGTTCTGCGAAAAAGGACTTTAAAGAAGGCTCGCAATTTAATGAATTCTGAAACATTTCAATAAAACCAAAATCAAAAGAAAAATAATCAAATTCAAAGAACTTTATTTCCCGAACATTCTCTCAGATAACTTCCAGCGAATTGCACTAAAATTTGCAACACTTTATCTTTCCTATCCTTTTCTTTCTTGTTTCTTTTGTATAAAACTCCTTTTTAAAAAACTTTATTGTCTATGATATCTTTTCGAATCAATATCCGAACTAGAAAGTTGCGGAACTCACTATTTAAACTTACCGTTTAAAATTACCGTTTAATAAGTAAAGTAAAAGTAAAGTTAGCGACCATAGTCGAGGGTGACCCGAAGGCTCCCTTTTCGATAGCTACTACACCAAGGTGTAGGGGAGGGCGCTACTCCATTCCCAGGATTGCTCCACTTTACCCTTGAACCGTACCTTATAATGCTGAGTGTTAAGCAAGGTGGTATCAAGTACCATTTTTAAAGTCTTTGGTATGGCTCGACCTGGGATTGAACCCAGGTCTCCCGGGCCGTTGGCGAACACTCTAACCGCTGGGCCAATGTCCCGGTTAATATTGCACACTAATGCCCCCTAAAACCATTACCCAGTTAAATACTAAACTTGGCTCTAGTGTCACTTACATTCCTACAAATTTTAACCTTCAAATTTTTCTTTACATTGCAAATTTTATTTTATCCTTTTTTTTTAGAATCCTTTACTCCTTCCGAAATAGAATCGTCAATATCACTATGAACCTTTAGGAAAACGAAATAACAACAGCTTCATATGTTGTCTTATATCTATATATCTATATATATATCATCATGTCGTGCCGCAGGCACGGATATCCCTGACCCTCTCTCGCCATTTCTCCCTATCGTTCATCGCCTCTGGTAGGTCTTCAGGGCCACATCCCGTATCCTCACATAGCTGCTGAATGTATGTTCGAGCTGGTCGTCCTGCTTTTGCCCGACCATATGTGGGGGTCCATGGGAGTACATCACTTATGAGTTCGTCCCTGCTTCTCCAGCAGTGTCCTGCATGTCTGGTTCGTCTAACTTGGATAGTTTTCGTGATGGGAGGTAGGTGGCCGTATAGTTGGTGCCTTGTGGGGTGTTGCCACCAGGATTTGTTCAATATTGCACGCAGCATTCTTGTGTAATTGCACTCTAGGTTCTTCTCCAGCCGTTTATATATATATATATATCAACCCCTCCGCTCGGGCAGGATATGACACAAGGTCAATTTTTAAGGGGAGTTTGACAGGCTTTAATTTTGAGTTTTCCCTCTCCTTGACTAGTTCCCACACAATGGCTGAAGAACCCAGTCTGCCCTACTATTTACCTATAGTTGGAGGGAGAATAATTGGATTCATACCTTTCCCAAGGGTATTAGTGCTATGTGAAATGCAAGCAGTCTCGTCCAGGATTTGTACTCGTGTTGTCATGTCCATTTCCTACGACGATAACCATTACACCACGGGCACCTTCATTATATATATATATATATATATATATATATATATCTTGTGTGTGTGTGTGTGTGTGTGTGTGTGTGCTTGTTTTATATACCACTCAATACGAAGCATCTATTTGCAAAAGAAGTTGTAAGATCTCCCGCTAATTTGACATGTGAAATATCTGAAAAATGTTTTCATTTTCTAATGAACAGATAGAGAGACCAGCACAAACATACACAAAAAAAATAGAAAAAAATAAAATTTAGAATTACACCTTAGCTAAAAGGGAATCTCAGATGGTGTAATGGTTAACAAGCAATGCTTGAAAACTATTACTAGTGAGTGAATTCACGTCTCACTGGTTACCTCATACTTCTGGCTTTGTTCCACAACTAAGCAATGCCTGATGAATAGAATCTAAATTAGAGCTTTCCAAACTTTGACATTGCCAAAACTCTTGAATAGGAATTATATCAGTAAATAAAGCTTCATAGCTATACGAAGATTTTAATGGGCAGATTTGTATGTCATTCCTTTCAATAGAATAATGGCGGATGAGTCATTGACGTTCGGGGTTTTTTATATACTGTTGTTGATGGCTTATAAGGTGCCCGTGGTGTAATGGTTATCGTCGTAGGAAATGGACACGGCGACACGAGTTCAAATCCTGGGCGAGACTGATTACATTTCACAGAGAACTAATACCTCTGGGAAAGGTATGAATCCAATTATTCTCCCTCTAGCTATGGGTAAATAGTAGGGCAGATTAGGTTCTTAAGCCTTGGTGAGGCAACTAGTCTAGGAGAAGGAAAACTCTGAATTCAAACCTGTTAAACTCCGCTTAAAAATTGACCTTGAGTCATATCCTGCCCGCGCGGAGGGGTTGGGTAAATATGTATAAAATGCACGCGAATAAAAAGAATGAATGAATAGTTTAATTTATTAACAAATTAAAAACAGACAGGTTGAAACTACAGATATCTGCTGAGGTGTTTTTGCCTAACATTTGTTACCATACTTATTATCAGGTCATTTCAAAAGTTTCGTATATATTCAGACCTTACATACTTTTTGTTCTTGTACTTGTATCGGCTTTCATCCTGGTCGGGTTGAACCGGCTTCCTCCCGAGCAAGTACAGCATATCGCTGTTTATATTACTCATTGCGGGAGATACTTAGGGATTTGATTGAGGGAAAGGTCCCAAGTCCTACCCGGAGAAACGCCATGTTTGCCGCAGATTTTCCACAGACGCATTGACAGAGCAACCCTAGGCCGCCAGTTGCCGGAACAGACACCTCCTAGGTTTTCACCAGAGCCCTTTTAGCCGGGTTGCAGCCTTAATACTGCTGGGTGCCTGACCAATCCGCTTTGGGTGGCCCTACCAGGAACCGAAGTTCCCGACGGCATAGCTCTGGCACTCCCCGTTGCCACCGCCCTGCCACGTTGAGGAGGGGTTGGACTTCAGACCTTGTTTAAATATCGCGGTTTAATTTAGGGTCTTTAGTAGAACTCTCCTTGGCAATAAATCGTAAGGTGACCTTTGACCTTATAAAAACGAAGGGTGATTTTCGGGGAGATTTTTCGAAAAATGCAGTTCGTCTTATAAGCTGTCAAATACAGTACTCACACAAACACACATACACACACACACACACACACACATATATATATATATAATAATGATAAATAAATATATATGAGACATATATATATCTAATCCATGGAAAATAGTCCGCGACCCTGGGTTTCATCGAGTTTTTTTGCAAAACAACAATCATCAGGCAGTTAAGAAGATGGAATGAATTGAAAATCGAAAATACAAAAAATACAGACAAAAAACCTGGCTTAACCTCATAAAAGCACGCATCCATACGTAACTATAACACATACACGCATACGCACACACACACAAACACTCACACACTTACAACCACACATAAACGGAAACCCAACGATTTTTTGTCTGTATTTTTTCTGCAAAGGATATTCGATACCCGTCCGGCACGAATGCTAGACGGGTATCGAATATCAATAGCAGACTCGAAGCCGAAAGGCCACCGATTTCCGCTGGGCCACCTTCGGGTGGGTGAGCTGCATCACTGACACCATTTGCCACTCTTGTATAGCACTGGACCCCATGTTCCAGTTTAAGCTATAATCAGGCATACGGGCCTGGAAACAAGATTTGAATCCATGTCCAGCTAGGTTCATCAAGCCTACATTGCACTAAGTGGGCCGATAACCAACAAAGTCCAGCAGGGTTCGACCCTCGGCTCGCGACCGAATTGCCCTCCCCTAAGCCTCACTTTAAGCCGATTTTCGGGTCACTGACCTTGTGTCAAGTCCTGTCTGGTGGGAGGCAGCGACAAATATCTACCTATCTATATATATATATGTATATTAACATATTTAATGTAATCAAGTCGTACTGATACCATAGATTCCTTTGACTCTCTCTCGACATCCATCCCGAGTGCCCATCGCTCTTTGCTGGTCCTCTAGACAGCATCCTGTGTTTGCTTAGTGCTGATGTATGCATGTCTTCACCAGTTTGGCCAACACAAGTGTGTCCATGCGTAGAATCCATAAGAGAATATCGATCTTATGGTTTTCCTTACTTTAATAGCAGTGCCTCACATGTATTATTCGTTTAAATGGAATTATTTATGAGATGGGAGGTAAGTGTTCAATATCTGTAAAATATCTTTATATCCATTAATTTATCTTTAACATGTATTTAGTCCTTGGGGAGACGCGTTTTTAGGCGGCATAGTTTTCGTGCTCTTATTTGGATCGTTTATAAGCATGAAAATAAATCCCTACTTGGCCATCTGACGGTAGTCGAGGGCAACCCGAAGGCTCATTTTTCAATAGCTACAACACCGAGGTGTAGGGGAGGGTGCTACTCCTTCGTCTAGATTGCTCCATTTTACCCTTGATATGTACCTTATTATGCTGAGTGTTAAGCAAGGACCAGCTCCCTGGCCTAGTGAGTAGAGTGTTTGCCAATGGTCCAGGAGTCTAGGGTTCAGTCCTAGGTCGAGTCATACCAAAGACTTTAAAAATAGTACTTGATACCTCCTTGCTTAACACTCAGCAATATAGGGTATGTATCAAGGGTAAAGTGGAGCAATCCAGGGAAAGGAGTAGTGCCCTCTCCTACATCTCGGTGTAGTAGCTATTGAAAAGGGAGCCTTATGGTCGCCGTCGACTTAGGTCGCCAACTTTATTTTTACATAGCCACCTTTAAAAACTAAAAAATAAATAAATAGATAATTTAAATTTCACCATATGAACAAGTGGCATCTGTACAAGCCGGAATCCCTTCTAGAGAATGAAGTGCACAAACTTCTCTGAGATTTTGAGACACAAACGGATCACCCAATCTCGGCCAGACAACTAGACCTAGTGATAATCAACAAAAAAAGAACCTTACCATCAAGGAGGACCACAGAGTAAAATTAAATGAAGATGAAAAGAGAGATAAATACATAGACCTTCCTAGAGCACTAAATAAACTATGGAACTTGAAGGTGACAGTGATAAAGTTAGTAAACTTGGAATGATCCATAAGGATTGGTAAAGAGATTGGAAGACTTAAAAATCAGTGGACAGACCATCCAGACTACAGCATTACTAAAATCGGCCAGAATACTAAGAAGAGTCTTGGAGACTTGAGGAGACTTGCTGTCACTCAATCTCCATGGAAAATCCATCAGCTAACGCTAGTATAAAAACCCTCAAAGAAGTAAAATAATAATGATAATAGAAATTAGAATAACGACTGGGGTGGCGGGGGAAGTGATCCACTGGGAATCGTGCAAGACATTTCTCATACGAACAAATGGTATATGCCAGCATATTCTCCAGCATATTCTCCAGCATCTGTCCTGGAGAATTAGACACACATAACATCTTATGGGACTTTGACATACAAACGGATCACTTAATCTCGACCAGACGACCAGACCTTATAATAATCAACAACAAAAAAAGAGAACTTGCAGAATTGTAGACTTTGCTGTCCCGGCTGACCACTGAGTAAAATTGAAAGAAAGTGAAAAGAAGGATAAATACCTTGACCTTGCTTGGGAATTGATAAAACTGTGGAACATGAAAGTGACGATTATACCAATTGTAATTGGTGCTCTTGGTACTGTCACTGAAGGACTAAGAAAGGAGTTGGGGAACTTGGAAATAAGAGGACGAGTGGATGTTATGAAATAGCCGAGGGATTTCGGTTCATGCCTTTGAGTTTAGTTAAGCTGAGAACCTTTCGGCTCAGCACATGGGTTGGTTGGGTGTAAGATTGAAGCAGGTGTTAACGCGGGCGCGCGCGAGCGGATGGAGGTGTCACTCAGATGTCATAACAGTCCGAGACGATACTGGGTGACGTCAAGCACCGGAAGCACGCGGAAGTTTGTGTGAGAATCTGAAGAAAATAAGAGTTGGGTTTTAGACGCCAAACGAGAAGGATCGATTTTGGAGCTCGCAGGCGCGAGGCGAGTTTGCGCCCTATGGGGGGCCGCTCGACTTGGGGGCCAAATGAATAAGACAGCATAGAAGATTGTATCTCTCCTCCTTACGTCGAAACCTTTAACTCAAAGTTAATAAAAAGGTTTCGTACCTGAACAAGAAGTCGTTACGTGTTTTCGAATTCCGAGATTCCTATGTTCTTTATATGTTCTATCGTTATGAACATTACATGTCTATTTCGCACATGGCCATATTCGTGTATATGGCTACGCAATATGGAGACCATCCAAACTACTACATTATTGAGAACGGCCAGAATACTGAGAAGAGTTCTGGAGACTTAAGGAGACTTGCTATCACTCAAACTCCAGTGAAAGACCATCAGCTAAAGCTGATGTGAGAAACTCTAAAGGAGTAAATAATACTAATGAAATAAAAAACATTAGAAAATAATTAATAGGGCAAAGCATAGTAAATAAAAAGACAAATAGCAAAACGTAAATAACCCGACTGTACAAAATGGGCCGCTTTTCAAAGACACTAGATCACCCTTCTCATCATAACCCACATGAAATTATGTAAAATAATACCCACTACATTGGAACTCTTGAACTGATGGTCACATAGTCAAGTAACTGACAATCACTATTCGCCTTTGGCTCTGTGTCAACACTATCTTAACTTTATCCCGAATTACATCCGGGGATTAAAAAAAAGTAAAAGACAATTTTATACACAAACACTTCCTTCAGGCAGCTGTCAGTTTCATGAGGTATTTTCAATCATCAGACACATCATCTGATTTGGTATTTATGAATTTTGCAAGTGCTAAACGTAACTGTCAGACATCCAACTTTATCATTAGATCTATATCCGCTTTGTCGTTTACAAAATGGGGATTTGAGACTTTGAAAAGAAATGACATTACGTGTCTGATGATTGAGAATGCAAGAATTACAGTCACGCTAAACAAGTGATCGAGCATAAAGTTGTTTTTATTCGTTTTTATTGACGGTTTTAATTCGGGATGTTAAGGTTTTGCCCCCTCACACACACATGCACACACACACATGTGCATATATATATATTTATATATGTGTGTGTGTGTGTGTGTGTGTGCGTGTGTGTGTGTCAAAACCTTAACATCACGAATCCAGGCAATATAAAGCATACATATATTTATATCGGTCGTCTTGATTCCGGATATTAAGTTTTTTGCCACACACACACACACACAAATACATACATATATACCAACACATAAATATATGCGTGTGCGTGTGTGTGTGTGTGTGTCTATATATATGTATGTAAGTTTGGTTTGGTTTGCTTTGCTTTGGCTGAATTTTCTTGCATATCAACTATTGTGGGTTATTTAAAGCCAAATCCTCTTTTTATGTATATAAAATTATATTAAATATAAGATTTGTAAACACACTGTGTAGATATGCAAAATCAAATGATCCAACAGTTCCATTTCTAACAATTCAATCTTGCTTGTGTCAGCCAAGCTAAATGACTCCAAGTGCTATGTATCACAAACGGTTCCATTAAACACCAGCCATTTGTTAACACGCAGTTAAATGATCAAACAGTTCTATTTCTAAGAATCCAATTAAGCATAAGTCATTTGTCAGCACTCAGTTTGAATGTCAAGTATTGTATAGCCACCTAATACATATGCATATGCATACACAAACATATTCAACACAATAAAGAAGAGTGGACACTGTTCTTTAGAAAAATATACCTCTCACTTTATTTGAAAGGGTTCGAAAGGGTTACGAAAGGTTTTACTGTGTGAGAGGTGAGTTGGAGACTGAACAGAACTGCAACATATTGACCCCCACTCTTCTGGCCATAGCAGCATTTCTTTCCCGTTCTCCTGGGCTGCTCAACCGGGGGCCTGGTGGCCCAGCCATTGCTGGGACATGGTTCTCATTCCAGCATCTTCTCTCCAACAGGGCTGAACTTCCTGTCGCCGGGGTTATATAATAATTTGACGTCCACCTACTTCTTGCGAGCGTCCTAATTCGCGCTCAATTCAACCCGTCGACAGTCAAGGTTATCCCCTGATCCCCTGATATCTTCGACCGGATGCACCTGTTATTTACATTTCTTCTTTTGGCAGCCCGGCGGTCAATATGTTACACAAGCAGTTCTATTTGACCTATAGATGGGAATCTCTCAAGTGCTACCACTCCGGGTCAGAGTGGACCTGGAAACTATGACAATGAAGGAGTACTCCGCATTCCCCAAAGCTCCAGAATTAATAGAGCTTCACAGTCTGATTGTTCAATGCCATATAACCAGAATACTCGCTGAGTAGGGGCCTTACCCCTCTGCAGAGATGCAGTTCGTGTATTCTACAGCCCAAGCCGACTGGGCTAATATATGTGGGGGGTGACATAGAGTGAAGGAAGCTTGGTACCTGTATGTTTCTAGCCTATGTGGTCATCGGAACAAATGGACACACAAACTTAACCCCTCTTTTCATTATGTTCCCCACAGCATGATATAAAAGGACAAGCACCACGTGCATCCTCTTTTCCAACGATTGCGATGGCGTGAAACTGATAGTTACCAAGCTCTGCTAACTCTATGCCAATGCTCTCCGAATATATATATATATATATATATATATATGCTCCATCACTGATATTGAGCACTCAAGTAATTAGACATTAAACTAGGACCGTTTACTCAAGAAGAACTCGACTCAGTACTCAGAAAATTCTAAAATAGGAAAGCTGCAGGGTTTGATGAGATTCCCCCAGAAGTATGGAAGACCACACAATTCAATGACATACTGCTCTGACTCTGTAATGCAAATTATAATCAAAATCCGATGGACAGATGGATGAAGGGGATGCATCCTCCCTTTCCCGAAAAAAGTGACCTCGGATTACCCAAGAACTATCGAGGTATAACACTTACATCCATAGCAGCCAAAATATACAATGCCCTACAACGAAACTGCATAGAACCCAAAATTGACAACATTCTTAGGAAGAACCAAAATGGGTTCCGAAGAAATAGACCCACGACCTCACAAATTTTGACTATCCGGCGAATTCTTGAAGGCGTACGGGTAAAAAAAAAACCTACAGACGACAATACTACTTGTCAACTTTATCAAGGCCTTTGATTCCATTCACAGGGGGAAGATGGAACAAATTCTACGAGCATACGGCATACCAAAAGAGACCGTCGCAGCCATAATGATTCTCTGTAGAAACACCAAAGTGAAAGTACGTTCTCCGGATTGAGACACAGACTACTTCAACATCGTACAGGAGTACTGCAAGGGGACACACTAGCTCCATACCTCTTTATTATCTGTCTAGACTACGTGCTTAGAAAATCCATTGATAAAATCAAAGAAAACGGCTTCGAGCTGACAAAGAAAAGAAGCAGAAGGTACCCGCAAAAACAATAACCGACGGCGACCACGCCGATGACATAGCGCTTCTGGCAAATGCACCCGCCCAAGCTGAAACACTACTGCATAGTCTGGAACGAGCCGCCACAGGCATTGGCCTCCATGTCAATGTACACAAAACGAAATAAATGTGCTTTAATCAAACAGGCGACATTTCCACACTCGGCGGGAGCTCTCTAAAACAAGTTGACAAATTCATCTACCTAGGAAACAGTGTCTCATCAACCGAAAAAATCATCGACACGTGATTAGCAAAGGCATGGACAGCTAACAGTAGACTATCAATAGACAATCGGTCATATGGAAATCAGACCTGACCGATAAAATGAAACGCAGCGTCGTGTCGATACTGCTATATGGATGCACTACATGGATGCTGACTAAACAGCTGGAGAAAAAGCTTGACGGCAACTACACAAGAATGCTGCGAGCAATTTTGAAAGATTCCTGGAGGCAACACCCCACAAAGCAGTAGCTGTACGGCCATCTACCTCCCATCACGAAAACTATCCAAGTTAGACGAACCAGACATGCAGGACACTGCTGGAAAAGCAGGGGGAGCTCATAAGTGATGTACTCCCATGGACCACCTCACGTGGCTGAGCAAAAGCAGGGCAACCAGCCCGAACTTACATACAGCAGCTCTGTGAAGATACGGGATGTAGCTCTGAGGACCTGCCAGAAGCGATGAACTATAGGGAGGAGAGGCGAAAGATGGTCAGGTATATCCGTGCAGGCGGCACGACAAGATGATGAAGATATTATCTATATTCACACACACACATATCTAAACATATATCTATATATATATATATATATATATATCGTTTAAGTGACGTTCCCATATGGACTCCTATAATAGAGAGAAAGGGAGAGAGAGAGAGAGAGAGAGAGAGAGAGAGAGAAGGAGAGAGAGAAAAGGAAATGCAGAGGCATCCCTGATGTAGTGGATATCGTCGTAAGAAATGAACACGGTGATCAGAGTTCAAACCCTGGACGAGGCAGTTTTCATTTCCCATTGCGCTAATACCCTTGGGAAAGTTTGAATGTAACTATTATCCCTCCAGCTATAGGTTAAATAGTAGGGCATACTTGGCTCTTTCGCCTTAGTATGGCAACCATTCTAGGAGAAGGAATACTATGAATTAAATCCGGTTAATTTCAGCTCATAAAATTGACCTTGTGTCACATCCAGCTCGTGTGGAGAGGTGGGGAAATACTTATACAGAGAAAGAAATTGGGCGAGTGAAAGATCCTGATATAGAGAGAAATTATATATATATATATATATATATATATATATATATATATATTTCATTAAGAAAAAACACAAACCGGTCACATTAGGATTATAAATTTATTTCCATCCTGTTATGTATTTTTGATAAAATAAAAAAACACGCAAAAAATTAACAGGGCTTCTTCAGATCTTATGGATAATATTAAATCAGTTACACTTTTAATGATTAGTACTAATCATTAAAAGTGTAACTGATTTAATAGGCTCAAAAATAAATTTGATTTATAAAAAAAGTTAAATTTAATTAAATCTTGAAATTAATTTAATATAATTATTTCTGTATCGTTACGTAAAGTTATTGAATAAAGTTAATTTTCTAATTTAGTATTAAATCTGTAGTTTTAAGTCCAAAAGTAATTAGAATTCTTTAAAAAATAAATAATTTTTAACATTAATTTACTATAATTCTAACCGACAATGAATTAAAAAACGGAAGTGGGCTAAATGAGGAGATAACTCTTCACCCCTCTTCTATCCCCTTCCACCCTTCTTTACTGTGACTATTCTGATTTATTTTATCCATAAGATCTGAAGAAGTCATGTTAATTTTTTTTTAGTGTTTTTTGATTTTATCAAAAACACATAACAGGATGGAAATAAATTTATAATCCTAATGTGACCGGTTTGTTATTTTTTCTAAATGAAATTATTGCTCTGTAATGTCTGTTACATTGAGCTCTTTACCAGGAAAAGTTAAATGTTCACCCTTGAATAGTTTTCTTGTCCTGATGGAATTCCTCCCAACTCCGGTTTAATTGGACCAAATAATACTTATATATATATATATATATATATATATATATTGTTTCGACACAACAATAGATATTTATAGAGGTTTACTAACTTTACCCGTGAGCCATAACTTTTCGGCCTTTGTGGTGCAATTGGTAGAGTCGTTGGAAATGAACACGGCGATACAAGTTCAAATCTTGGATGAGGCAGTTTGCATTTCACAAGGATCTAATACTCTTGGGAAAGATCTGAATCCAACTAAAATCCTTCCAGCTATGGGTAAATAGTTGGGCAGACTCGGCTCTTCAGCCTTGATATGGCAACCCGTCCTATATTTTTCAAAATCTATGTGACGTAATTAGTGTCCGAATTTTTTTTTCTTTCTTTTATCTACTCATTTCTTAAAGTTGCTCACAAAATGGAT
This sequence comes from Sepioteuthis lessoniana, assembly GCA_963585895.1. Lineage (NCBI taxonomy): Eukaryota > Metazoa > Mollusca > Cephalopoda > Myopsida > Loliginidae > Sepioteuthis > Sepioteuthis lessoniana. The sequence continues at coordinate 8,072,849 of OY757927.1, forward strand.
CACGTATTCGCCATAGATTAAAAAAAATAATTTGATTATAATTTTTGTGGTAGATTTTTGAAAGATAGAATTTATTCGAATTCAATTTTAGGGTGATAAATGCCATCACATATTACAAACATTCTTGAGATGGTTTAACACAAAAATTCATTAACAACGGTATATTATTCATAAATCAAGAAACACATAATCTGAAAGGTTTGGTTGCTTTGTTTACTGGAACATCAACCGTCTTAGGTTATTTAATGCCAAAGCCCTTCTTCTAGAAGGACAAAAGTGGTACTATTTAAGCCCTAACTGGAAGAATAAGGGGGATCATACCTTTCCAAATGGCATTAGTCCAAAATGTAACGTTAATAGCGGAACTGACGTTCGAACTGTATACAAAGATTTCATAGCCCAATGGTTTAACCGTTACACCACGAGGACATCCCCATCATTTTGTTATTGTGTTTTTTCATATTTTATATTTACATACCGCCAGATTTATTTACATTTTTCTCATATATATATATATATATATATATATATATATATATTATAAGTGCTGGTTGTTACTATCTCACTTCGTGGGTTGTGGCAGACCAAATGCGGTATAATTTCGTGTGTGCTCAATATCTGTAATAGAGTTGCTATATAATAATAAATAAATATATGTTAGTTTGTTTTTTTTTTGTATATTCGATATGTGGTTGGCTGGTATAAACAAACGAAACTTGATTCATATGTGTTAATTCCGGAGCCAACTTCGAGTCACAGGCTTGGCCTAGGCCTATGTGATCAGCCTAACGTAAAGTTAGGCATGTTTCGATCACTGGCTGGAAGGTCAAATGTGTTTAACCACACCGAAGAGTTGTGATACAACAAAAGTCGGTCCGTAGATGATTTGGGTTGGTTTCTTTGTTTAATGGCACATCAACCTTTGTAGATTATTTAATGCCAAACCGATTCTTAACTTTCCCAAGGGTATTTGCCCGAAAGTGAACATAATAGCGCGACTGGAGTACGAACTCGCGTACTACGATTCCGCAGTCCATCGCTTTAACCATTACACCACGAGGACACCCCCAGGTCCGTAGATGAAAGAATATATATATTATGATATGGCAGTCGGTCAAAGAGAAGAATTTTGAAAAGCTCTGAACTTTAACCAGCACTACACCGCTTAAATAGCGACATCGTATTCTATCCTTGCCATGGTGAAGGGGTTTGGTTTGATGTTGTGGCATATCAATCATTGTAGGTTATTTAATGCCAAATCCACTTTTATTCGTATAAACAGTTCTATTTCAAACAATTCAATTTAGCTTAAGTATTCAGTTTTAATGTCAAAAAGAGTTCTATTTCAAACAATTCATTTTAGGATAAGTACATTTTTTAATTCAGAAACAGTTCTATTTCAAACAATTTGATTTAGCATTAGTACACTGTTTAGTTCCATTTTAAAGAAAAAAGGGAACCCATTTCACCTCGGTCCACACTAATTTAGAGTGGTAGTACCTGTTAGGGTCTCTCTATCAGTTATATAGAACAGTTTAAAAATGTACGTCTTCTATAGGAATGTTTGATTCCACATAATTATAAATTATTTGTATTAAGAATAGTTACTCGACGTTATAATAGTCTACAAAGGATTATTATCTGCAACTAAAAAATAATACAACCGTTTGAAAATGAGTTATTATTAAGTAGAAATAATTACTTGACTGACACATTGACATGATGTTTAGAGTGTTCACCAATAGACCAGGAGACCGGGGTTCAATCCCAGGTCGAGTCATACCAAAGACTCAAAAAATGTTTCTTGATGATTTCTTGCTTAACACGAAGCATTATGAGGGACGGATCGAGGGTAAATGGGACAATCCAGGGAAAGGAGTGGAGTCCTCTCCTACACTTCAGTGTTGTAGGTATTGAAAAGGGAGCCTATGGGTCACCCGAGACAAACGTCGGCCGAATGACAACTGCATCATCATTATTATTATTATTATTATTATTATAGAGTAATGGTTATCGTCGTAGGAAATGGACACGGCGACACGAGTTCAAATCCTGGACGAGACTGATTGCTTTTCACATAGCACTAATACCCTTGGGAAAGGTATGAATCCAATAATTCTCCCTCCAGCTATGAGTAAATAGTAGGGCAGACTGGGTTCTTCAGCCTTGGTGAGGCAACTGATCTAGGAAAAAGAAAACTCTGAATTCAAACCTGTTAAACCCCGCTTAAAAATTGACCTTGTGTCATATCCTGCCCGAGCGGACGGGCTGGTAAATATGATAATTATTATTATTATTATACAGGAATTCTTGAAACCATAACAGCGAAAACGATTCCCTAACTTGTAGGGATAGAATAACCCCAGGCGTATTAACATGGCGTTAAAATCAGTCAATCAGTAGAAAAAGAAAATAGACGTATATAAAAATTATCGAAAGAGAAAAAAGTGGGAAACTCAGTGTGTGTGTGTTTGAGAGAGAGAGAGGGAGAGGGAGAGAGAGAAAAATTAAATGCTGTTCTATCCATAAATAAAAGCTATCATTTATGACGGGAATTATGCTCATATATTGATACTCCTCCGTGTGTGTTCCTCTTACGTGTGGTTGGTTGGTATTCTTTCACTCTCTATTCTCTCTATCAATCTCATTCTTTCCATTCTAAAGCAAGTATCTCAGCTCCTAACTGACATAAGATCTTCCTTATCTAGACTCAAGTGCCTTCTACCCTTCTATTCGAAAACGCCAGCGGGGTCTGTCTCAGTTTCTCTAATTCAGTTCGTTCAAGTGGGCCATGTTGTATAACAATGCTTCCAGATAAGTTTTTCGGGATCTACCCTTCTACTTTGTAACGCCTTGAGAAGTGGGTGGGTATTTCAGCTCCCACTTTAGGGTCCCACGCCATCGCCAAGAGGTGAAGTTGCTGAAAGATGAGGCACTGATGTGGGTGGTATAAACCTATTGTTTTTGGAAAGCTAGAAAGTGAGTTCAAGGTAAGATAGATAGATAGATAGATATGGATAGACTGGGATAGATAGATAAATTAATAGATAGATAGTATTTGTCGTACGTCCAACCAACCGGATGAGTGTGGCACAAGAACTTTTTAGGGTCGTCCATGCGCAGGACCGTAGCCCAGACACGTCCGGCATTCCCCAAAATGTCTGGGGCACTGCCAGCATTCCCTTAAAAAGGAGAGCCTCAGGCGCCAGGCAATAAGCCTAGCTCCTCCAGAGAGAGTTAGAGCTTGGGGGAATGGCTCCCTGAGGCTCGATAAGAGCTGGTCTCAACGCGCGGGACATGGATGGTGGTTTCCCGTGACTTGTGGTCGGCGGCCTCAACCCGCGTGACGAGCCAAGTGACCAAGCTGCACAAGCCGTAACTAATAATAATCCCGAGTAAATAAATGAACAGCTCTACTTAACCCATAGATAGAATCTTTCCGGTACTTCCAGTAAATATCAGAGTGAACCTGGAAGTAATGGCAATGAAGAGGTACTCAACGTTCCCCACAGCACCAGGACTGGAGCCTCAAATGCAGTTTAGTGTCATATCCTGGATACTAGTTCTATTTCATTCATAGATAGTGTTGCATATTGACCCTTGACCAAGCCGTCAATTAGAGATTCTCTGCACAGGACGTACCTCTCTGAAAATAAGCAGAAACAGTCACGTGGTTTAATGGAAATGTGTGTATGTTATGAAATCATATATGCAGATGCCCACATGAGAGACGGTGAGTCTGTCTACAGTCAGTCATAGCTTGCGACCAGAAGGATTTTGGTTAGTGACGGAGAGCGACAGCATTGTTTGGAATTGATTTCTAGCAAAACATTTTAATCTTCCAAAAATATTACTTTGGAGGCTATTCAAAATGGAGTCAACTCAAGATAGTCTATGAATTGATAACAAACTGAGTTTCTGTGAATTAAAAAGTTCCAGGCGCAGTAGCCAATAAAGAAGGTCATGCTGAGAATATTCTGGGAACTGTAAATATTCATGTTAATTACCCTTGTATATATATATATATATATACACTACTTTTTTCGAACAAGCAAGATGTGATATAAATTCAATCGGAAATCAAAGTTTTCCTTCTCTTAGACTGGTTGCGGTACCAAAATTAAAGAAATCAGTCTACCCAACTACATACCTATTGCTGGAGGTATTAGCAACTATGTAAAATGCAACAGTCTCGTCCAAGATTTGAACACAGGTCACCGTTTTCATTTCCAATAACGATAATAATTATATATATATATATATATATATATATATATCCCGGTCGAATCAAATCAAAGACTCAAAAAACGATACTTGATGCCTCCTTGCTTAATACAGAATTATAAAGTACGGATCAAGGGTTAAGTAAAGCAATCCGAGGAAAGGATTTGCGCTCTTCCCAACACGTTGGTGTAATTGCTATTGAAAAGGGAGCTTCCGGTCACCCCTGACTATGGTCGGCCAACTTACAACTCTCTTATATATATATGTGTATGTATGTATGTATGTATGTGTGTTTATACACACACAAATAGAGAGAGAGGAGGAAGAGGCAGAGAAAAATCTGGTTTGCTTTTGTTTGGTTTGGTTTGGCTTCTTTCACGGTATATCAACTCCTTATGGGTTATGTACTGCCTAAATACGATTTCTTTGTAAATTATTATAATCGTACACAGTTCAATGTTCCATTGCAATCATATCTTTGATTGCACTTTCTTTGTCTATAATTATCTTTTTGCATAAATTAGTATTGTTTCAAGTATTCCTATCACATACAGATTAGTTGCATGAAGCGTATAGTTTCAAATATTCCTATAAAACACTGATAATTAAATGTCTTCAATTAATTTTTTTTGTTAAGTAAATGTCATTTCTTTGCACTCAAGAAAAATGTACAAATTAGGAAAAATTGGTATTTTTATCAGGCTAGAAAGCATGCTTCTTAGTTAGAGACAGGAAAAAATATTAATTTGGTGACATATCGACTGGGATAGATATCAACAGACTGCAAATGATTTAATTAACATTAAAAACCTATTAATCTCTGTGTGTGTGTGTGTGTGTGTGTGTGTGTGTGTGTGTGTGTGTGTGTGTGTGTGTGTGTGTGTGTGTGTGTGTGTGTGTGTGTGTGTGTGTGTGTGTTCTGGCATAATAATAACATCAAGAAGCAATACAAAAAAGAACAGGTATTGGAAATAAAACTCAAGTGCTCAGATGCTGGCATGCTGAGCAATATAAAAAGTAAACGAAGATTTCTTTCTTTTTGTGCAATAAAATCTATAAATCGACAGCACATTATAAGGTGCGTATCAAAGGTGTGGAGAATCATCTATGCGCTGAATGACACAACCATGCCAAGAAGATTTCTTCTGTCTGATGGTTGACTGTTGAAAAGTTATATAATTAAAAAAGGGAGTATCGTGGCTGAGTGGTAGAACCTTGGATTGTCGTTTGAGTCATCTGGGTTTCGGTCCTAGCTTGGAGAATCTGGCATGTTTAGCCACATAGAAGAGTTGTGATATAAAATATATATTGTGTATACTAAGTCAGCAAGTTATTTTCTATGCAAATTTGGTTAAAGACCACGGCACTATATTTTTTTATCTAACTTTCTTGATGTTTGGTTGGTTGGTTGGTTGTTTTTTAATGGCGTATCAACCCTTTTTGGGTTACTGGATGCCAAATCCAGTTCTTGTATATACATGATGCCTTCAATAGGTTGCTATACTTTTTTTTGTACAGGAATTTAAAATTATCGTAGACTCTATGTTATTGCTATACATCTTATGAGATGACTGACCAATTTTTATGATTTCAGGTTCAAATGAACAGCTGCAGCAGGAATTGGAACATACTCTACTAAAGCCTGATTGTCACAGCTGGTGAATTTCAAAAATGCAATCTGGACGTCAGGACACTTTAGAAGAACAATATGCAATAAAATCCTGTTTTAAACTTGGAAAAAATACCACAGAAACGTATAGAATGCTTCAGACTGCTTTTCGACCATCTTGCATGAATCGAGCATTTTGAGTGTCATAAGAGATTCAAGGAAGGCAGGGAGTCTGGGAAGGAGGATGAGAGGTGTGGGAGGGGTAAGAAAGTCAATAGACCAGAGTTGATTGGCCAAAGGGTTAGGGTTAGGGTTACTATGTTGAGGTTTTATGGGAGTTCAGGTAGAGATTCCGTCGGAAAAGGTCAGACCTCTTCCAATCGGCTCAGTGGCATTTCCACGAGGACAATGCACCAGTCCACAACTCCATCCTTTTTACAGACTATTTGACTAAGATGGCATCAACACTGTTCCTCAGCCTCTCTATAGTCCAGGCCTTGTTCCTTGTGACTTTTGGTTACTCCCTAAGCTCAGAGGCTGTCTTTATGAGATAATTGAGAAGAAAAAAGAGGCTGTGACGAAGGTCATTGACACACTCACACAAGAGGACTTCTATGGGACCTTCCAGAAGTTGTTGGAACGTACTATTGCATTGCAGCCAGAGGAGATTACTTCGAAGGGGACTAGAGTTTCATGTGTGTACTATCAATAAAAGTGGCCATACGAAAAAAGTCTGGAAACTTATATAATGATCCTCGTATATATATCTACATATATCCTCATCGTCAAGGCACGTCGAAAACATGGATTTTTTTGACTCTCTCCTTTGACTCTCTCATTCATAGCTTTTAGTAGATCCTCTCGATTCCATCCAGTGTCCTCACAAAGCTGATAAAGATTTTGCTGGTCGGCAAACACTATCATCTTCATTGGTCGGATTTCACGAGAGAACATCGCTAATTAATTCGTCCTGGTGAAGTATGTTGTCGTTCATTTACTGTTTTGTGGGGTGCTACTTCCTGGATTTAAAAAAGTACACCGCATCCTTGAATAGTTTCCGTCTAGCTTTATCTCAAAGCGTTTTGTTTAAGTCCGAATGGTGCAACCATACAATAGTATTAACACGGCTACAGCTTGAACGAATTCCTGTTTTATTTTATCAGAGATATCAGATTTGCATGGGGTTTGTAACCTGCCATTGTGGGGTGCTACTTCCTGGATTTAAAAAGCACACCGTATCCTTGAATAGTTTCCATCTAGCTTTATCTGAAAGCGTTTTGTTAAAGTCCAAATGGTGCAACCATACAATAGTACTCACACGGCTACAGCTTGAACGAATTCCTGTTTTATTTTATCAGAGATATCAGATTTGCATGTGGTTTGTAACCTGCCATTGCGGGGTGCTACTTCCTGGATTTAAAAAGCACACCGTATCCTTGAATAGTTTCCATCTAGCTTTATCTGAAAGCGTATTTGTTAAAGTCCAAATGGTGCAACCATACAATAGTACTCACACGGCTACAGCTTGAACGAATTCCTGTTTCATTTTATCAGAGAGATCAGATTTGCATATGGTTTGTAACCTGCCAATAGCCGTCCATGCTTAACCTCTGCGAATGATGACATTGCTTTCAGTAGATGAGATATTGCTACCGAGGTATATGAACAAGTCTAAAAGCTTCAAAGTCTTGCCATTTAATAAGTTAATGGCACCATCGTGATTAATCATATAATGATAATATAATCGTTTGAACAAAAACATGTCTCAGCTTTAAATAACCCAACTCTGGTTTGAGTGCTATAAAATCAGCCATTCAGGCTATTAACCTTCGTTATCATTAGCCCCTGATGCGAAGTGGAAGTACCTGTTAGGGTTACATAGATGGTTCAAATTGTTTGAAAATTATTTACATTTAATGGGAATACTTGAAACCATTTTCTGAAGGTATTTTTGGCAGAGTTGTTTTTGTTTGTATGCTTTTCTTATGATTACCGTTTGTGTCCCTTGAAGTGACGGGTTGTAAGTTGTTCTGTCTCTACACAGAAGCCGTCCACATGTCCCCGGCAATAGAAAAAGGAAGTTGCGGGAAATGTTTGTTATCGTAAATGTCACGGATATTTTTTGTTGAAATTTTAAAAGATATCAAATGACAAATTGTTTGAAAGTGTCCCTCACCCAACAAGACAAATGAGCAGATTGGTGGGTCAGGGAATATTTAAATAGGGTGGAAGTAAAAGGGTAATGTGAAGGAAGGGAAAAAAGGAAGGAATGGTGGAAAAGAAAGAAAGAAAGAAAGAAAGAAAGAAAGAAAGAAAGAAAGAAAGAAAGAAAAAAATCAATAGACAAATAAAAATGTCAATGAAAGAAAGAAAGAAAAGAAGAAGGAGTATAAAGAACAAAAGAAAGAAAAATGAATATAATAGAAAACAAAAGAAAATCTATTGAAATTTTTTTTTTAAATGTGAATAAAAGAAAGAAAGAAAGAAAGAAAGAAAGAAAGAAAGAAATTGAAAAGGATAAAAAATGTAAAAGAAAGAAAGAAAGAAAGAACTGAAAATGATTAAAAATGTGATAGAAAAAAAGAAAGATAAAAGAAAGAAAGAAAGAAAGAAAAAAAAGAAAGAAAGAAAGAAAAATTTAAGGAGAAAAAAGATACAAAGAAATTGAAAGTGAAAGAAAATGAGAGTAAAAGAAAGAAAGAAAGAAAGAAAGAAAGAAAGAAAGAAAGAAATTGAAAATGATTTTAAAAAATCTAAAAGAAGAAAAGAAATTGAAAGTGAAAGAAAATGTGAATGAAAGAAAGAAAGAAAGAAAGAAAGAAGGAAAGAAAGAAAATTACGAATAAGTATAAAGGAAGACAAATACAAAATATGAATGAGTGAAAGGAAGAAAACAGCGAATAAATTATCAGCTTAACTGAAATAAACAGGAAGAAACAGAGGGAAAAAACATTTGAATGAAAAAAAAAAGTTTAGAAGACAAATGGAAACAGGAAATAGAAAAATACAAACAAAAACAGAAAAAAAGGAGGAAAAATATTTTTTATCAGTTTAAAGAAATGAGAGGCGAATGAAACGAGTTGCTTTTTTTTTTTCATTTCTTTTTTTTTTTTTTTTTGTTTTTGTTTCTTCGAGAGAGAAAAACTCCATTGCTTGTCACCAAGAGTTTTTTTGGGTTTTTTTTTTTTCTTTTCTTTAATCTTATTTTTTTCTTTTTCTATTTTTTTGGTGTCAAACACCGTTGACTTATTTCTTTCTTTCTTTTGTTTCAAACTCGTCATTACTCAAAAGACGAAGAAACAATATAAACAAAATGGCGGATGAGGAAAATTGTTCGGCCAAGTGTAAAAGTTTTTGGCAGTTTTTGTTTCTTTATCTTTTTTTTTTTTTTTTGTTGTTATTTTTATTTATTTATTTTTTCCTACCGTTTGAGAAATCACTGATAAATATATATATACATTTTTTTTCTTGGAAGTGTTGGGATTGAAATCAGATGAGAGGATTTTTTTCTGTTAAAATACTTTTGGTTTTACCCGGATGAAATACAAAAGGTCTCTCTCTCTCTCTCTCTCTCTCTTCTTCTTCTTCTTCTTCTTCTTCTTCTTCTTCTATCTACAGGCTTAAGTCCAATTTTAAAAAACGCGATAAATTTAAATTTTAATGATTAGCTCTAATATTCAAGCACTTTTTTTTTAATTAAAATTCAGCCCAATATGAGTGAGCAACAAATGAAACGACAAAAAATCTATGGTTTGCTTAACACCGAAACCAAGTTTCTTTGTCTACTGTATACAAAGCAAACACTGAAAAAGAGCTTTTTAAGAAAAGGGGGAATTGGAAGATTGAAGAAAAAAACGAAAAGAAGGGTTTTTAAACTGCTACATCATCAATAAAAAAGCACGCTTATGAATTGAAAGTCCTCGAGAAAACTGTGAAGACAGCAAGATTCAAGCTCAGACCTTAAACCCCTTGATTACGTAATACGGGGCGTTTTAGAAGACAAAACAAATGCAACTTCCCATTCAAATATTGGTTTGCTTAAGACTGCTTCTGTGGAGGAATAAAATATCTGAAGAATTTATTTTGAAAGCGTGCAAATCGTTTTGAAGGTGTGCTGATACAATAATTGAAAAATATAGTGGCCATATTGAGTAAATTTACTGTTTTGTGTCTATCTTTTGGTTTGTTGTTTATTTTTCATAACTAAAACTATTCTTGTTTTATGATAGATTCGTTTAGTATTTTACTAGAATATTCCTAAATTTGCCTCTGCACCTGTATTTATCGATCTATTCTTTTTTGCTTTTTGTTTGTTTGTTTTTCTGGGGGGGGGTTCTTGTTCTAGTTTCTCCTTCATTTTACCCTTCGTTATGACATAGTCTTTCCCAAAATACGTTTTCTAAGTGGTAGTACCTGTTAGGGTCCAATCTATGGGTTAAACAGATCTTTTTTGGAATTATTTTTAACTGACAGGAATACTTAAAATTATATATCTGGGAACAAAAATGTAAAATAAACGTCAAACGTAAAATAAACGTCAGAGGAGATGACATGGTGTTAAAACCAATCAGTCGACCGGTCCATTATCTTTTATTTTAAGGTATTAGTTTCCTCGCTTCAGAAAAAATATTTTGATATTTTAATCAAAATAAATTAACTAGATTTTCTCTTAAAGCTAAACATTATGTTCTTGGGCAAATATTGGCTAATTTGGTATTTAAAAAAAGAATGTAATTTAGAATATTTTTCTCGTTCTCAAACTTCTATCTTATTTTTACCTGACTAATGTATCATGAGAAAAAAAACAATTTAAATAACATGGCTCTGCTATTTAACTATAGCTGCAGGGAAATCAGGTGGTTTCATGCCTTCCCCAAGTACATTAGCACGGAGTGAAACGCAAACAGCCTCGACCTGGATTTAACTTGGGTTAGGGTAAAAAAAAATTCTCTAAAATCAGTGTTTTTTTTTCTCTTCCTTGCCATAACAACGTTAAAGAGCCGAGGCTGTCCTACTATTTACTCATGGCTGAGGATTTTAGAATAGTTGGATTCATGCCTTTCCTAAGATTATTAACACAAGGTTAAATGCAGATATGTTGTATAGCCGTAATACAAATATAAGCGGAAACATAATCAAACATAAATGACAAACTTCAATGAACGAACGAACACACTTCTTTATAAAAATATATATATATATCACATTTTATTCTCGAAAGGGTTGATGTTTCTGTTATTTGTGAGAGATGAGTGGAGACAGGGACAAACTGCTATATTGACCCAAATTTTTCTGTTGACCATAGCAGCGCTTCTTCCGCATCTTGGCTGGGTTTGCTCAACCGGGGGTCGCTGAGGGGTTCAGCCTTCAGTCTGCAAGCTGGCCCTCACTCTGGCTTTCCTGTCCCCAATTAACTCAACTGTCGCCAAAACCTACCAATATTCTTTCATAACGCCCACTTTCTTCTGCTTCTTCTTCCGCTTATTTACCCAGGTGCATCTCTGATTGACAGCTCGGTCAAGTGTCAATATACAACAGATAGCCCTGTGCAGGATTTGAAATCGAGTCACCGAATCCATTTCATGCGAAGTTAACTGTTACGTCACAAGTGCCGATGTAAATATATCTTAATCCTCATAGGGTCTTTCTTCATCTCCTGTCAACTTTTACATTTGAGCTTATCAGGTTTTCTTGAGTAACATTCAAAAAATGATTACCAATTTATGATACATAAAAAACGTGATTTAAGAGGAATCGTGCACGTCCTTTTCCAAACATTCCTCAACAGATACAAATACTTATATTTTCTTTAACTACCCCTCCTTACGCCCCGAGAACCTCTCCTCACAGAGATTCTGTATATATAAACCATATGCTTGTTTATTCCATGTCAAATCATACAATCATTTAGCCCAGCATATATATCAACAATATCAATAAATCAGGAAAGAACAAGATTTAAGTATAGTTAAATTCACTATCTGACCTTTTATATCAAATCATTCGTTGGTCCAACGTAGGTATCAAGAACCTATAAGAACTAGTATGTTTAGAATGTGTATTCGCGAAATAAGTTAATATAGTGTGACACGATGCGTAGCAATTCGTTTCCGTTTGTATTGGCACCACTCAGACGATCTCTTTGTTTTGGCGTGAAACCGACACAAAGGGCCTGAGGGCGAGATCTCCTGCGAGACCGGAAGTAGAGGAGGGAAGGAAGGTCCGAGAGAAGACAGAGAGAGCCAGTTGACAAAGCAGGGCAGAAGAGAACAGAACAGTCGGCTTGAGATAGCAGTCTAGGGAAGGACACAGTCAGGAGAAGGAGGCCGTGAGAAGATGGAGGTAGGGCGAAGAAAAGAGCCAACAGAAGTTAGAAAGACGACTGCTAAGACCTGTTGACCTACAGAGGCCGGGTAAACTAATGCGAGAAGATGTCAGCATTGTTAGCGGCTTTTTTTTTTTCGCGAAAAATACACGCCCGTGATAGCCTGCAAATGCACAGAGAGTTGCATAAAAATGTCACATAGACTTCCCCTTCTTGCACTTGGAGTTGACCCAAGCCCATGTTTGTTCGTTTGTTCTTTCTTCCACCCTTTCGATTATTTTTTGTGTGGCCATAAAGCAACATGTAATGCTCCTGGTTGAATCACTGGCTATGAGTAGTTCGGTTTAAGGAAGCTGATATAGAAGGGGCGAGGGGTGTTATCACAATCATATTTACCAACCCCTCCGCTCGGGCAGGATATGACACAAGGTCAATTTTTAGGCGGAGTTTAACAGGTTTGAATTCAGAGTTTTCCTTCTCCTAGACTTGTTGCCAGGCTGAAAAACCTAGTCTGTCCTACTATTTACCCATAACTGGAGGGAGAATAATTGGTTTCATACCTTTCCCAAGGGTATTAGTGCTATGTGAAATGCTATCAGTCTCGTCCAGGATTTGAACTCGTGTCGCCGTGTCCATTTCCTACCACGATAACCATTACACCGCGGGCACCTCCACACAATAGTCACAATCGTCTAATTGGTTTAATTAGAGATCTTCAAACGAAGATCTATTCCCAATATTAGAATTTCATTAATAAAAAAATTGACCAAATCCTAAAACAGTCATCGCTAACCTTTTCAGCCCAGAAAGCGTAACTAAGGAAGGTCCGAACCGCGATCTTTAAAGGACAGAAACGAAAAAGCAAAATTTAAAAGGTAACAATCATAATTTATAAATGAAACATCTGATGTTATTTGCGGTCACAAAAATATGTTATATCAGGTTTAATTGAAGAGGTTGACTGATGAAGCATATCAGACAAGTTATGATTTGACAGTTGCACAGGCAGAATACATTTGGCGCGGTTCGTTTTGGAGAATAACTATTTACAACAGTATGTAGTGTCAGACATGTTCACAACATGCTTGGTATGTGTGATTAGTTTGGGGAATCGTTTAGATGGAAAGACGTGGTTCCAATAGAAATCGAGGATGTGACAAGCAAGAGACTTGGTCTTCGAATATTCTGAACACTAAAGTTAATTAGTTCCATCTGGCACTGTAATGATAATTCTTCAGTCAACATTAAAAGGCGAAAAGAAATTTTTGAAAGTTGAATGAAGGGCCGCATCAGCAGGCCTCGAGGGTCACACGAATGGGCCGTACGGATTAGCTTTGACCCCTATCCTGTAGAATATTCAGTAATAGATTGGTGAGGAAATGTAGTACACGAATGACATATAGTGTGCGAATGAGCCGGTGGAGAGATATCGCAGAGTGTCACTCGATGTGAGCGGCAGTGATCGCAAGCATGATTTGAATCGATTAGACAACCCTACGAAAATAGTCCAAACGTTTAACTGTTTCGAAGACGTAGATTAGCACACTTGTAATAATAGGTGGACATGATTTTTCCCTCCATTGAACCACTCCATGATGTACACGGGTATTATATAGAGAAGTAATGATGAACTGAGATGTGTACGAAAGTAGGTTGTTGGTTATTCTTTCTGGTAAGAAATGTCCTCTGGACTCACAGTATCGGCCATCCAACAGAAGTTAGAGTCAAGACAATAAACTCCTATCGTACGAAGAAAAAGGTCTTTTCTTAGGAAATAAAGATAGGTATTCGATTTAAGTACTCAGGTCATTTCCTATCAAAGTTAATGAACAAGTATCCCTGCAGTAGCTATTCTACCCGGTATATTTGAACCGGCTCATTGGCCTAGTGGGTAGAGTGTTCGCTAATGGTCAGGGAGACCGGGGTTTAATCCCAAGTCGAGTCGCACCAAAGACTTTAAAAATGGTACTTGATATCACCTTGCTTGACACTCAGCAATATTAGGTACGGATCAAGGGTAAAGTGGAGCAATCCAGGTCGCTAACTTACTTTTACATATGAGATCCTCAAATGTAGCATTCTTCCCAAGATTAGACCTTGAACTCTCCCAAAATTATTCAAGCAACTGAATTTTTTTAAAGATATTTATTGTTGGGTTTGGTTAGAGGATTTTAGTTTAATCGTATATCAAAGCGCTGTTGCCCAGTCAACTGGGGCTGTAGAATGCACCGACTGCTTCTCTGCAGAGGGGTAAGACACCCCTCCCCAATGAGTGTCTTTGTTATGGCACAAAACAATCTGATGGTGAGGTTCTAGTTATGCTGAAACTTTGGAGAATGCGGAGTACCCCTTTATTGCCATCGCTCCCGGGTCCACTCTATTTATGGGTTAAATAGAACAAACTGCATACTTATGCTAAAGTGAATTGTTTGAATTAGAACTGTTTGACTAAACTGAATAGCTTGAAATGAAAATATTTTTGACAATTTAGCTGTGCACTAACATTTAAACTGTGTGCTTATGCTAAACTGAATTGTTTGAAATGGAACTGTTTTTACATTGAAACTGTACTTACACTTAACTGAATTGTTTATTATAGAACTGTTTTGACATCTGTGTGTAAATAAAATCTATACTTATACTATATTGAATTAGCTGAATTAAAACTGTTTGAATAAACTGAATAGCTTGAAATAGAAATGTTTTTTGAGAATTAAACTGTGTACTCATGCTAAACTGAATTATTTGAAATAGAATTGATTATTCGTTTTAAAATGGATTTGACATTAAATAACCTACAAAGGTTGATATGCTATAAAACAATCAACCAACCAACCAACCAAAGCGCTGATGATTATTTGACGTCAAATTTTGTTTATACATATATCAAACGTGATTTTTAAGTGAATAATTTGTATGTCACATAATTTTTAAGCGAGCCACAGCTCATTTGTTTGCACACAGTTCATCATCATCATCATCAAGTCGCACCGACGGATCAGATTTCCTTGACTCTCTCTCTCTCTCTCTCTCTCTCTCTCTCTCTGTTCCTATCATCCATCGCTCTCGGCAGCGCTTCCAAACTGATCGACCAACACTGGCATGTCCATGAGGAGGGGTCCATAAGAGAACATCACTTATGAGTTTCTCCTTACTTCTCTTGCAGTGCCCCGCATGTCTTGTTCGTTTTACTTGGATGGTTTGTAAGATGGGAGGTAAGTGGTCGTATAGCTGTTGTTTCGTAGGGTATTGCTCCCAGGATTT
Organism: Sepioteuthis lessoniana; assembly: GCA_963585895.1. Classification (NCBI taxonomy): domain Eukaryota; kingdom Metazoa; phylum Mollusca; class Cephalopoda; order Myopsida; family Loliginidae; genus Sepioteuthis; species Sepioteuthis lessoniana. Next base: position 8,088,271 of record OY757927.1, read on the forward strand.
GTTCAAAACTGCTCGAAGCATCCTTGGGAAGCTCGCATCAAGCTTTTTCTCAATGCATTTTGTTAGCGTTCACATGGTGCATCCATACGGTAGTAGAGACTGTGACAGCTTGGAAGAAATCCCGTTTTATTTTATCGGATAGCTCAGTCTTCCATATAACTGATGACAGTCCACGCTTTCGCTAAGTGTATATTAACATCACTTTCAGTAGATGAGATATTGCTACCGAGGTATGTTAACTTGTCAACTTTATTTTAGAGACCTGCCATTTAAAGTGGAAATGGCGCCTTCTTGCGCACAGTTAAATGGTTTCAAATATTGCTAAAACAAACCCTTGCAGAAGAACAGGGGTGATAACATTTAACCTATAACTGGGAGTTGTTTATTGTATTAATTGTTTGTATGTCCTGTGTTGAGATTCTTTTTTAAGGTTTATATGAGAAGAAGGTAGAAAATGGTGATGCCTTAGGAGAAATAACAAACAAATATCTATAATAATGAAACCAACAAATACTTGGAAATATTCGAAACGGATAGCTTCACACAAAAAGAAATAAAAGGAAAAAATAAGAAAATAGTACTTGAGAAGAACAAGAAAACTTCTAAAAACCAAACTCTACCGCAAAATATCTTCAGAGAAATAAAAACTTGAGCTTCACATCTTGTAAAATCCTCTGGACCATTCTCAACATCCTTAACTCAGACAAATAAACCCGAAAGATAATAAAAATTAATAATGAAGACATCGAGTCATGTGTCAAGCAAAGAAGAAGGAAGGGAACTCGCCAGCATTTAGGATTGGTTTGGTTTGGTTTGTTTGGTTTTGTGGCATATCAACCTTTATAGGTTATTTAACGCCAAATCCATTTTTATGTAAATAATCTGTTCTATTGAAAACAATTCAGTTTAGCATAAGTACAGTTTAATTGTCAAAAACATTTCCATTTCAAACAATTTAAGCAGTTATATGTAATAATTCAGTTAAGTGTAAATACAGTTTTAATGTCGAAAAACAGTTCTATTTGAAATAATTCAGTTAAGCATAAGCACGCAGTTTAAGTGTAAGTACGGTTTAATTGTCAAAAATGTTTCTATTTTAAGCTATTCAGTTTAATCAATTCATTTTAGCATAAGTATGCTGTTAGTTCTATTTAACCCATAGATAGGGTCCTATCAGGTGCTACCACTCCGGGCCAGAGTGGACCTGGGAGCGATGGCAATGAAGGGGTACTCCGCATTCCCCAAAGCTCCAGCACGGCTGGAACCTCACCATCAGATTGTTTAGTATCATATCCAGGACACTCGTTAGGCGGGGTCTTACCCCTCTGCAGAAGTGCAGTCAGTGTATTCTACAGCCCCAGCTGACTGGGCAACATTTAGGATTGTGTGGATACATCAATACAAAGACTCAAGTGTAACATACTCATATGCATGCAGAAACATAGTCAACAGAATAAAAACGAACGGACACAGTTCTTTAGAAAAATATACCTCTCACACTTTATTCGAAATGGTACGAAAGGGTTACGAAAGGGTTATTGTGTGAGAGGTGAGTTGGAGACAGAACAAAACTGCAACATATTGACCCCCAGCTCTTCTGGATATAGCAGCGCTTCTTTCCCGTTCTCCTGGGCTGCTCAACCGGGAGCCCTGAAAGCCCAGCCTCTCTGCTGGGACCTGGTTTTCACTCATCGAACTGCAACAACTGTCTCCAAACTCTGATCTCCAACTCCCTATGGCACCGGGTTATGTAATTGTTTATCGTCCACCTGCTTCAGTGAACGTCGCATCTGCACTCAATTCAACCCGTCCACAGTCAAGGTTATCCCCTGATATCTTTGACCGGATGCACCTGTTATTTACACAGGTGCATTTCTCATCTAACAGCTTGGCTGGGTTGGAGGTCAATATGTTACACAAGGAATACATTAGTTGGCGACCCTAGGTGAGGGTGACCCGAAGGCTCCCTTTTCAATAGCTACTACACTGACGTGTAGGAAAGAGTGCTTCTCCACTCCCAGGATTGCTCCACTTTATTCTTGATCCATACTTTGATCCACTTTACACTTGATACATACCTTATGATGCTGAGTGTTAAGCAAGGTGGTATCAAGTACCATTTTTGAGTCTTTGGTATGACTCGACGTGGGATTGAACCCCGGTCTCCTGTGTTAGGCCAATGGACCAGTGAGGAATACCTTAAAAAGAGCAAAGAAAATCTAATTCTCTTATATAATTAAGGATGGTGATTAATTATATTAGTTAATTAATCTATTTGTAGCAATAAATTATAAGTTAGCTAAAATGTTTGGGTTGAAGTGTAAGTCGCGTTCTAAGGTCAAAGAGTGCACCCTGGGACGACACTTAGCCTCTCATAACAAAAGTTCTATTTTGTAATCAGCAAAGAGGCTGGATGTTAAAAAGTAAACAAATTGAATGTATGTCGGCTGACTTAGGATAAGATGATGCAATACAAAAGTTAATGACACACGTTCTTACTATCATTAGAGGGTGATATAATTAACGTATCATATAAGCAGGGAGATTTTTGGAAGTTTGGTCATTTAGTTCGCAGGTCAGAGTCGGAGACAGTCGGTTGAGTTCAGGGGTTTGGACTCTCTAGGGATGAAGGGACGAATTGGTTGAAGTAATAGAAGTCGGTATTTTTATTTCGTCTACTACCCAAGAATCTCACTGCGTTTCTATGTGACACAAGTAAATCTTTCTATTTTCTTTTTTCGTTTCGTGTTTGACTTCTACAAAAACAGTTGAGGTTATATATTTTCGAATCAAAAGAAACAATGGGTCTGTCTTGTGTTTGAGAAATGCAACACCTATTGATATTCAAGATGGTACCGTGTCGGTGAGGCAACGTTACAGCAGCCACTAACAGCAATAGCAACAGAAGACCCAAAAGAAAAACAATAAAAACTAGAAAACAGAAATAGAAAAAAATAACTGTATGGGTGGTAGGAAAACAAATTCCCCCTCAAATCTGTTCTCGTTGATAGCCAACGTGGAAACCGGAACAATGCTTCACTCGGGACTCCATTCCTTGTACACCGCAAACAACAGTACTCCTATTCTCTCATTTTCTCAAGAACACGTGTCTAGCCTTCACAAGCCTCAAAAGACCATCTGACTTGAAAGTCAGCTCTTTTTATCCTTCCTCGGTCTCGGACAAGAAAATAAAATCTTTTAGAGTTAGCTTCGTTCTGTCCTATAATGCATGCGTGGTGTCATTTCAACATCGATTTACTGAAATCGCCTCGGAGGTTTATGATGTTTACAAGCCCATGTACAAACAATTCGCCTTCTCTTGCTTCGACGAGGTATGTCTCCGCTGCAAATATACCGACTGCATCGTTGCAGAGGGATAAATCGCCCACTAACGAGTGCCCTAGATATGACACTAAACAATCCGATGATAAGGCTGCAGCCATCACTCCCAGGTCCACTCTGCACCAGAGGGGTAATACACGATAGGCTCCTATCTATGGGTCAAATAACACACTATAGAGAGTGCACACGAGAAGAGAAGGACATAGCTAAGAAAAGGAAACCTTAAGAGAAAAACTGAATCGCCATAAGGACAAATTATATTAAAGCAAAAATTGATAATACGCAACAGTATATCAAGTGTAGATATGTGAAGAAAGAGATGAAACTATTAATCACATCGTAAGCGAATGCAGCAAACTATCACATCTCAAGAGAGAAACAGAATATCTTTTATCTAAGTGAATGACACTTTAGAGATTTATCGATTTAAACATCCTTGTTTTTTGAGGATTCTTAGTTCTAGTAATGTTATATGATTATTCTATATCCTCAACTGAATTAATTAAATATATACCTATTTAGTAATATTCAAATAAATATAAAATATTTTAGCGAGACAAATATTTTTTAATTTAAGAAGTTTAAATTCTGTAGGAATAGTTATGTTTTAAAGTAAGATGGCTTCCTATGAATAAGATTATTTTTCAGACAACCACGATTAATAAAAGTCTCTGCTTTTCCCTAAGAAGAGCAAAACGATATTTATATTAAAAGCTTCTTCTAGGTTAAATAAATATGTATTTATAAAATCGCTTACCCATCAGCATTGCCAAGTGGGGTGGAGGGGTTCTAGAATAAACCGACTGCACTTCTGCACAGGGGTAAGACTCCCCCCAATGATTATCCTGATATATGACCCTAAACAATCTGATTGTAAGGCTTCGGTAATGCTAGAGCTTTGGGAAATGCAGAGTACCTCTTCATTGCCATCACTTCTTGGTCCACTCTGGCCCGGAGTGGTAGCACCTTATAAGATCCAATCTATGGGCCAGATAGAACTAAACTGTGTACTTATGCTAAACTGAATTGTTTAAAATAGGACTGTTTTTGGCATTGAAACAGTGTACTTATGCTAAACTGAACTATTTGAAACAGAAGAGTTTATATGTATAAAACTGGATTTAACATTAAATAACCTACAATGGTTGATGTGCCATAAAACCAAACCAAACCCTATCATCAGGATACGATACAAGGTCAATCGTTTTAAGCAGAGTACAAAAAGTTTGAATTCATAGTTTTCCTTCTCTTAGATTCCTTCTATAGACTTCGCGAGCCTACTGTAAAGTAATTCCAATTCTGTTTTATATTCCGTTCTTTCTATGCAACGCTCTCTTGTAAAATTTCTTATTCTTCAGATTATAGTATTGTTGCATACTCGTCAAAGTAGAAAACTCAACGCTTTCTTAATGAAAAGTGATCTTTTCTGTTTTATTTTACGCAGATTAGCTTCGAACGTAGAGATTTGGTAAAAACCAGGAAAGAGATGGAAATCTTGATCTGTTCTTCACCAATGCCGGAATGTAAGACAGTGAATCCTTTTTCACTCACCTATTACATCATACCGAGGTTCCTTAATATGTCACGTGAGTATTTTACAGCGTGCAATCATTTTTGATGACGTGCTTTGAATCAACACCGCAGGGACATCGTTTCACCGGTACTCAAGAACGACAACTCTTTTCCTTAGGACGTCCATATGGGTTAATTTTCAATTTCATACCTGGTGGTGGTGCATAGCCCGAATTTCACAGTTTCAACCACTAATAAAACACAACGTCGGATTGTTCAGCGAAGTTGTCGTAACCTCGGGGTATTGTAGCACTTCGAATAAAGCAATACAGTAAATTGAACAAACAAGAAAAAATAGTTTTCAAATGTTAATTTAAAAAGTGAATCTATCAATTAAAACTAAGAATCTTTTCTACAAAATTTTTCTCTTGTCATCTTCATAACGACCAAATAAACTCATTAATGTAACAGTTTAATTAAATCTAAATTGAAAATATTTCCTAATGTTTAAGTCGATTAGGTGGTTGGTTGGTTGGTTGGTTGGTTCATATTTTACTGCATATCAACCTTTGTGGGTTATTTAATGGCAAAACTTGCATTATATATATATATATATATATATATCCTACTTTACATATATATATATATATATATAAATATATATATATAAAGTAGGATTTGGCATTATATATATATATATATATATATATATATATACGAGGATCATTAAATAAGTTTCCAGACTTTTTTTCGTATGGGCACTTTTATTGATAGTAATCTTCTCCGGCTGCAATGCACTTGTTGTACCGTTCCAACAACTTCTGGAAGGCCCCATGGAAGTCCTCTTGTGTGAGCGTGTCAATGACCTTCGTCACAGCCTCTTTCATCTCCTCAATTGTCTCATAACGACAGCCTCTGAGCGTAGGGAATAACTAAAAGTCACAGGGAGAAAGGTCTCGACTATAGGGAAGGTGAGGAACTGTCTAGATGTCCATCTTGGTCAAATACTCTGTGGCAAGGATGGAGTTGTGGACTGGTGCATCGTCCTGGTGGAAATGCCACTGAGCCGATTTGAAGTGTGCTGGCCTCTTCCGAAGAATCTCTTGCTGAACTCCCTTAAAACCTCAACATAACCCTTTGGCCAATCAACTCTGGTCTATTCATTACTCCTCCCACACCTCTCATCATTCCTCACAGACTCCCTGCCTTCCTTGAATCTCTTATGCCACTCAAAAACTGATACTCGATTCGTGCAAGATGGTTGAAAAGCAGTCTTAAGCATTCCATAAGTTTCTGTGGCATTTTCTCCAAGTTTAAAACATAGTTTTTATTGCATATCGTTCTTCCAAAGTGTCCTCACGTCCAGATTGCATTTTTTAAATTCACCAGCTGTGACAATCATTCTTTAGTAGGGTGTATTCCAATTGCAGCTGTAGTTGTTGATTTGAACCTGAAATCATAAAGATTGGTCAGTCATCTCATAAGATGTATAGCAATAAAATTTTCAAGAGCCTACGACAATTTTAAATTCCTGTACAAAAAAGTCTGGAAACTTATTGAATACACCACATAACTATTACTTTTTCTCTACATAGTGACATGCCCATCGGAGGTTCTTTTTCACGCCCAAAATATATTGTTGATTTTCAAATTAAAACAATCCACTATTTGAGTATATAAACTATTTCTTATTTAATGAAAATATGGAGGCATTTTTACGCATTAATGAATATTTACCTTTCTTATATAGAAAAAGGAACTTTGTAACTTTTATTTTTCAATCAAATCTTCCCTTGAAATAATTGATAGGGCTGAACATTGGAGGATTAGATGCCTAATGGAATCAGCACATATGTTGGGCTACAATGACCTACTGAGTAAACCAAGTATAGAGAAGAATACAATATGGGAACCGATAATTAAAAAGGTAAGATAAAAAAAAATCTGAATGCTCCAAGTATATATATATATATATATATATATATATATATATATATTGAGGTAAATAATGCCAATATAGGGGAAAAATTGATAGGGTAGTCCAAGAAGGAGAGATTTATTGAGAAGCAAAATCGACACTGTAGCGTTTCGGTTCTAATAAACCATCATCAGGACATGGATGGATAATATTAGTGATGTTAAATCATCGATAGATGTTTAAAAATTTATTTTTAAAAAAATCAGTGAAAATGTATACATCGGGAGGGAGTGGGCTGTTTAATCAGTAAATCAGCATTTGTTTTTAAAATTACGTCATGTGATTTATAGGGAATATTAAATAGACTTTACATGTTCCATTTTTTCAATAAGAAAAATTTCGAATATATATATATATATATTTATATATATACCTATTTCATAATTCTGACGGTGTGAAATAAAAAACAGATGATAAAATTAATAAATAGAAATATTAAACAAACTAATATGCGGGGAAATATTCAATAAAAAAAGAAAAGACTAAAAACATTCATACCGCTTGAAAATAATTAATCAATACCACAATGCCTAGTCAAAAGAAAGATAAAACACCAAGAGATCACAGAAGCTGAGACGTATGAGTCTTCAATACACTAAGTAGAGCGAGATTATCTTGATGATCTGGTTGGTGAAAACTCTGTAGATAAGTTCTGACTCTCTCTCTCTCTCTCTCTATCTCTCTCTCTCTCTCTATATATATATATATGATTTGCAAGCGAATAGTTTGTAGGTAATTGATTTTAAAATGAGTTGTTAAAGCTTATTTATTCGCACTAAATTACATTTTTTGGTGGTGGTGGGGTTCATCATACAACGTGCGATACCCTGCCCTCATCAGCCGCCATCCAGGGGTGATAACAGAGTTTCGGTAGCTCCAGGCGGTACTGCCACTCCTGGCACTACCAAGTAGGTTTTGCCACTGGAGGAAAAAGAAAAAAGATTAAAAGTTTAAACTATACCAATCTAGTCTTTTATTGGAATCATTTTGAGATGAGGCTTCTTAATCTGAGAATTAATTTTTATTTATTGCAGACTTTTTGTCCTCATCTTGGTAGTTTTTTTTCTTCTTTCACTCCGTTTCGGCCAAATCTCACCTCTGGCCTTCTTCAGGTGATTTACCTCGACCTCGGATAGGAATGCTGAGTCTTGTAACCGTATCCCCAGTAATTACTGCTATCTAACACTAGTAAGTTTATCAAGTATTCCTATCAAACACTAGTAAGTCTTTCAAGTATTCCTATCTAACACTAGTAAGTCTTTCAAGTATTCCTATCTAACACTAGTAAGTCTATCAAGTATTCCTATCAAACACTAGTAAGGGTTTCAAGTATTCCTATCTAACACTAGTAAGTCTTTCAAGTATTCCTATCAAACACTTGTAAGATTATCAAGTATTCCTATCTAATACCAATTATTTGTATACAGCTGTATAGTTTCAAAGGACTATTGATAATAATCTTTTGTAAATGACTGAATAACTCTCTTTGACCCATAGATGGGACCCTAATAGAAACTACCAATCCGGGTCAGGGTAGATCTTGGAGTGATAGGAATGGAGTATTGCAAATTTCCAAGGAAGGTGTCCTCGTGGTGTAATGGTTAAAGCGACATTCTGCGGAATCGTTGTAAGTGAGTTCGAACTCCAGACGCGCTATTACGTTCACTTTCAGATAAATACCATTGGAAAAGATATGAACCACCTTATCTCTCAAGCTATAGGTTAAATAGAACCACCACAGTTCTTCAAGAAGAGTGGCTTTAGCATTAAATAACCTACAAAGGTTGATATGCCATTAAACAAAAGAAATCAAACCATATATCCAAGACAAGAGCATCAAATGCAGCCTAGTGTCATAAACAGGATATTCGTTATGGGTAGGGTCCTTCCCATCTGCTGAGGTGTGGTTGACATATTTTACAGCCCCGCCCGACCAAACAGAATGACTGTGAGGTACCAAATCAAACCTAACTTTTTAGTTATTTTTTAGATGAAGCGCAATTAATAATTAATAGTAGTAATTTTGTTTGCTTTGGTTAGGTCTATTTGTCTAATGGCATTTCAACCCCTACTGGGTCATTTAAACTCGAAATTTGATTCATAAATAGATATTTGGCTATAATCATGAATATTTATATTTTCATCGTTCCTTTTTCAAGGAAATCAATAGTGGCGGGTCTTGTCATGTTTCAAATGACTGTCAGCATGGCCTTCTTTATTGACCTCTTTGCTCAGAATAGTTTCTTTACCAGAGAGTCAGTGTATTTCCACCCGAGAGACTATTCTTTCGACCCATGTTTAGTCTATTTATAAACATTCTTTTGACTCAAGCATGCTTCTACCTATATATCACATTTCATTGTGTAAATTTCACGTCGTTTGCACTTCTAAGTTTTCAAAAATTTGATAACATAATCCTGTCCAATAGCCCAGTCGGCTGGGGCTGCAGAATACACCGACTGCATCTCTTCAAGGGGATAAGACCCCCCCAGCAACGATTGTCTTGTTTATGACACAAAACAATCTGATGGTGAGGTTCCAGTAATGCTTGAGCTTTGGGGAATGTGGAGTACCCCTTGATTGCCATCACTCCCAGGTCCACACTGCCCCAGAGTGGTAACATCTGATAGGGTCCTATCTATGGGTCAAATAGAACTAAAATGTGTACTTAAGCTAAACTGAATTACTTAAAATAGAACTGTTTTCATATTTAAACTGCGTACTTATGCTAAACTGAATTATTTGAAATAGAACTGTTTTGACATTTAACTGTGAGTGGACAGAAACTATACTGATAATAAACTGAATTGTTTGTATTAGAACTGTTTGACTAAACTGAAATGCTTGAAATAGAAATATTTTTGACAATTAAACTGTGTACTTATGCTAAACTGAATTGTTTGAAGTAGAACTGTTCATTTGTATAAGGTATTCCCGTGATGTAATGGTCAGAGCAATGGTCTGCAGAATCATTGTAAGGGAATTCGAACTTCAGTCGCGCTATTACGTTCACTTTCGGACTAATACCCTTGGGAAAGATATAAACCACTTTATCCCCCAAGCTATGGGTTGAATAGTACCGCTACTGTTCTTGTAGAAGGATGGTTTTGGCATTAAATAACCAACAAAGGATGATATACCATAGAACCTAAACAAACAAACTCCTGTCCAGCCCGGGAGCTCACTGTTTCATTTGCCGATATTTTCAATAACATCGAGATTAAATTATGTGCTATAAACCAATTCCAAACAATACTGAACTTACATTTATGGAAAGATTGGGTTAATTTACAGCACTTCTGGTTTGAGCAGACGTCTCATAACCCACTAATATGCTATTAAACAAAGTAACCAGAAATCATATATATATATATATATATATATATATATATATATATATATATATAAATTATTCCTGATGAGCCGGTGAGACGAAACTTTAGTAGGAAAAATCCGACTCGCGATTTAATTTTTGTAATAAGCTCTACTTTGTATTGAGCACTCTTGGTAATTGTAGCATTACAGCAATTTACGATGGGTTTTTATTTTTATTTTGACCAACTGATTGCATATCTCTTGATTTTTTTCAACTGATGTGGCGAAGTTGGCCTTTTCTTTTTTTTTTTTTTTTTTTGTCCGATGATATTTTTTCCTTTTTACCCCGGGCGGTAATTCGAGATTTATTATCTCTAGTTCCAGGCGTTTTTTTTTTCTTTTTTCCCGGTAACCGTGAATGCTGGTAGATAGTAGGTTAGTATATATATATATATATATATATACTGTCATCCAGTGTGGCTAGACATGCGAGACGCAAAAGCTGCTTGATAGCTCCAGGAGTGGCAGTACCACCTTGAGCTACCGAAACTGTATCACCCTGGTTGGCTGCTGATAAGCACGTGCTTTCACACGTGCTTTCACACGTTGTATGATGAAAAAAAAAAAGGTTTGCACACAGTTAAATTCTTATACAGTTCTATTTGACTCATAGATGAGAATCGATCAGGTACTACAACTCCGGGTCAGAGTGGACCTGGGAGTAATAACAGTGAAGGAGTACTTCAAAGCTCCAGGACTGGATCCTCACTATTAGATGGTTTAGTGTCGGCGTATTCTACAGCCTTAATCGACTGGGCTGCCGAAATATGGTTTGGTTAGGTTTGCTTGTTTGATGGCATATGAATTTTCGTGGGATATCTAATGCCTAAGCCATCCTTATAGAAAAGTAGCAGTAGTACTAGTTAACCGGAAGACTTGGGGGTTCGTAGCTTTTCGAAAGCGAATATAATCGAATGACTGGAGTTCGAACTCGCTTACAACGATGATGCAATCTAGCACGTTAGCAACAATTTCACGGGGACCCCTACTCCCCTCAGAAATATGAGGCACTCCATTTATCGACGAAATGACTCCAAGACATTGGAGACTCCATGAAGCAGACGAATTACACGTTAAAAGATAGGAGTTCTACATAATTAAATAGCTTTCTGTAATTTGTGGGCGCTTCACACACATACTCCCTCTCTCTCTCTCTCTCTTTCATTGTCTCTATCTCTCTCTATATATCTCTCTCTCTCTCTATATATATATATATATATATATATGAGTTAGGTATAAGGTTTAATCAGACTGATATGTTGTATAAAGAAAACGGAAAGAAAATTCTTTATAAATGAATGAGAAAAAGAAATATCACTAAAATATTAATAAGATTACTTCTTTAAGAATTTACTATTCATGACGTAATCTTTTTCAAATATTTGTATGTATTCCTTCAGACCGCTGAGCCACCCTGAAGATGACAAAAAACTCTTTCTGTCTGAAATTTTCATAATTACATATTTTAAATAATCCATGTCGAAACGCGTTAGCAGAACTAATTAATATTTTAGTAATAAAAATGGTTTCTCATCCATTGATAGGTATTTTTCTTTCCGTTTTCTTTATACAACATATATATATAATAAAGATATATGGAAAGTTGGATAAATCAAAACATTAACTCAAATTTAGATTTGGTTTATTCAACTTTCCACATATTTCTATCATACTGTCGGATTCAACACAAATCTATCTTTTCAATATATATCATCATCATCATTATCATCATGTCGTGCCGCTAGCACGGATATCCCTGACCCTCTCTCGTCACTCCTCCCTATCGTTCATCGACTCTGGCAGGTCTTCAGGGCTACATCCCGTATTCTCACATAGCTGCTGTATGTATGTTCGAGCTGGTCGTCCTGCTTTTGCAAGGCCATATATGGGGGTCCATAGGAGTACATCACTTATGAGCTCGTCTCTGTTTCTCCAGTAGTGTCCTGCGTGTCTGGTTCGTCTAACTTGGATAGTTTTCGTGATGGGAGGCAGGTGGCCAGATAGTTGGTGCTTTGTGGGGTGTTGCCGCCAGAACTTGTTCAATATTGCTCGCAGCATTCTTGTGTAATTGCCGTCTAGCTTCTTCTGCAGCCGTTTAGTTAGCGTCCAAGTGGTGCATCCATACAGCAGTATCGACACGACCGCTGCCTGTAAGAAACTGCGTTTCATTTTATCGGTCAGGTCTGATTTCCATATGATCAATAGCTTAACGAAAGCTTTCAATGCCTTCGTTAGCCGCGTGTCGATGTCTTTTTCGGTTGATGAGACAGTGCTTTCTAGGTAGGTGAATTTTTGATGCGTGATGGGTGAATTGTCGTCTAAATTACTCAAAAGTGAAAATAACTGTGGCATCTTCCTTTACCAGATGTATTTCCCAAAATTACATCTAGCGAACAGATTTTACTTTCGTGTTTTTATACAGCATCATTATCGGCAAGCAGTAGGTGATAAGCATTTGCTCCATCTTCCCTCTGTGTATAGATTCAAATGTCTTGGAAAAGTCGCTGAATAATATTGTTGCCTCAAATTTTTTGCACGTACACCTTCTAGAGTTCGATGGATAGTCAAAATTGTGATATATATATATATATATATATATATATATATATATATTGGCATAATGGTTAGAGTGTTCGCCAATGGCCCGGGAGATCTGGGTTCAATCCCAGGTCGAGTCATACCAAAGACTTTAAAATGGTACTTGATGCCTCCTTGCTTAACACTCAGCATTATAAGGTACGGATCAAGGGTAAAGTGGAGAAATCCAGGGAAATGAGTAGCGCCTTCCCCTACACCTTGGTGTAGTAGCTATCCAAAAGGGAGCCTTCGGGTCACCCTCGACTATGGTCGCCAACTTTACGACTTACTATATTATGTGTGATGGGTGAATTGTCGTCTAAATTTCTCAAAAATGAAAATAACTGTAACATCTTCTTTTACCAAATGTATTTCCCAAAATTACCTGAAAAATATCTTGAAATACTACAATAGATTAAATTTATTCAATGAAATCGCCATTGACTTCAACGACAGCCTCCAGACGGTTTTAGAATCTTCTGAAAGCCTTTCCGACGGTCTCCTTGTTTAGATTGATAAATGCCGCCGTTATTCTTGCATTCACTTCATCTTTGATATTGCAAGTTTTATTCATCTCTTGCTCAACCGCTACCCGCCACATAATAAACAAGGGGACTGCAATTTGAGGAGTTAGGCGGCCAGGTGTTAGAGGTGATATGGTCGCAGAGATTTTCTCATTGCCAGCAGTGGGTTCTCCTGCTTATTTGACATGGGTCAGTCTTTTTATCAAAGGTAGGCTCTGTAAGAAGCTATCCGCTTGATCCAGATTAGCATTACCTTTTATATGTACTTGAGGAAGATGACTAGAGGCATAACATCACCATTGGTAGTTACCCTCCCAAACACTATGTTGTGGACTGGGTGTTTGGTTTTCATTCTTTTCGGTACATTTGTGGGGGGAGCAAACTAACAGGTATTCAGTGAGTTTACCATCTTGGCAGAAATTTTTCTCATCTGATAAAAAACGAAGAATGTTCGGTTAGAGGGGACGCTTGAGTTTGTTTAAAAGCTTTCTCCTTATTCTTCATGGCCGGTGATAATAGTTGGCCTTTTTACATCTTGTATGAGAAATACCGAACGTCTTAATGCACTACTTGCCTGATAAGAAACCCAGACATTCTTATGTTTTCGACTAGGAACATGATTGACTTACTGGGATATATGTCAATCACAGCCTGGGTTTTAGCAACTAATTCACGAGTGAGAATTAATCTTTTTATTTATTGCGGACTTTTTGTCCTCATCTTGGTAGTTTTTGTGTTGTTTCTTCTTTCACTATGTTTCGGCCAAATTTCACCTCTGACCTTCTTCAGGTGATTTACCGCGACCTCGGATCGGAATGCTGAGTCTTGTAACCGTATCCCCAGTAATTACTGCCTTCCATAGTTGTTGTCTATCGCCCCACAAAAAGTCCGCAATAAATAAAAAAGTATTAATTCTCAGATTATGAAGCCTTATCTCAAAATGATTCCAATTAAAGATAATTCACGAGTTCTTTTCTTAACAGAACGATCAGCGAGCTTTCCAAGCTGCCGTACCTTCGTATGCATTATTGGTCTCATTCAAGTCATTTCAAATCCTCTGTGCTGTCCTCAGAATAATAAATGCTTTGAAATCTTGTTATTAGATCTTCCGGTTTGAATGCTAAGTTTACTGTTTCCAATTTTCTGGGAAATGAATTATGTCATAGTGCTGCTCTCTTCACCGTTTGGTACACAGTAGACACAACTCGAAACAAACAAAGCGCATGTGCGAAATTAATAATTTAAAATGGCGGCAATTTACCCATTACACTCTTTATATATATATATATATATATATATATATATATATATATATATATATATATATGTCTGTGTGTCTGTGTGTGTTTCTTCCAATTTCTCCGGAATGACAAATAATTCTTTTTTCCTATTTAAAAAGAATTAAAATCATTTTCTTCGTGTGTCAAACTGTTTTTTACCGATCTTTTCTCTCGATTTCTTTTTTTTTTTTAATGTATATCTCTTCCCTTAGAATTTTTTTATTCACTTTTTTCAGAGAGGAGATATGGTGTATGTGTGTGTGTGTGTGTGTGTGTGTGTGTGTGTGTGTGTGTGTGTGTAGAGGGGTGGCCCGCATCTTTTCAAATTTGGTGAATATCATATAACTCTGTCAAGACTTGAACAAAACAAAACTAGGGTCTTTTCTATTTCCCTCCTCCTTCATCTTCTTCTTTTCCTCTTCCTCTTCTTCCTACACCCGCTGCAGCTGTTGCAATGATTAGGGGCGAGCATTGGTTTTGCATTGGATGTCGAAAAGGAAAAAATTTAAAAAAAAAAAAAGCAAAAAAGACGTGAATGAATGGAAAGTGGCCGGGGTGGGGTGTGATGAACCTGAAAGAAGAAAGGAGGAGTAAATGAAAGAGTAGCGGTGAAAGGAAGAAAAGAAATACGCTGAATTTGAGAGGTGGGGCAGGACGTTTGAATGACGTAACATGAACGTTACATGACGTTACATGACGTTATTTCACGTAAACATGTCACTTCGGAATTGATTAAGTTTCCTAAACAGATTCCATTACGAGGAATTCGAAACACACACACAAACACATACATGCATATATATATATATATATATATATATATATATATACTAGCTGTATCATGAAAATGGCAAGGAATCAATACATAAGAATTGCAGGAATTTAATCTATAAATAGCGTACTGAGATAGATCGTTGTCAATTTCGGATTCTTTTTGAAAATTCACTTAACAAAACACCGAACAAAAATTTATCTGGCAAAATAATGAAAAAAAAAAGTTAAGAGGGTTAGTCTATAAATAATTCTGTATGGATACGGCTGAAGATACTTCTTTAAGATTTTTTTGCAACGGTGCACGTGAAAGATCATGTTCTTAGGGACGTTTTCGGTGGGACTTTTCCGTCTCCTTCCTACAGAATCTCTCACCACATCCACATTGTCAGGATATCTAGTAGTCAACTTCTTACCAGATCTGGAATTTTCTGCTTTTTTGTTGAGGTTGTTTGAAATTTGTGTACCCAACGATAAATTTGGATTTTCAGGGGATAATTGTTAAAGTTAAACTTCCTGCGAAATTTTGCTTGCACAGTTTTGAACGATTTTGAACGAAATGAAAAGTGACATAAAATATTTTTTCTCCCTTGTCCAAGGCACTGTGATCGAGAATTAATATTTGTTATAGTGTACTTTTTTCAAATCAGAAACAAAAAGACATAACATTATTATTAGTAGAATAATTAGCAGTCACATGGGTCCTGTGTATATTCAACAACATAAAGTAAGTAAAGTTGGTGACCTAAGTCGAGGGCGACCAGAAGGCTCCCTTTTCAATAGCTACTACACCCAGGTGTAGGGGAGTAGGGGAGAGCGCTTCTCCTTTCCCTGAATTGCTCCACTTTACCCTTGACACGTACCTTGTATTGCTGAGTGTTAAGCAAGGAGGTATCAAGTACCATTTTTAAAGTATTTGGTATGACGCGACCTGGGATTGTATCCAGGTCTCCTGAACCATTGGCGAACACTCTACCCACTAGGCCAAACGTTCTTCCCTTTAATTTCTTCTCAAATATATATATATATATATAGAGAGAGAGAGAGAGAGAAAGACAGAGAGAGAGACAGACAGACACACAGAGAGACAGAGAGAGTGGGCAGAAATAAAAAGACAGCTACATGGTTCCCATGTATATTGGACAACGTGACTGCGGTTTTATTTCTGCTCAATCAGTGTATATATATATATATATATATATATATTTACTGAGTGAGCAGAAATAAAAGGGCAGTCACATGGATTCAGCGTGTATTGAGATACCCTGTAGATAAGACACTCAGATTGACTTGTCGCCATTTTGAATAGCCTCAAATGAAATAATTTTGTGAATTCAAAATAATTTTTGCCATAAACCAATTCCAAAAAATGGAACAGTTTATATTTCGGGAAAGAAATTCTGAAAAAAATAAATTAATTTTACTTCTTTTTTTAAAAAAAGGATTCCTCGGTTTATTGAATAAATGGGGTATTAGTAATAGTATTTGTTATTTGGTCTAATGAGTTGAGTGTTCGCCAGTGGTCCGGGAGACCGGGGTTCAATCCCAAGTCGAGTCATACCAAAGACTCAAAAAATGGTACTTGATGCCACCTTGCTTAACATCAGCATTATAAAGTAATGATCAAGGGTAAAGTGGAGTAATCAAGGGAATGGAGTAGCGCCCTCCCCTACACCTAGGTGTAGTAGCTATCGAAACGGGATCCTTTCGGTCATCCTCGACTAAGGTCGCTAACAATTTGTCACTTCATTTTCCCTAATAAATAAACCGATGAATATAGATATTTTTCTTAGAATAAAATAGGTTACTGTATTCACAAGATTTTTGTTGCTGAGGATTTTATGAGTTGAGTAAAAATTTTAGATACACGAGGATACATTACACCAGACATTGACATTACCTTTGTTTGTGACAGTAACGTCTAGTCCATGTCTTTTTGCACCCGACCTTTTCAACACGAGTAAAGGTCCAATGAAAAAACTACAAAATTTTTCATCTCCGTATTGTGTGTATTGTGAAGAAGTAGCTCAGTCGGCTGAGGCTGTAGAATACATCGACTGCATCTCTGCAGAGAGGTAAGACTACCCCAATGAGTGTCCTGTTTATGACACTAAACAATCAAATGATGAAACTCCAGTAATAATAAAGATTTGAGGAATGCGGAGTACCTCTTTATTGCCATTGCTCCTAGGTCCACTCTAGCTCGGAGTAGTACCACATGATAGGGTCATATCTATGGGTCAAATAGAACTTAACGTTGTGGTTATGCTAAACTGAATTGTTTGAAATTAACTGTTTTTACAATTAATTGAGTGCAGAAAATAAAAACTGTGTACTCATGCGAAGCTGAATTGTTTGAAATAGAACTGTTTTATCATTTAACTGTGTTTAAATAAAAAACAACAACATGTATTTAAACAAATGAATAACTGTGTAAACAAAAGACTGTACTAATGCTAAACTGAATTGTTTGAAATAGAACTGTTTGATCATTTAACTGTGTTTAAATAAAAAAAACAACATGTATTTAAACAAATGAATAACTGTGTAAACAAAAGACTGTACTGATGCTAAACTGAATTGTTTGAAATAGAACTGTTTGATCATTTAACTGTGTTTAAATAAAAAAAACAACAACGTGTATTTAAACAAATGAATAACTGTGTAAACAAAAGACTGTACTGATGCTAAACTGAATTGTTTGAAATAGAACTGTTTGATCATTTAACTGTGTTTAAATAAAAAAACAACAACGTGTATTTAAACAAATGAATAACTGTGTAAACAAAAGACTGTACTGATGCTATACTGAATTGTTTGAAATAGAACTGTTTGATCATTTAACTGTGTTTAAATAAAAAACAACAACATGTATTTAAACAAATGAATAACTGTGTAAACAAAAGACTGTACTGATGCTAAACTG
Organism: Sepioteuthis lessoniana; assembly: GCA_963585895.1. Lineage (NCBI taxonomy): Eukaryota > Metazoa > Mollusca > Cephalopoda > Myopsida > Loliginidae > Sepioteuthis > Sepioteuthis lessoniana. Next base: position 8,106,556 of record OY757927.1, read on the forward strand.
AATTCTTTGAAATAGAACTGTTTGATCATTTAACTGTGTTTAAATAAAAAAAACAACAACATGTATTTAAACAAATGAATAACTGTGTAAACAAAAGACTGTACTAATGCTAAACTGAATTGTTTGAAAATTAAGTGAAATCATTTAACCATGTGCAAAAAAAAAAAAAGATCAGGGTGGTTTAAAAGTATTCTCTTCAAAATGTGTTTAGAAATCAAATGTTTAATATATGTATAAAAAATGGCATTAAATGACCTACAATAGTCGATACGCCATGAAACCAATGCAAATCTGTCTGAAGAAGCTGGTTTCTCTAATTAAGTGGCCTGTTGAAATAATTTTATGATAACCAAATGAGAGTCTGTTGAGTTTATTAATTATATATATATATATATATATATATATATGTAGAGAGAGAGAAAGAGAGAGAGAGAGAGAGAGAGAGAGAGAAATGTGGGAGATCGATAGAGACAAGGTAGAGATAGAAAGTGATAGATAAATAGATTACGTTTAGATTTTTTGGTTTAATTGATGGTTATTTAATGCCAAATACTGTTTTACACTCACACACACACACACACACACACACACACATATATATATATATATATATATATATATATATATATATATATATATATATATATATATATATATACATGATTTTTGTGTGAATAATTTGTAGGTTCGTTCGTTGGGTTTTATGGTATATCAACCCTTGTATGTTAACTGATAACAAATTCTGTTTATATATACATGCATATATATATATATATTTATATATATGTGTGTGTGTGTGTGTGTGTGTGTGTAAAATATATATACTTTGTGTACGAATACTTTTTAAGTAACATTTTAAACAGAACACAACTCATTTGTTTGCGCACAGTTAAATGTTTTTTTTTCGTATTCCTCCTACGAATGTTTTATTTAGTACTAATCATTTGTTTGCACACAGTCGGATGGTTTCAAGTATTGCCAAATAAAACAATTTAATTTCACATCAGTCATTCCTTTGTACACAGTTAAATAGTTAAACAGTTCTATTTAGCCTATATATGTTCTAAGTGAACCTGGGATTAATAGCAATGATGTAGTACTTCAAATTCCCCAAAGATTCAAGACTTGAGTTTCACTGTCAGTGACTGTTTGGTATACTACCTAGGAAATTAGTTCTATTTGACACATAGATGGAATCTTAACAGGTGCGACCAATCCAGGTCAGAGTAGCTATGGAAGTAATATCAATGAACGGATATTTCACATTCTCAAAAGCTCCAGGACAAGCTTCCTCATCAGATGGTTTAATTTCATATTCAGCGCTCTCGTAGTGGGGGGGGTCTCCTCGGCAGATATACAGTCAGCGTATTCTACAACCCCAGCCGACTGGTCAAGAGATAGATAGATAGATAGATAGATAGATCCAAACAGACTAAGATAGATAGATAGATAGATAGATAGATAGATACAAACAGACTAAGATAGATAGATAGATAGATAGATAGATAGGAAAAGATTGAGATAGATAGATAGATAGATAGATAGATAGATAGATAGATAGATAGATAGATAGATCCAAACAGACTAAGATAGATAGATAGATAGATAGATAGGAACAGATTGAGATAGATAGATAGATAGATAGATAGATAGATAGATAGATCCAAACAGACTAAGATAGATAGATAGATAGATAGATAGATAGATAGATAGATAGAAAAAGATTGAGATAGATTGATAGATAGATAGATAGATAGATCCAAACAGACTAAGATAGATAGATAGATAGATAGATAGATAGATAGGAACCGATTGAGATAGATAGATAGATAAATAGATAGATAGATAGATAGATAGATAGATAGATAGATAGATAGATAGATAGATCCAAACAGACTAAGATAGATAGATAGATAGATAGATAGATAGGAACAGATTGAGATAGATAGATAGATAGATAGATAGGAACAGATTAAGATAGATAGATAGATAGATAGATAGATAGATAGATAGATGGGAACAGATTGAGATAGATAGATAGATAGATAGATAGATAGATAGATAGATAGATAGGAACAGATTAAGATAGATAGATAGATAGATAGATAGATAGATAGATAGATGGGAACAGATTGAGATAGATAGATAGATAGATAGATAGATAGAAACAGATTGTGATAGATAGATAGATAGATAGATAGATAGATAGATAGATCCAAACAGACTAAGATAGATAGATAGATAGATAGATAGATAGATAGGAACAGATTAAGATAGATATATAGATAGATAGATAGATAGATAGATAGATAGATGGGAACAGATTGAGATAGATAGATAGATAGATAGATAGATAGATAGATAGATCCAAACAGACTAAGATAGATAGATAGATAGATAGATAGATAGATAGATAGATAGATAGATAGATAGATTTGAATACTCTTTGACCTCTAAATACAAAATCTGCTTATCACTGATACGCCGTTTTATTTACTGCACACAATACACCAGTGTACATATCCACATTCACACATTCACACATACACGCAGACACCCCTACCACACACACATAGACGTTTGCTCGTATTTTTTTTTGCATCTACATAGATTCTTAGAAAATTATTTTTTTCTTTTTCTTTTTTTTTAATTACAGCCCCAAGCTATCCTCATTTTTCTATCCCCTGAATCATTATAATGTCTTTTTGTTCCTTTTTTATTATGTCTTGTTTTGTTTTGTTTTGTTGTTGTTGTCGTTGTTGGGGTGCTTATATCAACAATCCAAATAAACCCTTCTATTCTGAATGTCTATCCGATTCGGATCCCCTCAGGGTAAAAAAAAAACACTTTTGTCAGAAGCTTCCGTTCTGTTTTTTCGACCAATGCTGAAGAGTAAGACCCCCCCCCTCATCAAAAAAACAAAAAGAAAAGAAGACGGCGTACTAGATATGACACAAAAACTAACTCTGGTACAAGTTCTGGAGATCTGGGGAGAGTGCAGTACCTCTTCCTTGCCATTACTCCCAGGTCTAATCTCACCTGGATCAGTACTTCTTAGGGTCCTATCTACTGATGAAGATCTGTTTAAAAATTAGATCATATTCGATAAGTCCGTGCAAAATAAAATTCTAAACGGCCAACTTCCTCGAAAATGTACGTATTAACCCACAATGAACGTGATTCCCTAACCTCTCGACCTGAAATGATCCCGCACAGGTTGACATGCTGTTAGAATCAACTAAGTAGTTTTGGGGAGTTTGGTAGTGGCTCTTGTCGTAGGAAGTGGATTCAAGGGACCCGAGATCAAATCCTGAGTGAAACTATTTGCATTTCACTTCCAACTAATGTCCTTGATAAAGATAGATCCAACCCTTCTTTCTTCAACTATGGGAATAATTGGTGGATATATATATATATATATATATATATATATATATGTGTGTGTGTGTGTGTGTGTGTGTGTGTGTGTGTGTGTATTTACCAACCTCTCCGTTCAGGCAGAATATGACGCAAGGTCAATTTTTAAGCGGAGTTTAACAGGTTTTGAATTCAGAGTTTTCCTTCTCCTAGACTAGTTGCTTCACCAAGGCTGAAGAACCTAGTGCTGTCCCACTATTTACCCATAGCCGGAGGGTGAGCAATTGGATTTCCCAAGGGTATTAGTGCTATGTGAAATGCAATCAGTCCAGAATTTGAACTCGTGTCGCCGTGTCCATTTCCTACGACGATAAGCATTACACCACGGGCACCTCCAAATATATATATATATATATATATATATATATATATATATATATATATATATATATATATATGGAGTATATATATATATATATATATATATATATATATATATATATATATATATATATATATATATATATATATATATATATATATATATATATATATATATATATATATATATATATATATATATATATATATATATATATATATATATATATATATATATATATATATATATATCGTGCCAGTTGCGGTGTAATGGTTATAGTTGAAAAAACTGTACACGGTGACCCGAGTTCAAGTCCTGGACAAAGCTATTTTCATTTCACATATTGCAAATACCCTTGAGGAAAGGTATTAATAAACTATTTTCTCTCAAGTTATGGGTAAGTAGTAGGGCAGCCTGTCTAGAAGGAATATTCTGAATTCAAACCTGTTAAACCCTGCTTGAAAAAATTGACACATCCTGCCCAAACGGTGGGGTTAGATATATACTTATGCCGATCCTTTCTCCCCTTCTTATAACCTTTTACCTATTCGTTATCAAAATCAGCACGAATACTGCGGAAGGTGCTGGAAATCTTATTGGAGTTTTGACGTTTATCTCATCTCTTTTTACTCACTATTTTCCCACCTTTTTCAATTCCTTTCGAACTCGTCACAATTCTTTCACGGATCCCTGTTACCTCGTAATCCGAGTCTGTCTATTAACCGAAATGAAAGAAAGTCATTTCTCAATTTTCTGTCTCCTTTCTCATTTCACCACCAAACTGTAAATTGCAAAATGCGTCCTATTCACAAATCTATGCTGAATACAAAACATTCATTGTTGAATTGAAATTGGAGACTGGACGAATGACCCGAGGTAATATCGCCGTTGTATTGTGATTAGTTGCGTAGAGGCGGGTGACGGAGGAAGAGAATAAAAGAAAATGTAGAAATAATTTTGAATGATTCTAAGGAAACAAGGAAATAACTGAAGAAGTCGAAAGTATGAAACACAAAATGTATTAATCAACAGAAAGAAAGAAAGAAAGAAAAGAAGAAAGAAAGAAAGAAATTAAAATCGAAATTCAAACAAGTCATGTTCTTCACTCCAAAATGTAATAGTTCGCCTGAACAGTAACGTGTACAATTTGAGAATTTGTTTTTTTTATTTCATTTTATTTTACAGCGATGTTCGAGAAAACGTTTCAGTTTTAGCATCTAAGAGACCCTGTGTATGATTATTAAATTGGAATATTTACAAGAAACGATATAATTGTATGAAAATTATTGATATTAGATGGGAATACTTGAAACTATATCATTATGGACAAATTATTTCTATTTGATAGTAATCTTAATATCCAACTACTGTGAAAGAAAATGATTATTAAAAATTGTTTTTAAAAGTGTGTGCATTATAAAATATTATGAAAAAGATTAAAATATTTTAAAATCCTAAAAACGGGAAACCTTGTTTCAGTCACTTCTCTTCAAAGAATTATTTGGCATTAGATAACCATGAACAGTTGATTATGGGATACTGTTAATCGAAATGATAATTATTAAATAGGAGTGGTTTCTAAAAGACATATAATTACATGTGAATTATTGATATTAGATCAGAATACTTGAAACTATATATAAGTTATTTGTATTAATATTTTTGAGATGAGGTATTATGTACATTATTTATATTTTTCGGACTATTGTCCTCATCTTTATCGCCAGGTAGTTAGAATGTCATTTTTTTTTACCAGAGCTCATATTGCAACTTTGCTGTTATTATTGCTTTTCTCTGACACTCCTTATTACTGGTTCCCATATTGTATTAATTTCTATGCTTAGTCAGCTCAGGAGATTTTTTGTGGCCTAGTATATGTGCTGATTCCTTAAGTTTACGAATTTTCCAATGGTATTCCTCGTCTATGATCTCAACCTGGTTCCACAGAGGGCGATGATCTCCCTTCTCTCTCCATATGTGGTCAGCCACGCCCGATTTTTCCACTTCCCCTCGTGTTACAGCCTTTTGCAGTTCTTGAAGCCTCACCTTTAGGAGATAGTCTGTTTCTGCTTTATATTTCCTTCTGCAGGTATATTAGATCGAAATATTGTACACTTAGATAGGAATATTTGTATCCAATAACTAATAAGGTATGAATCGCCTTATCCTCCCATCTACGGGTTAGATATAAACGTAACTGGTCTTCTATGGGCAAATATAGCTTCAGCTTTTAATGACCCACAAAATTTGATATGCGAGAAACAAAGAACGTAAAACCTTGCTACATATAAAGTAAGTAAAGTTGGCAACCGAATTCGAGGGCAACCAGAAGGCTCCCTTTTCAATAGCTACTACACTGATTGCTCCACTTTACCCCTTATACGTACTTTATATTGCTGAATGTTAAGCAAGGAGGTATCCATATTTACCAACCCCTCAGCTCGGACAGGATATGACACAAGGTCAATTTTTAAGCGGAGTTTAACAGGCTTGAATTCAGAGTTTTCCTTCTTCTAGACTAGTTGCCAAACCAAGGCTGAAGAACCTAGTCTGCCCTACTATTTACCCATAGCTGGAGGGAGAATAATTGGATTCATACCTTTCCCAAAGGTATTAGAGCTATGTGAAATGCAATCGTCTCGTCCATTTCCTACGACGATAAGCATTACACCACGGGCATCTCCTCAGCAAGGAGATATCAAGTACCATTTTTAAAGTCTTTGGTTTGACGCTACCTGGAATTGAACCCAGGTCTTCAGGACCATTTGGCGAACATCTAACCATTTACCCAATGAGCTGGTTTTACTCGAGACTTATAATTGTGTGAAAACAGACAATTATCTTTATCAAAAGTGAATACTTAATTTTATATCAATAGTTACAACGAACTCTATAATATCTTGTAAAAAAAGACAGAAGTCAACATTAAATAAACCTACAATACGGCATAAAACAGCCAACCATATTAACTAATATTAAAAGAATTAACAGTAATAGAATTAATAATAACCAACAAGCGAAATTATTCATCAGTTGTAATAAAGATAAACAGGAGCATAAGTTCAAGCTACGCTCTGCTTGTCTTCATATCCTGTCCGGTTGAAAAAGCTGCAGTGGTGGCACCAGGAGTGGCGGTACCACCTTAGGCACCAAAACGGTGACATCAACCCTGGTTGGTGGCTGATGAGGTCAGGGTGTTGCACGTGTTCTCACACATGGTATGATAAAACATAAAAATTTGTACAGTTTCTATATATGTCCTCACACAGGACTTAAAACATCGAATACATTTCACGAGATTTTATTGAAGTATTTTTTTAAAGACAGCATTATTATACCCTTGAAAATGACCGATGTCGTTGGGAAGCGCTCGATTGGTTGGTTGGTTGGGTTTTATGGCATATCAACTTTTGTAGGTTATTTAATGCCAGATCCTGTTTATACATACATAAATGTATTCGATTTGTAAGCGAAATGTTTGCTGTTAGCTGATCGGTTTTTACAGCATATTAGCCCGTCTGGGGCCACACTATATGCAGAGGGTAAGGAGTGGTCCTAATAATATGTTAGCCTCGTCAGAGATGTGTTCAAAGGGTATTTATCATATTCTTTCGTATAACCCGGTCTCTCTCAAGAAAGATAGAAAGTCATCCATCTTGACGTTCTCAAACAAATCACTCACCGTAGATGACGAGGAAAATATATCTGTGTCAATTTTCATACAGAATGGAGCAAAAACTTTAAAATTTCGTTTGATGATCAGAAAAAAATCAATTTAAAAAACTATTCGAATGAACGTTGTGCTAAAGTTTTTGAACGAAGCATACTTAAGATACTGACTAGCACACACACACACACACACACACACACACATATATATATATATATATATATATATTTGATTAAACAATATAGACATTTTTGTCTATATATCTTTTTGTTTATCCTTTTTAATTGCTGTATCGATTTTATTATATCTGACAAAAATTGGTTAATAAATCTTCCATAATTAATTGTTTCCCTCTGCCCGATCTTGGACCATCATCAGGGATGTGTATTTTGCAAAAGTGATGTAACTTTTACATTTACATAAGTATTTTATAAGAATGAGCGTTTACACAAGTGTAATATGTAATTTTTTTTTAATTTGGTTCTAGAAATAGCTGTAATAGCTAAAAACTTTTAGGTATTTTAGCACTGGATTCAAAATCAATTCTAAAAAGTTTGAGCTGTATTTTTTAAATATGCAGCGCCTCTAGAATCAGTAACTTTTTCTACACAATACACCAGTATAAAAGCTCATTCTTACAAAGTAGTAATTTACATGCAAAGGTTACACTACTTTGACAATATACACACTCCTGATGATGGCCCAGGATCGGGCAGGCAGTACTCGGGAACCAATCAGTTATGGGGGGTTTATTAACCAATTCCCGCCGGATATAAAAAATCGATACGGCAATTAGAATGGATAAATACAAAATATGTATACAAAACATACGTGGTGCCTTCAATAAGTTTCCAGACTTTTTTGTACAGGCATTTAAAATTGTCGTAGACTCTTGAAAATTCACTATGTTATTGCTATACATCTTATGAGATGATTGACCAATTTTTATGATTTCAGGTTAAAATGAACAGCTACAGCAGCAAAAGCCTGATTGTCACGGCTGGTGAATTTCAAAAATGCAATCTGGACGTGAGGACACTTTAGAAGATTGATATGCAATAAAATTGTGTTTTAAACTTGGAAAAAATGACACAGAAACGTATGGAATGCTTCAAACTGCTTTTGGAGCATCTTGCATGAATCAAGCATCAGCTTTTGAGTGGCATAAGAGATTCAAGGAAGACAGGGAGTCTGTGAGGGATGATGAGAAGTGTGGGAGGAGTAAGGAAGTCAATACACCAGAGTTGATTGGCCAAAGGGTTCGAGTTAAGGTTACTATGTTGAGGTTTTAAGGGAGTTCAGGAAGATATTCCGTCGGAAGAGGCCAGCACTCTTCAAATCGGGTCAGTGGCATTTCCACCAGAACAATGCACCAGTCCACAACTCCATCCTTGTCACAGACTATTTGACCAAGGTGGACATCAAGACAGTTCCTCAGCCTCCCTATAGTTCTGACCTTGCTCCCTGTGACTTTTGCTTATTCCCTAAGCCTAGAGGCTGTCGTTATGAGAGATGAAAGAGGCTGTGACGATGGTCATTGCCTTCCAGAAGTTGTTGGAACGGTACAACAAGTACATTGCAGCCGGAGGAGAGTACTTCTAAGGGGACTAGAGTTTCATGTGTGTACTATCAATAAAAGTGCCCATACGAAAAAAGTCTGGAAACTTATCTAATGATCCTCGTAGTTTAATCAATCATGTATCAATGAAGAAATCCTGCCCAAATATACACATATACATGAAGTTCGTTCAAAAAGTCCTAAGCCTCACACAAACTTGAGTTTTGCCGTGCACACCTCACCCTAGTATGTGGCTTAACTGCACAGAAATTAAGATAGAAATTTAAATCAATTTTTCTAGTTTTATAAGAATTGGTAGTGTGCTGCCACAACAAATGTGTTCAGCTATGACTGGGTAAGGCTTAGAGTTTTTTTACCATCCCATATATATATATATATATAAATATGTGTGTGTGTGTGTGTGTGTGTGTGTGTGTGTGTGTGTGTGTGTGTGTGTGTGTGTGTGTGTGTGTGAAGTTATCTTGTTGATACCCTTCGTTGAAAACAAGCCAGCAAATATCTGCTATTCAGTACGGTTCTAAAAACTAGCCCAATGTGGATATCGAGCACTTTCAAGATGTTCTATAGTTTTGTAACGTACTCGGTTTTTTCTTTTTATTTATCTTTATTCCCAAAAGTTCCACTTACTTTTTACAAAAAGTATCTCTACATATATATATTGTCATCCATAGACAGATCGTTTCGTTGTATCACAACTCTTGAGTGTGGCTAGGCACATTTGACACTTCAAGCTGACATCGAAACTCACTCCACTTTACGTTATACCAGTAACAAACCGCTCAACCATTTCGGCGACCTTACTTCAGTTCGGGAATCTAATGCATTTTGTATTAACTTTCGTTTGTTTATATTTTACGCTATCGGATACTGGAGTGCTGAATTCGTTAGAAGAGCTCACTCTAAGATGAAAAAGATGTGGAATAAGAGGTTGAGGGCGATAGCAAATGTTTTGTTGTCCTTCAAATAGTTCCACAATTCCAGGCTAAACTTGAGATCATAGAAAGAATGCAGAATCCTTACTGTCACTCAGACTTTATTTAAAAACCATCAGGTAAAACTGGACTGAAAACCACGAAAGGAGGAAAACATTTATAGAACATGAATACTAAGAAGTAAGCTGGCGATGACTTGACGGGGGAAGGAGAAGGTGATACACTGTTAATTGTGCAAGAGATTAAAATTTGACCGTCCGAAAAAATGGTATATGCACAGACCCGAATCGGTTCGAGAGCAAAGGGAGACTAATTCACAGCATTTTCAGCACAGGAGCAAACAACAACAAAAATCAATAAAAACTAGGAAACTAAAATGAGAAGAAAAAATAGCTGTGTGGATAATTGAGCCAACAAAAAGGCGAGATGGCACACAAAAAGACCTAAACATGGCTACGAAAAGGAAATCTAAAGAGAGATATTGAATCTCTTTTTATAGCTGCATAAAAGAACGCTAAAAGGACTAAGTATGTTTAAACGAAAATAGATAAGACGCAACAAAATAGCACATGGAGGTTATCTGGTGAGAGAGACGAAACGCTTAATCACATATTAAATGAATGCAACAAACAAGCAGAAAAAAAGAGAATAAGATAAAGCATGGCTGGGTGGGAAAGGTGATCCACTGAGAATAGTGCAAGAGATTGAAATTTGACCTTTCTATCAAATTGTATATGCACGAACCAGAGAATCCGTCCTAAAGAATGCGATGCATAAAATTCTCTGGAATTCTGAGATACAAACAGATCACCTAATCTCAGCCAGAAATCTTGACATAGTGTTAATTAAGAAGATACAAAAGAACTTATCAATAAGTGGATTTTACCACTCCTGCTAACTACAGAGTTAAAAGGAAAAGGAACGAAAAGATAAACAGATAATTGGACCTAGCTAGAGAGTTAAAAAAGAACTCTGAAACATGAGGATAACAATTGTAATTGGCCGTCGGGATGTTGTATAATCACATGCAGATGCATAACGACGCAATGAAGACGAGCGGACACAGGTCTCTAGAAAAATATACCTCTCACTTTATTTGAAAGGCTTCGAAAGGGTTACTAAAGGTTTTACTGTGTGAGAGATGAGTTGGAAACTGAATAGAACTGCAACATATTGACCCCCACTTTCATAGCCATAACAGCGTTTCTTTCCCGTTCTCCTGGCCTACTTAACCGGGGGCCTGGAGGCTCAGCCTCTCTGGGACATGGTCCTCATTCCAGCATCGTCTCTCCAACTCATCTGAACTCCAACTGCTCAATCGGGGGTCCTGAGGGCCCCCTCTGCTGGGTGCTGGTTCTCTCTACAGCATCTTATCTCCAACTGACTCGAACTTCCTGTGCACCGAGTTATATTATTGTTTTACGTCCACTCAATTCAACCTGTCGACAGTCAAGGTTATCCCCTTGATACCTTCGACCGGATGCACCTGTTATTTACACAGGTGCATTTCCTATTTTGACAGCTCGGCCCGGGTCAATATGCAAAAGGGACAGTTCTCTGAGGTTTGGGAAAAAAGGGGAGAGTTAGAGATAAGAGGAAGTATTGAAAACACTGCATGACTAAGATTGGTTTGAATACTGAGAAGAGTCCTGGAGACCTGAGGAGACTTGCTGTCACTCAAACCCCAATGAAAGACCACAAGAACTGCAGGAAAGCATCAAAATTCTTAGGGAAAAGGAAAATTGCAAGTATTTGCGTTATATGAGAGTTGCCTCCCTTCACAAATGATTGACTTCAAACGGAAATAAGAGACAAGTTGGCTGCTTGATAATACACTATTTATAGATAATAAATTGCATATCGTGGTCAGCGAGAAATAAAGAATGAATATTGCTGCGTTAAAAATATATTCAACTGTTTTCTGTTATAGTTTGTTCCAAATATTTTAGGTTATAACAAATTGGAAATATTGGGAGCGAACACCATCAAATAAACGAGGATGAAAGAAAAAGTAAGAAATGAGAACCGCAAAAAGAAAAAAAGATTCTCGAATCCATTATCTGCAGCAGAAATCTCATCAATTTATTAAATGAACGAGGGGGCAACTCAAAAAACTAGATCAAAGGAAAAGGTAAATGATGATTATGTAGGTGTTAAATCCAGGAGATGAAATAGACAGACTCTATGTGTCAAGAAAAGAAGGAGAAAGAAGATTCAGCATCATTGAGAATTGCATAGTTCTATCAACACACTGGAGTCAAGGAATATAATAAAATGTGCAAAAAAAGACAAATTACAGTTGCCAGTAACTGCAACTGCATCATAAGAACAAACAGAAAAGCAATAAAAAGAAGAAAACGTGAATGGGAAGAAAAATAATCGTATGGATATTTTGAGTGAAACTTTTTTGATATTGTACCCAAGAAAAGGTGGACATGGCAAAAAAAGGTGGAAGCTAAAGAAAGAAACTGCGTGGATATTTTAAGCGGCAAATTGTCGAGATTACACACAAAAAAAAAAGCTGGACATGGCTAAAGAAAAAAGGGAAAGCTGAAAAGAGAAACTGTATGGATATTTTAAGTGGCAAATTGTCGAGATTACACACAAAAAAAGCTGGACATGGCTAAAGAAAAAAGGGAAAGCTGAAGAGAGAAACTGTATGAATATTTTAAGTGGCAAATTGTCGAGATTAAACACAAGAAAAGTTGGACATGGCTAAAAAAAGAAACATCGTGAGAGAAACTGAATCTCTGAATAAACGTACTAAATAATATATTAAGGATAAATCATAATAACATGAAAATTGATAATACCCAACCGAATAGCGAGTGTAGGCTTTGTGGAGAAAGAGATGAAATGGTTAAAAATCGAATACAGCAAACTCGAACGAAAGGAGTTCGAGACAAGGCACAACTGTGAGGGAAAGCTAGAAGCTGTGCAAGACATTAAAATTTGATAAAAACTAAGAATGGTATATGGACAAAGCACAATCTCTCCAAGTAAATGAGACGCGTATTATTGTCTGGGACTTTGAGATACACACGAATAAAAAAAATCAGACAAGAAATCTTGTATTTATAAGCAAGAAAAAAATAACTAGATAAGTAGATTTTGCTGTTCCGGCTGGCCACGGAGTGAAAAAAAAACCGAAATGATAAACAAATACTTGTACCTTGCCATAGAACTAAAAACAGCTTTGGAACGTAAGCGTGACGGTGATTCCGGTGCTAGTTGGAGCACTTGGAACGGTCATCAAATGCTTAAAAAACAGGAGTTACAGGAAATCAGAGGAAGAATCAAGACCATCCAGACCACAGCAGTGTTAAGATCGGTTAAAGTATTGTGAAGAGTCCTGGACACTTAAAGTGACTTGGTGTCACTTAGACTCCAATGAAAGACCACCGGCTAACGCAGGTATTAAAAATTCACAAGGAGTGGAATAATAATAATAATAATAATAATAATAATAATAATGAGAAGAGAAGGCAAATCATGTCAGACTAATCATCTTATGTATTTGGCAGGTTTTAAATAATTATCTGACAAATCATTTTTTTCAAAGAAAAGAACTGAAAAGCCCGAAGTAAAAATCCAACAAATATGAAAAACATTTGAAAACAAAATGGAGAAATAAAAACATAGATACCAATAATAAAAAAATAAATAAACATAACCAATCATCTTTTTACCCTTTATTAACCCTTATATATATATATATATATATATATATATATATATATATATATATATATATATATGTATGTATGTATATAACTTTTTTTTTCTCACGTCTTACTTAGCATTTCCGCTTGTCGCTTCGGGGAAAATAATCTAGAGCGGTAAATTGTGTTGAATCAAATGGTAGTTTGGGAAGAATGGTTATTAGAAAGAATTCTAATTGACAGATTGGAGGAGAAGAGCGTGTCCCATTTGTTTTTCGAGTATCCTTTAAATCCTTTCCTTTATCCGAAAGCGTTGATGTCAACCTTTGGCTGTAATTTCAAATCCACCTCCACTTTACGTTGTTGAAAAGAAGAGATCAGAACATGAGGCACTGGGGGGGGGGGCAATCGGCTTTATCTGTTTTGTATTTTTTTAATAACAGTTGAAAAAAAAAGTGGCGAGAAATTGACAAGAAAATTAAGAAATGGGGAATGATGAGAAAAAAATAGAAGGGTCCAAAGAAAGAAAGAGAGAAAGAAAGAAAGAACGCTTCGAGGAGAGTGTAATAAAAGAAAGAAAGAAAGAAAGAATGTTTCGAGGAGAGTAGAAAGAAAGAAAGAAAGAAAAAAAAAGAAAAAAAGAAAAAGAAAGAAAGAACGTTTCGAGGAGAGGGTAATAAAAGAAAGAAAGAAAGAAAGAAAGAAAGAAAGAAAGAAAGAAAGAAAGAAAGAAAGAACGTTTCGAGGAGAGTGTAATGAAAGAAAGAAAGAATGTTTCGAGGAGAGTAGAAAGAAAGAAAGAAAGAAAGAAAGAAAGAATGTTTCGAGGAGAGTATAAAATGGAAAGAAAGAAAGAAAGAAAGAATGTTTCGAGGAGAGTGTAATAAAAGAAAAAAAAAAGAAAGAAAGAAAGAAAGAAAGAATGTTTCGAGAAGAGTATAAAAAGAAAGAAAAGTTCCAAGAAAGAAAGAAAAAAAAGAAAGAAAGAATGTTTCGAGGAGAGTAGAAAGAAAGAAAGAAAGAAAGAAAGAAAGAAAGAAAGAATGTTTCGAGGAGAGTATAAAATGGAAAGAAAGAAAGAAAGAAAGAATGTTTCGAGGAGAGTGTAATAAAAGAAAAAAAAAAGAAAGAAAGAAAGAAAGAAAGAAAAAAAAAGAAAAAAAGAAAAAGAAAGAAAGAACGTTTCGAGGAGAGGGTAATAAAAGAAAGAAAGAAAGAAAGAAAGAAAGAAAGAAAGAAAGAAAGAACGTTTCGAGGAGAGTGTAATGAAAGAAAGAAAGAATGTTTCGAGGAGAGTAGAAAGAAAGAAAGAAAGAAAGAAAGAAAGAATGTTTCGAGGAGAGTGTAATAAAAGAAAAAAAAAAGAAAGAAAGAAAGAAAGAAAGAATGTTTCGAGGAGAGTAGAAAGAAAGAAAGAAAGAAAGAAAGAAAGAATGTTTCGAGGAGAGTATAAAATGGAAAGAAAGAAAGAAAGAAAGAATGTTTCGAGGAGAGTGTAATAAAAGAAAAAAAAAAGAAAGAAAGAAAGAAAGAAAGAATGTTTCGAGGAGAGTAGAAAGAAAGAAAGAAAGAAAGAAAGAAAGAATGTTTCGAGGAGAGTAGAAAGAAAGAAAGAAAGAAAGAAAGAAAGAATGTTTCGAGGAGAGTATAAAATGGAAAGAAAGAAAGAAAGAAAGAATGTTTCGAGGAGAGTGTAATAAAAGAAAAAAAAAAGAAAGAAAGAAAGAAAGAAAGAAAGAATGTTTCGAGGAGAGTAGAAAGAAAGAAAGAAAGAAAGAAAGAAAGAAAGAATGTTTCGAGGAGAGTATAAAATGGAAAGAAAGAAAGAAAGAAAGAATGTTTCGAGGAGAGTGTAATAAAAGAAAAAAAAAAGAAAGAAAGAAAGAAAGAAAGAAAGAATGTTTCGAGGAGAGTAGAAAGAAAGAAAGAAAGAAAGAAAGAAAGAAGGTTTGACTGATAGTAAAAAAGGAAGAAATTTCAAGCGAAAAAGAAAAGTATTAAATCAATCGAAAAGTAAAAAAAAAATCCCGTAGCTAAAAAAAAAAAATAGAAGAAAAAGAGCGAAACAAAAAATGACTGAAGAAAGACGTTGTGGGTGTAGGGGCTTATGTGTGTGGAGGTTTTTAACGTTTGCCGAAGATTCTTGATAATAATCAGGGTATCTTTGCGTAGACGACATCATAATTGTGTGGAATGGATCAGATATTGAAGAGTTGTCTCCCTTGCCTCTAGTCAAGCAATAATTGTCCCCAACGTTAGAGACGGGTAGTCATAAAGGCGGCGGCAATGGCGGCGATGGTGTAAAAACAGAATAACACAGTCTTTACGACAATAGAATGGCGGTTACTGGCAATAGAAACAAAAGAAGGTATGGTGAGGGGGGCAGAACAACGAAGGAGAGAAGAGGGAGTTTTAGCGATGGAATCGTTGCTGGAATGAACGGAGAAAAAAAAGGCGGAGGTAACTAGAAAAAAGCGGCAAGGGAAGAAAATAAAATTGAGAGATACGATGTTGTCTATGAGGGTCCCCTTTTCTTTGTAGTAAGTGGTTTCATATTTAGGGAGAGGATTTTTAGTTTTGATTTTTTGGAGAGGTGAAGATAAATCCAGGATATAACGTCATTTTCTAGGCGTCCGGCAAGATTTGAGCAAGAACGGAGTCCCCTAATGGTATTAGCTAATGAGCAACACCATGGTAAGCGAGTTCGATCCCCAGTCGCCCTATTAGGTTCACTTTCGGATTAATACCCTTGGGAAAAGGTGTGGACCATCTTATCCCCCGCCCTAACAATTGGTTAAATAGAATCACTACTCTTAAAACCTCACACATGACAAACCATTCAAATAGGACGAACATGACAGGCGAATCACTCCAGGGGAAGTAAGGACAAATAAATTACACCACTACTGTCCTTCTATAAAGAATGGCTTTAGCATTAAATAACCCATATGGGTTGATATGCCATTAAACAAAGAAACCAAAAAGTTGAACTAGTTGCCATGACATGATAAAAAACTGTGTTTTAACTGACAGAAACAGTGATGAGTCACAGAAGTTGCGCATTCCAAGAAACTTTCTAAGATAAGGCAACCAGTTTAAGAGAAGGAAAATCCTGATCACAAATCAGCTTTACCTCGTCAGTAAAGGATAACCTGGCGTCACATCCTGCACGTGTCAAATTTGGGTAAATTCAGCCATTAAGGGAGTAGTCTCGCATCTTCCCCTCTCGTGACTGCCAACTATAAAATGTAATGATTAGGTATACAAATGTTTCTGATATAACCAATGTTTCTTCCGTAAAAAACGCGTTGCGAAACATCCACTTATAAGTTAGCAATTAGTAAATATTAACAAAAGCGGAACTTAGAGTAATGGATATGGTCACAGAATATCAAAACGGCAAGCCGACTTCAAGCCTACGATGAATAGGTTTGCTTTTTAACTTCGTTCTCATGCCCTTCAGAAAGGCATTCATCCAGCTGTTCTCTACACCCCACTGCTATCAGTAAATTATAGGGCAGATTTGTAATATAATGGCCGAGGGATTTCGTTTTATGCCTTTGGGTTTAGTTAGGCTGGGAACCTTTCGGCTCAGTGCATGGGTTACTCAGAGATGTCACAATGGTCCAGATGGGAAACGGGGCTAGCAAGTGCTAATGACGTTACGCACCGGAAGCGCTCGCGAAGGATTTTGGGATTTTGAAAAAGTCAGTTAGTTGAGTTGAATCCTGCCTCGGGAGAAGACGGTTGGCTTTCGCTTGCTCGCGGAGGCCTTGGGCAGGTGTCGCACGAGATGGGGGGTGCAGAGGAAAAAGCCAGAATAGAAAGAATGTGTATCTCTTTCCTTTTGTCGAAGAACCTTTAAACTCAAAGGTAATAAAAAGTTTCGTACCTGAACTAAGAAGTCATAAGTGTTTTTCGTGTTTCGAGATTCCTATGTTCTATGTATATATATATGAACATTATATGTCCGTTTCGCATATCCGTATCTGGCTATGGTACAGATTGTCTTGTTTAGCTTTGATTAGGAAAACCAGGCAAGGAAAGGTAAATTCAATATGCAAACCAGCTTTTGTCCGCATAAAAATTGACCTTGTGCCATGCCCTGCTAGTAGCGGCTGAGGTGAGTAAATTCTTAATAGACACGACTACATCTTGAAATGTCCCTTGTTCAGTTGAAAATTTTGGAATATAATTGAAGGTTTGAGCCCTAATGAACTTCTCTGTGTGTTTAGACAAGCTGTTTACCATTTAACAGAAAAATAAGCAAGCATTTGACACAGCAAAAAAATCATTGGGTAAATTGGTCTTTAAACAAATATATAACAGCTGCCCGAAAAAGTGACATCAGAGAATGGTGACTCTCGGAAAAATTAGTAGGTCGTGGTGGCGGTGCTGGTGAGGTTATTGCAGGAGTAGCGGGGATGGTCTAATTATCTGTGACCAGCTCAGACAACATCCGTGAGTTGACAAGCTTCGTTGTTGTTACGTCTCAGGTTATATCGATTAAAACAATGTCTCTGAAAAAATAAACGACTAATTGATAAAACCAACGTGACAAGGGTTCAGCTCGATGTGGGTTAGTTTATTTATTCGTAATTAGAAAGTATAAATATAAACACGTTTACTGCATTTGTGTGCCATTGTGTTCGTGCGTGTGCGTGTGCGCAACATTGCTTAACTATATATATTCGAAGACTGATATATATATATATACGAGTTGGTACATATTCGAGGATAATTTGAATATTGCGTGCAACTTAAATATCGTCTGCTTATATATTAAAATGTTTTCCAGTTATAAGATATTAGAACTTTAATCACATATATGCGTGCTCGTGTATCAACGCTATTTATAAGAAAAGTACATTCAAAGCATTTATATATACACATATATAAACATACTTACATATATATATATATATATATATACATTGCCCAGTCACCTGGGGCGGTAAAATACAACAGCTGCACATCTGCAGAGGGGTAAGATCCCCAACCCGCAACGAGTCTCCTGGATATGACACTATACAATCTGGAGTTTTGGAGAATGTGGAGTACCCCTTCATTGCCATCGCTCCCAGGTCTACTCTGGCCCAAAGTGGTAGCACCGGATAGGGCTCTGTCTATGGATCAAATAGAACTAAATTGCATACTTATGCTAAACTGAATCGTTTGAAATAGAACTATTTTTGAAATAGCAAATGTACTTACGCTAAACTGAATTGTTGAAATAGAACTGTTTTAATATTCAACTGTGTGAACAAAAACTACATTTATACCAAACTAAATCGTATTTATATGTGTGTAAACAAAACTATACTTATACTAAACTGAACTGTTTGAATTAGAACTGTTTGACAAAACTGAATAGCTTAAAATAAGACATTTTTTTGACAATTAAACTGCGTACTTATGCTAAACTGAATCGTCAGAAATGGAACTATTTTTGTATGCTAAACTGAATTGTTTGAAATAGAACTGATTATTTGTATAAAAATGGATTTGGCATTAAATAACCTTCAAAGGTTGATATGCCCTAAAACCCAAACAAACAAACAAACAAATATATATATATAAGTTGGCGTCCTTAGTCCACGGTGACCCGAAGGCTTCCTTTTCAATAGATACTACACCGAGGTGTAGGGGGGCGCTACTCCATTCCTTAGATTGTTCCATTTTACCCTTGATCCGTACTTTATAAGGCTGAGCGTCAAGCAAGGCGGCATCAAACACCATCTTAATTCTTTGGTATGACTCGACCTGGGATTGAACCCCGGTCTCCCGGACCATTCGCGAACACTCTACTCATGAGGCCAATGGCCAAAAATATTCGAAAAAGTTACGTCATGAAACGTTAAAAAATATTAGGCTTCATGACGTACCCTTTTAGAATATTTTTCTGCATTCGTTGCAGACCGCTATTTTAACTTCATAATATGACAAAGAAAATGAGAAGATATTTTCTACCTGAAGTTTTCTTAATTTTATAACTTAAATATTTTAATGTCGAAACGCGTTGGGGGAAATAAATAATAAATCATTTCTCATCCATCTATATGCGTTTTTATTTCAGTTTTCTTTATACAACGTATCTGTCTGATTAAACTTCATTCCTTGCTCAAATATATATACTTATACTGATGTCTGCTATATTTATAAATAAGAAGTGCTCAAAATCGGAGATAGAGCATATGTGAAGTTACGTTTAAAGTCCACAGCGTTTGTTAAAGGTCAGTCTTTTACTTAAACGACCACCAAACCAACAGAAATCAATACCTAACAAACGCTGTTGACTTTCTTCAAACTTATATATATATATACATACAAATTTCGTGCCCGTGGTGTAATGGTTATCGTCGTAAGAAATGGACACGGCGACACGAGTTCAAATCCTGGACGAGACAGATTGCATTTCACATAGCACTAGTAACCTTTGGAAAGGTATGAATCCAATTATTCTCCCTCCAGCTATGGGTAATAGTAGGGCAGACTTGGTTCTTCAGCCTTGGTGAGGGAACTAGTCTAGGAGAAGGAAAACTCTGAATTCAAACCTGTTAAACTCCGCTTAAAAATTGACCTTGTGTAATATCCTACCCGAGCGGAGGGGTTGGTAAATATGGATATATACAAATTTCGTTGAATATAATAGACATTTTCTGTCTACATTTTTCCTTGTTGAAGTATGGCCGTATTGATTTTATAGTAATCGGTGGGAATTGATTGATATATTTTCCATAATTGTTTATTTCCCAAGTACTTTCTGCCCGACTTTGGGCCATCATCAGGGGAGGATGTATTACAAAAGTGATGTAACGTTTGTATGTACGTTACTACTTTGTAAGAAGAAGAACATCTGGGCCGTTGCAGTGTGTAGCGTTTACTTTTAAAATTGTTTCTATAAACAGTGTCAGTAGCTAAAGACATTTAAGTACAATGGCACTGGTTTGAAAATTAATTCTGTTAAGCTTGGGTTGCATGTTTCTAATATGTAGTGCTTCGAGAATCTAAAGTTTTTGTTTGTTATTTTGATGTTCTAATATTGTGTTTTCGGTGAGAATTTTCCCAAAGTCAGGGAGAAAGTACTTGGGAAATAAAGAATTATGGAAAATATATCAATCAATTCTCGCCGAATACAATAAGATCAATACGGCAATATGAAAGGATCAATAAGAAAACATGTAGACAGAAAATGTCTATTATATTCAACGAAATTTGTATTAATGAAGAAATGCTGCCAGTATATATATATATATATATACGCGGCTCATTCAATAAATAAGAGGAATGATTTTGACAAAAAACAAAATAAATTATTCTAATCTCGCAAAAGCGTTTGGGAGGAGTCCCCAAGGGTAGTGGCTAATGTGATCGACTGTGACATCGTAGGAAGCTATTTCAGACTCCAATCGTGTAATTACAATTCCTTTCAGATTAATCCTCACGGGAAAGTCATGAACCCACTTATACCCCCAGCTATGGGTTATATAGCAGAACTGCGGTTTTTCTACAAAGATGGCTTTGGAATTAAATGTCCCATGAAGATGGATATGTCATTAAAAGAAAGGAACCAAAAATATTTGCTTTGATGCAATTAGAAATGTCAGCAAATTAAACAATAAGCTCTAGGCTTGAAGAGAAGTCTGTCATGAAATTTTGGGTAGCTCAAAAATGCAAACCATGTGAAATATTACGAAGAATATGTAATGTGGACAGAGAAATAAATATTGGATAAAATGTTAACAAATGAGCAAAACATGGCTTTACGACTACGACTCTTAGTCGAAAGAACAGTCCATTGAGCGGAAACACACTTACTCTCCGGTAAAGTTCCGGGGGCAGTGGTAATTAAAGAAGGTCATGCGGACAGTCCTCTGTGACGTGACGAAATTCATTTCTATTGATTTCCTTCATAAGGTGCAACTGTAAACAGTACTTCCAATTGCCAACTCCTTAACTAAATTCCCCTTGTTCGTGGTATTCTCTTCCTCGTGTCTATACACACACACACACACACACACACACTTATATATATATATATATATATATATATATATATATATATATATATATATATATATAAAGGTATGGACAGCTATCGAGAGACTATCGGTCATATGGAAGTCAAACCTGACCGATAAAATAAAACGCAGTTTTTTCCAGGCCGCGGTTGTATCGATACTGCTATATGGATGCACTACATTGACGCTAACTAAACGTATGGAGAAAAAGCTTGACGGTAATTACACAAGAATGCTGCGAGCTGCACCCAACAAAACAGCAGCTGTACGGCCACCTACCACACATCACAAAAACTATCCACGTTAGACGAACCATACATGCGGGATACTGCTGGAGAAGTAAGCACGAACACGAAAGCGATATACTCTTGTAGATCCCTTAACATGGACGAGCAAAGGCAGGACGACCAGCTAGAACCTATATACTACAGCTCTGTGCCGATGCAGGATGTAGCGTTGAAGACCTACCGGGAGCGATTGACGACAGGGACGGGTGTCGAGAGAGGGTCAGAGAGATCCGTGGCGCGACATGATGATTACGTTTTTATTGAAAATCTGATTATTAGGTTTTGCCCAATAACCTCAGAGGGCAGATTTTCTCGAATACATCAAATAAGTTCAATAACTTCAATATAACCAATGAATTCTACCTAAGATTCTAACACAGGCTTTGTCTTGGCATCTAAATTGATTGTTCAAAATTTTACAATTTTTTTCCTACCAAATTTCAATCAGTGAAGTTTATGAGATTTACTTAATAACTTCAAACATATAAATATTCTTAACCTTGTCTGTGTTTTTAATGAAACATGCACAAAAAAAAAACAGTTCTACCTAAATATACCTTATTG
This sequence comes from Sepioteuthis lessoniana, assembly GCA_963585895.1. Taxonomy (NCBI): domain Eukaryota; kingdom Metazoa; phylum Mollusca; class Cephalopoda; order Myopsida; family Loliginidae; genus Sepioteuthis; species Sepioteuthis lessoniana. The sequence continues at coordinate 8,129,010 of OY757927.1, forward strand.
TAATATTTTTGGATAACCCAGAATGTTGTTGCCTGATCTTGACAAAACCAGAGATGTTTATTTTAATTTGGCATGGTAGAAAGAAGTTGACAAACATATTTCACATTTAGTGTCTCAGATTTATTTCAGTATATATCAGAAATAAACCATTCCTTTTAATCAACTGGGTGTTGATTCTCTTCTTTTTTCTTTTTTTTTCTTTTTTTTTTTTTTTTTGTAAGAATTCATATCATCATTATTCAGCCATCAAATAACTCTTCATATATTTCTTCTCACCGTACACAATAAATTAGAAAAAAGCTGACATTATAAGAATAAAAATCACCTGAAGCATTGAAGAGTAGGCACTTGATTTAGCACAAGCGCACTCAGATATAATACTATTGTCAAGGATTACCGAAAAGATTCCTGGAGATATTAGAGACTTGCTGCCACTTAATTCTGTCTAGTTTCTATTTTAAAACTATCGTCAAATATATTGAGATTAAATCTGAAATTAGCTGGAAAAATTAGTTTGTGAATTAGCAATTTTCACGCAGTAAAGAAGAAGAAGAAGAAGAAGAAGAAGAAGAAGAAGAAGAAGAAGAAGAAGAAGAAGAAGAAGAAGAAGAGAAAAAAAATCTGATGGTGTCCAAGTGCAGACACGAAAATAGATTTTTGCTATGCCATCTGCAACCGGGCGAATTTTAGTATATTTTTCTGTACAGAGAAGGAGAGTGTGAACTACTTATGGAAGTAGAAGTTGCTTTTCTCATATCTCTGTTTGCCTGATGATCGTGACAACGCGTGAAACTTAAAATAGCCGGAAAAATAAGTTTGTGATTTAGCATTTTTGCTCTTACCTTCACTCGATTAATTCAAAGGAATTTTTCTTTTTAATTTACTTTGTAATAAACGTTGGAGTCTAAAATGTAAAAGATTTTTGTCAACTTCTTTCTATCGTACAAAATTAAAATGACTATCACGGATACAAAATTGAACAAGGAATAAAACGTTTTTTCCAAAATCGTCCCCTTGGCACATATACCAGAGAGTTTTGGTGGAAATTTCTCTGAAAGTCTTTCTTTAATATTACTTGAAGCTGAGCCCTCGTACTTCTTTTAATCTAGTCTCGAACTCAAATCCACACGGACTCCAATTTCACCGACGAGACGAATTTTCAATTTAGGAAACAAGAAAAAGTCACACACAGTAAACCATACTTAATATGGAAACTTCCATTTACGTACAAAGCTGATTTTTGCCAAAAACTGCTATCGCCCAGTCAGTGGGGGTGGGAGCTATAGGATACACCGACAGCATCACTACAGAGGGATAGGATTCCCACCAATGAGTGTCGAAGACATAATAAACAATCTGATGGTGAGGCTCCACTTTTCGAGCTTTGGAGAATGCAGAGTACCTACTCATTGCTATCACTTGCAGGTCTACTTGAACTCGGAATGGTAGCACCTGATAGAGTCCTATCAATGGGTCAAATAGAACTGGTTAACATTGAAACAGCATGCAAACGAATGACGAGCTAAATTGTATTGTTAGAAATAGAACAGTTAGATCATTTAACTGTCGGTACAAAAATGACTGATGTTTAATTGAATTGTTAGTTATACATAGCAGTACTTGAAACTATTTAACTGTGTGCAAATGAATAAGTGATGTTGAATAGAATTATTAGTGTTAAATAGCAATACTTAAACTCTTTGTGTGCCTAAATTGAAATATTGGTATAACATAGCAATACTTGCAACCATTTGACTGTGTGCAAATGAATGAATAGTGTTCAATAGAATAATCAGTGTTAAATAGCAATAGTTGTAACTACTTCACTGTGTACAAACAAATGATTAATATTGAATAGTAAAGATGGTATTATATACAGTAGAGGAGTGTGGAATGCCCTGTTTTTTATTGGCTTTTACTGAATGACAGATGTCTATAAGAACGGCCGAAGTCCGGCCTTATTGTTCTTTGCTTTGGTAGAGGCACGAGCGTAGCACGTCGCAATCAAGGAGGCGGCTTGGCTCTTCCAGAGTCATGCCGGGGTTTCTGTCGGAGCCGATATGATGCAAAAAAAACCGAAATCGGCGATGAAGACAGTGCATCACTGAAGACTTACCTTGATGCATCTAGGATGTATGATTGAAATAGAATTATTACTGTTCAATAGCAATACTTGGAACCATTTGACTGTGTGCAAATAAATGAATGGTGCTCAATAGAATCATCATCATCATCATCATCATCATGTCGTGCCGCTAGCACGTATATCCCTGACCCTCTCTCGCCACTTCTCCCTATCGTTCATCGCTTCTGGCAGGTTTTCAGGGCTACATCCAGTATCCTCACATAGCTGCTGTATGTATGTTCGAGCTGGTCGTCCTGCTTTTGCTTGGCCATATGTGGGGGTCCATAGGAGTACATCACTGATGAGCTCGTCCTTGCTTCTCCAGCAGTGTCCTGCGTGTCTAGTTCGTCTAACTTGGATAGTTTTCGTGATGGGAGGCAGTTGGCCGTATAGTTAGTGCCTTGTGGGGTGTTGCCGCCAGGACTTGTTCAATATTGCTCGCAGCATTCTTGTGTAATTGCCGTCTAGCTTCTTCTTCAGCCGTTTAGTTAGCGTCCAAGTAGTGCATCCATATAGCAGTATCGATACGACCGCTGCCTGTAAGAAACTGCGTTTCATTTTATCGGTCAGGTCTGATTTCCATATGATCGAGAGCCTATCGCTCGCTGTCCATACCTTCGTTAGCCGCGTGTCGATGTCTTTTTTTCGGTTGATGAGACGCTGCTTCCTAGGTAGGTGAATTTGTCTACGAGTTTCAGAGAGGTGTCGTCTCGTGTGGAAATGTCGCCTGTTTGGTTATAACACTTATAATCAGTTTTGTGTGCATTGACATGGATTCCAATGCCTGCGGCGGCTCATTCCAGACTATGCAGTAGTTTTTCGGCTTGGTTGGGTGTATTCGCCAGTAACTAGTGTTAAATAGCAATAGTTGTAACTAATATTAATATTGAATTGAATTATAGCGTTAGATAGCAATAATTGAAACTATTTAAAAGGGTAGAAACAATAACAATGGTAGTATGCAAATAAATTAGTTTTAACTCATTTAAAAATGAAATAAATTTCAAACTTCAAACTATGCACACAGGTATTTGTACCTGAAATAATGTACAAATACCTGTGTGCAAATGAATGAATGGTTTTCAATAGAATAATTAATATTAAATAACAATAGTTGTAACTACTTCACTGTGTACAAACAAATGATTGAATAGAATTATAAGTGTTAAATAGCAAGAATTGAAACCATTTAACTGTGCGCAAACAATTTAGTTCTAACACACTTATAAATAGGGTTGTCCTCGTGGTGTAATGGTTAAAGCGATAGACTGCGGAATCGTAGTAAGCGAGTTCGTACTACAGTCGCGCTATTGCTTGGGAAAGGTATGAACCCCCTTATCCTCCCCGCTATAGGTTAAATAGTATCACTACTATTCTTCTAGGAGAATACTTTTGGCTTTAAATAACCTATAAAGGTTGATAGGCCATTAAACAAAGAAACCAAACCATTTGTAAATAAAGTAAAAGTAAAGCTTTTCGAGGGTGACCGAAAGGCTCCCTTTTCAATCGCTACTACACTGAGGTGTAGGGGAGGGCGATACTCAAATTCCCAGGATTGCTCCACTTTACCATTGATCCTCGCCTTATAATACCGAGCGTTAAGCAAGGAGGTATCATGTACCATTTTTTTGAGTCTTTGGTATGACTTAACCTGGGATTGAACCCCAGTCTCCCGAGCCATTGGCGAACACTCTTACTCATTTAAATGTGTGCAAACAAATGACTGATTTGAAATGGTTAGTTACATAACAATTCTAGAAATCATTTAACTATGTGCTAATAAATGAGGTTAATTTTAGAATATTACTAGCACACTGAATTTAAAAATCATATATATATATATATATATATATATATATATATATATATATATATATATATATATTAATAGGATTTGGCATTAAAAAACTACAATAATTTATATGCCATAAAAATCCAACCAACCGAACCAAACCAAAAACTGCGTATCAAAATGTATCGAGACAATGTCGAGTTGATAAAAAAAAAGCATAAAATTTGGCACTGATTCGACTAGAGAGTTCAGCAGCAATCTAGACGTCTAGATATCTCCCCCTTTCATAAATAAGTTGCTCAGGTATTCACACGCCCGTATTCAATTTCAAAATAAAGCTTTCAGTTTCCATAATTTTTCATGATATCTCGTACCCTTCCCCATACATACACAAACACACACACACACACACACACACATACTCATATGTATACTACGATGGGCTAAAAAACTCATTATATAACGTCATTTCAACAGTTGATAAATTTTTGCTAATGGGATCTAAGCACTGCAACACGGATGGAAAAAGTGAGTGGACTGTAAATGGAACTATGTTGAAAAATAAATCTCATTTGGTCGTATTTCATGAAAGTGTGCTGGTCAGCGTATGAACCCACCCTCATGTATATATATATATATATATATTGGGGGGGGGGTAAAATTGATTATATAGTTTGCTAAGTTTATCGATAAAATGTGCTCGATATCATTGATGGAGCGTATATATTTTGGCTACATGAATGCATTAGCGAGAAGCGGACTATTGTCAAGCACTACAGACTGTATCTACGCAATCCTAAACACACACACACACACACACACATATATATATATATATATATATATATGGACGAATTGACAATTGTTTCAGATAAATCCTGGAAGCAGCACTCCACAAAACACCAAATGTATGACCACGTAAGACGAACAAGATATGAAGAGCACTGCTACTGAAGAAAAGGAATAACTCATTAGCGATGTTCTCTCATGGTCACCTACGCCTGTGTTGGACAACCTGTAAGGACTAACATACAACAGCTCAGTGTGGACACTTGATGCTGTCTGGAGGACCTGCCAATAGTGATGGACGATTGTGACTGATGATGAGAGAAAGAGAGGAAAAAATAATGGAACACCGTGTTATCCAAATGACTTGATGATGATGGTATAACAGAGATTTTGAAATATGAGAGACTTGCTGTCACTTGACAGAAACAGAAATATGAGAGACTTAATGTCACTTGAGAGAAACAGAAATATGAGAGACTTGTTGCCACTTAACAGAAACAGAAATATGAGAGACTTGTTGCCACTTAACAGAAACAGAAGTATGACAGACCCTGCTGCAACTTATATCCGTCTAGTTGATGTTTTAAAAGTTGGGAACTAGTAATAGTTTTGCAGAAAGACATTTGCAAAGACATGGCACGCACAATCCTTTGCAAAGCCGCGCATGCGTCAACGCGTCATTAATTTCAAATATCGTGACGCGTCTTTCCGGCCTATCAGTTTTCCGGCTCCCCAAAGAAATTGGTAACTTATCGAAAGAATCTTTAAGGTTGTAACAGAGTTGACGGAATTCCCTTCTGTGCACTCTCGCTGAGTTGGGCCCGAGGCCAGCTCTCTAAGAAGGCGTCAGTCATCTTGCACATCTCACTTTTTAATTCCCTGACCCCTATGATGACTTCGTCGGTATCTTCACCAACCCCCCCCCCTCACTCTCTCTCTCTCTCTCTCTCTCTCTCTCTCTCTCTCTCTCTCTCTGCTTATGTTGATTTCTGTATCTAGTAATCAGATTTTCTTCATCTCTTTCTAAATATTTGTTTTTGGTGTCTTTAGATCTACGTCTTATCTTATATGTACTAGTCCAGGTACCCGGCTACCAAAAGGCAAACAAAAACACAAATACCAGCAAATTTGCACACAGATGAGCGGTAACGGTTTTCATTTTCACAACTCATTTTTCAGGTTATGTTAGGTGGGCAGATGTTTGTATGTAAAAGTCTGAAACTGAAATCAATATTGGTCGGGTTTTATTTATTTATCTATTTATTTATTTGCATGAATAAAATTTAAAAACAATCTTGAAAAAAATTGTCGCAGCAAAACGGGAGTGCTACTGTTATATATATATATACTGCCCCTTTCCCTAACCTATATGGCCTGTAACACTCGCAAGTAGACTGAGATATCTTCGTTCGGAAATTAGAAGCAAAATATCTTGTACACACACGCGCGCACACACACACACACACACTTATATATATATATATATATATATATATATATAGTATTCTTTGGTCCAGTTAAACTGGAGTCGGGAGTAATTCCATCAGGACAAGAAATTATTCATGAGTGAATATTTAAAATTTTCCTGGTAAAGAGCTCAATGTACCAATAATACAGAGCAATGAATTCTTTAAGAAAAACAACAAAACCGGTCACATAGGATTATAAATTTATTTCCATCCTGTTACGCGAAGTCCTGTTAATGTTTTTTCGTGTTTTTGGAAATTTCAAAAATGCGTAACAGGATGGAAATAAATTTATTATCCTATGTGACCGGTTTTATTGTTTTTCTTAAAGTATATATATATATATATATATATATATATATATATATATATATATATATATATCAAATTGTAAACATTACGGACAAGATATAACACAATTTTTTTAAATGGAGTAAAGCTGGTACGAATTCAGAGTTTTCCTTCTCTTAAACTGGTTACCTAACCAAAGTTAAAGAACCCAGACTGTCCTGTAATTTATCCATAGCTGGGAAAAGAACCAAGGGCATTAGAGTAAAAAGAAACGTAAACAGCCTTGTCCAGGACTTAAAAACAATTTTCGTAGAGTCCTAAGTGTGTCACTAAACTGCATCTGATGGTGAGACTCCCGTCTTGGATTTTAGGGAACGTGAAGTGCCCCTTCAATACTATTACAATCAGTTACTAAGCCGAAGTGGCAGTATCTGTTAGCATCCCATCTATGGTTCAAATATGGTTCGATCTTTCACCAAGGACTATCATTAATATCAAATAGAATTGTTCACACTGAATAACAATACTTCAAACTATTTAACTGTGTGCAAACAATAAATAACAATACTAGAAACTATTTTGAATGATTTCCGTTAACAGTACATAAATTGCTGAGACTGTAGAATACATCGAATGAATCTCTGCGAAGGGGTAAGACCACTCCAACAAGAGTCCTTATTAAACCATCATATGGCAAGGCTCCAGCCTTGGAGATTTGGGAAATGTGGAGTACCTCTTCATTGCCATTGCACCCAGGTCTACTCTGACCCGGAGTGGTAGCACCAGGAACGGTCCTATCTATGGGTCCAATAGAACAAACTGTGAGCTCGCAATACTTGAAACTATTTCACTGTGTGCAAAAAAGAGCTGTGGCTCGTTTAAGAATGTTACCTACAAAACGTGTTTACAAATCTTATATGCATTTAATATATATGTATAAAGAGGATTTGGCATTAAATAACCTACAATGGTTGATATGCCATAAAACCCACCCAAACCAAATCCTATATATTCAATATATATGTCTAAAGAGGATTTGGTATTAAATAACCGACAATGGTTGATATGCCATAAAACCCACCCAAACCAAATCCTATATATTCAATATATATGTATAAAGAGGATTTGGCATTAAATAACCTACAATGGTTGATATGCCATAAAACAAACGAAACCAAATCCAATACTTAAAGTTTGAACCGTATGCAATTAGACGATTAATATTTCATCGAATTAACATTGGATAAAAATATTTGAAACCATTTAACGATTTTGTATAGAAGTTAATGTGAAAGACAATCTTTTCGCTTGTACAAGTCTGCTAATAAAATATAATAAAAATTTTATTTCAAGGAACAGATAGTGCAGAATTTTTTATTTATTTTTCATTCATTAATTTTTTTCGGTTTTTTTTTTTTTTTTTCAAATAAGACTTAACCCTTTACCAACATGTTTGTAGAACTTAGTGAGAATCTAACTAACTAACAACGATTTACAAGCCAAACTCCATAACAATTACGATGAATTGCAGTTTACAAATCTATTTTATTGTGTGCAAACAAATGACCTCTGGCTCGTTTAAAAATATTATTACCAACTATTCGTTTATAAATCATATTGGTTATATATGTGGAGGTGCCCGTGGTGTAATGGTTATCGTCGTGGGAAATGGACACGGTGACACGAGTTCAAATCCTGGACGAGACTGATTGCATTTCACATAGCACTATTACCCTTGGGAAAGGTATGAATCCAATTATTCTCGCTCCAGCTACGGGTAAATAGTTGGGCAGACTAGGTTCTTCAGCCTTGGTGAGGCAATTTTAAGAAAACTAGGGTTCGATTCATACGGGAGGGCTAAATTGCAAACCTTTACCACAAAGTGATTATCCAGTAGAACAGTACTCTTAACGATCGATACACAGCATTTAATTAATGAATGAAAAATAAATAAAAAATTCTGCACTACCAGTTCCTTGAAATAATTTTTTTATAATATTTTTGCATTTCACATAGCACTTATATCCTTGGGAAAGGTATGAATCCAATTATTCTCCCTCCAGCTATGGGTAAATAGTAGGGCAGACTGATTTCTTCAGCCTTGATGAGGCAACTAGTCTAAGAGAATGAAAACTCTGAATTGAAACCTGTTAAACTCCGCTTAAAAACATTAACCTTGTGTCATATCCTGCCCGATATGCGGAGGGGTTGGTAAATATGATATACACCACTTATCCTAGCTTCAGCAGACTGACACAGACATTTCCAACTTTAACTCGTATTTGGTGAACATGCTTAACAAATCAACACTGAGATTAATGTAAAATAATAAAACTGTAATTCAAATTAATAATTAAATTAACGCTATATCACATGCCATTTCCTGACTGTAAATATTAACCGGAATGTCACAGCACTCAGGTGGCCAACCAGACAACTACAGTATATAGTTTAACTGCGCGATTTCATAATTTCACTAGACATTATGAATTCATATGAATCTAAGTTCCGGTGTAAGGTTTTCCTGTCTCATATGGTTGTTGTAATTCTGATTTCAGAGAAAAATAATACGTTTGGAATAATGAGTTTAAGGAATATACACACATTGGATTTATTTCTGCACTTATTTAGCATAAATCTTAAATAATATTTTTTAGCGACCAGTAGCCAATTCTGAGTTTGGGGATCGATATGTGCAACAGGTCTAACAGAATTTTGAACTAAAAATCTTAAGGTTAAATTATATGCTAGATCAAATTGTACGCGGCAACTTTCAGCACATCACAAGAAAGTTCAAGTCCTGGACAAGGCTGTTTGCATTTCTCATAGTACAAATGGGAGATGTCCTCGTGGTGTAATGATTAAAGCGATGGACTGCGGAATCGTAGTAAGCGAGTTCGTACTCCAGTCGCGCTATTACGTTCACTTTCGGAATGGTATGAATCCCCCTTATCCTCCCAGCTATGGGTTAAATAGTACCACAACTGTTCTTTTAGGAGAATGGCTTTGACATTGAATAACCTACAAAGGCTGATATGCCATTAAACAAAGAAACCAAACCAAACCAATCATAGTACTAATACACAAGAGAAAAGTATAAATCCATTTATTCCCCCTTGAAGTATCGGGGCGGGGCTGACTAGGCTCTTTAACCTTTGTAAAGCAGCCAATCAAAAAGGGAAGCTATAAACGCAAGCCAGCTGTACTCTGCTTCAAAATTGAACTTGTGTCACATTCAACCCTTTTCAGGTCTTTTACGCTTAGCTGTTTTATAGGCTACTCAGATAGTTGCGAATTTTACTGCGCTTCCTGATTGATGTTAGAATTTAAATAAAAAGATATTCCAGAGGTTCAAATGCTGATTTTCAAGGCAAACAGAGAGAGGGTGAGAGAGAGAGAGTATTGCTTGGAAGCTCATCACAAAAAAAACTTGGTTTGCGTGTGAGTAGTGATATTGTCAGAATTTCATGTTTTCACCAGAGATACTGACATGTTACTCCCTGGAACGGGGGTAGGTGAGAGACGTACATTATTGACAAATCTTCTCCTTGTCGAGTCGAAGTCTTGATTAAAACGAAAGGTGATCGGAAAAGATTAGAGATGACACGGAGAGGAATGTTTGGCTTAGCATAGAAAAGGTGTACGGAAGACGGGAACAAGAAGGCAGTTTGCATATGGGAGAGTTTGCTGTGAAAGGGGGAAGTGAGGCGCATTATGGGATGCTTGACGCCATTGCCTTATATTTTTTTTTATTTATTTAATCGTAACTCGTTTTGCCTCAGGCCTTATGCGGCAAGGAAAAAAAACAAAATAAATTCCTGCTAACATCACCCTCAAAATTCTTTGCTGTTCATGTTTTGGAATGAGATTTTTTTTTTTTTTCATTTCTGTACGCTGCAACGCCACCTTCTTGCTTAATCCAAACGTAAATCTTGCTTAATCCAAACGTAAATCTTTAATGACATTCGAACGAGAAAAGTGTTATCTTTATCTTTAGCAGTATTTAGATATTGAGATTTACGAATAAAATTGTTTCTTTTGGTTCTGCTTTTATTTCTTCCATTAATATTGTTACTCCTTTCAGAGTCTTTACACCAGTGTAAACTGATGGTTTCCACATGAGTTTGAGTGACAGCAAGTCTCCTCAAGTTTTCAGAACTCTTCTCAGTATTATGGTCGTTCTTAATAATGTAAGTACCTCCAAGTTCTAAATTCCTTTCCCAGTTATTTCGGTATTGTTCTAAGCGTACCAATAACAATTGGTATTACCGTTTTTTGTTGGGTTTTTTTTTTTTGTTTTTTTTATTTGGCAAGGTCTAGGTACTTATCTCTTTTTCACTTTCTTCTAATATTACTCTGTGGTCTGTGGGAACAGCAAACTCCAATATTCGGCAGGTTCTCTTTTTTTTTTTTTTTTTTTTTTTTTTGACTACCACTTGGTCTAGTCGTTTGATCGAGATCAGGTGATCTGTTTGTATTTCAAAATTCCAGAGAATGTTGTGTACCTCATTCTCCAGGAAGGATTCCGGGTTGTGCATATACCACTTGTTCGTAGGGACAAATTAAACTTTTTTGCACCATTTCCACTGGATCACCTTCCCCATCTAGTTGTATCTAGTCTTATACTCTTTTGGAACTAATTTGCTACATTTGCTTTTTATGTGAATGATCCTTTCGTCTCTGTCACAACATAACCTGTAGTCCAGTCGGCTGGAGCCGTAGAATGCACCGACTGCATCTCTGCAGAAGGGTAAAACCTCTCCCTAATCATGTGTCCTGGATATGACATTAAACCACTGATAGTGAGGTTCCGGTAATGCTGGAGCTTTGGGGAATGCAGAGTACCCTTTCATTGGTATCGCTCTCAGATACACTCTTGCCCGTAGTGGTAGCACCTGATAGGTTCCTATCTATGGGTCAAATAGAACTGTTTTTTTTTTTATTTAAACTGTATGCAAACAAATGACTTATCCTAAACTGAATTGCTTGAATTTTTTTTCATCATACAATGTGTAAAAGCACGTGCGATACCTTGTCCTCATCAGCCGCCAACACAGTTTCGGTAGCTGAAGGCAGTATTGCCACTCCTGGCGCTATCAAGCTGCTTTTGCCACCGGACAGCGTATTTAAAAGAATTATATATATCTACACGCCAGATCAGCTAAAAGCAGAGATTACATTGTACGTTCATCTTCATTTTTAGCGCAGTTTTTATTTCCATTTGGTGCAAAAATAGAAGGCACGAGGCCTTATGGTTTTATTGGGAGGGGGGAGAGAGCGCTCATGCTATAGCTAATTGTCTAAGGTATCCCAGCTAGCCACATTCGCGGACTCATTCAACAATACAATATATAGAAATTCATCCTTCACCAACCACGCAACATCCACCAAAATATCGCATTTACTCTCTGAGAAGACCTACTTAAAATCCCGAGATGAAATGAATGATTTTATTTATAAAACATGATTTATTTACAAAATGTTATATGTTGGGGATGGGAGAAAAAAATCTAAAAAATAGATAAAGTCTTACCCCTCGGCAGAGTAGCAGTCGGTGTATTCTACAGCACTAGCCAACTGGGCAACAAATACTTGCCAGAGAGCTGAAGAACAGCAATATCAAAGAGTTCCAAAAGGCTTGGAAAAAGACAGGAAGAATTGAAAGTCAGAGAAAGATTCGAGACTCTACAGACCATAGCATTGTTAAGATCGGCTTGAATACACAGAGGAGTACCGGAGACATTAGATGACTTAGACAGAAAGACAATTAGCTGATGCTGGTGTGAAAAACTTGCAAGGAGTGAAATAATAATTATAATAATAATAATAATAATAATAAGGCTTGAAGGATTTGGAAGTTGGCGGGTAGGTAGAGTCTATCCAAACGACAGTATTGCTAAGAACGGCCAGAATCCTGAGACGAGTCCTGGAGACTTGAAGAGACTTGCTGTCACTCAAACTCCAGTGAAAAAACCATCAGCTAACACTAATGTGAAAAACTCTAAAGGAGTGAATAATAATAATGATGATGATGATGATAATTGACTACAAAAAAGCGTACGATATGGTTACGTAAAGCTGGATCATAGACTGTCTCAAAATGTACAAGATATTTGATAAAGTCATAAAGTTTATCGATGAAATCGTGAAAAACTGGAGAGGGGAATCGACAGTAGCAGGAAAAAGTTTTGCTGAGATGAAAATGCTGAGGTATATTCTTGGAAGATGCGCGATTACCATTACTATTTTTTATAGTAATGATGCCACTCAATGGCATTTAAGAAATACACAGAAGGATACCAACTTACAAAATTGCAAGAAAAATCAATCATCTGTTTGCGAAAAATGAAAAAGAATTGTAAACAGGCTGTGAAAATATACAATGAGGGCATAGGGGTAGAAATTAGCATAGAAAAATGTGCCGTGCTAGTAATGAGAAGTGTAAAACGACAAATGACAGGAGGACTATAGTCTAATAAATCTAGAAAAAAATCAGAACGTTCAGAGATAGGGAAACTTGTAAGTACAAGAGGATATTGAAAGCGGGCGTCATCAAACCAACAGAAATGAAAGAAAAAGTTTTAAAAATAGGGGTATCTCAAGAGAACTAGAAAACTACTCAAAACCAAACTATATAGTAGAAATCTTATCAAAGGGATAAATATCTGAGCTGATCCCCTTGAAAAACAATCGGGACCATTCTTGAAGTAGACGAGGGGAAAACTTTAACAAATGAACTAAAGAACAAGAAAACTAATTACCTTACACCTTAATTAACCTTACCCCCCCAAAAATGATATTGACAAACTATATGTGTCAAGAAATGAAGGAGAAAGAAAATTCATCAGCATTGAGATAGCGTCGATACAACAATATAACGACTCGAAGACTACATAAAAAAAGAGCAAAGAAATATTAATTACAGTTACCAGAAACTACACAAACAGTAGATCAACAGAACAATACTAACTAGAAAACAAAAACAGAAAGAAAAACAACTGTACGGATATTTCAAGCGACTAATAAGCAAAATCTCTCATGAGAAGACTTGGAGGTGACCCAGCAAGGAAAACCTTAAGAGAGCAACTAAATCTCTACTATTTGCAGCAAAAAATAACGACATAAGGACCAACTAGGCTAAAGCAAAAATGGATAAGTAGCAATAAAATAGCAAAAATAGATTAGGTACTTTGGTTTCGTTTTATGGCATATCAACCATTGTAGGTTATTTAATGCCAAATCCTCTTTATACATATATTAAATATGTAGGATTTGGTTTGGTTTCGTTTTATGGCATATCAACCATTGTAGGCTATTTAATGCCAAATCCTCTTTATACATATATATTAAATATATATGATTTGGTTTGGTTTGGTTTTATGGCATATCAACCAGTGTAGGCTATTTAATGCCAAATCCTCTATAGACATATATTAAATATATATGATTTGGTTTGGTTTGGTTTTATGGCATATCAACCAGTGTAGGCTATTTAATGCCAAAATCCGATTCATTCATATATACATATATATATATATATATGATTTGTAAACATAAGTCAAAAAAGTTAAATAGTTCCAAGTATTTCTATGTATCACTAATAATTCAATTAAACATAAGTAATTTGTTTACACAGTTAAATGATCAAACAGTTCTATTTCAGATAATTCGTTTTTTACATATATGAATATTTCTTATCCTCATATCTGGCTATGTAACAAATGGTTCATTTTAACTTCGTGATATTTAAGCTGCATTGATTCCGTGACTTTTCGCCCCCCCCCATCTATTGAAGGTGGCAGTATCCATCTATGGTTAAAGAAAGAATAAAAGGTGTTTATGAATTTGCTGTTATCGCATGAATTTGTTTATGTCGTCCACAATTATCAACATTACATTTTCTTAACTGCTTTCACAGTTCAAAAATATACAATGAAATCTAAGTATTGAATACTTTAGAAGAGTCCCTTAAATATCTACCTTTTCTGTCTTTCATCTTTTCTTCTCTGTTCTATAAATATTTGAATAGCACAAGTCACATGACCCCCCCCCCCCGTCCGCTGTTGACGGTGATATCATTGTCATTATTAATCTACTCCTTGTGACTTCTTTACACCAGCGTTAGCTGATAGTCTTTCACTAGAGTCTGAGTGACAACAAGTCTCCTCAGGTCTCCAGGACTCTTCTCAGTACTATGGCCAATCTTAATATTACAGTCGTTTTGATGGTTTCTCCTCGTCTTCCGATTCCCGACTCCTCTAGCCCTCTTACTAAATCCTTGGGGATAGTTCCAAGTGCACCAATTACCATTGGTATCACCGTCGCATGTTCCATTGCTTTTTTTGTTACTTAGCAAGATCTAAGTATTTGTGTCTTTTTTCGTTTTCATTGATTTTCATATCAATTATTATTATTTATTCCTTTAGAGTTTTTCACGTCAGTGTTAGCTGATGGTTTTTCACTTGAGTTTGAGTGACAGCAAGTCTCCACAAGTCTCCCAGACTCGTCTCAGGATTCTGGCCGTTCTCAGCAATGCTGTCGCTTGGATAGTCTCTACTCGTCCGCCAACTTTCAAGTCTTACAGGCCTTTTAATAATCCTTTAGTCCTTTAGTCAATGGGCATAATCGTTACTTTCATGTTCCATAGCGTTTTCAATTCTCTAGCAAGGTCAAGGTACTTATCCTTCTTTTCACATTCCTTCAGATTTATTCTGTGGTCCGCCGGGACAGCAAAGTCGACAATTTTGCAAATTCTCTTTCTTTTTTTTTTTTCTTTTTTTTTTTGTTGATTATTATAAGGTCTGGACATCTGGCCGAGATTAGGCGATCCGTTTGTATGTAAAAGTCCCATAAGAGTTTATGCGTGTTTATTATCATTATTATCATTTACTCCTCTAGAGTTTTTCACATCACTATCAGCTGATGGTTTTTCACGGGAGTTTGAGTGACAGCAAGTCTCCTCAAGTCTCCAGGACTCGTCTCAGTATTCTGGCCGTCCTCAGCAATGCTGCCGTTTGGATAGTCTCTACCTGTCCGCCAACTTCCAATCACACCAGCATTAACTGATGGTCCTTCAGTGGAATCTGAATGATAGTAAGTCTGCTCAGGTCTCCATGACTATTAGTATTCTGGCCAATCTTAATAATATTGTAGTCTGGATGGTTTCGGTTCGCCCTCCAAATTCCAACTCTTCCAGTCCCCTTTTCTAGCCTTTGGATATAGTTCCAACTGTACCGGTTACAATTGGTATCACTGTCACCACAATGTTCCTTGGCATTCCTTGTTCTCTGGCAGGGTCTAAGTGCTTGTCTCACTTTTCCCGTGATGATCGGCTGGGACGGTAAAGTCCACTATACGGCAAGTTCTCTTCCTTTTTTTTTTGTTTTTAGTTTTTGTTTTTTGTCTTTTTGTTAATTATCATTTGTTTTGGTCCTTGGGTCGAGATTAGGGTATCTGTTTCTATATCAAAATCAATGGGATTTTTTTGTGTCTCATTCTTCAGGACACATTCTCGTTTATGCTCATACCATTTGGTTGTATGGTCAAATTTTAATTGCTTACTCAATTCCCAGTGGAACACTTTTTCCAATCAGTCGTATCTACTCTAAAACTCTTTTTGTGTTAGTTTGCTACATTCGCTTATTATGTGAGAAATCGTTTTTTTTTCTCTTTCACCACTTAATCTACACTTTCTATTTTGTTACGTTTTATCGATTTTGGCTTTAATATTATTGGTCCTTATGGCGTTATTTTGTCCTGCTATTAGAAGACATTCATTTTCTTATTATTACTATTATTTTACTCATTGCAAGTTTTTCACACCAGTTTTATCAAGTGGCTTTTTACGGAAATCTGAGAGACGGCAAATCTTCTCAGCTTTCCAAAATTCTTCTAAGATTTTTAACCAATCTCAGCTAATTCGGACAATTTCAATTCCACCTAATATTTCTTCTCTAGGTTCTCGGGGACGATTTTAAAATCTCATAAAATAAATAGTATCCTTATCACCTTCGTATTCCATAGTTCTTTCAGTTCTCAAGCAAGATCCAGGTGTTTAAAGCGTTTTTTTTTAATTTCTTTATTCTTAATCTGTGATCTGCCGGAACGGAGAAGTCTATTCGATCGCAAGTTCTTCTTTACTACAACCTGATCTGGTATTCTTGCAGGTCTTGAGGGATTCGATTTTATCTCAAAATTTCTGAGAATTTATTATTATTTCCCTCCGTGACTGATAATATCTTCTCAACAACATATTTTCTTTTTTCACATTCTTTTAAATTTACGGTGTTTTTTTGTTTTGTTTTTTTAACTGCAATATGTAAAACATTGAAGTAGAAGAATTCGACAAAGAAGAAAAACAAAGAAAAAGAACGAGTAAATGAAAAACAAATAGATGAAGAAGAATTAAAAGAAAAAGAAAAAGAATGCGTAATAAAAGATAAATAGATAAGAAGAATAAAAAGAAAAAGAAAAGAACAAGTAAATGAAAGACAAATAGATAAAGAAGAAGAAAAAGAAAAAGAAAAAAGACGAGTAAATGAAAGACAAAAAGTTGAAGAAGAAGAATTAAAAGAAAAAGAAAAAGAAAGAGTAACTGAAAGAAAAATAGATGAAGAAGAATTAAAAGAAAATGAACGACAAATAGATGAAGGAGAATTAAAAGAAAAAGAAAAAGAACGATTAAATGAAAGACAAGACCAGGATGTCAATGAAGGTAAAAAATCAAATGAAGAAAATATTGTAGATTAAATTTCATACCAACACGAAACTAAAGTTGAAGGAGAAAATTGAAGAAAAAGAACAGCAATAACAAATCGAGGAAAGAAAAATACCAAAGACACTAAATAAATATATGTGGTGCCTTCAAGAAGGTTCCAGACTGTTTTTGGACCAGCATTTAAAATTGTCGTTGACTCTTGAAAATTCACTATGTTATTGCTATACATCTTATGAGATGACTGACCAATTTTTATGATTTCAGCTTCAAATGAACACACACAGCAGCAATTGGAATACACCCTACAAAAGCCTGATTGTCACAGCTGGTGAATTTCAAAAATGCAATCTGGACGTGAGGAAGAACGATATGCAATAAAATTCTGCTTGAAACTTGGAAAAAATGCTGCCACAGAAACGTATGGAATGCTTCAGACTATTTTTCGACCATCTTGCATGAATCGAGCATCAGTTTTTGAGTGGTATAATAGATTCAAGGAAGGCAGGGAGTCTGTGAGGAATGATAAGAGGTGTGGGAAGAGTAAGGAAGTCAATCCACCAGAGTAGATTGGCCAAAGGGTTAGGGTTAGGGTTACTATGTTGAGGTTTTAAGGGAGTTCAGGAAGAGATTCCTTGGGAAGAGGCCAGCACTCTTCAAATCGGCTCAGTGGCATTTCCACCAGGACAATGCACCAGTCCACAACTCCATCCTTGTCATAGACTATTTGTCCAAGATGTGCATCAACACAGTTCCTCAGCCTTCCTGTGACTTTTGTTTATTCCCTAGGCTCAGAGGCTGTCGTTATGAGACAACTGGGGAGATGAAAGAGGCTGTGACGAAGGTCATTGACACGCTCACACAAGAGGACTTTTATGGGGCCTTCCAGAAGTTGTTGGAACGGTACAACAAGTGCATTGTAGCCAGAGGAGATTACTTCGAAGGGGACTAGAGTTTCATGTGTACTATCAATAAAAGTGCCGATACGAAAAAAGTTTGGAAACTTATTTAACGATCCTCGTATCTTTCGAACGAGCCATTTGCTTATTGCAGTGTTATGTGGTTTAATTCTCTTCGAGTCCTGACAATTATAATAAATAATTACCTTTAAAATCCCAACAAACACGAAGAATTTTTCCTCCTGTATGTTTTTGGGGTTGAGATGTTAAAGTCTTTCCAAGATCTTGTCATAATCTTCGTCATTTTTTTTTTCGACTGTAAATGATAAATACATTCATTATTGTTAATCATTGTTTGGTCGAAAATGACATTTTTTTTATATCGAGCAACGAAAGAAAGACAGGTGCTTTAAACGCTGACTGATGTCCGTTTCCATGAGCTGTGTGGTGAATTTCGACATCGGTTGTTTCACCCTGAGGTCAACACCTGCGTAGACAGCGGAAACTTTAATTAATGGACTCGAGCTCAGAGGTCACCCTCCATTAGTGAGGAACAGAGTGAATGAAATAGAAAAGAACGGTTGTAAATTCATTGATCAACCGGATGTCACGTGATAGAAGAGACGGTAGAAGATAATTTTTAGTCAGCTAGTTGTTGGACGCGAAGTTAAGCAGACATATTTTGACAATTCCTTGGTAGGGCACAGAATAATGTGATTTTAACTGATAACTCCGCCGAAATGACGGTTGGAAAATATAGCAACAACAAAGTACAACATGCCTTAAATAAGTTTCCCGACTTTTTTTTTGTACAGGCATTTAAAATTTTTGTAGACTCTTGAAAGTTCATCACGTTATTGCAATACATCTTATAAGATGACTGACCAATTTTTATGATTTCAGGTTCAAATCAACAGCTACAGCAGCAATGAGAATACATCCTACTAAAGCCTGATTGTCACAGCTGGTGAATTTCAAAAATGCAATCTAGACATGAGGACACTTTAGAAGAAACTTATGCAATAAAATTCTGTTTTAAACTTGGAAAAAATACCATGCGATGAAAGCTGGATTTACTTCTATGACCCAGAGACCAAGAGACAGAGTTCCCAGTGGAAGCATGCTGGCTCTCACAGACCCAAGAAGGCCAGACAGAGCAAATCCACCCACAAACTTTTGATGATCCCTTTTTTTTTTTTTTTGACAACACTGGCATGATCTACCTGCACTGGGTTCCTAATGGACAGACAGTCAACAAGGAATACTATGTTGAGGTTTTAAGTGTGTTCAGTAAGAGATTCCGTCAGAAGAGGCCAGCACTCTTCAAATCGGGACAGTGGCATTTCCACCAGGACAATGCACCAGTCCACAGGTCCATCCTTGTCATAGATTATTTGACAAAGATTGACATCAACACAGTTCCTCACCCTCTTTATAGTCCAGACGTTACTCCCTGTGACTTTTGCTTATTCCCTAAGCTCAGAGGCTGTCGTTATGAGACAATTGAGGAGATGAAAGAGGCTGTGACGAAAGTCATTGACACGCTCACACAAGAGGACTTTTATGGAGCCTTCCAGAAGTTGTTGGAACTGTACAATAAGTGCATTGTAGCCAGAGGAGATTACTTCGAAGGGGACTAGAGTTTCATGTGTGTTCTATCAATAAAAGTGCCCATACGAAAAAAATGTCTGGAAACTTATTTAATGATACTCGTATAAGCTGTTAAAAGAAACAGCAACGAATAAAAGAGGAAGTGGAAAACTAAAATACGTACTTAACAGCTTCTTTCTCCTTCTGTAAAGAAAACTACGATCAACGTCTTTTATGGATCAAGTGACAATAATACACGTGACAAGGCAACACGTATATTTTCTCCTGAGTATGAAACGAAACTGTATCGGGTGGTGAGGCTCAAGTTCTAGAGCTCTGGGGAGTATGGAATATCCCCACCTCATTGTCATTAGTATCACTTGGACTAGACTGGTATAGTATAGGTCAAATAGATATATCTAGAAATTATTAATAGTGGATAGGAATACTTGATCCTATAAGAATTTTGTGTAGTGTATGATACTATTTACCAACCCCTCCGCTCGGGCAGGTTATGACACAAGGTCAATTTTTAAGCGGAGTTTAACAGGTTTGAATTCAGAGTTTTCCTTCTCCTAGACTAGTTGCCTAACCAAGGCTGAAGAACATAGTCTGTCCTACTATTTACCCATAGCTGGAGGGAGAATAATTGGATTCATACCTTCCCCAAGGGTATTGTGTGGTGTATGATAGTGGGCTGAACTACCCACCAATACATTAGACTATCTTGTTGATAGTCTAATACTAAATAGTTCGACAAGGAAAAACTGCTAAAAGTTAAACTGCAAACATTTAATATCTACATATATGGTACACAATAATAATTGTCCCAAACCATACTAAATAAAGGCGCAATAGTTGCTCCAAGAACAAGGGGATGAATGGTGGAAGTTACACTTACGTAGGTCTTGTGTAGTGCGAGTTATCGTAAGGTAATTTGTATGCACAGGCTTCTCACAATTGCAGAGTCTGAAGTAGACGTCCTATCCCTAGGACCTTCTTGGCCAAAAAGGGGTAAAACTCGCTTCTTAAACTGCCATGTGATTGTCGGAAGCTACGTCCATGTATCACAAGAAGTGGGATAATTACGTTTTGTTCCCAACAAGTACCCGTTTCCTGGACAGGTCCATAACGTACACAAGGCCATTGCCAAGGATACAATACTATGGATATATTAATAGAGAAAAGTCACCAGAAAAAAATATATGGATGGGACTCTATGTAGACACAAAGTTTCTTCACTACAAGTGAAAGAAAAAAATCTTTCTTAAAGGTAGAAAAGTAAATTTCTGCAAAAGACTGCTATTTAAAGTTCATGCCTGAAAAAATACATCTAACTCAGTAATAATACGTTTAACTCAACTAATATTTCGGCTATCTAACGTGATGGCCGGATGGCCGGACCTAGTCACAGTCTCTTTTTCAAGTTTGGTGCTGGTGATGGTGGAAGAGTCCCTGAAGTGTCCATGCCAAGCCATGTAGCATGCAAAGAAGCAGATTTCGACCTCTCCACGGCAATATTCTGTGGAATTTTCTTTTATTTCCCCTTCAAAAGATTTCGGGTGTCTCTTCAGGAGCTTAAAAGGTCCTCAATATGAAGGCTGCAGAGTGTGGATTTTAGCTAAATTCCGCACAATAACGTATGTGCAGGTCTGTAAAAGTTTTGGCACGTATGTGGGCCTATGACTGCGCAGGCGAATTGTATGCTAAGTTTGCCATCCTTAATGAAAGCCGAACTACAAACGAAGTCATGTTCAAAGGTTTTTGCGGAGGTCGCAGAAAAAACTGTCCAGTGAGCCTGAGTGTGGTACCATAAACCATCTCAGCAGATGAACGTTTTAAGTCGTCTTTCACTGCCCTATGGAGTCCCAGTAGGACAAAAGGTAGATGTTCCAGCCAATTTGACTGATTCATCCTAACCCTCAGAAGATGAGTGAACAATGAAATCGCTCTACTAGTTCATTTGCTCCTGGATCATAGGCAGTGGTTTTATGTCTTTTACTCCCCAATAACTTCCTTAACTGGTTGAACAGGTCTGACTAGAACTGTTTCCCTCTGTCCGTGGTAATTACAGCTGGTACCCCAAAACGAGATACCCATCCTGCAGCAAAAGTCATTGCTGTGGTGTTTGCGATGATATCCGACATATGAAAAGCCTCACACCAGCGATAGAACCGATCAACGCAAGTCAGTAGAGATGAATGACCCTCACATAAGGGCATTGGTCCAGTGATGTCCACATGAATATGGGCAAACCGTTCATCAAGTGATGGAAAGGATCCCAAAGGAGAGTGGGTGTGTCTTCCCACTTTGGCCTTTTGACACGACACCCATGCTTTAGCCCACTGTCGGATTTCCACTTTCTTCTGTGCCCACACAAATCTGTGCGACACGCGTCGTATTGACGCGTTTGCTCCAGGGAGTGATAAGTCATGCTTCCGTAAAGTTTCTGGCACAAAAGGGCGTAATCGTCCAGTGTTGGTATTGCACACGATCTCCAGGTCCGTACTCGGCACATGTGTCTTAGACAACTTTAGTGTTGTAGTGTTGTCCTGCAGAAGCTGTTATAATTGCGGGTCCTTCGTTTGTTCCTTCACAAATCGTTGGTAATCCACACACAAGTCCAGCTGGGGAGCATTTATTCCACGAGATATGGCGTCTGTTCGTACATTTTCACATCCTTTTATAAAACAGATATCTGAAGTAAATTGCTTCAGATAGTCCAAATGCCTTGTCTCACGTTAGTTTCTTGGAAAAGAATGAAATCGGTCTCCATTTTTCGCCCATTTTCTGCTCTAGAACTGCACATACGCCTATAGAAGATGCGTCCACCGCCAAACACAAGTTACCCGGAACAACATGCGACAATTTTTCAGCCTGAGACATTATCTATCTATTTTTTTGAAATTCTATTCGGGCAAGGTGAGACAGAACTATTCCACAATTTTTTACATCAGTCAACATGTCTGTCAAACGTTTTACTACCTGCGCATACTTAGGCAGGAACCTTCTGTAAAAATTGATCATGCCTTAAAACTTTCTCAGCTTCCTCTATGTGTCTGGCACTGGGAGATTTTCAATAGTTTCTACCTTAGAAGGGGAAGGAGAAATCCCAGCAGGGTTTATATAGTGTCCCAAGAAATTTATTTCTGATTTCCCATATTCACATTTAACTGGATTGAAAACAACGCCAAATTTTTCAAAACGCTCAAAAATGATCAGCACGTGCTTAATATCTTCCTCCTTCGACAAACTAGCTATAAAGACATCATCCACGTAGGCATAGACGAAATGTAATATGAGTAATATGTGGACGATAAATCTTTGGAATGACTGCGTCACATTTTTTAAGCCAAAAGGCACGCGTAGAAATTCAAACCACCTGAATGGTGATGTTATCGTAGTCTTAGGAATATGTCGAGCCTCTACAGGAAATTGATGGTAGGCCCTGATAAGGTCTAATTTTGTAAAAATGGACTTATCCTGAATTACTGCCGTTACATTATCAATATGGGGAATGTGGTAACGGTCTGGTTTAGTGGCAGAGTTAAGTGCTCTATAATCGCCACAAGTGTGCCACGTGCAACAACTTTTAGGTTCCGTGCGTAAAGGGGATGCCTAGTTGCTTTTTGATCGACGGATAATGCCCATTTCCATAATTTGTGTAAATTCGGTTTTAACAACGCTTAATATTTCTGGGCAAATGGACGGAATTGGTTATGAACAGGAGGACCGGTGGTGGTTATATAGTGAGTTATAGAGTGAGGCAGAGTTTCCTAGTGAAAGGACAGTTTGGTAATATTTGCAATTTTTTAAAGCGTTTACAAAATGTCGGATTCTTTTCCATGTTAGCCACGGAAGGATATAAGGGAAATCCTTTACGAACCAGACGACTTAACGTTCGTCAAAGGGTCCGTCAGACAATGCTTGTTAATATCCACGAGAAGGCCATATTTGTGTAAAAAATCTGCACCCCCTATGGCTTTCTCCACGTCTGCAATCGCGAAGATATGGGTGAAAACCCGTTTCAGTCCTAAGTTAAGGGTAAGGCACCTCTGGCCGTATGTCTGAATGAGAGACTTGTTAACCGCCAGAAGAGTAAATTTATGAGGGTCTCTTTTTATCTTCCCTTGTAGCGGAGATGATGGATATTTGTGCACCACTGTCTACTAGGAAACGTATTCAAGCACGAATAATAGGCGATTAATTTTACTATCGTCAACACACCGTGGCAACTCCAGTTGCTGGCTTAGGGTTTTCTCTGCTTCTCTTTAAAAGAACAGGGTGGACTCCAGTGATGTGCCTTATCCCCGAACTTCTTGTGTAAACGACACAAGGGGGGTCCTGCTATTACCCCTAGCTCGACCTCTACTCTGTGTACGTGATATATATTCCTTTTGTCCAAACGCCCTTCTACCTGGACCATACGGACTTCCAATCTCCTTAATCCTTCTAGGATTTTGTCCATTGAGTCAACCAATTCAGAAGTTTCCACGTTCGAAATCGAATTAGTGCTATGCGAGGTTAGGTCTGCGATATTATCTGCTATGTTGCCCAATTTTTCAACGTGTACTAACGGACCAACAGCAGCCTGGACATTACGATATTCTGCCGGGAGGCATTCCTGGAAAATATGGCGGATTAGTCCTTCTTCATAGTTCTTTCCTGCTAATTGTTGGAGTCTACAGAGAAACTATGGGGGAGAGCTGTCTCCTCATGGAGAAGCTGAGATAACTTTTTTTGTTGTGACATCGATATTCTCTTAATCAGCTCGTCTCTCAGTCTGGTGAAAGGTTTTTTTTCCTTCGGTGGTGAGAATATAATTTTTCTCACCTCTAGCATTGCCTCGTACGGCAACTTAGAGTCCGCCAAATGGTACTTTCGTTTTTGGTTACTTATGCCTCTTATCTCATATTCCGACTCGAAAAAATAATGATGGGTCCTGTCTATAATATTGCAGACGCGCGCTAGTAAGCGCCCTAATTGCTTCAGTTTTATCCTCCATTATTTACCTTAAGAAAGATGTGGGTAAAAGAGAAAATTCTCCCACTACCAAGGGCCAAGTCAAGAATGTCTGTAAACAAATGCTTCCTTCGCACAGTTCAAGTTTAGCCGCTCCTAGCTAGTACCCTACCAAATGAATGAGTGAGGAAAAACTTTATTGGCGCTTTACCCACATACTAAAATAGAAGGTAGGCAAAACAGCCATTCACGAAATGTAATATTTCCTAAACCGAATATTCGTTGTGTCTGGACAAATGTTCAGACACCAAAAAAGAATTTGTCTACTAAATTTCTACAAACGCAAAAAAATATGCTGACATGTTACCAATTCCTTTGTTTTTACGAACGAAATATCTTGGCCCGACGATGTCACCAATTATAGGAATTTTATGGGGTGTGTGATAGAGGCTTGAACTACCCACCACACCTTCCCATAATGCATTAGACTATCTTGTTGATAGTCTAACACGAAATAGTTCGACAAGGAAAGACTACATGACATGAAAAGTTAAACTGCAAACATTTAATATTTACATATATGGTACACAATAATAATTGTCCCAAACCATACTAAATAAAGGCACAATAGTTGCTCCAAGAACAAGGGGATGAATAGTGGAAGTAACTCTTACGGAGATCTGGTGTAGTGCGAGTTCTTTTAAGATGATTGCATGCACATGCTTCTCACATGGCAGAGTCTGAAGTAGACGTCCTATCCCTAGGACCTTCTTGGTCAAAAAGTGGTAAAACTTGCTTCTCAAACTGTCACATGACCAACGGTCACGTGATTGTCGGAAGCTCCATCCATGTATCACAAGAATGGGAGGCAATTACGTTTTGTTCCCCATAATCCTATATATATATATTTACCCAACCCCTCTGCACAAGCAGGATGCGACACAATGTCAATTTTAAGGAGTCTAACAGGTTTGGATTCAGCGTTTTCGTTCAACTTCTCTGATTGCTATAATAAGGTTAGAGAGCCCAGTCTGCCCTACAATTTACGCGTAACTGGAGAGTGAATAATAGAATTCATACCTTTCCAAAGGGTATTAGCACTATGTGAAATGCAAACAGCCTCGTCCAGGATTTGAACTCGGATCCCCGTGTCCATTTCTTATGACGGTAACCATTATACTACGAACGCCTCTACGTCATGCCATACAACTATGAATTATTTGTATTAATTATAGTTATTAGAAGCTGTATCTGTTTGCGGAGGATTAATATTATTACTATCTTGAAATATATAACCCTGTGCAAATAAAAGGCCCTTATTAAATAGTAATAATGACTTGAAAACATAGTATTATATAGAAATATGTAAAAACATGCAACGGAGAAAATTATTTGTATTTGATAAAAATACTTGATACCAAATAACTGTGAACGAAAAAGCAAAAACTCTTAACAACCAAGGACATAAAAATGTAAATATAAATATAGAATAAACGCAAATCCCATACATCTCAGCATAAAATAACCCTATATAGGTTGATATGTCGTTAAAATCAGCTAATCAATCAACACTTATATTGTTCGATCAATCATAAAAGAAATAATTCTAATAATTTACTTAACCTTTAATCCAAATAAGACTGTGTCTTCGGAGATTATTTTAGGCAAACTAGGTTCTGTTGCTAAGATTATTTCCAGAAAAAGGGTCAGAGGTCAATTTCATTATAACTTATCTGTTCAGCAAAGTAAGCTCAAAAATGGAGAAAAAAAAACGGGAAAATATTTACCAATTAGCAATGGACGATAATAATTAATGAAATAATTAACTTTGAAAAACAAAAATCAAAAGTAATGAGGAATTGTTTAAGGACGAAAAGTTGGACTTCATTAATTACGACTTATAGAAAAAGAAATCAAATATTTCAGCATGAAGAAACATTCTACACTTCCTCTCCATGAGCATACACGTGATTTACATAGTTAGATATCATCTGTTTATATATATATATATATATATATATATAAGTGTTAAGGTTTATCAGTCTGTTCATATCTAGCTAATTCAGTGTGTTTATCTATTTATCAATTTTCTTTATATATATATATATATATATATATATATATATATATATATATAATATGTGTGCGTTTGCTTGTCTATTAGTATTTCGGTAACTCTGTTAATCAATCTTTCAATTTATCGTTTAATCTATAATTTTTTTTCATAGTTATATATATATATATATATATATATATCATTACTTATTTTTATAAATATACAATTAGCTAGTTAGATATCATCTGTTTTATATGTATTTAGATAATGAAACACACATAGACAGATAAATATATATATTGACCAAGTGGGTAGAGTGTTCGCCATTAGTCCGGGGGGCCTGTGTTCAATCCCAGGTCGTGTCATACCAAAGACTTTAAAAATGGTACTTGATACCTCCTTGCTCGGTGTAGTAGCTATTGAAAAGGGAGCCTTCGGGTCGCCCTCGACTACGGTCGTCAACAACAATATATATATATATGTGTGTGTTTGTGTGTGTGAGTGTAAAATGATCTAAAGTGATAAGAAAAGAAGGAATATCTTTTTTAGTGTTTAAGTTTTGATTGTTCCCATCAAATTTTCCCGTTAGGTCATAATCAGGTGTCTTTGTGGGAAAACAATTTTTCAAAGGAACTGATGTGCCACAAGAAAAGCGATGAAAAATATTTTGGTAAAGTCGTATATCCAATTGTTGAATGGAAAGAATCATCTGCTTCAAATTTCTTCAATTGACCTTTAATATATATAAACTTCTAGTGGAAAAACCTGGCTAATGTGTTTTTCATTAGGATTGGGAGGAGCGCCTTTCAAATTAGCAGGGGCTGATTTGATAGATAGATAGATAGATAGATAGATAGATAGATAGATAGATCTAACTATCTATCTATCTGCCGAATTTTTTTTCAAACCAGGGTGATTTAGGTTTCACATTAAAACTAAAAGTTTGCAGATTTTTTATCCGTTCATTTTCGTTTTTTTTTTAATTATTGATTTTATGTTTATATATTTTTTTCAGTTCTTTCTTTGCCAGTGAATTTTCTGTCACTCTTAAAATCATTACCATTTGTGCAGAAGTGTTGTTCTTCAAGTTTTACATTGCTGTGATCAATAGATTTTGTACTCTGTCTCTAGTAATTTTATCAAAAATAGAATGTCCATTATGACTTTCCAAAATAATAGTTTTTGGCATTTTTTGGTAAGGATTCTTTTTTAATGACATCAAAACCTTGCGCAGTCGACTGGGTTTGCTGTATACACCGAGTACATCTCTGCAGAGGGGTAAGGCTCCCGCAACGAGTTTCCTGTGGCCTAGTCGGCTGGGGCTGAAGAGTTCACCGACTGCATCTCTGTAGAGGGGTAGAATTCCCCAAACGAGTGTCCTGGATCTGACACTAACCAATTTGATGGTGAGGTTCCAGTAATGATAGAGCTTTGAGGAATACGGGGCACCCCTTCATTGCCATCGCTCTCAGGTCCCCTCTGGCCAGGAGTTGTAGCACCTGAAAGGATCCTATCTATTGGTCAAATAGAACTAAAATGGGTACTTATGCTAAACTGAATTGTTTGAAATAGAACTATTTTGACATTGAAACTGTCCTGTCGCTATACTGAATTGTTTGAAAAAGAACTGTTTTGACATTTAACTGTGTGCAAACGAAAAACTATTCTTATATTAAACTGAATTGTTTGAAATAAAACTCTTTGACTTAACTGAATAGCTTGAAATAGAAATGTTTTTGACAATTAAACAGTGTACTTATGTTAAACTAAATTTAAAAAAAGATAGAACTGTTTATTTGTATAAAAATAGATTTGGCTTTAAATAGCCTTCAAAGATTGATATGGCAAAAAACCCAAATAAACAAACATCAAAACCAAAGAAATCCTTGTAGAAGGAACACAGCGATACAATTTAAGGGTTCTTTTTTCATTGGCATATCAACCTTCGAGGGTTATAAAATGCCAAAACCATCCATGTAAAAGAACAGTTGTGGTACTATCTAACCCATTGTTGGGGTGGGGGAATAAGGGGCTTCATACCGTCCCCAAGAGCATTAGTC
This sequence comes from Sepioteuthis lessoniana, assembly GCA_963585895.1. NCBI lineage: Eukaryota > Metazoa > Mollusca > Cephalopoda > Myopsida > Loliginidae > Sepioteuthis > Sepioteuthis lessoniana. The sequence goes on from OY757927.1 coordinate 8,157,754, forward strand.
AAAACGGCAACGAAATAGCGCGACTGGAGTTCGACCTATAGTGTTGAACAGCATCCTTGAAGTAAGTTTCAAGGATGCAGTTCAGCACTTTAGGCATTACGCAACAGATATTCCCACTTCGGAGGTAAGTGCCGTCCAATATATATATATATATATATATAAATCGTAAAGTTGGCGACCATAGTCAAAGGTAACCCAAAGACTCTCTTTTTTCATTAGCTACTACACCAAGGTGTAGGGGAAGGCACTACTCCTTTACCAGGACTCCTCGACTTACCCTTGATCCAAGCCTTATATTGCTGTGTGTTAAGAAAGGAGGCACCAAGTACCATTTTTTTTATTCTTTGGTATTACTCAACCTCAGATTGAACCCCGGTCACCAGGGCCATTAGTGAACACTCTACCCACTTAGCCAATGGAATTAATGTTCAGAGACGATGCGTCTGGTATTATATATAAAATATATGAGAAGTTCCATATAATTCTACCAGAGTGTTCCCTGTATGGCTATTAAGAAAAAAACTCACAAACAGAACAAATATAACTATAATATCAAGGAAAGAAAACTCAATGGATAGATACTCTGCTATTATAAATTTATTTTGACAAGTCCATCCACTGAGTGTTCTTAATTTGATATATATATATATATATATATATATATATATATATATATTTCAAAATGAATACGTCCACTAAGAGATTTATTTATTTTGAAGAGCCATTTCTTTTTCTTACATACGTGTATGTTTCCAGCTTGTTGATTTCGTCAGGGAACATTTAGTAATCTACTTTGCTTTTTACTTAGATGTGGCACAAAGCCATATGATTGAGTACCCAATGAGACTCGAAATCACTCGTGTTGGTTTGCTAGTCGACTAGCAAACTCACTTGTGTCGCTTTGCCAGTCGACTGAGCTGATATGCATTAAAGTGTTTTTACATGTTGCTATTTCGAGGTGAGAGTCATCAGCGCGGAAAATGGAATCGGCACACCAAATTTAAATTTTGGCTGTAAGACTTATTGTCAACCTTGACAAAAATAAGTGATATGGGATAGAAATTTACGTGCATTATTTTTTCTTAATCCGAAAAAAAATTTAATTAATCGGAAGAAAAAATTAAACCGCAAAATATTGATTTTGAATTTTTAATGTATTTTTGATATTTTTAAATTTTTTTATTTATTCATCTTTCAGAGCCAAACTTATATTTGTCATTTTCTTGTATGAATTTTATCTTGATTTTTTCCTGTTCATCGTGCAGGGGTATGAAGGGTGAGGGGTATTTTAAAATATTTTCTAATTCGTTATCAGTGATTGTTTTCTTTTCTTTTTTTTTTTTTTGTTATTTAGTTTTGGTTTGTTTGTTGTTTTTTTTTTTGGTTTTTTTTCTAACTTATCATTTTCTTCCTGCTCCTAATTTTTCATGTTATTTTATTCATTTTTTAAAATTTCATATATTTATTCATCTATTTTTATTTCTTATTTCTCTCTTTTTTTTTTAATCATTTTGCTTCTCACTCTGCCACGGAACACGGTCCCTGAATCAGCTAATGTTATCAAGTGAAATGAGAGCTTGTAGCTTGACATGATAGGAACATGTTTTGAACCGGGAACCACCATGTTAATCTGCCCTGCCAATGGCTACCTCTTCAGACTCTACACATCACTACCAACCCACAGCACTCTTTCCTTACCTACTATTCCCCCCCTCTCTCTCTCTTTCTGTTTTCCTCCATTCCTGCCAAAACCTCCATCTTATTTTTCTTCAGTTCCCCCCGCCGCGCTTATTTCTTTCTATCTTTCCCGCCAATTTCTTCTACCTTAGCTTTCTCTCGAGCGCGCTCATGGCCGCCTTCCTCATGACCGTGTTGGCCTTCTAACACCATTTCCCTGTATTTTCATCTAAGCCGGGCCAACACCTTTGCACCGAAAGAAAAACAAAATGGCGGTCCGAAACGGCGAGGAGTGGGGGAGAAGAGTGAAAAACAAATTTTTGTTACTGCTGCTGATGATGATGGAATGATGACGACTGTCACCTTTTTGTCTTTCCGTTTATTAACAGAAAGAGAAAGAGAAGTAAAAAAAATAAAGGATAAGAAGGTATAAAAAATAAAAATTGAAAGAAGAGGGGTAAGAGGAGGAGGAGGAGGAGGAGGAAGTGGTAAAACATGAGGAGAAGAAGCAGGAGGAGGAGGAGGAGAAGGCAGAGAGTTATAGAAGATTTTTGAAAATAAATGAAGATGTAAGCAAATAATGAAAATTACGCGGCAGAAAGAAAAAGTGGCAAGGAGTTAAACAGAGGAGAAAGAAAGAAATGAAAGAAAATATTTTGACGAGGATATTAAGGGTTTATCTGAAACTGAGATCCAATAGAACGAAGTAGAGGTAAAATTACAGAGATGAATATAAATTACTCGTGGTCGAGATTATAGAAACGGAACTGGTACTGACTATCAGAATTATAATGGAGAAGTGGTAATAATATTAGCAAAATGACATGAGCTGAGAAAATAAAACAGGATTACTAACGAATACATAACATTCAAGATCAAGTGACAACAATTCTAAATATTTCGGCTTTCTCCTCAGTATTCCTTATTAGTAATATTATGAGAACGTTTACCTCAGTAATATCTACGGGCTTCCCCGATAAGTCAAGTCTTCTCAATATTCCAGCACTTTCCTCAGTATTCCTTATTAGTAATATTGTGTGAATGTTGTAACTAGTAGGTTTTACTGAAGATGAAATGACAACAAGTCTTGCTCCTGATACATATCTATTTTTAACCCGGGTGCCCGCTGCTATTCAAGTCTAGACTTCCCGATTCATTTCTCCCTTATAGCCCCCCCTGTCTGTCTGTCTGTCTGTCAGTCTCTCTCTCTCTCTCTCTCTCTCTCTCTCTCTCTGCTTGCTTTGATTCTCTTTCTGATATATGTTACTTCCTTCTCAATATTCCAGCACTTTCCTCAGTATTCCTTATTTGTAATATTGTGTGTATGTTCACCTCTGTTGTAAGTGGTAGGTTTTACTGAAGATGAAATGACAACAAGTCTTGCTCCTGATACATTTTTATTTTTAACCCGGGCGCCCGCTGCTATTCAGGTCTAGACTTCCCGATTCATTTCTCCCTTATAGCCCCCTCTCTCTCTCTCTCTCTCTCTCTCTCTCTCTCTCTCTCTCTCTGTTTGCTTTGATTCTCTTTCTGATATATGTTACTTCCTTCTCAATATTCCAGCATTTTCCTCAGTATTCCTTATTTAATTTGCTGGTTTCGTGTTTATGTAATATAATGGCCGAGGGATTTTTTGGGGTTTAGTTAGACTGAGAACCTTTCGGCTCAGTGCATGGGTTACTTATTAATGCAGGTGTTAACGCGCGTGGGCGGGCGGAGCGGACATGTCACTCAGAGATGTCACAATAGCCCGAGATGGGAAACGGGGCTAGCAAGTGCGAGTGACGTCATGCACCGGAAGCGCGCGGAGGATTTGGGGAGATTTTTTTAAAAATCAGTTAGTAGAGTTGAAACTAGACACCGGACGAGAAGGGTTGATTTTCGCTTGCTCGTGGAGGCCTTGGGCAGGCGCCGCACGTATTGGCGGGGTGGTGGTGGCAGATGAAAAAGCCAGAATAGAAAGATTGTGCCTCTCTCTCTCTTTAGGTCGAAAAACCTTTAAACTCAAAGGTAATAAAAAGTTTCGTACCTGAACTGAGAAGTCGTAAGTGTTTTTCGTGTTTTGAGATTCCTCTGCTCTATGTATATATGTTATGAACATCCCATGTACATTTCGCAAATCCATATCGGGCTATGGTACATTTATTTTGATAATTCTTGATTCTTTAGGAAACGAGTGAAAGAATAGGTTTCAAAGTAAGATCACGATTCGTGTAAAGTGCTTAAATTTCTACTTTCATTTTTATGATAGATATAAAGACCTTCTTCTTCTTCTTCATCTTCTTCTTCTTCTTCTTCTTATTATTATTATTATTATCATTATTATTATTATTATTATTGCCCAGTCGGCTAGGGAGGGCATAATACTGTACGATCTCAATGGACGATTGTGCTGCTACTACTCCACATAGTTCCTTACTCCACAGTGGGTCGCCCTACATCTTAAGTGTCGGTAGAACCCCTGTTGTAACCTCCACCGTGATGAAAAGAAGAAGTGACGAATACACAAAAACACCGTCTTGGTTCGTTAAAGCCAATGTTTATTCGCCACTATACTTTTTAGTAGTCGTCGAGAAGACAAAAACAGCGTATTAAAAATAAGCCGACCGCTTTGTCTATAAGCAAAGAAATAAAACGTCGCAAGAGGGAGAGGACAAACACAGACGTTGATATCAACTTTTCGTTTTCTATTGTAGTCCATGCACATACTTGTTCGTCTCCATCACTTTGCAGCGGGTGTGAGACCCCTTTTCGGAGCACACCGAAAATGTGCACCGCAGTTTTCAGCCGTCTTCACATTGTCGAGGCTGATTTTCAACTGTCGTCTTTACATCATCGCGTCTAGTGTCCATCTGACACTTTTCCTCTTTTCTATCCTGCGTCCACACCCCTAACAGGTTTTCATATAAGTTTCTTCCATCTAATCAGAACCTGTTGCCGATTTGCTGCTGATAACTTTCTATTTTTAACCCAGGCACCTGCTGCAATTCAGATCAAGACTTTCCGATTTATTTCTCCCTTATAGCTCCCTCTCTCTCTCTCTCTTTCTCTCTCTCTCTCTCTCTCTCTCTCTCTCTTTGCTTGCTTCGATTCACTTTCTGATATATGTAACTCTCTTTTTCTCCGTCCTGTGGTCGACCAGTAAATCCCACAAAGAAACTCTTATTATATCTCTGCAGAGGGGTTAGACGCTCCCGCCACGTGTGTTCTGTATATGACACTAAACTATCTGATTTTGAGCCACCGTCCTGAAGCTTTAAAGAATGTAGAGCACCTTTATTGCCATTACTTCCAGGTCCACTCTGATCTGGAGTGGTAGTATCTTTTAGGGTTCCACCTATTAGTTAAATGCAACTATTAACTATTTAACTGTATACAATAAAATTACCTAAAAAAACAATTCACTTACAAATTATATATATAATTTACAGAAAACACAATCTAACCAAGCCATTCTTCTTTTTTCATTGCATCATATGATTTTTTTACCCAAGTAATATCTGATAGCAGAGATCAAATGACAGCAGATCTCCTCAATACTCCCGTATCCTTTAATTTTTCACTTCTTTCTTTGTTGTTTTTTGTAATTTGCCTTTCTGGATTTGGTGCAGAAAATCATCGTGTGCTGTTCCACGTGCTCCAGTAAATTGGCCTTCCATACGAGATATGACATTGTATTTTTTTTTTGGGGGGGGGGTTCTTTATTTAATGGCATATCAACTTTTGGAGGTTATTTAATGCCAAAGCCGTTCTAGAAGAACAGTAGTGGTACTATTTAACCCATGGCTGGGAGGATAAGGGTGTTCATACCTTTCTTCAAGGGTATTTGCCCGAAAGTGAACGTAATAGCGCGACTGGAGTACGTGCTACAAATAACGATAATCTCTAAGCTGCCTGACAGTACCGGAAGAACATTCTTAACTGTTGTATAACACTTGTATTCGGCATATTTGTTATGTTATTGTAATAAATTTGTTTCAATCTCCTTCTCTTGTCTGCGTGTCTTCATTTTGACCCCTTAACACCACAACAGTTTCTTTAGAGTTTTTTCATACATGATCCATTCGAATACAAATATTTAGGAGGTGCCCGTGGTGTAATGGTTATCGTCGTAGGAAATGGACACGGCGACACGAATCCAATTATTCTCCCTCCAGCTATGGGTAAATAGTAGGACAGACTAGGTTCTTCAGCCTTGGTGAGGCAACAAGTCTAGGAAAAAGAAAAATCTGAATTGAAACCTGTTAAACTTCACTTAAAAATTGACCTTGTGTCATATCCTGCCCGAGCGGAGAGATCGGTAAATATGAATACAAATATTTTCGAGCGGATTGATTTGATTCAGAGATGGGACCTTAACAGGTACTCACACGCTTGGACCGAGTGGACTTGGCACTTATGGCAATGAATAGGTACTCCTTACTTTCTACCGCTCCAGAACTGTAGCCTTTATAGCAAATACAGGTTAATATCATATTCAGGTTACTGTTTTTTGTGAAGAGTTCTGACCTCCTTGCAAGGAATACAGTCAGTGTATTCTCACCCGCGCGAAGGGAAACTAAAGAGAGGCTTCATTTCTGGAGCTCTGAGTGAGGACTCACTCATCATTGTAATTACTCCCAGACCCACTCTGACCCAGAGTTGTAGTACCTGTTCGACTCTAATCATTTGTTCAAATAAATTTCTTTGAAAGTTATAAGTATTAGGTAGGAAAACTTGAAATAATATAACTGTGTTCAAATTATTGTTATATATTGACCCTCGACCGATCCGTCAATCAAGAGATCCACCAGTGTAAATAAGCGGAGGAACAGCGGAAGCTGGCGGATGTTAAAAAATAAAATAACCAGGTGCCCAGGCGGTTCAAGACAGTCGGAGACAGGATGCCAGCGTGAGAACCAGCTTGCAGACTGAGGGCTTTGCGCCCTTAGTGACCCCCGGTCGATCAACCCTGCTATGGTCGAGGAAGAACTTGGGTCAATATAGCAGTCCGCCCTTGTGTCCACTCATTTCTCACACACAACAAACATCACTTTTTTGAAAATAAAGTGTGAGAGATTTATATTTTTATAAAGAAGTGCATTGGTTCGTTATTAAAGTCGTCATTATCAGTTGATTATGGTTGTGAGTATACAACATTATTTGTATTAAGAATTGTTTCTTGAAGGTATATTCGTTTACAAATAATTATCTTTAGTTAAACAAAACTCTGATATTGTTTGAAAATAGACTGACTTGAAAGACCCAGCAAGGGTTGACATACCGTTAAACCAACAGATAGAGAATAATGAACTCAAAGAATGAAATAAAACGCTCATCAAAATACATTATCGAAAAAATAAAAACAAAGCTCTATAAACAGAAACTGTCTGTTCGAACATTTTCACTTAGTGTAATACTTAGCTACCTAGGTAAACAGACTAACGAGTCCAATAATTACTGGAATCCCCTTGAGTTACGAGGATCATTAAATAAGTTTCCAGACATTTTTTCGTATGGGCACTTTTATTGATAGTACACACATGAAACTCTAGTCCCCTTCGAAGTAATCTCCTTTGGCTGCAATGCACTTGTTGTACCGTTCCAACAACTTCTTAAGGGCCCCATAAAAGTCCTATTGTGTGAGCGTGTCAATGACCTTCGTCACAGCCTCTTTCATCTCCTCAATTGTCTCACAACGACAGCCTCTGAGCTTAGGGGATAAGCAAAAGTCACAGGGACCAACGTCTGGACTATAGGGAGGCTGAGGAACTGTCTTGATGCCCATCGTGCTCAAAAAGTGACAAGGATGGAGTTGTGGACTGTTGTATTGTCCTGGTGGAAATGCCACTGACCCGATTTGAAGAGTGTTGGCGGAATCTCTTCCTGAACTCCCTTAAAACCCTAACACTTTGGCCAGTCAACTCTGGTGGATTGACTTCCTTACTCCTCCCACACCTTTCATCATCCCTCACAGACTCCCTGCCTTTCTTGAATCTCTTATGCCACTCAAAAACTCATGCTCAATTTATCCAAGATTGTTCAAAAGCAGTCTGAAGTATTCCATACGTTTCTATGGTAACATTTTTTCTAAGTTTAAAACAGAATTTTATTGCATATCGTTCTTCTAAAGTGTCCTCACGTCCAGATTGAATTTTTGAAATTAACCAGCCGTGACAATCAGGGCTTAGTAGGGTGTATTCCAATTGCTGCTGTGTGTGTTCATTTGAAGCTGAAATCATAAAAATTGGTCAGTCATCTCATAAGATGTATAGCAATAACATAGTGAATTCTCAAGAGTCTCCGACAATTTTAAATGCCAGTACAAAAAAAGCCTGAGAACTTATTGAATGCACCACGTAAATCATGTTTTAAAAAAAAATAGCAAAAATGGCTCTCGTAGCGTTAATAAAGCAGTTGGTTTTATGAACCAGGCTTCATTACGGCAAAGGGAAATATGAGCATGAGTTTCATTTCTCTGTTATAGAAATAATGATCCGAGAGAATTGTGATCGAAAAGAAAAAACTTAGGAAGATGCAAGTCAAAATTAATACAAACTTATACTTATATCATACATCTTCATTGATGCATTGGGATGGGTCATTAGTGATGTTTCCTTTGGGTTCACGGGGCGGGGGTCTTACAACATTAGACCCCCTCGCCCAAATGACCCCGTTGGCATTGATATTACTCCAACTCCCATCCCGGCAACTAAACCGCGCATCTTCCACACAAATGACCACAGAAATGGCTCCATCCATGGGTATCACTTTTAATTTTGCAACAGCTAATCAGAGCTAAGCTCCTCTGATGACTTCTGAGCCTTTAAAATCGGGAGGCCACTTTGTTCTTGCTTTCCGGCTGCGATGACGTCATTATTCGGCTGCTTGTTCAATCCGGTATGTAGTTTTTTTTTCTCCCTTTTTCCTTTCTTTTTTTTTTTTTTTTCCTCTCCCGAAACTTCCAAAAGAAAATACTGTATATAAATATAAAATTGCGATTGAAACAAGCAGACTCCGATTCAAAATTGAAATATACGTTTAATTTTTTTTTAATAATTATAATACTGTATCAGGAAAAGAACAAGGGATATCGCCAGTATTAAATATTGCATCGATACAACATTATAAGGACTCAGAGATTATATGAAATTTAACGCATTTTGTATTAACTTTCGTTTGTTTATATTTTACGCTATCGGATACTGGAGTGCTGAATTCGTTAGAAGAGCTCACTCTAAGATGAAAAAGATGTGGAATAAGAGGTTGAGGGCGATAGCAAATGTTTTGTTGTCCTTCAAATAGTTCCACAATTCCAGGCTAAACTTGAGATCATAGAAAGAATGCAGAATCCTTACTGTCACTCAGACTTTATTTAAAAACCATCAGGTAAAACTGGACTGAAAACCACGGAAGGAGTAAAACATTTATAGAACATGAATACTAAGAAGTAAGCTGGCGATGACTTGACGGGGGAGGAGAAGGTGATATACTGTTAATTGTGCAAGAGATTAAAATTTGACCGTCCGAAAAAATGGTATATGCCCAGACCCGAATTGGTTCGAAAGCAAAGGGAGACTAATTACAACTGCTATTCACAGCATTTTCAGCACAAGAACAAACAACAAAAAAATCAATAAAAACTAGGAAATTAAAATGAGAAGAAAAAAATAGCTGTGTGGATATTTGAGCCAACAAAAAGGCGAGATGGCACACGAAAAAACCTAGACATGGCTACGAAAAGGAAATCTAAAGAGAGATATTGAATCTCTTTTTATAGCTGCATAAAAGAACGCTAAAAGGACTAAGTATGTTAAAACGAATATAGATAAGACGCAACAAAATAGCACATGGAGGTTATGTGGTGAGAGAGACGAAACGATTAATCACATATTAAGTGAATGCAACAAACAACCACAAAAAAAGAGAATAAGACAAGGCACGACAGGGTGGGAAAAGTGATCCACTGAGAATAGTGCAAGAGATTGAAATTTGACCATTTTACCTAATAGTATATACACGAACCAGAGAATCCGTCCTAGAGAATGCGACGCATAAAATTCTCTAGGATTTTGAGATATAAACAGATCACCTAATCCCAGCCAGACGACCAGTCCTAGAACTAATTAGCAAGAAAAAAGAGAGCCAGCCGTCTTATAGATTTTGCCGTTCCGACCGACTCCGAAATGGCAATTTAAGAAAGTGAAAAGATTAACAAATAATTGGACCATGCTGAAGAACTTCAAAAGCTATGGAAGATGAGGGTGACGGTATTACCATTTACAGTTGGCTTGATAAAAGGCTTAAGAACTGGAAATTAGAGGAAGAATTGAAACCATCCAGACAACAGTATTGTGAAGATTAGCTAGAATACTGAGAAGAGTGCTGGATACCTGATTTGATTTGTCTTAGTTTTTATGGCATGTCAACCTTCGTGGGTTATCTAATCTCAAACCCATCCTTCTAGAAGAAAAGCTGCTGATGCTATCCTCCCATAGCTGGGAGGATAAGGGGGTTCATACCTTTTCCAAAGGAATTTGTCCGAAAATAATTAGGTTTGGTTTCATATCAACCTTTGCAGGTTATTCAATGCCAAAGCTATTCTCCTAGAAGAACAGTAGTGGTACAATTTAACCCATAGCTTGGAGGATAAGGGGTTTCATACCTTTCCCAAGGGTATTTTGCGCGAAAGTGAACATAATAGAGCAAACTGGAGTTCAAACTCGCTTACTACGATCCCGCAGTCCATCGCTTTAACCATTACACCACGAGGACACCCCCCTCCGAAAGTGAATATAATAGCACGACTGTGCTTTAACCATGACACCACGAGGATACTCCCCTGGAGACCTGACGAGATTTGTTATCACTTCGACTTCAGAAAAAGACCATCAGCTAACGCTGGTGTGAAAAACTCTCAAATGAGTAAAACAGTAATAATAATATAGAGTGCTAAGAAGAGTCCTGGATACCTGAGGGGAGATACTGTCACTCAGAGGTGTTATGGAGGTGCCCGTGGTGTAATGGTTATCGTCGTAGGAAATGGACACGACGACACGAGTTCAAATCCTGAACGAGACTGATTGCAATTTCACATAGCACTAATACCCTTGGGAAAGGTATGAATCCAATTATTCTCCCTCCAGCTTTGGGTAAATAGTAGGACAGACTGGTTTCTTCAGCCTTGGTGAGGCCACTAGTCTAGGAGAAGGAAAAGTCTGAATTCAAACCTGTTAAACTCCGCTTAAAATCATTGACCTTGTGTCATATCCTGCCTGAGCGGAGGGGTTGGTAAATAACCATACTGTCACTCAGACTCCAATGAAAGACCATCAGCTAACGCTGGTGTGAAAAACTCGCAAGGAGAAAAGATATAAGAATAAAGCTGTATACATATTTTTCATTTGGAAATACAGGGAAACATAACTTATATATCCCGGAATGAAAAGAATAAGCAGCAAAAGAAATAATATGCATTTCATATGTCTCTCTGAATCCACAACGATTATGTTGCAATCTGTTTTTGTGTCGTCTGCCTTTATTGGGTCCGGTCGATATCATCTTCTTGAGCTTCTTACTCTCCCAGGAGAGCAACGCAAGTCTCACTTTCAGAAATGGTCACAATCTCTTCATTTCAAAACTTGATTCCTCAAAAGCCCTTCTGTCGCGTTCTTCCTACACATCGTAATGAATAACCCTGACGTCCCACGCCTTCCGCCGCTCGCCACGTCCACCATCTTGAAGGGAGATTTTGCCGACATTGAATCATTTGGTATTTAAGTGTGTAATTTGACTGCTAGGGATCTGTCATTATTCGAGAAAGATTGTAAGAGATGGTGGGGGTCACCAAGGAAATAATATACGGAACATAGTGAAAATAGAAAAGGAAAAAACACTAGATAGAAAGACAGAGACAGAGACAGAAATAGAAAGAGAGAGAGACAGACAGAGAGACAGAGACAGAGACAGCTGTTAACATAAATTGAATAAATAAACGTAAATTAAATAAATAAATAAGTAGGAGTTGGGGCAAAACAGATTTTAAGAAATAGACTGAGGGATATGACCAATGTAAGATAGAGAGAAGCTGCTAAATAAAAATTATATATATATATACTGTTGAAACAAGTTAGGTGAATACCATTGAATTTACCTTTTTTTAAGATCTTACGATTTTTTCGTTAGTTTCATTTTATCAGGCTCCAATTTATTGAGAAGTCATCTGAGGTTCTACTCTCAAGCGCTTTCGATCCCATCGATTGATCGTCTTCGAGAAGATTGTATGTGTTATTTGCTATACATTTAGTTTGGGTGCGATAATTAATTTTGTGGGAAAGGTTTATTTTTGGAAAGGGTACTTTGGTTAACATGTTAGTTTGTTCAAGATGTTTCGTAAGTTAGTGCCCAGTGTTGAATGCTATTTCACTTAGTTGTCAGAATTCCTGAGATGAAGCTTAATGATTTTGATCATTAAGGGTTTTCGGAATATTATCTTCATCTTTACAGTAATATTCACAACGTTTTGGCCGATATATCCACCGGCCTTCTTCAGGGGTTTCTTGACGAACGATGGAGCCCTACACGGAACTTGGAACCACGTCCTTTATTTAATCCAACGGGGGGCCGTAACGGTCATAGGCGTTGGTTCCCTAAGCCTCTAAAGAGAAAATCATCTGAAGGTTGCAGGTTCAATCC
>OY757927.1:8170304-8207804 GCA_963585895.1 Sepioteuthis lessoniana
CTGAATGCAAACAGCCTTTCCAGAATTTGAACTCGAGTAACCATCCCCATTTCCAACGAGGATAGCCATTACCCGACAAGCGCCTCCATAGAATCAATATGTGTATGCTAGTTGGCCAACTCTAACGCGTCCAAGTGCAGCCGTCCCTAATATCATCATCATCATCATCATGTCGTGCTGGTAGCACGGATATCCCTGACCCTCTCTCGCCACTCCTCCCTATCGTTCATCGCTCTAGGCAGGTCTTCAGGACAACATCCCGTATCCTCACATAGCTGCTGAATGTATGTTCGAGCTGGTCATCCTGCTTTTGCACGGCCATGTGTGAGGGTCCATAAGAGTACATCTCTTATGAGTTCGTCCCTGCTTCTCCAGCAGTGTCCTGCGTGTCTGGTTCGTCTAACTTGAATAGTTTTCGTGATAGGAGGCAGGTGGCCGTACAGCTGGTGTCTTGTGGGGTGTTGCCGCCAGGACTTGTTCAAGATTGCTCGCAGCATTCTTGTGTAATTGCCGTCTAGCTTCTTCTCCAGCCGTTTTGTTAGAGTCCATGTAGTGCACCCATATAGTAGTATCGATGTGACCACTGCCTGGAAGAAACTGCGTTTCATTTTATCGGTCAGGTCTGATTTCCATACAATCGATAGCCTATTGATAGCTGTCCATGCTTTCGTTAACTTCGTGTCGATGTCCTTTTCGGTTGATGCGACGCTGCTTCCTAGGTAAGTGAATTTGTCTACAAGTTTAAGAGGGGTTCCGTCTAGAGTGGAGATGTCCCCCGTTTGATTATAGCACATATATTCCGTTTTGTCCCTAATATAAGGTTGCTTATGAGTTCATCCTTATAATACCAGCAATGTCCAGCACGTTTTGTTTATCTTATTTGGATGGTTTGAGTGATGGGAGGTAAGTGGCCATACAACAGCTGTTTTATTGGGTTCTGCTTCCAGGGTTTGTTTAAAACAGCTCGTTGCTCGTCTTACTTGGATGTTCTGTGAGATCTGACCCCTCCGATAAAATAAAAGATTACTTCCAAGCTGTAGTTGTGTCAGTACTACTGTATAGATGCACCTCCTAGATGCTTACAAGAAAAAACTAGATGAGAACTACACAAAAATGCTTCGTGCTGTTTAGAACAAATCCTGGAAGCAACACCCCATATATATATATATATATATATATATATATATATACGAGGATCATTAAATAATTTTCCACACTTTTTTCGTATGGGTACTTTTATTGATAGTACACACATGAAACTCTAGTCCCCTTCGAAGTAATCTCTTCCGGCTGCAATGCACTTGTTGTACCGTTCTAATAACTTCTGGAAGGCCCCATAGAAGTCCTCTTGAGTCAGCGTGTAAATGGCCTTCGTCACAGCCTCTTTCATCTCCTTAATTGTCTCATAACGACAGCCTCTGAGCTTATGGAATAAGCAAAAGTCACAGGGAGCAAGGTCTGGACTATAGGGAGGCTGAGGAACTGTCTTGATGCCCATCTTAGTCAAATAGTCTGTGACAAGGATGGAGTTGTGGACTGGTGCATTGTCCTGGTTGAAATGCCACTAAGCCGATTTAAAGAGTGCTGGCCTCTTCCGACGGAATCTCTTCCCGAACTCCCTTAAAACTCAACATAGTAGCCCTAACCCTAACCCTTTGGACAATCAACTCTGGTGTATTGACTTCCTTACTCCTCCCACACCTCCCATCATCCCTCACAGACTCCCTACCTTCCTTGAATATCTTATGACACTCAAAAACTGATGATCGATTCATGCAAGATGGTCGAAAAGCAGTCTGAAGCATTCCATACGTTTCTGTGGTATTTTTTCCAAGTTTAAAACACAATTCTATTGCATATCGTTCTTCTAAAGTGTCCTCACGTCCAGATTGCATTTTTGAAATTCACCAGCTGTGGCAATCAGGCTTTAGTAGGGTGTATTCCAATTGCTACTGTAGCTGTTGATTTGAACCTGAAATCATAAAAATTGGTCAGTCATCTCATAAGATGTGTAGCAATAACATACTGAATGAGAATTTTAAATGCCTGTACAAAAAAAGTCTGGAAACTTTTTGAAGGCACCACGTATATATATCTATGTTTTAATATTGCCCTTTTTTAATTCAAAAATAGTATCTATGTATGTTGTTTAAAACTTTTTCAAATTAATTTATATGAAATAAGATGACGGCTTTTAGAATAAAAAATCTAGTTTTAAAATATTCCAATTAAAAACCATATCAAAACTATCGAAAAAAAAAGTATAATTCATTTATAATTAATTAAAACTAATTTGAATTTGGGATATTATAAATTTTAAGTTTAACTAAATATGGGGATAAGCTGAAAAAAAAAACGAGTCATTTTTTTTATTAGTATTATTAGTAGAAATAAAGTAAAATTCCACATTATTTCTGTGTTGTCCTATGCGTATATTAACTAAAAGAAAAAGTAAGAGAAGAAAAGAAAGAATGCAAAATAAAGAGAGAGGGGTATAATAAGAAAGAAAGAAAGAAAGAAAGAAAGAAAGAAAATGGGAGAAAAAAGAAAAGGAAAAGGTGATAGAAAGAGATGGAGTAATAAAAAAGAGAAAGAAAGAAGAAAAAAAAAGACGGAGAGGAAGAAAGAAAAAGTGAAAGACAAAATAAAATAAAAACAGAAGAAAAGAGAAAAACGAGAATGAACAAAGAGAAAGAATTAGAAAGAAAAGAGAGAGAAAAATAAGAATGAGAGGAAGAAAGAGAGAGAGATACATAAAGAAAAGAAAAAAAAGAAAGAAAAAGACTGTCAGTGATTAAGAGCGAAAAAGAGGAAGCGGGAAATGAATAAAGAAAGGCATAGAGGAAAAAAGAAAAGGAAGAAGAGAGAAAAGCTGAAAGAAAAAATAGGACGTCAGAGATATTGGAAGAAAAACAAAAAACGTAAGAGAGTGGAAAAAAGAAAAGGAGAAAGAGAGAGAGGAAGAGGAAATAAAGAAAAAGAGAGAAGAAAAAAAAAGAACTGAAGAAAGAAAGAAAGAAAGAAAGAAAGAAAGAAAGAAAGAAAGTGGAAGGAAGAAAGAAAGCGGAAGGAAAAAAAAAAGCGGAAGGAAGAAAAAAGACAAAGGGAAGGAAAGAAAGAGAAAAAAAGAGAAAGGGGTATGCGGAGGGTGAAAGAAAAAAAGAACGTAAGAGTGTCGGAGGGAAAGACTAGGAAACAGAGAGAGAGAGAGAGAGAGAGAGAAAGAAAGAGAGAGAGAGGGGAAACGGAGAGAGAGAGAGAGAGAAAGAAAGAGAGAGAGAGGGGAAGCGAAAAGAGAGAGAAATAGTGAGAAAAAAGAAAGTAAGAGACTGAGGGGGAAAGAAAACAGATAAAAAAAGAATGAGAGAAGGAAGAAGGTGAAAGAAAAGGGTTTCTTTTTCTTTTCCTTTTTCCTTTTCTTTTCCTTTGTTTTTGATTTTTATTTTTTTTGTTTGTTTGTTTATTTGTTTGTTTGTTGTTTTTTTCTTTTTCTTTACAGATCCTGTGTTCACAGTATTGATTTTCATACCACATAAAATATAAAAACTCACAAAAAAAATTGAAAAGGAAAAAGCAACAAAAACCAAATAATCTAAAACAAAGCAAAGTAAAAAAAAAAAAAATACGCGGGAATTGTTTAATTAGTTTCTTCTTCGTTAAGCCTAATTCGTCGGATATATCCCCTGGGGGCGTTCAAGGATATGAAGCCGAAATTAATAAGGGGCATGGAGTCCATAGTGGGGCACAAGTGGTAGGGAATGGGAAGTTGAGGGTACAGTACAATTTACACGAATCTTTGCTACCATGTTCACAAAGATGGCGGACTTAGAATGCCGATTAAACAATAAAGTTTGTACAAAATATTAATGACAATATCAAGATAGCGACTAAAAATAACAACATACAAAAATATATAACAAGATTACAGTAGTGAGGAAGGTGCTGGAACGATGAGGATACTTGGTAATAACGACACTAAATTATCTTGCCAATACGAGTAAGTATCAATTTTTGCGACACAAACGGACCACCCAACCTAGGCTAGAAGATCGGACCAACAAGAATTTTGCCAACTAGTTGACTTCGCCGACCCAGCAGAGTTAAAGAAAAAGAAAGCGGAAAACTAGATGTATACCTAGACCTTGCCAGAGGGTTAAAAATGCTTAAGGTACAGCAAAATGACAGTGATACCAATCACAACTGGAGCTCTTGGAACAAAATATCTTTCGAAACACTATTGAGATCGGTAGTAATATTGAGAAGTATCTTGAAAGAACTAAAGAGACTTATTGTCTCTTGGAATAAACTGAAAACCGCAAGCTAAGATAGAGATATAAACTTGCAAAGGGTTTAGCAATAATAATAATAATAATAGACGACCAGACAGTGATAGTCAATAAAAAAAGAGAACCTGCCGAATAGTGGACTTTCCCGTTCCAGCTAACCACAGGGTACAGCTGCAGGAAAATGAAGAGATTAGTACTTAGACCTTGCTAGAGGATTGAAAAACTATGAAAGTTATGGTGATACCAGTTTTAATTGACACGCTCGGTACATTCACCAAAGGATTGGTATAAGGACAGGAGGATTTGAAAATAAGAGGACAAGTGGAGACCATCCAAACTAACGCATTGTTGGAATCGACCAGAATACTAAGGAGAGTCCTGGAGACTCGAGGAGACTTGCTGTCACTCAGTCACCAGTGGAAAATCATCAGCTAACGCTGGGTGAAGGACTCTCTCTCTCTCTCTCTCTCTCTCTCTCTCTCTCTCTCTCTCTCATGATAATGATAATATGAGAACGTAAGGACAAACAGAATGATAAAAAAAATAGAAGACAGATATGGGAAGGAAAACAACTGTATGGATATTTCAAGCAACAAATTAGCAAAATCTCTCAAAGAAAGACCTGGACATGGCTACCAAAGGGAGGCCTTAAAAGATAAACTGAATCTCTTCAAATAGCAGCACAAATAAACGCCATAAGGACCAATTATATTAAAGTCTAAATTGATAATTCACCATAGGATTGCAAGTGTAGATTATGTGGTGACAGAGACGAAACGATTAATCGCATAATAAGCGAATGTAGCAAACTAGCGCAAAGAGAGTGTGAGGGTAGATATGACTGGGAAGGAAAGGTGATTCACTGGGAATTGTGCAAAGAGATTGAAATTTGACCAAACTACTAAATGGTACATGCACAAACCAGAATCCGTCCAAGAGAATGAGACATAAATTTCTCTGGAATTTTGAGATAAAAACGGATCACTTGAGCCCATTGAATGGTTGGTTGATGTTTTAATGGCATATAAACCTTCTTAGGTTATTTAATGCCAAATCAATCATTCTATTTAACCCATAGCTGGGAAGATAAAGGGGTTCATGCCTTTCCCAAAGGTATTTGTCCGAAAGTGAACGTAATAGCGCGACTGGAGTTCGAACTCGCTTACTACGATTTCGCAATCCACCGGTTTAACCACGAGGACACCCCACCTGATCTTGTCTAGGAGACCAATACTAATAACTATAAAAAAGAGAGAAAATGAAATAAAGCGAAAAGAGAGACAAGTTCTTAGAACTCAGATATCTGTGGAACATGAGGATGATGGTGATACCAATTGTAATCGGTGCACTTGGAACGGTCCCTTAATGCTTGGAAAGGATGCTGGAAGAGTTGGAAATGGGGGGGGCAAACCAAGACTATACAAACTACAGCATGGTTAAGATCGGCTAGAAAGACGGAGAAGAGTCCTGGAGATCTAAGTAGACTTGCTGTCACTCAGACTCCAGTGAAATACCATCACCTAACATTCGTTGGAAAAACTTACGAGGAGTGAAATAATGAAGAGCAAAAGGGCAACAAACCAGATACAGTGATTAAGGATAATAAAAGAAAAACATTCCTTCTAACAGATAAGTGGTGTATTCAATCCGTTTCCAGACTTTTTTGTACAGGCATTTAAAATTGTTGTAGACTCTTGAAAATTCACTATGTTATTGCTATACATCTTATGAGATGACAGACCAATTTTTATGATTTCAGGTTCAAATGAACAGCTACACCAGGAATTGAAATACGCCCTACTAAAGCCTGATTGTCACAGCTGGTGAATTTCAAAAATGCAATCTGGACGTGAGGAAGAATGATATGCAATACAATTCTGTTTTAAACTTGGAAAAAATTCTACAGAAACGTATAGAATGCTTTACACCAGAGTTGATTGGCCAAAGGGTTAGGGTTAAGGTTACGTTGTTGAGGCTTTAAGGGAGTTCGGGAAGAGATTCCATCGGAAGAGGCCTGCACTCTTCAAATCAGGTTAGTGGCATTTCTCCCAGGACAATGGACCAGTCCACAACTCCATCCTTGTTACAGACTATTTAACGAGTAACAAGATAGTTCCTCAGCCTCCCTATTGTCCAGACTTTGCTCTCTGTGACTTTTGCTTATTCCGTAAGCTCAGAGGCTGTCGTTATGAGACAATTGAGGATATGAAAGAGGCTGTGACGAAGGTCATTGACATGCTCACACAAGAGGACTTCCATGTGGCTTTCCAGAAGTTGTTAGAACAGTACAACAAGTGCATTGCAGCCGGAGGATATTACTTCGAAGGGGACTAGAGTTTCATGTGTGTACTATCAATAAAAGTGCCCATACGAAAAACGCCTGGAAACTTATTTAATGATCCTCATATGTCAGATTCAACAGATAATATCATATTAGTGAAAGAATACAATATATCAAGTACTCAACCCAGAAACAGAAATTGAAAAATAATTTGGTGCCCTAAAACTAACAACTGTATTGGTAATGATCTGGGTATAAGCAAGAGACAGATTACGCATTAAAAAAATACCTAGCATTCCCCGCCTATATGAAATATTAAAAAGATGCACTTTGCGAAACTGTTCATTTCCTTAGAGTACTATCAATGTGACTGAAAAATATCTACTAAAAGAGACAAAAAAACCATAGACACATAGACTGCCTTTAATTACTACCTTTCCTGACACTTGTTGCTCGGTAAAGACCAGGTAAAACTGAAAGTAAAGCTTAAAATCAAATAGTAATAATTGTTATTACTTAGAATATCCTGACTTTTGACCTCGTCTTTTTACTCACAACGTTTCGGCAGATATATCCTTCGGCCTCCTTCAGGTGTTTCATGTCGAACTCGGGAGTCCATATAGAATCTCGAAATGAATCCTTTGTTTGATCCACTGGAGTAGAATGATCCAATTCCGTACGGGTACGACTGTAAAGTTATAGTAAGTATTCCTTGATATTCTTACCTATTACTGAGATTGAACTTGCAACCTCCAGATTATTTCATTCAGAAAGCACTTTTCAACCAAACGCCTTTTCCACTTCTCCATGTGTCCTTACCGAACAATTCTGAATTAATTTTTGGGACTTATATACCTTTATATCTCCATCGCCTCATGCGATACTACTCTTCATTATCTTGTCTAGTCGACAAGGGCTGTAGAATACACCGACTGCTTTTCTGCAGAGAGGTAAGCCCCCCCCCCAACGTGTGTCCTAGATATGACACTAAATAATCTGATGGTGAATTCCAGTTACGCTGGAGCTTTTGGAAATGCAAGGGTACCCCTTCATCGCCATCACTCCCAAGTCCATTCCGGCCGGGAGTGGTACCACCTATCTGTGGGTTAAATAGAACTAAACTGTGTATTTAAGCTAATTTGAATTGCTTGACATAGAACTGTTTGATATTTAAACTGCGTACTTATGCTAAACTGAATTGTTTGAAATGGAACTGTTTTGACATTTAACTGTGTGTAAACAAAAACTATACTTATGCTAAACTGAAGTGGCTGAATCAGAACTGTTTGAAATAAACCGAATAACTTGAAGTAGAAATGTTTGTGAAAATTCAACTAAGTGCTTATGCTTAACTGAATTGTTTGAAATAGAACTGATTATTTGTATAAAAATAGATTTGGTATTAAATAACTGATGTGGACCACGAAAAGACAACTCGGAACACAGTATAAGTTTAAAGATATATTGAAGTAACAAGATACAGAGAAATGTGATGGCGTAAGCTTGGCTAACTTGTCAGTCGAATATCGGTAGAGTATCCAGTAGTAATTTACGAAGCTCTTTACTTCGATGTGGCTCAAGGCCGAATGAATGGGGCACCTGTAGAGTATCCAATAGTAATTCACAAAGATCTTTGCTTCGATGTGGCATAAGGCAGAATGAATGGGGCGCCCAATGAGCCTCGAACTCACTCGTGTAGGTTTGCTAGTCTAGCTTGCTAACCGTTACACCACCAAAGGTAATTTACTAAGCTTTTTTGCTTAGATGTAGCACAAGGCCGCATGAATTGGGCACCCAATGAGAATCGAACTCACTCGTGTAGGTTTGCTAGTCTACCTTGCTAACCATTACACCACCCGAGGTGCCCATACAGTATCCCATATTTTCGAGAGTACTTGACTCTCGATTAATATAGAATTTGGAAGAGTCCATGAATGGGTAGGTAACTGTCTAATAACAATAACCTACAAAGGTTGATATGCTATCAAATCCAAACAAACAAATAATTTGAGACGTCTTATCTTCCAGTGTTCTTCCCATTCAATTATTTTAGCTTGATCCCACATGGCCAGACAGTTTCCCTTTTCCTTCTATATATGGTCAGCTATACCCGTCTTAGAACTTCCCCCGACAAATATTAATAACAATAAAAATAATTTGCTATACAAGCAGACTGCCAAATTCCGGCCAGGAAACAAAACCTACTGATAATTAACAACAAAAAAAGAGAATTTATCATGTAGAAGATTTTGCCATTCCGGCGAACCATAGATTGAAAATAAAAGAAAGAGAAACGATAATACTTGGACCTTGCCAGAGAACGAAAAAAGCAGGGGAAGATGAGGATGGCATTAATACTAACCATAATCAGCGCGCTTGGAAAGGTCTGCTTGGGCTTAAAGAAGAAACTGAAGCAACTTGAAATGGTAAAAGAATCGTAACCATCCAGACTGCGATCAGCCAAAATACTTAGAAGAGACCTGCAAATGCGTTCATTGTATGTTCATATTTCTTTTTTTTTTTGTGAAGTCATTTTTAAGCGTTTTTTTTTTTTTTGCATATGGGCCACTCGAATGGTATTACTTTTTAAACAGATCTATTTGACCCGTAAATGGGCCCAAACAGGTCAATGTTGACCTGGGAGTAATAGCAAGGAAAGAGTACTCTCCACTCAACAGATATCTACAACCCGATCCTCATTATCAGTTTCAGTTTAAGGTCACACCTAAGACACCCTCATTGGAGAAGTCTTACCTCCCTGCCGGGAATAAGGTCAACCTATTCTCAAACTCACCGACAAGATTTTTATTATAATCAGTTAAAAACCCAGATGGCCCTATCATATACTTATAACAGTGTAGATTCATGCCTTTTCTTTTCATTTTTACAAGACGGTAGTCATCCTTAGGAGTGGATAGAAAGCCTTATATATATATATATATATATATATATATATATACTCCCCTACCGGTGGGTTGAGCACTTTTATGTGGAAATTTGCCTGCTGCCATATACGCAGGTAGCCGATAACGTATATGTAAAGAGATATACATTAAAAATTCTTCCACATGCTGAGATTGACGATGGCTTTAGGGTAAGATATCCGACTAACATAAAGTCAGCCTATTTCGATCTCAGCTTGAAGCATCCCGCGGGTCTAGCCACACTGAAGGGTTGTGATACAAAGATACAGTTTGTCCGTGGATGACAATTTATATATATATATATATATATACATACTAGGATTAGTTGAAAAGTTTATTGGTTACCAAGATACTCCAATTGAATTCCACCAAATGAAGTTTATTTTTCCACAAAGTCCCTCTTGTATTTCTCACACTTCTTCCATCACGTTGCAGTAATTGGTAAATGTTTTGGTCAGTTCGCTCTTATGGGACTGCCTGGCTTGTGTTCATCTTGAAAACTCTTTCGACCTTCTTTAGATAATTCCCCAGTCGGCTGGGGCTGTAGAATACACCGACTGCTTCACTGCAGAGGAGTAAGACTCCCCCAACGAGTTATGACACTAAATCTGATGGTGAGGTATCAAGTAATACTGGAGTTTGGAGGAATGTGGAGTACCTCTTCAATGCCATCACTCCCAGGTCCACTCTTGCTTGGAGTCGTAGCACCTGATGGTGTCCTATCTGTTGGTCAAATAGAACTGAACTGCGTACTTATGCTAAACTGAATACTTATGCTAAAGGGAATTCTTTGAAATAGAACAGTTTTGACAATTAACTGTGTGTAAACAAAATCTAAACTTATTGTAAACTGAATTGATGGAATTAGAACTGTTTGACTTTTTTCGTATGTGCAATTTTATTGATAGTACACAGGTGAAATTCTAGTCCTCTTCGAAGTAATCTCCTTCGGCTGCAATGCACTTGTTGTACCATTTTAACAACTTCTGGAAGGCCCCATGGAAGTCCTCTTGTGTCAGCATGTCAATGACCTTCGTCACAGCCTCTTTCATCTCCTCAATTGTCTCATAACGACAGCCTCTGAGCTTAGGGAATAAGCAAAAGTCACAGGGAGCAAGGTCTGGACTATAGGGAGGCTGACGAACTGTCTTGATGCCCATCTTGGTCAAATAGTCTGTGACAAGGATAGAGTTGTGGACTGGTGTGTTGTCCAGGTGGAAATTCCACTGACGGAATCTCTTCCCGAACTCCCTTAAAACCTCAACATAGTATTCCTTGTTGACTGTCTAGTGGGAACCCAGTGCATGTAGATCATGCCAGTGCTGTCAAAAAAAGGGATCATCAAAAGTTAGTGGGTGGATTTGCTCTGTCTGACCTTCTTGGGTCTGGGAGAGCCAGCATGCTTCCACTAGGAACTCTGTCTCTTGGTCTTTGAGTCATAGCAGTAGATCCAGCTTTCATCGCATGGCATTTTTTCCAAGTTTAGAACAGAATTTTATTGCATGTCGTTCTTCTAAAGTCCACATTGTATTTTTGAAATTCACCAACAGTAACAGTGACAATCAGGTTTTAGTAGGGTGTATTCCAATTGCTGCTATAGCTGTTGATTTGAACCTGAAATCATAAAAATTGGTCAGTCATCTCATAAGATGTATAGCAATAAAATACTGAATATTCAAGAGTCTACGACTATTTTAAATGCCTGTTCAAAAAGTCTGGAGACCTATTGAATGCACCGCGTTTATATATACATACTTATATATATATATATATATATATATATATTGTCATCCACAGAGGGACTGTTTCAATGTATCACAGCTCTTCATTGTGGCTACACACATAGCACACTTGAAGCTGAGATCCAAACCCGCCCAACTTTACGTTAAACTTAGTTTCAGACTGGTCGGCTAACAAGCGTACCACGTCAGCTCGGGAATTATAAGGTATTAAGTAGCAGCATTCGCTTGTTTACATTTTATACCTTACCGGATACCAGAATGCTCAATTCGTTCGAAGAGCTTTGTATACATATATATAGTATTTGCATATATTCACATACATATATATCATCATCATCATGTCACACCATCAGCATGGATATCCCTGACCCTCTCTTGCCACCATTCCCTATCGCCTATTGCTTCCGGTTGGTCTTCAGGCCTCAGGGCTACATACCGTATCGGCACAGATCTTCTGTATATAGGTTCTAGCTAGTCATCCTGCCTTTGCTCGTCCATATTAAGGGGTCCCCAAGAGTACATCTATAGTATTTGCATATAGTCATTCACACACACACACACACACACACACATATATATATATATATATATATATATATTGTATTTGCATATATTTATTCACATATATGTATTGAAATATATATATCTATAGTATTTGCATATATTCATTTACATATATATATATAAATATATATATAGATAGATAGATAGATTATTTACTAAACTAAGCTTAGTTGTGGAACAAGTCGGAAGTATGGGTCTCCCAGTGAGAAATAAACTCGCTAACCATTACACCGCGCAGGATACCCATATATATATATATATATATATATATATATATATATACCATCATTTGCGGTGGTTTGTTTGTTTTGTTTTGTCTTTTTGTGTATGTGTTTTTTAACCATAATTTTATAGAACTGAAACGTCTGATTTTGCTATATTATACTGATTTAAATATATCGATTCTTCTAATATCCTAGCTCAGCGAGGGCTGTAGAATACACCTACTGCATCTTTGAAGAAGGGGTAAAACCCCACCCGAACAAATGTCCTGTATACGACATTAAACTCTCTGATAGTGAGGCTCCAGTAATACTGGAGTTTTAGGGAATGAGGAGTAGCCATTCATGGCCATCCTAAACTGAGAGCAAACAAATGACATGCTAAATTGATTTGGTTTGGTTGGTTTGGTTTTATGGCATATCAACCTGTGTAGGTTATTTAACGCCACATCCATTTTTATGTAAATAATCAGTTCTTTTTAAAACTATTCAGTTTAGCATGAGTACACAGTTTAATTGTCAAAAACATTTCTATTTCAAACTATTCAGTTTATTCAAGCAGTGATGAATAACAGTTCAGTTTAGTGTAAGTACAGTTGTAATGTGAAAAACAGTTCAATTTCAAATAATTCAGTTTACCATAAGCATGCAGTTTAAATGTAAGTACGGTTTCATTGTCAAAAACATTTCTATTTCAAGCTATTCAGTTTAATAGAACAATCCAGTTTAGCATAAGTATGCCGTTAGTTCTATTTAACCCATACACAGGGACCTATCAGGTGCTACCACGCCAGGCCAGAGTGGACCTGGGAGTGATGGCAATAAAGGGGTACTCTGCATTCCCCAAAGCTCCAGCATTACTGGAACCTGACCATCAGATTGTTTAGTGTGATATCTAAGACACTCGTTGGCGGGGTGGGGGGCTTGTCCCTCTGCAGGGGTGCAGTCAGTGTATTCTTCAGTGTATTCTTCATGCTAAATTGAATTGTTTGAAATAGAATAGTTTATTTATCTGTGTGTAAACAAATGACAGGTGATTAATTGATTCGTTAGTGATACATAGCAATACTTGGAACCATTTAACTTTATCGACTTATGTTTACAAATTATATATATATATATATATACATATATATATATATATATATACTAATCTAATATCTACCAGCATTTACGGTACCAGAAAAAAAAAACGCCAGGAACCAGAGATAAAAGTATCTCAAATCACTGCCCGGGGAAAAAAGAAAAAGTTTTGGGTCAAAAAGAAAGAAAAGGCCAACCTCGTCCGACCCCTTGAAAAAAATCAAGGGATACGCAGTCGTGGTCAAAAAAAAACTAAAAACGTTCCGCGAATCCTGCGGTTACAAAAGTGCTCAACACAATTGGAGCCAATTATAAAATTAACTTATCGCGAGTCGAAAATCTTCTACTAATATATATATATATATATATATATTTATATATATATATATATATATATGCGTATAAACCGGATTTGGCATTAAATAGCCTAAAACGGTTGATATGGCATAAAACCAAATTTAATATCCTGTTTTTTAATGTATTTCATATTTACATACCGTCGAATTTATTTCCATTTTTTCCTAATTCATATATATATATATGTGTGTGTGTGTGTGTGTGCGTGTGTGTGTGTGTGTGTGTGTGTAATGGGAAAATTGATCTATCGGCAAAAGTTTGTTTATATCTTTCTAGTTTTATGATATTTATTCTCTTCTTTCTCAAAATAAAATCCTATTTGACGCAATGAAAGAAATGGCTGAAGTGTCTCTGGTTAGAATTTGACAATTCTATCCATATATAATCACTTTTATAGCCCAGACAAACGAAAAAAAACTTTTCCTCCCTCCCTCAAAAATGTGCCCAAAATAACACTGTAATTGAATAGAAGCTTCAAACACAAAAGTCGTTCGTCGAACTATAGGCTACATCATCCGACTGACAGTAAAAAAAAAAAAAGGGCAAACAATATTTCCACATCTTTACAGTGAATCTATTTTTGCAAACTGAGAGACCTTTAACCGAATAAGATTGTTAATTATTTCTACCATGGAGTTATTGGATATTCTATAAATACAAAGTGTTTCAGAAAAATTGATATCTTTTCGTAATCTAATTACTTGAGTAATTCTCGTCCAAATGATATCAAAATTTATTAGCATGTGTGGAAACATCTAAAAATTCTGTTTAATGTTTTTTTTTTCTTTTTATCAGGTGCAGAAATGCTATTCATCGGAAGGGAAAAGGTTTTTAAATATGGGACAAAAAAGTTTGAGTTATTTTTTTACACGTAATTTAAAATCTGAAATCATTTGAATGAGAATTACACAAGTTATTAATGGTTGGTTGGTTGGTTGGTTGGTTGGTTGGTTTGATGGCATATCAACTTTTGTAGGTTATCTAATGCCAAATCCATTTTTATGTAAATAATCAGTTCTTTTTAAAACAATTCACTTTAGCATAAGCACGCAGTTTAAATGTAAGTACAGTTTAATTGTGAAAAACATTTCTATTTCAAACTATTCAGTTTAGTCAAGTAGTTTTAATTCAGCTAATTCAGTTTAGTATAAGTAGAGGTTTTATTTACACACAGTTAAATGTCAAAACTGTTCTATATTTTTAAAAAAATCAGTTTAATGTAATTACAGTTTCAATGTCAAAAAACAGTTCCATTTCAAATAATTCACTTTAGCATAAGCATGCAGTTTAAATGTAAGTACGGTTTAATCGTCACAAACATTTCTATTTCAAGCTATTCAGTTTACTCAAACAATTCAGTTTAGCATGAGCACGCAGTTTAAATTTAAGGTACGGTTTCACTTTAGCATAAGCATGCAGTTTAAATGTAAGTACGGTTTCATTGTCAAAAACATTTCTATTTCAAGCTATTCAGTTTACTCAAACAATTCAGTTTTGCATTAGATTGCCGTTAGTTCAATTTAACCCATAGATAGGGCCCTATCAGGTGCTACCACGCCGGGCCAGAGTGGACCTGGGAGTGATGGCAATGAAGAGGTACTCCGCATTCCCCAAAGCTGCAGCATCACCCGAACCTGACCATCAGATTGTTTAGTGTCATATCCCCGACACTAACTGTTGGGGGGATACCCTTCTGCAGTGGTGCAGTCGATGTATTCTACAGCCCCAACCGACTGGGCAACAAGTTATTAGATGTCCAAATGATATCTATTTTCCTAAAACAATTTGTATGATTCAAATATCAAATTCTTTGAAATGCGCAATAATTATGATACGACCAGACCTTGGGATAATCAACAACAACAACAACAACAAAAGAAAAAACCTGCCGATTAGTGGATTTTGTCGTTCTGGCTGACCACAGGGTAAAGCTGAAGGGAAGTGAAAAGAGATAAGTACTAAGACTTGGTGGTGTAATGGTTATCGTCGTAGGAAATGGTCACGGCGACACGAGTTCAAATCCTGGACGAGACTGATTGCATTTCACATAGCACTAATACCCTTGGGAAAGGTATGAATCCAATTATTCTCCCTCCAGCTATGGGTAAATAGTAGGACAGACTAGGTTCTTCAGCCTTGGTGAGGCAACTAGTCTAGGAGAAGGAAAACTCTGAATTCAAACCTGTTAAACTCCGCTTAAAATCATTGACCATGTGTCATATCCTGCCCGAGCGGAGGGGTTGGGTGAATAGGACTAAGACTTTGCTAGAGAACTTAAAAAACTTTGGAACATTAAGGTGACGGTTATACCAACTGTTATTAGTGCATTTGGTAGTCACCAAAGAACTGGTACAGGGAGGGGAGGATTTGGAGATAAGAAGACGTGTGGAGATGATCCAAACCACAGCATTTATGAGATCAGCCAGAATAGTAAGAAGAGTCCTGGAGACTTGTGGAAATTTGTTATTACTCAGACTCCAGTGGAAAATCATCAGCTAACGATGGTGCGAAAAACTCTCAAATGAGTTAAGTAATAATAATTGACGCAGCTACTAATTTTGATTGGTACACTTGGAACAATCACCAAATGATTGGGAAAGGGACTAAAAGACAAAGAAATCAGAGGTGAGAAGAACTCTTAAATGAGTAAAATAAAAAAAATCGAGATACGAACAGATCAACTAATCGGGTGAGAATGCTAGACATCGTAATAATTAACAAGGACATAACTTTTTATCTCGTCGATTTGGTTGAGTTTGGTTTGATTGGGTTTAATGGCAAAACAACCATTGCAAGTTATTTAATGCCAAATCCTCTTTATACATATATATATTAAATATATATGATTCTGTTTAGTTGGTAAGGCTCCAGTTCTGGAGTTTGGAGAATGTGAAGTACGCCTTCATAATCATTACTTTCAGGTCCACTCTGGCCCAGAGTTTGTTAGTTGGTTAGGTTGGGGTTTATGACATATCAACCATCGTAGGTTATTTAATGCCCAATCCTCTTTATACATATAAATTAAATATATGATTTGGTTTGGTTTGATTTGGTTTTATGGCATATCAACCATTGTTGGTTATTTAATACCTAATCCTCTTTATACATATAAATCAAATATATATGATTTGGTTTGGTTGGGTTTTATGGCAATTCAACCATTGTAGGTTATTTAATGCCCAATCCTCTTTATACATATATATTAAATATATATGATTTGGTTTGGTTGAGTTTTATGGCATATCAACCATTGTAGGTTATTTAATGCTAAATCTTCTTTATACATATATATTAAATATATAGGATTTGGATTGGTTGGGTTTTATGGCATATCAACCATTGTAGGTTATTTAATACCAAATCCTCTTTATACATATATATTAAATATATAGGATTTGGTTTGGTTGGATTTTATGGCATATCAACCATTGCAGGTTATTTAATGCCAAATCCTCTTTATACATATATATTAAATATATATGATTTGGTTTGGATTGATTTGGCTTTATGGCATATCAACCATTGTGGATTGAATATATATGATTTGTCAAGACATTTTGTATATGACGTTTTTAAACGAGCCTGAGCTCATTTTTTTGCGCTGTGAAATGGTTTATATTATTCCTATTTGCTCCCAATCATTTGTCAGCAAACATTTTATAGATAACATTGAGTTCATGAGTTAAAACTAATTTAGGGGGTGTCTTCGTGGTGTAATGGTTAAAGCGACGGACTGCGGGATCGTAGTACGCGAGTTCGTACTCCAGTCGCGCTATTACGTTCACTTTCGGGCAAATACCCTTAGGAAAGGTATGAACCCCCTTATCCTCCCAGCTATGGGTTAAATAGTACCACTACTGTTCTTCTAGGAGAATGGCTTTGGCGTGAAATAACCGAAAAAGAGTTGATATGCCATTAAACAAAGAAACCAACCAACCAATATTAAAACTAATTTATTTGCACACTAGCATTGCTATTGTTTCTACACAGTTAAATAGTTTCAAGTATTGCTATCTAACACTTATAATTCTATTCAATATTAATCATTTGTTTGTACACAGTGAAGTAGTTACAACTATTGCTATTTAACACTGATTATTCTATTGAACACCATTCATTCATTTGCACACAGTTAAATGGTTCCAAATATTGCTATTGAACAGTAATAATTCTATTTCAATCATACATCCTAGATGCATCAAGATAGGTCTTCAGTAATGCACTGTCTTCATCGGCGATTTCGGGTTTTTTTTGCATCATATCGGCTCCGACAGAAACCCTGGCATGACTCTGGAAGAGCCAAGCCGCCTCCTTGATTGCGACGTGCTACGCTCATGCCTCTACCAAAGCAAAGAACAATAAGGCCGGACTTCGGCCGTTCTTATAGACATCTGTCATTCAGTAAAAGCCAATAAAAAACAGGGCATTCCACACTCCTCTACTGTATATGATACCATCTTTACTATTCAATATTAATCATTTGTTTGTACACAGTGAAGTAGTTACAACTATTGCTATTTAACACTGATTATTCTATTGAATACCATTCATTCATTTGCACACAGTCAAATGGTTCCAAGTATTGCTATGTTATACCAATATTTCAATCTAGACATACAGTTAAAGATTTTCAATGATTGCTATTTAACACTGATAATTCTATTCACATTATTCATTAACTGGTTCTACGTATTGCTACGCAAAACTAAGAATTCAATTACACATCAATCATTTGTTTACACACTGTTAAATGATCAAACAGTTCTATTTTTAGCAATTCAATTGAGCGTAATTCAATTAAGTTAAATGGTTCCGGGTATTGTTATGTATCACTAACAATTTAATTACACATCGAATCATTTGTTTACACACAGTTAAATGATCAAACAGTTCTATTTCTAGCAATTCAATTTAGCGTAGGTCAACAAAGTTAGATGGTTCCGGGTATTGTTATGTATCACCAACAATTTAATTAAACATCAATCATTTGTTTACACACAGTTAAATGATCAAACAGTTCTATTTCTAGCAATTCAATTTAGTTAAATGATCAAACAGAGCTAACAATTCAAATCAGCATAAATTATTTGTTTGCACACAGTTTAAATGTCAAACAATTTTATTTGGGAACATATCAGTTGCTACCACTCCTGGTCAGAGTGAATCTTGGAACGATGCTAATGAAGGTTACTCCAAAACTGCAAGACTGGAACCTCACCACCAGATGTTTTTTTGTGTCATATCCAGGACACTTATAGGAGGGGTTTTATCCCGCTGCAGAAATGCTGTCGGTGTACTCTACAGCACCAACCGAATTGGCTGTCATCTCGTAGATTTTGTCATTCAAGCGTACTATAAAGGGAAAGTTTTCAAAAAAAGCAAACAACCAACCAACCAACCCAAAATATATATACCGCGATCACATCCTTTTCTCTGCTCCTGGTTTAACTCGGTTTGGATATAGTCACAAAATGATGATATTCCCAGCATGGATCTTTCCATAACCCTTAGAGTCGTAAACCAATTCCCGTTCTTCTTCCTTCGCACAATCCCACGTTTCACTTGCGTTTAACATAGCTGTCAAAATGGAGCTATCGAAAAGATTGGCACGCAGGGTCTTGTCCGGTTTTTCCTTGCGCAAATATTCTATCGCCTTTAATGCCTTCCACCTTGATTATATTTTCTGTGAGACGTCTGGAACCATATCTCGGCACATATCCACTATCCGTTCTTGGTAAGTGGACGTACTCTTCCACCTCCTTGATTTCATCATTTTCGACAACTGAATCTAGGGTATGACATAAAACTGAATTTGATTGTGAGGCTCTAGTTCTAGATACTTGGGGATGGTGGAATACTTCTTCACTACCATTATTCCTAGGTCCACTCTAATCCTGTGTTGTAGTACTCGTTAAGATTCCATATATTCGTCAAATACGATAGGTTGTTGCCAAGTTATTCATTTAAGGTAGGAATATTTCATATCATCTATGTACAACAAATACAGATATAAACATACAACGAAAAGAAGTTCCTTAACCTCAAGGCCAGCCCAGTCTGCTGGGACTGTAGAATACACCGACTGCATCTCTGCAGAGGGGTAAGACACCTCTCCAACGATAACAAATAATCTAATGATGAGGCTCCAGTAATAATAGACCTTTGAGAAATGCAGAGTATCCCTTCATTGCCATCGCTCCCAGGTCCACTCTGACTCGGAGTGGTAGCATCTGATAAGATCCTATCTATGGGTCAAATAGAACTGTGTGACTTTTAAACAATTTTCAAGGAAATGACTTATGCTAAATTGAATTGTTTGAAATAGAACTGTTTGATCATTTAAATTTGTAAACAAATGCATGATGTTTAAATGAATTATTAGTGATACATAGGAATACTTGAAACCATTTAACTTTCATGACTTATGTTTACAAACCATATATATAGAGAAAAATGGATAAATGAAGTAATCCAAGAAGAGAAAGTGTTTAATGAGAAAAAAAGTCGACGCTTTAACGTTTCGGTTCTAATGAACTATATTCAGGGCTAGGAAGGATGATATTTAGTGATGTTAAATCACCGATGGATGTTTAATAAAATACAAAAACAAGGAGGAAATACTATATATATAAGGAAAGGGATAACCATTTACATCTAATACATACGTATAAAGCGGATTAGGTATTAAATAACTCCCAGTGGTTGATACGCCATATGTTGTATATTGACCTCCGACCCGGCCAAACATCCATTCCAAAGACGGCGGAAGTGCATATTCCATTGGCGTGGGCGAGCTTGGCTGACAATATGGGACAGGGTTAAAATCCCACGGTACAGTCACAAACTGATGCACCGGAAGAGAATGACCTGTGAACTGCATGACAGTTATTTCCACTCAATGACGATCAAACATGCCATTCCAAAGATTGAGTGGACGTTGAACAATTATATAACTCAGTGCACAGGAAATTCAATGAGTTTTGGGGATCAGAAGAGATGGAGAAATGATGCTGTAGAGAAAACAGCACCCAGCAGAGAGCTGGGCCCCCGGGCCTCCGGTTGAGCAGCCCAGGAGAACGGGAAAGAAACGCTGATGGCCAATAGAATGGGGATGTCAATATGTTGCAGTTCTGTTCGGTTTCCAATTCCCTCTCACACACAAACCTTTCAAATAAAGTGAGAGGTATATTTTTCTAAGAACTGTGTCGCTGGTCTTTATTATTGTGTCGTTGTTATGATTTAGCATGCATATGTATTAAGTATACAGCACATAAAAGCAAACCAAACTAACCTCTAGGCATAAAATACCCTCAGATGGTTTGATATGCCATTAAAATCAATCAGTCCATCTAATTTCTCACCACAATATGACCTTGTGATACATCTACTACTAAATGATACAAGAGGAGACCCCAGTGGCGTTGTGGTTAACTTGCTGGACTGGAACATCGTAATAAGCGAGTTCGAATTCCAGTCACGCTATTACGTTCACTTTCGGACTAATGCCCCTTGGGAAAGGTATGAACCCCCTTATCCTCCCAGCTATATGTTAAATAGGATCACAGAGGTTCTTCTACAAGAGTAGCGTTGGCATTAAATAATCCATAAAGGTTAATATGTCATTAAATAAAGAAGCCAAAACCAGAGCTCATGGTCTGCTTCTTATTCCCTAATAAATGAGATACAAACAAAATAAAATCGATATCTTAAATATTAGAAAGGGTAAAATCAATAAGTAATACTAGGAAATTTAATCAAGGTAACTCCAAGCAAATGTTGGGGAGTCCTTGTGACGTAATTGATGGAGTAGTGGATTGTGACCTCAAAGAAAGCAAGTTCAAACCCCAGTACTTCTATAAGGTTCAATTTCAGACTAATACTCTTGGGAAAGGTATGAACACCTTACCCTTCCTACAGCTACGGGTTAAGTTGGATCACTGCTATTCTACTACAAGGATGGCTTTGAAATTAAATAACCCACAAAGGTTTAAAAGCCATTGAACAAATAAACCAAACTAAACAATACTGGGCAATTTTTTTTAGATATCATAAATATATCAGTCAGAAACAGGTGATAAAGTAAACTCCATTTTAGAGCACAGGGCCCCAAAGATATTCTCTTAGTGATGGTTATCTGATTTTTCAAAGGATTAGATTTTTCTGAAAGGAGTAGCCAGCCTCAATACCGCTGGTTTTGAATTTAGAGCGGAGGTCTGCTAAATCGATTTGTAATGCGAAAAAGTCCAGTCCTTACTTTTATACAAGAAGAGATGAATTAATGCATTTAACGCGGAGTGAAACGCAAACAATTTCGTCCCGGATTTGAATTCGACCTTCAATTATTTCCCACGGCGGCAACTATCCCCATCTGCTGGGGCAATAAGATCCAACCCACAACGAGTGTCCTAGATCTGACTCTAAACAATATGACGGCGAAGCTCCCATATTGCTAGAGATTTGGGGAATGCTGAGTGCTTCTTCATTAATATCACTCACAGGTCCACTCTGGTCCGGAGTAGTAGCACCTGAGATGGTTCTATCAATGGGTCAAATAGAACTGTTTGACATTTAAACTGAGTACAAACAAATGACTTATGATAAATTGAATTATAAAAAACAGAACTGTTTGATCATTTAACTGTGTGTAAACAAATGCCTGATGTTTAATTGAAATGTTAGTGATGCATAGTAATATTTGGAACCATTTAACTTTGACTAATACTAAGCTGAATTGTTAGAAATAGAACTGTTTGATTATTTAATTGTATACATCAACAAAATGTGTTTACAAATCATATTTAATATATGTGTAAGAACAAGATTTGGCATTAAATAATCAACAATCGTTGATATGGCATAAAACCAAACCAAATGGCGGTAACCGTTACGACAGCAACGCTTCCACGTCAAAGACTATATAAATTATTAGTTTACGGCATCAGAGATCATGTGTTTTCTTCATTTTTTTCTTGTACCTGCTGCTATATTCAGTGGCGTACCGGTTGAATTTGAAAACCTTGGCGCAAACCTGCTCTGTTGCGAATTTTGGGGACTTCTTAGTTAAGAAATCAAACTAATAGTATTACCAGAAACGTCGAACCTTCCTCATAAGTCCAGTTCAGCAGATGGTTGAACGGTATGAACAGTTATTTTGAATAAGTAGAGAAACATAAACAAGAGAAAAGAGGAATCCTTCAGGAAGTGAAAGTTGATGAATTTCAGTTGTGTTTGGCTAAGTTGAAATGAAAGACATGGTGAAAAGCCGTTAACAAAGCACGTTGCAGACACATGTGTTTTAAAAGTGTTACCTGTCAAATCTGTAAACCATTGACAGATTTCTTTGAAGGCTTTGCCATGAAGAGATAATAACTCTAGAAAGAATATTAATGATTTCAACATAAATCAAAGCAGCGGGCCGCATTATTAATGTTGTGCCGTGTATTTTTTTTATTTTTAATCAGTGATATCCGATTACAATTAAAAGAAAGAAAAAAGTACTACGCTTATGAAGATCACCTCCTATTTGTTTCTACATAATGTAGAACAGTTAAAGGAACACAATAACATCGTTGGATAGAGCAAGATTTCAGCTTTGGCATAAAATAACCAACGAAGGTTGATATGCCCCTAAACAAAGAAACCAAACCAACCGTTTCAACCATGACCATATATGTATTTACCTAACCCTTCGGCACGAGAAGGGTGTGGGTTAGGTCAATTTCTAAGCGGGGTTTAGCAAGTTGGAATTCAGAGTTGACCGGTTACCATACTAAGATTAAAGAGCACAGTCTGCCCTACTATTTACCCATCGCTGGAGAGAGAATAACTAAAAGAATACCTATCCCAGGAGTAATAATACAATGTGAAATGCAAACAACCTCATCCAGGTTTTGAACACTGGTCAACGTCTCCATTTTCTACGACGATAATCATTATACCAAAAACGCCTTTATGACCGTTTTGACCAAATGATATATATGCACAGAGTAGAATATGACCTGGATAGCAAGACTCACAAGATTCTCTGCAATTTTAGATAAAAATGGATCACATAATCCAACGGGGAGGGTACTCGTGGCGTAGTGGTTAACGTTCTAGATTGCAGTGTGTTCGAATTCTTATAACACTATTACGTTCACTTTCGGACAAATACCTTGGTAAAGGCATGAACTCCCTTAACCCTAACGATTGTTATGGGTTAAATAGTACTACTACAGTTCTTCAACAAGAATGGCTTTGGCATTAAATAACCCACGAAGGCTATGGCGTTAAAAACAACGAAAGAAACCTCACCCCACGTCTCGAAGGAAGAATTGTTTTTGGATCTAACTTCAGACTATCTCGAAGTCTGTGTGTGTGTGTGTGAGAGAGAGAGAGAGAGAGAGAAAGAGGAATATGGCGAAACAAATTTCCCATGTCCTGATTTTTTGCGAGGCTATTGACTTGATTGGAGGAATTCAAAATAGACCATATAAGGTTGATTGCCGCTAAAGGTCAGCATATGACAAAAATTAATCAAAATTTTCCTTGATATTTAAAATTTTCTTTTCGCGCTCATTTATGTCCGTTCTTCTTTCCGTATCCATAGAAATCTTATCAAAATAGATATCGGATTTATTTCATCAAAACATTTTCTCTTTTCATATTTTCCGGGGCACCATCAAGTAACCCCTGCTCGTATCGATTAACCTTCACTTAATCTTAGCGCTAATAAGACTGCTGAATTGTAATCTAGGCTAAGTCTGGCTCATGGCAACAATTGGGGAGCAGTGATATAACTGAAATCAAACTCATTAATAATCGACTGCGAGATTGCTTATATGTTGCCAGAATTTTTGAGATCGAAAAATCTGTAAAGGTATAAGGTTACCAGAGAAGACAACCGGATGCTTGGATCGAACTCAAGACCCCGGATACGGCAGTGTGCGAAACTAGCTTGCTGGTGATCATTCTACAGTGAGCAATCTCAATCGTTGAGGTTTTTTTCGTATGGCACAAGGTCAATATTGATAGCTGTCAAATATCTTACGAGAATACCCTTGACCCCGGATGCAAAATCTCTTGACCCTTGATGCAACCTGACCCCGAATGTCACACGAGAATACCCCTGACCTGGAATGCAACAGTGTGTAAGACTAGCTCACTGGCTACCATTGAACACCCTCAATCATTACTAAGCTTTCCCTAGTGTGGTACAATGCTATCATTGTGGGGCTCCTAATGTCAAACTAGTATATAAACAACTTTCACCCAATATCAAGAAGCTAAACATCGCTCGACAATAGGCGAAGTTCTTCGGGTAAATTTTTTTCTGATTAATTAAATGTTATATAATTAAGGAATGATTTTTTTTATTTTAATCATTTTTCATTAATTATATTTTATCATTGAGTTTGGTTAGGCTTTGAACTATTCGGGTTAAGAGTTCAGGGCATAGCCATTGGGTACAGTTTTACGCTCGCGCGCAAAGGATATGACAATCACCATTGTCATAATAAACCCCAGACAGGAAATGTGGTTGGAGTGTGGATGACGTCATACCCAGAAGAGATGGGCAGAGAATTTGAGGAATTTAAAAACACGACGGTTGAGAAATTGAGATTGGACGATGGAGGCAGACAATTGAGTTCTCTACCGTTGAGGCATGTAGTTGAAGATTTGCAAATCTCTACCGACAGAGATCTTAAACATCGCAGGATGCGCTGCGCGTTTGTGGGGTCAGATAGTATGGTCTGCATAGTAAGAATTGTGTCTCTCTCCTCGTATCGAAGAACCGAGGTCAGAAGTTAATAAACTGTTCGTGTCTGAACAGAGTCCGCCTGTTTTCGTATCTGTACATCACCAAATTATACAACATTAAGTCGGACACAAGGCCGCAAAATTTATTAACAATCCTTCATCCAACGCTAGACGCTTCTATGGCAATATTGTCTGGTACATAACAACAATGTTGCTTCGAGTAATGGCTAGGAATGGAATCGGTGGTCCGAGTTCAAATCCTGGTTTATGTTGTTTCTCTTTGCGCTGATGCCATTGGAAAAGGCATGAATCCATCCCTTCCCTCCGGCAATGGGTAAATAGTAGGACAGAATGTGTTCTTTTGCCTTCGTTAAGCAAACTCTCCGAAGGAAAGAAAAACTTTGAATTCGAAACAGCTATATCCCGCTTAAAAATTAACATTATGTCACTGCTGCTCATGTCGGAGGATTAATTGATTGATTGATTTTAACGGTATGCCAACACGTCAAGGGTTATTTTATGCCTAGAGGTTAGGGAATCATGTCCATTTTTTGTTTTTGTATAGTTGTTGCTTCAGTATTTTTTTGCACTCAGTTTTATCAAACACGAATATTTTAAAACAAATCTATTTGAGTCATAAATGAAATGCTAACAAGTACCACCATCCCGGGTCGGAGAGGATGTGAGATGAGAACTTTTTGAAGGTGTCTTACCCCTCTGCAGGGGATTTAGTCAGAACATTCTAAGCCTTAATGGTGGAAGGGGTGGCTAAATGCAGACAAGATCCGAAAACTAAGTGCCGTCTATACCGGTGTATAAGTCCAATTGTGAAAAGCTGTATCTGACTTTATTTTCTCTAAAAATACAAACATAAATGATCGAACCAAAAACAAAACTCGGTTTGGTTTGGTTCAGTTTGGTTTGGTTTGGTTTGGTTTGGTTTTATGGTTTTATTTTATGCCAAATACTCTTTATACATACAGGCTGTCTCAAAATAGATACAACCCATTATTATGATAATTCATATTGTACCACGTTATCTTTCATCTGAGTCTTAAAAAGCAATCATATCACTGCAAAAAGGTCAAACCAGATGACAAGGGTAGAAATTGATCGACTTTATCCTACAGTGCACGGAACGTCTTCGGAGGGACTTTTCGGACTCCTTCCGATAGAATTTCTCACCGCATCCACATTGTCAGGATATCTTGCTATCAACTTCCTGCCAGATATGGGATTTTCTGTCTTTTCGGACTCCTTCCGACAGAATCTCTCAC
This sequence comes from Sepioteuthis lessoniana, assembly GCA_963585895.1. NCBI lineage: Eukaryota > Metazoa > Mollusca > Cephalopoda > Myopsida > Loliginidae > Sepioteuthis > Sepioteuthis lessoniana. The sequence continues at coordinate 8,196,779 of OY757927.1, forward strand.
CGCATCCACATTGTCAGGATATCTTGCTGTCAACTTCCTGCCAGATATGGGATTTTCTGTCTTCTTGTTGAGGTTGTTTACTGACCCTGTAGCTTGAAATTTGTGGACGCAATGAGACATTTGGCTTTTCTATGGATAATTGTTTAAATTAATCTTCCTGGAAAAATTTTGCTTGCACAGCTTTGAATGATTTTGTCTCCAAATTAGAAGCGACACAAAATATTTTCCTCTCTTATCTAAGACATGGTGATCAAGGATTAAATAGTTGTTATAGTATACAATTTTAAAATCTAAAAAAAAAAAGAAAACAAGATTATTATTGTTTGTTTGTTTGGTTGGTTGGGTTTTATGGCAATACAATCTTTGTAGGTTATTTAACGCCAAATCCATTTTCATGAAAATGGTTTTATTTCAAACAATTCAGTTTAGCATAAGTACGCAGTTTAAATGTGAAAAACATTTCTATTTCAAGTTATTCAGTTTAGTCAAGTTGTTCTACAGTTAAATGTCAAAAGAGTTCTATATTAAACAAATCAGTTTAGTGTAAGCACAGCTTCAATGTTAAAAAACTTCCATTTCAAATAATTCAGTTTAGCATAAGCACGCAGTTTAAATGTAAGTACGGTTTAATTGTCAAAAACATTTCTATTTTAAGCTATTCAGTTTACTCAAACAATTCAGTTTAGCATAAGTATGCGGTTAGTTCTATTTAACCCATTGATAAGGCCCTATCAGGTGCTACCACACCGGGCCAAAGTGGACCTGGGATCAATGGTAATAAAGGGGTACTCCGCATTTCCCAAAGTTTCTGCATTGCTGGAACCTCACCATCAGATAGTTTAGTGTCATATCCAGGACACACAAAAACATCTTTATCAATGGGCTAAACATGGGTTTCCTACAATGAGCCTGAATGGAAAAATAGTCCATAGGGTCCATAGAGTAGAAAATATACTGACTAGCATAAGTATGCCGTTAGTTCTATTTAACCCATTGATAGGGCCCTATCAGGTGCTACCACACCGGGCCAGAGTGGACCTGGGAGCAATGGCAATGACGGAGTGCTCCACATTCCCCAAAGCCCCAGCATTACTGGAAACTCACTATCAGATTTTTTAGTGTTATATGCAGGACATTCATTGGGTGGGGGGCTTAGCAGTCGGTGTATTCTACAGCCCCAGCCGACTGGGCAAAACATTATTATTAGTAGAATTATGAGCAGTCACATGTGTCTCATATGAGACACCATGTATATATTAGATATATGATTTATAAACCTATTTTGTAAATGATAATTTTAAACAAGCCTGAGCTCTATTTTTCTTTTTTTTTTTTTTTTTTGCTCACAGTTAAATGGTTTCAAGTATTGCCATATAACAGTTACAATTTAACATCAGTCAGTTGTTTGCACACAGTTTATAAAAGATTTAATTTTTAATGAGTTACAGATCATTTATTTGAATACTGGTATTGCTATTTTTTCTACACGGTTAAATTGTTTTAATCATTGATAATACTTAATATTCTATTCAATATTAATCTTTTGCTTAGAAAAAATGAAATGGTTACACGGGTTGCTATTTAACATTGATTATTCTATTCAACAATATTTATTTGCACACAGTTAAATGGTTTCAAGTATTGCTATGTATGATTAACCATTCAATTAAACATCAGTCATTTGTTTACACACAGTAAAACGATCAAACAGTTCTATTTCAAACAATTCAATTTAGCATAAATTATTTGTGTGCACTTAGTTTAAATAACAAACGGTTCTGTTTGATCCATAGATAGGACCCTATAAAGTGCTACCACTTCGGGTCGGAGTGCACCTGGGAGCAATTTCAACGAAGGGACACTTCACATTCCCCACAGCTTCAATGGCGAATCAATCGTAGCATTGATGAGATAATGAAGACCACAGGGTTGAATTCAAAATTGAGATAACTACCGTTATCAAGGTCCCAACAAATATTTGATAATTCTTTTTTAATGAATTTGCTGTTACGGCTGCGAGAATTTACTCAAAGTGTATTGCTATTTCAGACTTATTAAATGACAATTTTTTAAAATTTCATTTTCAGATTTCAATCTTAGTTTAGATGACTTACGAGGTGCATACGATAAGTTTCCAGATAAGTCGTCTTGTGTGAGCGTGTCAATGACCTTCGTCACAGCCTCTTTCATCTCCTCAATTGTCTCATAACGACAGCCTCTGAGCTTAGGGAATAAGCAAAAGTCACAGGGAGCAAGGTCTCTACTATAGGTCAGTCATCTCATAAGATGTATAGCAATAACATACTGATTTTTCAAGACTCTACGACAATTTTAATTGCACATACGAAAAAAGTCTGGAAACTTATCGTATGCTCCTCGTATTTTAAGTGCTTACTAATTTTTACTTTTTCGAAAAATCTACTGGTACCTCATGTAAGATGATCGAAAAGCAGTCTGAAGCATTCCATACGTTTCTGTGGCAGCATTTTTTCCAAGTTTAAAACAGAATTTTATGGCATATCGTTCTTCTAAAGTGTCAGATTGCATTTTGGAAATTCTCCAGCTGTGACAACCAGGCTTTAGTAGGGTGTATTCCAATTGCTGCTGTAGCTGTTGATTTAAACCTGAAATCATAAAAATTGTTCAGTCATCTTAGAAGATGTATAGCAATAATATACTGAATTTTCAAGACTCTACGACAATTTTAAATGCCCATACGAAAAAAGTCTGGAAACTTATCGTATGCACCTCGTATTTTAAGTGCTTACTAATTTTTACTTTTTAGAAAAATTTACTGGTACCTCCAAATGTTGTTGCTATTGCTTGATTATTAAAAGTAATCTTTGATAATAGTTTTGAGGGATTATGAGAACAAACATGCCATCAGAAACCATATTATTAATAAATGGATTTTAGAATGAGTTCCTTGAGAAAGACAGTTTACTGAAATTTGGTTCCATCATTACTTTGTCATAAAACCACATTTTTGTTTGGTTAGCATCCGGCTGTTCAGTTCTCCATTCGCCTGCTCTTGGTTATTTCGTGATTATAAATCAACTTATACAGGAATTTAAACGATAAAACAATTAAAACATCACTTTTCAGAGGTACTTGATTGGCTGTTTTGATTTACGGTATATCAACCCTTTTCGGGTCATCTAATGCTGAATTAAGTCATTTTGATAAAAGTTTCAAACAATTTAGTTTTGTGTAAGTATAGTTTATTGTTTACACCCAGTTAAATGTAAAAGTAAAGTTGGTGACCATAGTCGAGGGCGACCAGAAGGCTCCCTTTTCAATAGCTACTACACCAAGGAGTCGGGGAGGGCGCTACTCCTTTCCCAGGATTGCTCCACTTTACCCTTGATACGTACCTCATATTGATGAGTGTTAAGCAAGTAGGTATCAAGTATCATTTTTAAAGTTTTTGGCATGACGTGACCTGTGATTGAACCCAGGTCTCCTGGACAACTGGCGAATACTTTACCCACAGTAAATTTCAAAGAATTCAGTTTAGCATAGTACGCAGTTTAGATCTATTTGACTCATAGATAGGACCCTACGAGGTGCTACCACTCCGAGTCAGAGTGAACCTGGGAGCCATGGCAATGAAGGGGTTCTCTGCATTCTCCAAAGCTCCAGCATTCCTCGAGTCTCACCATCAAATTGTTTAGTGTTATATTCAGGACACTCATTAGGAAAGTCTTATTCTTCTGCAAAGATGCAGCCAGTGTATTTTACAGCCCCAGCTGACTGTACGTGGTGCCTTCAATAGGTTTCCAGACTTTTTTTGTACCGCTATCTAAAATTGTCATAGACTCTTGAAAATTCACTATGTTATTGCTATACATCTTATGAGATGACTGACCAATTTTTATGATTTCAGCTTCAAATGAACACACACAGCAGCCATTGGAATACACCATGATTGTCACAGCTAGCGAATTTCAAAAATGCAATGTGGACGTGAGGACACTTTAGAAGAACGATATGCAATAAAATTCTGTTTGAAACTTGGAAAAAATGCCACAGAAACGTATGGAATGCTTCAGACTGCTTTTGGAGTATCTTGCATGAAGCGAGCATCAGTTTTTGAGTGGCATAAGAGATTCAAGGAAGGCAGGGAGTCTGAGGGTTGATGAGAGGTGTGGGAGGAGTAAGAAAGTCAGTACACCAGAGTTGATTGGCCAAAGGGTTAGGCTTCGGGTGTGGGTAACTACGTTGAGGTTTTAAGGGAGTTCAGGAAGAGATTCGGTCGGAAGATTCCAGCACTCTTCAAATCGAGTCAGTGGCATTTCCACCAGGACAATACACCAGTCCACAACTCCATCCTTGTCACACACTATTTGACAAAGATGGGCATCAAGACAGTTCGTCACCCTCCCTATAGTCCAGACCTTGCTCCCTGTGACTTTTGGTTATTTCCTAAGATCAGAGGTTGTCGTTATGAGACAATTGAGGAGATGAAAGAGTCTGTGACGAAGGTCATTGATACGCTCACACAAGAGGACTTCCATGAGGCCTTGCAGAAGTTGTTGGAACGGTACAAGTGCATTGCAGTCGGAGGAGATTACTTGGAAGGGGACTAGAGTTTCATGAGTGTACTATCAATAAAAGTGCCCATACGAAAAAAGTCTGTAATCTTTTTGTATGCACCTCGTATATTCAGGACACTCATTAGGAAAGTCTTATCCTTCTGCAGAGATGCAATCAGTGCATTCTACAGCGTCAGCTGACTGTGCCACTGTAGATACTGGTTGGTTTAGTTTATTTGTTTAATTGCGTATCAACTCCCAATGGGTTATTTAATGCCGAAATTTGATTCAATAATAAATATCTGATAACAATCATAATTATATCTTCAGTATTCTATTGAATTTTTTAAACTTAACCTTTTTTATATGTTTGCACTCAGTTTTATGATTTCAAGTATTTTTATCTAATACAAACAATTTCTACACCACTCTAGGGTTTCAAGTATTTGTACTAATAACAATTTGCTTTCACAGTCATAACATATAACACTAGTAATTTTGAGAGAGATTTATTTGATCCATAGATGAGCCCCAAAGAAGAACTACAACTCCAGGTCAGAATGGACATGGGAGTAATGGTAATAAAGGGTTAATGCAAATTTTCAGATGAACTTTAGCAACCAGACATGCAGGACACTGCTGGAGAAGCAGGGACGAACTCATAAGTGATGTACTCTTATGGACCCCCACATATGGCCGAGCAAAAGCAGGACGACCAGCACGAACATACATTCAGCAACTATGTGAGGATACGGGATGTAGTCCAGCAGACCTGCCAGAGGCGATGAACGATAGGGAGAAGTGGCGAGAGAGGGTCAGGGATATCCGTGCTACCTGCACGACATGATGATGATTATGATGACATGGGTTAAAGTATTCTTACTAAACACCAATAATCAGCAAGCAATTATATGATTTCAAGTGACTCTTAATAATCCCAATTTTTCAAATCTTCCCAGTATTAATAAGTTTATTCAACTATAGTTATTTCTTTCCTCACAGTTATATGGTATCAAGTATTTACATCATAAAAATAATTTGTAAACAGATCTATTTAAACCATAGATGGAACCCCAGTAGGTACAACAACTCCGATTTGGTCTGGTTTGGTTTGGTTTTATGGCATATCAACCATCGTAGGTTATGTAATGCCAAATCCTCTTTAGACATATATATTAAATTATATATGATTTGGTTTGGTTTGGTTTTGGTTTGGTTTGGTTTTATGGCATATCAACTATTGTAGGTTATGTAATGCCAAATCCTCTTTAGACATATATATTGAATTATATATGATTTGGTTTGGTTTGGTTTGGTTTGGTTTTATGGCATATCAACCATTGTAGGTTATGTAATGCCAAATCCTCTTTAGACATATATATTGAATTATATATGATTTGGTTTGGTTTAGTTTGGTTTGATTTTATGGCATATCAACCATTGTAGGTTATGTAATGACAATTTCTTTTAATGAATATATACAAAATATATGATTTCTAAACACATTTTGTAGATAACATTTTTAAACAAATCTAAACACATTTTTTTCACACAGTTAAATCGTTTCATTTATTTCTCATACGAATAATTCTATTTACTGTTTATCGTTTCAGCCGACTGGCCAGAGTAGAACTAGGAATAATGTCAATGAAGAGGTACTCCACGCTCCTCAGATATTGAGAACTGGAGCTTCACCATCAGATGCAGACGACTTGACAGATACTTTGGTCGGTTATGTAATACATTTTATATTATAGGAGAATTTTTCTGTCATTCAATCATTTTGAGAATAGTCATTATTGCAGTAAAAGTTGTACAGAGTTTTGAATTCTGACTTTTTGTTCCATCTGTTATTGCTGCATCTATTTTTGTTGCATCTGTTATAGTTGCATCCGTTTTGGTTGGATCTGTTACTGTTGCATCTGTTTTTGTTGCATCTGTCATGACTGCATCTGTTACTGTTGCATCTGTTATTGCTGCATCTGTTATTGTTTCATCTGTTACTGTTGTATCTGGTATTGTTTCATCTGTTATTGTTGTATCTATTATTGCTTCATCTGTTTTTGATGCCTCTGTTTTTGTTTCATCTATTATTGATGCATCTGTGTACACTGTATCTGTTACAGTTGCATCTGTTTTTGTTGCATCTGTTATTGTTCATCTGTTATTGCTGCATTTGTTTCTGCATTTGTAATTGTTCATCTGTTATTGCTTCAACTGTTAGTGCTGCAACCGTTACTGTTGTATCTTTTATTGATTCATCTGTTATTGCTGTATCTGTTATTGCGGTAGCTACATCTGTTTTTGTTGCATCTGTTATTGTTCATCTGTTATTGCTGCATCTGTTATTTCAGTTGTTATTGTTCATCTGTTTTTGCCTCATATGTTATTACTGTATCTGTTATTGCTGTTGCTACATCTGTTTTTGTTGCATCTATTAACAATAACAGATGAAATAACAGATGAACAATAACAGATGAAATAACAGATGAAATAACAATTGCAGATGAACAATAACAGATGAAACTCTCCTAAGCAAATGTTTATTTTTAAGAAGAGTTCAACTGTTTTCATCTGTTATTGTTCATCTGTTATTGTTGCATCAGTTTTTGCCTCATATGTTATTGCTGCATCTGTTTTTATTGTATCTGTTTTACAACTGTTGCTGGTGCATCTGTTATTGCTGCATAAAAACTTATGCATATGCTATTGTTCATCTGTTATTGCTGCATCTGTTATTTCATCTGTTATTACTGCATCTGTTACCGTTGCATCCGTTTTTGCTGCATCTGTCATTGATGCATCTGTTTTTGTTTCTGTTGCATCTGTTATTGCTGCATTTGTTATTATTTCATCTATTTTTGTTGCATTTGTTACTGTTGCATCTGTTATTGCTGCATCTGTCATTGCTGTTTCTATTTTTGTTGAATCTGTTTTTGTTGCATCTGTTGCATCTGTTACTGTTGCATCTATTTTTGTTGCATCTGTTAATGTTGCACCTGTTTTTGCTGCATCTGTTATTGTTGTATCTGTTATTGTTACATTTATTTTTATTGCATCTGTCATTGTTGCTTCCGATACTGTTGTATCTATTACTGTTACATCTGTTATTGTTGCATCTGCTTTTGTTGCATATGTTTTTGCTGCATCTGTTATTGCTGCAGTAACATTTACACCGACTCGGTATTCTTCAGCGGCACAAGCTGCAATAAAAAGTTTTGGAACGATAATAACTCTTCTCTGAATTATAGAATGCATCTTTGTACACCTGAAGAGGGGTGAAGAATCAATCCACCGACATGTTATGGTATTTCTTTTTGTACGTAATCACTAAATTCCTTCGCCACGAGCAGGACGTGATACAATGTTTATTTTTAAGAAGAGCACAACTGGTTTTAATATTTTTTTCTTTCTCCTAAGCAAGTTGCCTAACCAATGCTAAAAAACCCAGTCTGCTTCATTGTCTACTCATAGCTTAGAAGAGAAGAGATATATTCATGCCTTTGCTGTAAAATGAATCAGTCATTAAAATGTGCTGTCAAAAACTTGAGATCTTCTGGTAGAATATTTTTTATTCGGAAACGCATACAAATTTTATTTCAGAATTTTACGTTATTTAATTTTCATTTTAATGATGACTTTTTTTCAATAAAAGTTAATTTTAAAAATTTTTTTTATTTTTCATTTCTTTCATTTTTATAAGCGGGTTTCAGAGAATTGGAATGTTGGTTTCAAAGATTTTTTTTTTCAAAATCGTTTGTTTTTATTTAAAGATTTTCTTTATTTTGAAAAATTTTCTTCCCCTTATTGATTTACCGCAAATATTTTCCCCTCTTAAATTTCTTCGTACATAATTTATTCTCACTTTGCTCCCGGGTCAAGCGAGATACAATTTGCGAAACAAGTTAGAACAATATTTTAATTAAAAAAAATAAAGTTCTTTGAGGCTGACCAACTACCCTGTCTTCCATACCAAACCTCTCGTACGAACTTGACCCAAGCGTAAATCGTATGATGTTTTATTTGGTGTTTAATAAAAGAACACACACTCACCCAGGTGCACACACGCAGGCACGTAGGCAAATTCATGCACACATGTACGTGGTGCCTTCAATAAGTTTCCAGACTTTTTTGTACAGGCATTTAAAATTGTCGTAGACTCTTGAGAATTCACTATTTTATTGCTATACATCTTATGAAATGACTGACTAATTTTTATGATTTCAGGTCCAAATCAACAGCTACAGCAGCAACTGGAATACATCCTACTAAATCCTGATTGCCACAGCTGGTGAATTTCAAAAATGCAATCTGAACAGAAGGAGAACGATATGCAATAAAATTCTGTTTTAAAATGCCACGGAAACGTATGGAATGCTTCAGACTGTTTTTAGAGCATCTTGCATGAATCGAGCATCAGTTTTTGAGTGGCATTAGAGATTCAAGGAAGGCACGGAATCTGTGAGGGTTGATGAGAGGTGTGGAAGGAGTAAGGATGTCAATAGACCAGAGTTGATTGGCCAAACGGTTAATGTTAGGGTTACTATGTTGCGTTTTTAAGGGAGTTCAGGAAGAGATTCCGTCGGAAGAGGCCAACACTTTTCAAATCGAGTCAGTGGCATTTCCACTAGGACACTGCACCAGTCCACAACTCCATCCTTGTCACACACTATTTGACTAAGATGGGCATCAAGACAGTTCCTCAGCCTCCCTATAGTCCAGACCTTGCTACCTGTGACTTTTGGTTATTCCCTAAGCCCACAGGCTGTCGTTATGAGACAATTGAGGAGATGAAAGAGGCTGTGACAAAGGTCATTGACATGCTCACACAAGAGGACTTCCACGAGGCCTTGCAGAAGTTGTTGGAACGGTACAACAAGTGCATTGCAGCCGGAGGAGATTACTTGGAAGGGGACTAGAGTTCCATGTGTGTACTATCAATAAAAGTGCCCATACGAAAAAAAGTCATAAGGTGTATAGTAATAGCACTCTGAATTTTCAAGAATCTACGACAATTTTAAATGCCTGTACAAAAAGTCTGGAAACCTATTGAATGCACCGCGTAGATAGATAGATAGATAGATAGATAGATAGATGTGGATTTTTTTCTTTTTTTTCATAAATAGATTTTACAACGCTAATTACAGCACCCAAATTTAAAACAGTACGCTACAAACGGAAAAAGAATGCTTTTAAAGTTTCTCATCTTTTTTCGTTTCATTTAATAATTTACAGGTCCTGATGAAGGTGTAAAAACCGAAACGTCGAACATATGCAAATATTTCTTCAAATAATATCATTCTCAGAACACTTTGATTTTTCATCTCTACACATTTTCATACCATCGGACTTATTTCTAGCTTTTCCCAAATATATATATATATATATATATATATATATATATCAGTAATATTCAGTCGGCGTCTGAAGACATACAATAGGTGTGTATTTTCCGTGTATGGAATATATGAGGAATTTCATGAAAATCTATGGGAGTGTTCGATGTATGGCTATATATTCATTTTCCAGGTTTATATAGAAAAAAATCATACGCAGAGCGTATGCAATACAATTAGAAGAAAATTCAGACATGGTGAGATTGTCTATAAATTTTTTTCGGCGAAGAATTATTCTCATCATCCCAGCAGATGACATTACACGCGTAATTTCCGTGTGAAAAACAGCATATATAGATTACCGTATATATATATATATATATATATATGTGTGTGTGTGTGTGTGTGTGTGTGTGTGTGTGTTTGGGATGTGTGCGTGCAAAATATATATATATATATATATATATATATATATATATACAGGGTGGAACGATAAAATTATCGCCCTAGAAAAGACATGATTCGATTTCCGTTTAATGAAAACCGGTTTTCTTTTTTTGTTGCAGACCATCTACTAGTTGGCCAGTTGTGTACAAATCCCAAGAGCGATAGGAGGCTCCTATCGATTAGATGTCAGCTCTACTACATAATCAAGTAACCTGAACTGATTTTTTCAATAAAAGTTTTAAAATAAAGCCGTAGTGTTGTTTTCTTTAGGACGACAATTTTATCGTTCCACCCTGTATATATATAAATTTAAATTTTCAGGGGAAAAGGAAAGGGGGTTAAAGCAATAAAGTATTTGACAAATTAAGGTAATCCATAGTCACTGTTGTTCACCCTCAAATCAAACGTGTAAAGTCATCTGAAGTGACGAAGAGTATAATGATATTCTTTACCGAAATAAATGTATTATAACAATTTAACCAGGTTTAAATCTTCTTCTCATTACATCATATATATATATATATATATATATATATATATATATTAAAGCTCATAAAACTCCTTATCTGCTCAACTTTACTGCCAACACATTCGTGAAATTTAAGTAGTGGGAAAAGTTTTGTGGGTTTTGATATTACCCTATTCCCAGAATATCATGCATATTTTTAGATATGACTTCGTAGTTCTATTATTCTTTTAATCTCCTTC
>OY757927.1:8212804-8350304 GCA_963585895.1 Sepioteuthis lessoniana
ATTTATATAAATAATTAGATAGATAGATAGATAGATAGATATGAATATATATATATATATATATATATATATATATATATATACCCAGACAAAAACTATTTGTAAAAAAAGGTACCAATAAATTTCAAACCACACTACCAAACATACACACACAAAAAAAATCTCCAAGACTCACACTCACACACACAGAGGAAAAATGGAAAAATAACTGTTAGTGAAATCCAAAACCACTCCAACGCACAAACACACACAAACAACAACAACAACAACAACAAAACATATCATATATCAATGAGGGGTAAAGCAAACTAAGGTAAACTCACTCTAAGAAAAAGAGAGGATGACGTTTATATGAATCCATAACAATTGAAAATCATTCAAACTGCAAACACGAGTGAGTTCTCGTCTCAGTGAATACCCTATTAACAAAGCTTTGTGAGATATATGTTCTCTGACGAAAGCAACAAGCTGGAAATACACACGTATGTAAGAACAAAATAAATAAATGAATTCAAAACATACAAATCCTTTCGTGGACTTATTTAAAAATATTCTTATTCTCTCGTTTGGACCTACAATATATATATATATATATATATATATATATATATATATATATATATATACGAGGATCATTAAATAAGTTTCCACACTTTTTTGTATGGGCACTTTCATTGATAGTACACACATGAAACTCTAGTCCCCTTCCAAGTAATCTCCTCCGGCTGAAATGCATTTGTTGTACTGTTCTAACAACTTCTGGAAGGCCCCATGGAAGTCCTCTTGTGTGAGCGTGTCAATGACCCTCGTCACAGCCTCTTTCATCTCCTCAATTGTCTCATAACGACAGCCTCTGAGCTTACGGAATAACCAAAAGTCACAGGTAGCAAAGTCTCGACTATAGGGAGGGTGACGAACTGTCTTGATGCCCATCTTTGTCAAATAGTCTGTGACAAGGATGGAGTTGTGGACTGGTGTATTGTCCTGGTGGAAATGCCAATGACTCGATTTGAAGAGTGCTGGCCTCTTCCGACCGAATCTCTTCCTGAACTCCCTTAAAACATCAACGTAGTTACCCACACCCGAAGCCTAACCCTTTGGCCAATCAACTCTGGTGTACTGACTTTCTTACTCCTCCCACACCTCTCATCAACCCTCACAGACTCCGTGCCTTCCTTGAATCTCTTATGCCACTCAAAAACTCATGTTCGATTCATGCAAGATTCTCCAAAAGCAGTCTGAAGCATTTCATACGTTTCTGTGGCATTTTTTCCAAGTTTCAAACAGAATTTTATTGCATATCGTTCTTCTAAAGTGTCTTCACGTCCAGATTGCATTTTTGAAATTCACCAGCTGTGACAATCAGGCTTTAGTAGGGTGTATTCCAATTGCTGCAGTGTGTGTTCATTTGAAGCTGAAATCATAAAAATTGGTCAGTCATCTCATAAGATGTATAGCAATAACATAGTGAATTTTCAAGAGTCTACGACAATTTTGAATTCCTGTACAAAAAAGTCTGGAAACTTATTGAAGGCACCATATATATATATATATATATATATATATATATATATATATATAAGGAAGTAAGTTGAGAAAGCCAGGTGTTTGTTAAATTAACATTTCAGAATCTTTAATGTTGGGATTAGTATCTTTTGTTGGACCATTGCATTATTTACGTTGCTATTTTTCAAGTTTCTTTTGTGTTTATGAATTCGTTTTTGAATTTTATGGAATGTTTCATACACATATTTTTTTTAACAATCCAGACATGGGATAGCGTAAACGCCAGCTTCAGATTTGATAAGGGTATTGTTATTTTTTCATTGATTTTATTCTCAATTGTCTTTGACGTGATTGAAAGATTATTTAAGTTTTTTCTATGATGTTTGTGATTGAATTATTGACTAAACAAATGTATCTATGTAATAAATCATTATTGGACAATGCATATATATATATATATATATATATATATATATATATAAGGTTATGTATATAGGTTTTTAATTATATATATATATATATATATATATATATGTTGTATATTAACCCCGGCCAAGCTGTCAAAATAGGAAATGCACCTGTGTAAATAACAGGTGCATCCGGTCGAGGAATATCAGGATATAACCTTGACTGTCGACAGATTGAATTGAGTGGACGTAAAACAATAATATAACTCGGTGCACAGGAAGTTCGAGTCAGTTGGAGATAAGATGCGGTAGAGAGAACCAGCACCCAGCAGAGTGGGCCCTCAGGACACCCGATTGGGCAGTTGGAGATCAGACCAATTGGAGAGAAAATTCTTGAATGAGGAACATGTCCCAGATAGGCTGGGCCCCCAGGACCCCGGTTGAGCAGCCCAGGAGAACGGGAAAGAAACGCTGTTATGGCCAATAGAGTGGGGGTCAATATGTTGCAGTTCTGTTCGGTCTCCAACTCCCTCTCACACAGTAAAACCTTTTGTAACCCTTTCGAACCCTTTCAAATAAAGTGAGAGGTGTCGCTCGTCTTTATTGTGTCGTCATTATGATTTTGCATGCATATGTGTTTGTGTTGTTGGTCATGTCTATCCAACATATATAATAGGAAAACAAAGTAATCCAAAGGTGATGAATTTATTATAAAGGAAAATTAACGTTTAAACGTTTCAGTTTAGTAAACCTTCATCAGGACTTTCCGATGGTGAAACAAGTGTTATCGTTATTCTAGCAACATTTTTACCATCTTATAGTCCTGATAAAAGTTTACTAAAACCGAAAGGTTTTCAAATTAACTTTTCTATATAATAAATTCATCACTTTTGGATTACTTTATTTTCCTATTTTCTTCATACTGTCGGATTTATTTCCATTACTCCCAGATTATTTAAGATATGAAATTACGAAAAATCCAAGTAGGAAGTGTTTTTGTTGTCTTCAAGGTGGGAATTATGAATTTAAAATAGCAGTTTGAAATGAATACAGAAATATATTCGAAAATGTTACGTTGTGAAAGGTAATTTTTTAAACAAGTTAAGGAGAAATAAAGCGTCTATTAAAATCGGGTTGTATATGCGGTGAGTGGAGAATGAAAGAAGAAATGAGGGAAATAGGGAAGAAAGAAAGAAAGAAAGAAAAGGGAAAGCGTGATTTCTTCTTTCATTGTACACTCACCTTATATACAAAACGACTTTTTATAGACGCTTATCTCTCCTTAGCTATTTCAAAAATTTACCTTTCATGACATCACATTTTTTAATATTTTTTAAATATTTTCCTATATTCGTTTCAAACCGTTTTTTTAAATTCATAATTCCCACCCTGAAGATGACAAAGTTACTTACAAACACACACACACAAATATATATATATATATATATATATATATATATATATATCAGGAACTACACATGGATGCCGCGTGTTGCATTGAAGAAATCCTGGAAGCAACATATGAGAAAACATGAAGTGTACGAACACTTACCTCCTATCTCCCAATATATCGCAGTATGACGTTGAACACATGTTGAGTTCTGCAGCAGAAGTAAAACCAGTGTCAAAAGTGACATTCCCCTATGAATTCCAACATATGAACGCACTAGTGTTTGGCAATCAGCAAAAACTGATATTCATCATCTTTGTACGGACACTGGATACCGACTACAAAGTGGGATTGCCGATAGGTGGGGATAGTGGGAGAGAGAGAGAGAGAGTGCAAGGAATCCGTCCTGTCGGTACGTTTTGATGATGATGATTATTATGATTATGTTATAAGAATGAAGTCGGTGGAGCTCTTCCTATTTTTTTTAATCATGCACATTTTCAAAGATAACAATGAAATGCTAATTAGAATTATTTACTCCTTCCTAAATAGAAGCATCAATATCATCATGGACAACTGTTATCACTGAAATAATAATTAGAATCTTTCACTTCTTCCTAAACAGAAACATCAATATCATCATTGACCACTGTTAACCATAAAATGCTTATTAGAATCTTTCACTCCTTATGGACTACAGTTAACTATCAACTGCTAATTAGAAATTGTTCACGCCTTCTGAAATAGAAGCATCAATATCATCAAGGACAGCTGTTAACTATCAACTGCTAATTAGAAATTGTTCACGCCTTCTGAAATAGAAGCATCAATATCATCAAGGACAGCTGTTAACTAACTAGAATCGTTCACACCTTCTGAAATAGAAGCATCACTATCATCATGGACAGCTGTTAACACTGAAGTAATAATTAGAATTCTTCAATCCTTCCTAAATAGAAGCATCAGTATCATCATGGACAGCTGTTAACTATGAAATGAATACTTCAAATTTCTCTAAATGAAACGGGAACCCAACTTCATTACGGATCGTCTCGTGTTTATTATATTTACATAACTCTGGAACAATGTTGTATGAAACCCCGACAAATACCCGCCGTTATTGTCCAAGAGCCGGTGCCAAATTACTTAGCATTTAATTCTTTTGCAATAGTTGTATTGTGCAACAACACTCTTTAGGTTTTCCTTCTTCGATATTAGTTGCCTCATCAAGGCTAGAGCGCTCAATCTATCCTATTATTTGACTAATAGATGGTGTGTACGGAAGGAAGAGATGGCTTTCGACGCATCTGAGTTTGAATTAAGCCTGTGTTTAGGGCGTCCATAACCATTTTCAGGTAGGACACAAGAAATTTTTGGATTTCCCTTTCAGCTTGTAATTTCTCTTCTGCGTCTCTCGAATAATGTTAGAGCAGAACTTAGGAGGTGTCTGTGGTGTAATGGTTATCGTCGTAGAGGAATGGACACGACAACACGAGTTCAAATCCTGGACGAGACTGATTGCATTTCACATAGCACTAATACCCTTGGGAAAGGTATGAATCCAATTATCCTCCCTCCAGCTATGGGTAAATAGTAGGGCAGACTAGGTTCTTCAGCCTTGGTTAGGCAACTAGTCTAGGAGAAGGAAAACTCTGAATTCAAACCTGTTAAACTCAGCTTTAAATCATTGACCTTGTGTCATATCCTGCCCGAGCGGAGGGGTTGGGTAAATATAGTTAGAGCAGAACTAGTTTATGCTCTGTCAGCGGGACTTAGAATATTCTGACTCTATTCTCTGGAGAGGGGTAAGACACCCCCAAAAGTAATTATGGGTGATATTAAACTGCATCTGATGGTAGGGCTTCAATTCTGATATCTGTGGAGTAGGGAGTACACCAGCATTGCTATTACTCCCAGTTCTACCATGACCCGGAATTGTTTTAAGGGTTAGAGTCCCATCACTTGATCTAATACATCTGTTTAAACACTATTCGTAATCGACAGGAATACTTGATGCCATATATGAGTTTAAATTATTTGTATTAAGAATTGTCACTTGAAGCTATAATCCTTTACTAAAGATTATGAGTTACTTGAAACTTGAAACCATATAGTTATTGGTATTAGATAGGAATACTTGAAACCATGCAATAGTTTGCAAACAAATGATCATTATTCAGTTGAAATAATTACTTGAAAACATATAGTTATTAGAATTAGATAGGAATACTTGAAAGCATGTAACTGTGTGCAAACAAATGATTATTATTCAATAGAAATAATTACTTGAAAACATATAGTTATTAGAATTAGATAGGAATACTTGAAAGCATGTAACTGTGTGCAAACAAATGATTATTATTCAATAGAAATAATTACTTGAAAACATATAGTTATTAGAATTAGATAGGAATACTTGAAACCATGTAACTGTGTGCAAGCAAAAGACCATCTTTCGAAAGAAATAATTTTTGAAGTCACATTGCCATCAGTAATAGAAATAAGCACTTGGCATTATACATCTTTATGGAAAACCTTATCAGAAACATTAATTGTCTAAATTTCTGAGACGAAGCTTGTTGATTTTTTATCATTAAGGGTTTTCGGGCTATTGTCTTCATCTTTATTGTTATTACTACAAAGTTTCGGCCGATATCATATTTACCAACCCCTCCGCTCAGGCAGGATATGACACAAGGTCAATTTTTAAGTGGAGTTTAACAGGTTTGAATTCAGAGTTTTCCTTCTAGACTAGTTGCCTCACCAAGGCTGAAGAACCTAGTCTGCCCTACTATTTACCCATAGCTGGAGGGAGAATAATTGGATTCATACCTTTCCGAAGGGTTTTGGTGCTATGTGAAATGCAATCAGTCTCGTCCAGGATTTAAACTCGTGCCGCCGTGTCCATTTCCTGCAACGATAACCATTACACCACGGGCACCTCCCCACCATTTCGGCCGATATGTCCAGCAGGACACATAGCGTAACGGTTATAGGCTCTGGTTCCCTAAACCTCTAAGGAGACAATCATCTGGAGGCTGCAGGTTCAATCCTGACAGCAGGCGAGTAACAATACAGGAATACTTAATACTTGTACCCGGTTATGGCTAACGGAATCAGAACAGGCGACCCCCTTGGATTCAATAAAGGACGTAGTTCGAAGTTCCGTGTAGGTTACCGAGTTCGACAAACACCTGAAGAAAGCCGGAGGAAATATCTGCCGAAACGTTGTGGAAATAACAATAAAGATGAAGACAATAGTCCGAAAACCCTAAATGAAAAAAAAAACATTATCAGAAACAACTACATAAAGTTGTTAATATAAAAGTATAATGAACGCAGTTCCCTAACCACTAGGTTTAGAATAACCCTTAACGAGTTGACTTGCCATTAAAATCAATCACTCAGAATGTGTTTCTTTGTTTTCCTTCACAATTGTCATTTTTCCAGGATCCTTTTCAATTTTATTTTAATCTTAGACGTTCAGTCCAGTAGGAAGGATTCCAGCGAATAAAACTTGGGGTTGTTGATAGTAAAGGATCCTTAGTTACTTCTTACTTTCTTTGTGTCATTAGCATTAGTTTTTAATTCAGGGATATTTCCTTCTCCTCGACTAGTTACCCAACAAAGGCTAAGTTACATGAGGTTATTAGATACCCAGTTTTTTGAATAGTTGACGAGACTTGATTGCTCAACCCTTTTTCATGGCAAAGCATTTCATGTACATGTATATTTCGATTAGTCAGTGTGTAAATTTATGTCTGAAAAGTGTGTGTGTGTGTGTGTGTGTGTATGTGTGTGTGTGTGTGTGTGTTAGACAGACAGACAGCGTGTGTGTGTGAGAAGAAGAATTGCATACATCATCAACTCAAGCCAAAACTAACATTAAAATTTTTTCAGACTAGCAATGATAATGATATCAGCGGCTGTTTTAAAACAGTTGTGCTAATTCATTAAACAGACGAGACTTCTCTTTCTTAGAGCAAGAAAAAAAAATTAATTTAAATAAACAAAAACAAAAAATACCAGTGTAAGCGTCTATAAAAGGGTGCACCTATTCAAAGAATGTACACAGTATATACCCCCGTTATGTACAGGGATACACGTATGTTATTTTATGATGGTTATATACTAGCATGTTATGAGAAGTGATACCCAAACGTTCCGGTAATTTGACCAACAAAAGAATTACACACCCTATCACTTAGTTTCTTCAGTGTCCATTGGAATGATATTGTCAGAAAATATACTCCAAAAGACACGTCGCAATTTCACACACTGTTTAAAGTACCTGATATATATATCATCATCATCATGTCGCGCCGTCTGCGCGGATATCCCTGACCGTCTCTCGCCATTTCTCCCTATCACTCTTCGCCTCCGGCAGGTCTTCAGGATTACAACCCGTGTCCTCACATAGCTGCTGTATGTAAGTTCGTGCTGGTCGTCCCACACTTGCACATCCATGAGTGGGGGTCCACAGGAGTACATCGCTTATGAGCTCGTCCTTGCTTCTCCAGCAGTGTCCCGCGTGTCTGGTTCGTCGAACTTGTATAGTTTTTGTGATGGGGGGCAAGTGTCCGTATAGTTGGAGTCTCGTGGGGTGTTGTCGCCAGGACTTGTTTAATACTGCTCTCAACATTCTTGTGTAATTTCCGTCCAGCCTCCTCTCCAGCCGCTTCGTAAGCGTCCATGTGGTGCATCCATATAGCAGTATCGACACAACCGCTGCCTGGAAGAAACTGCGTTTCATTTTATCTGTTAAGTCCGACTTCCATATGATCGAGAGCCTATCGATAGCTGTCCATGCCTTCGTCAGTCGTGTGTCGATGTCCTTCTCGGTTGATGAGACGCTGCTTCCTAGGTAGGTGAATTTGTCGACTAGTTTCAGAGAGGCTCCGTCTAGTGTGGCAATGTTGCCTGTTTGGTTGTAACACATATATTCTGTTTTGTTTGCATTGACATGTAGGCCAATGCCAGCTGCAGCTCGTTCCAGACTATGTAGTAGTGTCTCTGCTTGATTAGGCGTATTCGCTAGTAACGCCAGGTCATCAGCGTAGTCGGCGTCCGTGATTGTTTTTGCGGGGTACCTTTTGCTTCTTCTCTTAGTCAGCTCAAAGCCATTTTCTCTGATTTTGTCGATCGAAGTCCTAAGCACATAGTCTAGACAGATGATAAAGAGGTACGGGGCTAGTGTGTCTCCTTGTAGTACTCCTGCAACAATGTCGAAGTATTCCGTGTCTCCATCTGGTGAACGTACTTTTACTTTGGTGTTTCTGTAGAGAATCATTATCGCTGCTACGGTTTCTTTTGGTAGGCCGTAAGCTAGTAGGATTTGCTCCATCTTCCCTCTGTGTATGGAATCGAAGGCCTTGGTAAAGTCGACAAATAGTAATGTCGCCTGTAAGTTTTTTGCCCGAACGCCTTCCAGGATTCTACGGATGGTCAGTATTTGTGAGGTTGTGGATCTATTTCTCCGGAAGCCATTTTGGTTTTTCCTAAGGATGTTTTCCATTTTGGGTTCTATGCGGTTTCGTAGTAGGGCATTGTAGATTTTGGCTGCTATGGATGTAAGTGTTATCCCTCGGTAGTTCTTGGCTAGTCCGAGGTCGCCTTTTTTAGGGAATGGAAGGATGCATCCCTTCGTCCATCGTTCTATCCTATTTTGACTATAGACTGCGTTGCATTGCCGGAGCAGTATATCGTCGAATTGTCTCGTCTTCCACACTTCTGGGGGGATCTCGTCTAGCCCCGCCGCTTTCCTATTTTTAATTCTTCTGAGAACCGTGTCGAGTTCTTCTTTGGTGAAAGGACCTAGTTTTACGTCTAATTGCTTACTAATAATTCTGGTGATCGGTTCATCCGTTATTTCCGGTGGGTTTCCTAGTAGATTTTTGAAATGCTGTTCCCACAGTTTTATTCTTTCTTGTTGGCTTGCAGCTTTCAATTTTGCTTTGGCTGTGCTCTTTCTTCCACTTACTTCGTTTATTGTTTGCCAGGCTATCCTGGATTGCCTATCTTCCACCGAGTCTCTAATCTTATCTATCTGATTTTGTACGTATTCTGCCTGTTCTTTTAGGTATATTCCTGTTAATTGATGTTGCGCCTTTTCTAGTTCTCGTGCATTTGTATTTGTTGGGTTCTGTTGATAGTTTTTGGAGGCAGTCTTCACAAGTGCACGTTTTTCTCTAGCCGCTAGCGTTTCCCAAGGGACTCTATATTTAGTTCTAGGTTTTGTTGGAATACACTTTTCTGCTGCCTCCAGGTGCGCTTCTACAAAATTTTCATATTCGTCATTTGGGGTGCCTATTTCTACCTTCTCTTGTAGTGCTTCGAATCTGTTTCTTAATTCTAATGCATATTTGTCTCTAATATCTCTGTTGTTGAGTAGGGCCCAGTCATAGTGCTTGGTCGTGGCTTTACGTGTGGCGTTTTTTCTTAGGCTTAGTCGTACTTTGGCCGTAACTATTCGATGATCGGAGGACACACCCTCGAAGGAGGAGTATGCCTCGCAATTCATCGCACTGTTTCTCCATTTCCTGTTTATAAGGACGTAGTCTATCTGTGCTTTACTCTTATTTGCGTATGTGTAGGTCCATAATTTCCCCTCAGCACTCCTCAAATCGGGTCAGTGGCATTTCCACCAGGACAATGCACCAGTACACAACTCCATCCTTGTCACAGACTATTTGACCAAGATGGGCATCATAACAGTTCCTCAGCCTCCCTATAGTCCAGACCTTGCTGCCTGTGACTATTGCTTATTCCCTAAGCTCAGAGGCTGTCGTTATGAGACAATTGAGGAGATGAAAGAGACGTTGACGAAGGTCATTAACATACTCACACAAGAGGACTTGCATGGGGCCTTCCAGAAGTTGTTGGAACGATACAAGTGCATTGCAGTCGGAGGAGTTTACTTCGAAAGGGACAAGAGTTTCATGTGTGTACTATCAATAAAAGTGCCCATACGAAAAAGTCTGGAAACTTATCGTATTCACCTCGTATATATATATATATATATATAGTGAAATGAACGTATCGTTGTAAAAAAAAAGTCGTTCTTCATATGGACTCGTAATCAATATTCAATACACTCCTCAAAATGCAAAAATGAATGCATGATGTTTGATCGAAGTAGGGAGAGGAAGGTGTAAAATAAAACACACAGACACGCCTACATACATACATATATATATATATATATATATAAGATGGTGATAGTGCTGGTAGGTCTTTCGGGTTTAGCCCAATGGGCTATTTTCTCAAGTATGTCTGATTCGAAAAAATAAAAATTTTGTTCCAAAAACCCAGATTGTTTCGGATCGCCCGCTGTGAACAGCCCAACTTCTTTTAGAAGAGTAACGTAATTGAACGGCTCATAGAAAATTAAAATTGCACAAATAAATAAATAGATAGATAAAGCAAACTGTCACCGAATAGCCAGGCCAAAGCAATTGTGGTAATTAAAGATTACCAGGAAAAAGTGGAGGTCCGAAGATCGTGAACGCATAAGTGGAGCGAGCGGAAGTGGATATTTCTACTGCCGACACAAGGCGGAAAGGAGGAGATGACTCGTGTTTGGGGGCAGTTAACGACGAGGCGTGATAAGGTAAAGACATACAGTTGAACACCAGCCACGAAGAGATAAGGAGACGGAAGTTACGAGCTCAAATTTTGGGGGTGCATTCCAAAGGAGGTATTAAACAAGACACGACCCAGCGTACAACCATGTTAGGATCAGGAAAAAAATTCAAAAGCCGTGTCTGCTCTCTTTTTTTAATCAGGATATGTTGCATATCTTTGCCTAGCTAGTTAAATAGAGTTCTTTGCGTTTGTCCACTATTACCACGGTGGGTTCACTACGGGGTCGCAATTCTCTTTGGTACAGCAACGGTATAGTAGGAATGTATCACACAAAGTGTTACCCCACTTCTTCCAATAAAGTAGTTCTCGTCCCATCTTAGAACAGGGGAAGGGGTAGTTCACATTAATAACAGATTTTATTTTTAAAAAACACAAATTTGTTTTTCAGCATCATCAATAAATTTGTCAATGCACTTTATTCAATACTTTTTCTTTAATCAGAAAGATTGAACATTATAAGAGAGAATTTCAAATAAAAGATTCAGTCAATACCTGTATCAGAGTATATATATATATACACACACACACACACACATATATATACATGTGTGTGTGTGTGTGTGTGTGTGTGTGTGTGTGTGTGTGCCTGTGTGTGTGTGTGTCAGTGGCGACTCCCGGGGTAGAGCTTTTCTAGCTCAGCACGGACAGATCAAATCTATTTCAAGGCAGTAGAAATTCTCTCAAAACAAGCCATTTGTCCTTGACCTCAATGGCCAACTGGACATCAAATTTGGACACATGTGGAGGAAGAACTTGACGCAATTCTAAAAATACAGAAGCAAAAACCTGCAGTTCTCAATGAAGTACGTCCTGAAGTATGAACGACAAAGGAATTTGACGACATATTTCTTCGATGAAGCAACGCTTTTCAATAAACAATACACAATTGAGAAATCCCAGCAATGGGTTAAATAGTATACCTACTGTTTTTCTACAAGGATTGCTTTGGCATTAAATAACGCAAGAAGGTTGATATGCCATGTAAAAAATTAAACCAATAAAGAAATGGACGAAAAGCTGCATCCTCCTCTTCTTGACAAAAAATACCTCGGAACCACAAGGAACTAAAAAAAAAAAAGTAAAAAGTTGGCGACCATAGTCGAGGGTGACCCGAAGGCTCCCTTTTCGATAGCTTACTACACCAAGGTGTAGGGGAGGGCGCGACTCCTTTCCCTGGATTGCTCCACTTTACCCTTGATCCGTACCTTATAATGCTGAGTGTTAAGCAAGGAGGCATCAAGAACCATTTTTGGGGTCTTTGGTATGACTCGACCTGGGATTGAACCCAGGTCTCCCGGGCCACTGGCGAACACTCTAACCGCTAGGCCAATGTCCGGTAAAAGGAACTACATAGGTATAATTCCTACACTATTTCCTCATATCTATTTTAAAGCAATAAAAATTCTCTCAGAACATTTGTCCCTAACTTTGGTTCTATTTTCATGCCTTAAAATGTTGATTTAGATCAATTTTACTGATTATGTTTATAATAATGTTCGATGAAGAAGAAAAAAATAATATGGCTCGTTAGTTCAGAGCCACAAAAACCAGCCCTAAAACAAACAAAATTCTTATAATGATATGACTCAGATGAATAGCTTTCTGGCTGAAATAGTAAAAATACCTTTTAAATATCTCAAATGTGTTTTACTCCTTGTTTTTCAAAGAATATATTTTTGTTTCAACTGAACCGCTAAATTTTGACCGTAAATATTTTTTCTGTTTATTATGATATAATATCAATCATATTTAATTTTATAAACAGGCTCAAAACATTCAAGCCCCATCTAAGTTGTATGTGTGTGTGTGTGTGTGTGTGTGTGTGTGTGTGTGTGTGTGATCTGACCAGCAGACCCAGACATTGAGCAATTAACAGCAAAGATTCTAGTGGCAGCTAAAACAGGCACTTTACCAGAAACAAAGACATTTATTTTGAAAAATACAACAGATCATTTTGATTTTTGTAGAATGATAAATTTTGACTGTTTTCTGTTTATCTTTCTATTGTATGAGGGTTGGTTGGTTGGTTGGTTTTTATGGCATATCAACCTTTGTTGGTTATTCAATGCCAAATCTATTTTTATATAAATAATCAGTTATATTTCAGTTTAGCATGAGTACACAGTTTAATTGTCAAAAACAGTTCTAATTCAAGCAATTCAGTGTAGCATAAGTATGCAGTTAGTTCCATTTAATCCATAGATCGGTCCCTATCTGGTGCTACCTCGCCAAGCCAGAGTTACCCAGGGAGCAATGGCAATGAAGGAGTGCTCTGCATTCCCCAAAGCCCAAGCATCACTGGAACTTCACCATGAGATTGTTTTGTGTCATACGCAGGACATTCGTTGGAGGGGTCTTACCCCTCTGCAGAGGTGCAGTCGGTGTATTCTACAACCCCAGGTGACTAGGCAATACACAGTATTTATGTCAAAACAGTTTTATTTCAGATAATTCAGTTTCGCATAAATTCACAGTTTAGATGTCAAAACAGTTCTATTTCGAGCGATTCACTCAAGTATAAATACGTAGTTTAAATGTCAAAACAGTTCTATTTTAAGTAATTTAGTTTAGCATGAATATGCAGTTTAAATGCAAAAAAACAGTAAACGCAAGAAACTTCGGCTTAGTTCTATTTAACCCATAGATAGGACCCTTATCAGGTGCTACCATTCCTTGTATGAGGGAAATTTAGTAATACGACAATGGGACCAAAGGATTCGAGCCTCATTTAAGTTCTGTGCTTGTGTGTGCTTCTATACGGGTATATATAGGAGTGGTTTGTTATCTGTTCCGCTGAACCAGTCACTTTGTGATTAACAGCAAAAATTCTTGTGATAAATAAGACAAGAGCTTAACCTTGGGCCAAAGACATTTATTCTAAAAATAATCCAGATAAAGACAAAATATCGTATTGTTTTTGTAGAATGGTCAGTTGTTAAGAATCACCTGTGCAAGATATTTATAGATACTACGAACAGTAGTTGGTTGGTTAGTTTTATGACATATCAATGCTTGTAGGTTATTTAATACCAAACCCTATGCTATATCAAATATATATGATTTGTAAACGAATAGTTTGTAGGTAACATTTTTAACATTTTGACCAATAGATGTGACGTTAACAGTTATTACCTCTTCGGATCAGAGTGAACATGCGAGTAATAGTAATAAAATGGTACTCCACATCTTCCAAAGGTCCAGGACTGGAGCCTCACCATCAGATGGTTTAATGTCCTATCCAGGACACTCATTGGTGGAGGAAGGGGTCTTACTCCTCTGAAGTGATGCGATCGGTGTATCCTACAGCCGAAGCCGACAGAACATGAACTGGTTTTAGAAAAAAATATAATTTGAAGCTAAAATTCTTAGATTCTAAATTATACATATTGAAAATTAGGTTAAAAATATAAATCCTAGTATCATTGATGACCTAGAGTCGCCAAATACCGAGAATATATAAAGTTGGTCCGGTTTCGATCCCAGCTTCAAGCGTCCTACGTGTCTAGCCACACTGAAGAGTTATGATACAACGAAACAATGTGTGACAATATATATGCTCCCCCACGGGAGTTGAGAACTCTTGCGACGGAATTTATGGTTGTCACTCGCATAATGCAAAGCTCTTCAAATAAATTGAGCACTCTGGTATCCGGTAAGGCAAAAATGTAAACAAACGAAAGCTACTATATAATGCCTTATAATTCCCGAGCTGACAGGGTTCGCTTACTGGCTGAGCGGTATGATACTACGTCTTACGTAAAGTTGGGTGGGTTTTGATCCCAGCTTCAAGTGTCCTACGTGTCTAGCCACACTGAAGAGTTTTGATACAACGAAACAGTCTGTCGGTGGATGATAATAAATATATATGTATTCTAGGCAAGTTTGATAAATAAAATGACAGATAAGAAATTAGGGTTTAACTTTTTATTCGTTTGTTTGTGTATTTTTTTTCTGGGGTTTATTTTATATATTTTTCGGTGAGCGGGATGTCGTAATTGCGGGCAAAACAGTTCAAAGTCCCTGCTGGTTCGTGTACGTGTACTTTTTACCATCTTCGGTCATTTTCGAGGACGTGATTGTTCCTGTGTTGTGGAGTGCTGGATTGATTCTGTGTTCAAGGAATTTTTAGGTGGGCGGGACATGTAGACTATAGGTGTAGATTTGATGGGTATAGATAGCGGCTGAAGACCACGTAACTTTTATTATTTATGAGTATCACTTCTAATACTTAAAAGTGCGTTTTTTATTTGTTTGCTGGGTTCGTTCGTTCGTTCGTTTTTATTGGTTTTTAAAGGGAATCGTATATGATATTTTTCTTTTCAAACATTTGTCTGTCATATTCAATAAAATATGCCTACAAGAGAATATGCTGCCTAAATATACATCATATATATGTATATACTTTAAAATACATTAGACAACAAGGAGATTTTTAAAAGTTGTTTATTTTTCTTCAACGCGTGTTTTAGACGTTTTTCGTTGTCTTCAGGAAGTAAATGGTTTGTATATCTTCGGGGTTTTCTTTTTCTCCTTTATAACTCCTTTCTCCCCAAATAATCCATGAAAGCTGATATGCCATAAAGTTTGACTGACCACCAATCTTTCTCCCTCTCTGATTGTGTGCGTATGTTTGTGCGCGTGTGTGTGTGTGTGAGTGAGAGAACAATATATTTAAAGAATATATTTATATATGAATAATATATCAATGTTTAATAATTCAGTGATTTTCCAGCCATTCAAGAACAAGAAAACCCCGAAAATATACAGCCCATTTATTTCCTGAAGACGACGTTAAACGTCAGAAACACGTGTTGAAGAAAAATAAAAACTTAAAAACAAATCCCCTTCTGGCCCTTTTTTATTTTGAAGTATTTCATTTTTTTCGCATTAGATCAAGAAATATATATATATATATATATATATATATATATATATATATATATTAGATGCACCACATATTTGCTGGTCGCCTAGTCGGCTAGGACTGTAGAATACACCGACTGTATCTCTGCAGAGGGGTAAGACTTCCTCCAACGAGTGTCCTGGACATGAGACAAAACAATCTGATGATAAGGCTTCAGTAATGCTGGAGCTTTGGGGAATACGGAGTGTCTCTTCATTGTCAATGCTCCTGGGTCCATTCTGGCATCTGATAGGGTCCTATCTACTGGTCAAATAGTACTAAACTATGCGCTTATGCTAAACTGAATTGCTAGAAATAGAACTGTTTATATGTATAAAAATGGATTTGACCTACAATGTTTGATATGCCATAAAACCAAACCAAACCAAACCAAGATATTTGCCGAGTTTGCTGGTGTTGTATAGCTATGACGATGACTAACTATACAAACACATATGCATGCGAGATCATAACGACGACACAATAATAACGACGAGCGAAGACACTTCGTTAGAAAAATATACCTCTCGTTTATTGAAAGGGTTATGTGTGAGAGGGAGTTGGAGGCGAACAGAACTGCAACATATTGACCTCCCCACTCTATTGGTCATAACCGTGTTTCTTTCTCGTTCTGCTGGGTTGCTCAACCAGAGGCCCGGGGGCCCAGCAGTTTTCTCTACAGTATCATTTTTCCAACTCTCTGATCTCCAAAACTGATTAATCGGGGGCCTGAGGGCTCCATCTGCTACGTGCTGGCTTTCTCTTATCTCCAACTCGTCTGATCCCCAAAACTCCTTCAATTTCCTGTGCACTGAGTTATATAATAGTTCAACGCCCACTCAATATCTCACCATAACTGGCCATCGGAATATGCACTTCCGCCTTCTTTGCAATGGTATTTTTGATCGTCATCGAGCGGAAATAACTGTCATGCAATTCACAGGTCATTCTCTTCCGGTGCATCAGTTTCTGACTGTACTGTGGGATTTTAACCCTGTCCCATATTGTCAGCTAAGCTCGCCCACGGCAATGGAATACATAACTTCCGCCGTCTTTGGAATGGCATGTTTGGCCGGGCCGGAGGTCAATATACTACACAGGAATTTATAGGGAATCCAGTATTTCTCCTCTAAGCACAAGTCTTTGACCCGTCATTAAAAGAGTACCTTTTACTTCAAAATTTCTTAGAGTTGGAATTGTTATTATTTACATATTTTACACAATTTGTAATACTCTCTTGCTCGCAAGATTTCAGCCG
The DNA here is from genome assembly GCA_963585895.1 of Sepioteuthis lessoniana. NCBI lineage: Eukaryota > Metazoa > Mollusca > Cephalopoda > Myopsida > Loliginidae > Sepioteuthis > Sepioteuthis lessoniana. Next base: position 8,229,913 of record OY757927.1, read on the forward strand.
CTCTATTCTCCGGGTTTCTTCAAGGGTATTTTATCGAACTGAACTCTTTATTCAACGGACGCCTACAGTTGGATCCCTCCCCCAGCAGCCACTTCTTAAATTTTGTAATAGATCAATGTGCAACATTTTCTTCAGAATAGCATTGATTAAGGGTTAAACATTTCATTTTATAAAGACATTTTTTGAATAATTCTACTCGTTTAACTTTTAGAGGTGGAATTAGTTTTCTTGTTTACTTTTACGGCAAACAAAATATTTCTCGAGCATTTTGTTCCATTTTTGTCGACGGTTTTAACCAAACAATTTACTTTGGAAATGATGACCGCTTTTACAGATTCTCCAAGAGTGGAAATTGTGAAAAAGTTAAGCAACGAAGATATTTTACAGTATCTTCAAGAGCGGGCTTGAATTACGAACAAATCAACCATACGATTTTGTGAGCACAACAGAGATATTTGTACTGCTAAAATGCAAAAAGACCGAAGACAGCAAGGTGGCCTGGGACAAAAAATTCATAGTTGATAGAATAACGATGGATGTTTAATAAAATATGAAAAACCGAAGGAGGAGAGTGCGTACAAAGAAAGATCTTATAGCTGTTCAATCCTTCTATGAGCGTTCTTTTTCGAAAATCTATCACGTGATTAGCAAACAAATGGAACCACTAAGAGATACAACCGAAAGAAGAAGAAAAAGAAGAAGAAGAAGAAGAAGAAGAAGAAGAAGAAGAAGAAGAAGAAGAAGAAGAAGAAGAAGAAGAAGAAGAAGAAGAGTCTTGATAAAGTTTTATTAAAACCGAAACGTTTTAACGTCGACTTTTCTCATCTGTTTTGAATTATTTTGCTTTTTAATTTTTCTCCATACGCCGATATATAGATAGATTGATAGAAAGAATGTTAGGATAGATAGATAGATAGATAGATAGATAGATAGATAGAACACTGAATGACTGTGTAAAGTGAGTATGTTTTTGTATATTTATGTCTATGTGTGAGCGGCTATTATTACGCGAATGTTAGCGCATGCGTACGGAAGACATGTCTCGCCATTGGGTAGAATTATACAGAAGTCAAATAGATCACACAGGTGAAACAACATGCAACGGGTGGAATCTCTCTTTTTCATGTGTCGTTTGATGTTGAACTGTGTTTGTGCAGGCAGGAATGCGTGTATGCACGCCTATTTGGAATGTTATTTTCATTTGAGGGAAGGGAAAATCGCATAACACAGAAGGGAGAAAGAGAGACAGAGAAATTAAGGATTTGAACGAGACGGCAGATAGGATACATATTTACACGCACACGCACGCACACACACACAGACACACAGATCCGTACACACGCACTAACACACTTTCGGTGATGGTGCTGAAAGAATATTTGAAAGTGTAACATCTGTTGACGAGTCTGTTTGTCCCAAGCCGGACTTGCTAATCATGTGAGTTCTCTTGTATCTTGTGTATGACGCTAAACTGTACCTGATGGTGAGGCTCCTTTTCTGGAGTTTAGAGAATGTGAAGTACGCCTTCATAATCATTACTTTCAGGTCCACTCTGACCCAGAGTGATAGTTGGTTGGTTGGGTTGGGTTTATGACATACCAACCATTGTAAGTTATTTAATGCCAAATCCAGTTTATACATATATATTAAATATATGATTTGTAAACACATTTTATTGATAAAATTTTCAAACGAGTTTAAGCTCATGATTTTGTACACAGTTAAATAGTTTGAAGTATTGCTATGTATCACCATCAATTCAATTAAACAGTCATTTGTTTACACGCAGTTAAATATCAAACAGTTCTATTTCTAATAATCCAATTTAGCATGTCATCTGTTTGCTATCAGTTTAAATGGCAATCAGTTCTGTTTGTCCCATAGACAGGACTCTATCGGGGGCTACTACTCTGGGCCAGTGTAGACCGGGGGGCATTAGTAATGAAGGGGTGCTCCACATTCTCTTAATTCCAGCGTTACTGGAGCCTCGCCATTAGATTGTTTAATGTAATATCCAAGGTACTTGTTGTCGAAAGAAAGGGGTCATCCCTCTGCAGAGATGCAGTCGGTGGATTCTACAGCCCTAGCCGACAGGGCTACCTTTTAGGGTCCCATTTATGAGTCAAATATAACCGTTCAATCGTTTTTTAAGGATTATCACTCTTAGTTAAACAAGTCCTGGCGGCAACACCCCACAAAGTACCAACAATACGGCCACCTGCCTCCTATCACGAAAACTACCCAAGTTAGACGAACCAGGCACGCAGGACACAGATGGAGGAGCAGGGACGAGCACATAAGTGATGTACTCCTATGGACCCCCACATATGGCCAAGCTAAAGCAGGACGACCATCTAGAACATACATACAGCAGTTATGTGAGGATACGGGATGTAGCCCAGAAGACCTGCCAGAGGCGATGAACGATAGGGGGAAGCGGCGAGAGAGGGTCAGGGATATCCGTGCTCGAGGCACGACATGATGATGATGATGATGATCACTCTTAGTTATTTGAAACCATAAAGCTGTGTGTAAATTGTTTGTATTAGATCGGAATATTTGATAACTAGAACTATTACTGTTAAATAAAAATACTTCAAACCACTTAACAGTATACAATCACATGATTTAAATTAATCATTGGTAAAAGATATGCTATCTTAGACCTTTTTGTATAAAATAGAATTATTAGTGTTAGATAGGAATACTTGAAAACATTTAATTGAGCAAAGAAATGATCAACCAAAATATCTTTCTACAAAGAATCATTATTTTATAGAACGTTACTTCAGCTGGCATTAAATGACCCACTGAGAATGATGTGCCATAAAATAAGCCAAACCAAACCAACATTTCATGACAGGAAAGTCTCGAAGACACTCATTACAAAAGTCAGAAGCAACCTACAGGGAACTCGTGTCCATTCTGCATGAAACGATCTGGCCCTGCAGAATGTTTGAGAAGTCATATGAGGGTGAATGGAAGCAATATCAATGGAAAAGACAGCTAATTCTTTTATGACACATGTGATACGGCTTACTAGATTGTACTTGGGCTAGTGAGTCATAAGTGTTACTGAGAATATTGTTATTGAATCGAGGTGTCATTTTATTAAAAAGAAGTGGGAGCCAGACTTTTTTCGTATGGGCACTTCTATTGATAGTACACACATGGAATTCTAGTCCCCTTCGAAGTAATCTCCTCCGGCTGAAATGCATTTGCTGTACCGTTCCATCAACTTCTGAAAGGCCCCCATGGAAGTCCCTTGTGTCAGCGTGTCAATGACCTTCGTCACAGCCTCTTTCATCTCCTCAATTGTCTCATAACGACAGCCTCTGAGCTTACGGAATATCCAAAAGTCACAGGGAGCAAGCTCTGGTCTATAGGGAGGCTAAGGAACTGTCTTGATCCCCATCTTGGGCAAAAAGTCGGTGATAAGGATGGAGTTGTGGACTGGTGCATTGTCCAAGTGGAAATGCCACTAACCCGATTTGAAGAGTGCTGGCCTCTTCCCAAGGAATCTCTTCCTGAACTCCCTTAAAATCTCAGCATGGTAACCCTAACCCTAACCCTTTGGCCAATCAACTCTCGTCTACTGACTTCCTTACTCGTCCCACGCCTCTCATCATCCCTCACAGACTCCCTGCCCTCCTTGAATCTCTTATGCCACTCAAAAACTGATGATCGATTCATGCAAGATGATCGAAAAGTAGTCTGAAGCATTCCATACGTTTCTGTGGCATTTCTTTCCAAGTTTAAAATAGAATTTTATTGAATATCGTTCTTCTAAAGTATCCTCACGTCCAGATTGCATTTTTGAAATTCACCAGCTGTGACAGGCTTAAGTGGGGTGTATTCCAATTGCTGCTGTGTGTGTTCATTTGAAGCTGAAATCATAAAAATTGGTCAGTCATCTCATAAGATGTATAGGAATAACATACTGAATTTTCAAGAGTATACGACAATTTTCAATGCCTGTCGAAAAAAAGTCTGTAAACTTATAGAAGGCACCACGTATATATATATATATATATATATATAATAGCTTTTTGAATAGTTTTGGTCTACTTAATATATTGAGCGCTTAATGTATTAGCTTTGGCCACTCTGTCAATGTTTTTTTTTTTCTTTTGGCTTGTCATTGCGGTGCTGGTTGATTATTTTCAAGCACTTGAGATGTTTTAGCCCTTTTCTTTTTTTATTAAATTTTTTTTCCCGATATCAGTTTTTGTAATATTTTTATTTACAAATTGCATCATCTGTTTTTTTTCACGCATCCTGGCTTAGAGAAATAGGTTGTTGCTATGGAAGACGTGTGGCTAGACACACGAGATGCTGGAAGCTGGGATATGACGTAAAATTAGCCGGATTTCGATTTCAGCTTGAAACATCTCGCGGGTCAAGCCACACTGAAGTGTTGCGATACAACAAAATAGTCTGTTTGTGGATGATAATACACACACACACACACACATATATATATATATATATTCCCGAATGATTCAAGAACTTTGTTGTCACTTGATCTCGACAGGGAAAAACGATCATATAAACGTTGATATCAATATATATATATATATATATATATATATAGAGAGAGAGAGAGAGAGAGAGAAATTATGAACAAGGTTGTTTTTAAATCGTTTAAACATCTTTTCTTAATTCGGGCAGCCACGTGTTGTGATGGGAGGTACATAAAAAATATATATCAAAGGAATTTATTGAAAAAGTTTTAAAACGAATTAAGAAAAGATGTTCAGCGTTTTAAAAAACAACCTTGTTCATAATTTCTCACTCTCTCTCTCTCTCTCTCTCTCTATATATATATATATATAGCCTAACAAAGAAATGGGTATTCACTCGAAAACAAAAATATGTATTTTTCAACATAATCTTTTTCCTTATTTCAACTTATTCCTTATTAAAACACAGCGGTTTCGTAAGGTGCATCACGCTGCATTCTTGTCTAGTTCCCATCTAGCTTTCTCTCCAGGTGTTTCGTAGTGCAGCCATATAATAGTACTGACATCAACTTTATAAAAATAAAAATAAAACAAAGAAGTTTTATTCAGAATTCTTTTTTTTTTTAATATTGCAAAATAAATCGATCGAAAATAATTCAATAAAAAATTACCGATAGAAATTTACCAAATGTGTACGTGCCTGTCTAAGCACTCATTAATTCTTGCATGTCTATATAAGTACATAATAAGTATCTAGTAAATATAATACGGTTACATCAAAGCAGAGACGTTCTTTTATAGTGCAGCTATTCAAACACTTTGGTCTCTGTGACTTGACTCTTTGAAAGAGTCAATAATTGCAGTAGCGTTCTTCCTTCAAACACTTTTCGAAATAAGAAATGAACAAAGCTAGGAAAACAACAAACGTTGCAAATCACTTTGCATTGCGGACTGAAAAAGAAACGGACATTGCCACTAGATTAGCCGCTAAGCCGTTAAAAAAAATCCCTTTGATCAGAGAAAAAAAAAAGACTAACAGAGAATGTTGTCAGATAATATCAGAGGCGATAGAAGATATTTAAATGGTTAATCCAAGTCTGGCACAAGGGTTATAATATTGAGTATGTGGCAAAATCTAACTCTCCTAATCTGCGAAAATCTATCTATCTATCTATCTATCTATCTATGCACATATTAACCTATTCGAATCTCTCTCTATATATATCTATCTATCTATCTATCTAAATTTGCTCATATCAACCTATTTGTCTATCTGTGCTCATATCAGCCTATCAATCTCTCTCTATTTATCTCTCTCTCTATTTGTCCGTCAGTCTGTCTCTCTGTCTCTGTCTGTCTGTCTGTCTGTCTGTCTGTCTGTCTCTCTCTCTCTCTCTCTCTCTATATATATATATATATATATATATATATATATATATATATATCTGCTTTTATCTCTCTCTCTGTCTATCTATCTATCTTAATCTACTCATATCAATCTATCAACCACAATGTAACTCACCAACTATTGTAATTTTTTTATTGATGTTATTGTTGTTCTTTGGGCGGGGGGGTCTTGTTTTTTTAGTTGGGGATGTATTGTTTTGTTTTTGCTTTTGTTTTGATTTTTTTGCAAACATTTCTTCGGATTATTAAATAATGAACCACACAGATTCAAATTATAAGTTTGAAAAGTCGGCCTTTAATTTACAAAGCATGTTCATTAAAAAAAACAACCCTTATTTTGAGTCTAACGTCAGACATGATACTCCCTTTTATATTTCTTTTCAAATACCTTCCTCCATCACATGTGATTGTCCCAAAATATTTCTCAGTAACTATTTACCCAAGTCCTTCACCATTGTAGCTCAGTCGACTGGGGCTGTAGAATACACCGACTGAATCTCTGCAGACCCCACCTTACGTGTTTCCTGGATATGACATAAAGCAATCTCATCGCAAGGGTTTAGTAATGCCGGAGATTTGGGGAATATGGAGTACCCCTTCATTTCTGTTGCTCCAAGATTCACTCTGACCTGGAGTGGTAGCACCTGAAAGGGTCCTATCTATGAACCTACTAGAACTGCTAAATTGAGTTGTTTGAAATAGAACTGTTTAAACATTTAACTGTGTGTAAACACATGACTGATATTTAAATGGATTGTTAGTGATACATTGCAATACTTGGAATCTTTTAAGTGTTGGCAAAAGAATGAGCTTTGGCTCGTTTAAAAACGTTATCAACCAAATGTCTTGACAAATCTTATATATTTGATATACATGTATGAAGAGGATTTGGCATTAAATAAACTAAACTGATTGATCTTCCATTAAAAAACCAACCAACCAACTTTCACCATTGGTAGAATGTGACATTAGGACGCAAGTATGGGACTTCTAGTAGCAGTATTCAGTAGCAATGGGTTTATAAGACTAGCTTCTTAACCATCATACCCTAATGGGACGCCCTTTTTTCCTACTTCCATTTTTCAAAGGGAACACTAACGGTAAAACATTAGAATCAAAATAAGAGATCTCCTTTCCGGGAGACCTGGGTTCAATCCCAGGTCGCGCCATGCTAAAGACGCTCGGGCAGGATATGACACAAGGTCAATTTTTAAGCAGAGTTTAACAGGTTTGAATTCAGAGTTTTCCTTCTCCTAGACTAGTTGCCTCAACAAGGCTGAAGAACCCAGTCTGCCCTACTATTTACCCATAGCTGGAGGGAAAATAATTGGATACATACCTTTCCCAAGTGTATTAGTGCTATGTGAAATGCAATCAGTCTCGTCCAGGATTTGAACTCGTGTCGCCGTGTCCATTTCCTACGACGATACCCATTACACCAGGGGCACCTTCCATTGTGTGGTCAACCAGTGGAACAGCGCTCTTAACAATCCATATACGTTACTTACCGTAACTCCAGCACACTGTCACAAATATTTCCAATTGAAACTCGTGCTGCCTCAACATATTCAACAAATTTATGCCGACATTAATATCATCTTCATCATCATCATGTCGTGCCGTTAGCACGGATATCCCTGACCCTCTCTCGCCACTTCTCCCTATCGTTCATCGCCTCAGACAGGTCTTCAGGGCTACATCCAGTATCCTCACATAGCTGCTGTATGTATGTTCTAGCTGGTCATCCTGCTTGGCCATATGCGGGGGTCCATTGGAGTACAACACTTATGAGCTCGTCCCTGCTCCTCCAGCAGTGTCCTGCGTGCCTGGTTCGTCTAACTTGGATAGTTTTCGTGATGGGAGGCAGGTGGCCATATAGCTGGTACTTTGTGAGGTGTTACCTCCAGGACTTGTTTAATATTGCTCGCAACATTTTTATGTAGTTGCCGTCTAGCTTTTTCTCCAGTCGTTTTGTTAGCGTCCAAGTGGTGCGTCCATACTGGGTCCGTCTTAACAACAGAGATATTAGAGACATTAATATAAAATAATAAAACTGTTATGCAAATAAAGTATCATAGTAACGCTATATCACTCGCCGTTTCCAACTACTGAGGCACAGACTCTAGACACGAATCAAAACGTCACAGCACCCAGGCGGCCAGTCAGACAACTACAACATTTTGTTAACAGCTTAATTTTATTATAAGGAAATAGATTGAAAGGTCGCATGAATTGAATCTATAATGAGCAAGATTTGCATATTTCATATATTCTCATAGAAGCCTACAGTATGTTTGAGGGGTCGAACTATACAGCTGGTCCAACCAAGGATTTTTGTTCGACTTATACGCCACGTCGACTTATACTTTGCAATTTATAGTAATCGGAATCTCCACCGCTTAAAAAATAATAATCCGCTTATATTTTTTAAATAAAAAAAATAAAAGGGGTGCCTATTTCGCAACCCCGCCTATTTTTGGTGGGTGGGGGCTAAATTCAAAATGCAAGTATTTGTCGTCGGTTATATTTCCTAAGCTCTCATTCTTCTGGGACATTTCTACTTCTTCTTCTTCTTCTTCTTCTTCTTGCTAGAACTTGGCTTGAATCTGAAACCAGTCCAAATCAAGACTCGACACCATTCGCAGCTGCTTCTGCCGTCTAACTGATTTACAGAGAACTAAACCTTTTTTTCTTTTTTCTATCATTAAAATTCTAAGAAAGAAAAACATTCTAAAGTTAATCATTTTTTATTTCTTTTTTTCCTTTCGTCATAAGAACTAACAGAATCCTAAAATAAAAATAAAAATTAAAGAATTAAAAGAATAAAATTTTAAAAAAAACGAACCTCTAACGAAAGGAAACTTAATCTGTGTTTTAGACTGAAATTTCGTTTGATTTTTAATAGGAAGAAATGAAAAAGGAAAACATCTTTTTGCCTTGTGATAATTAAAATCGTAGAAACTAAAAAATAAAGAAATTATTTAACCTTTATTCATGTGGTATCTGTTCCGACAGAAGGGGTTTGTTTATAACGTATGTGCATGTGTGTGTGTGTGTGTGTTTTGTGTGCCTCTCTGCGTTTATCTACAGATCTTTATATCTGCCTGTATATGTGGCTTGTCAGCGAAACGAAAATGTAGCCTACCTAGGATAATAACGCCTCACTTCGGTTTAGTTTGACTACGAAGATCATTAAATAAGTTTCCAGACTTTTTTCGTATGGGCACTTTTATTGACAGTACACACGTGAAACTCTGGTCCCCTTTGAAGTAATCTCCTCCGGCTCCAATGCACTTGTTGTACCGTTCCAAAAACTTCTGTCTCATAACGACAGCCCCTGAGTTTAGGGAATATCCAAAAGTCACAGGGGGCAAGCTCTGGATTATAGGGAGGCTGAGGAACTGTCTTGATACCCATCTTGAGCAAATAGTCTGTGACAAGGATGGAGTTGTGGACTGGTGCATTGTCCTAGTGGAAATGCCACTGACCCGATTTGAAGAGTGCTGGCCTCTTCCCTTGGAATCTCTTCCTGAACTCCCTTAAAACCTCAACATAGTAACCTTAACTCTAACCATATGGCCAATCAACTCTGGTGTATAAGGAGGTGCCCGTGGTGTAAATGCTATCGTCACAGGATATGGACACGGCGATACAAGTTCAATTCCTGGACAAGACTGATTGCATTTCACGTAGCACTAATACCCTTGGGAAAGGTATGAATCCAATTATTCTCCCTCCAGCTATGGGTAAATCGTAGGGCAGACTAGGTTCTTAAGCCTTCGTGAGGCAACTAGTCTAGGAGAAGGAAAACTCTGAATTCAAACCTGATAAAACTCCGCTTAAAAAATTGACCTTGTGTCATATCCTGCCCGAGTGGAGGGGTTGGGTAAATAGGATCAACACTGGTGTATTTACTTCTTTACTCGTCCCACACCTCTCATCATCCCTCACAGACTCCTTGCCTTCCTTTAATCTCTTATGCCACTCAAGAACTGATGCTCGATTCACGCAAGATGCTCCAAAAGCAGTCAGAAGTATTCCATACGTTTCTGTGGCAATTTTCCAGGTTTAAAATAGAATTTTATTGCATATCGTTCTTCTAAAGTGTCCTCACGTCCAGATAACATTTTCGAAATTCACCAGCTGTGAAAATCAGGCTTTAGTGGGGTGTATTCCAATTGCTGCTGTAGCTGTTCATTTGAACCTAAAATCATAAAAATTGGTCAGTCATCTCATAATATATATAGCAATAACATAGTGAATTTTCAAGAGTCTACGACAATTTTAAATGCCTGTCCAAAAAAAAAGTCTGGAAACTTATTGAAGGCACTACGTATCTTTAAAGGCATATTTAACCTTGATGGTTTATTTAATACCAAAGCAATTCTGGTAGAAAAACAGTTGTGGTACAATTTAACTCATAGCTGGGGGTGGGTTAATAGATTCATACATTTTCCAAGGGTATTTGTCCGAAAATGAACGTGATACCTCCCTTACTTCGAGGCCGCAGTACAGCCCTTTTTACCTACAACACCACGAGGACTCTTTCTGATATAGACCATATCAAAATAGATTGATTGATAGATTAGCTCAACTATTTACCACATGAATCAAGAATCAATTGAGTATAGGTCTATAGGCAAATACCAAAGTGATGAATTGTTTTAAAATAACCAAAAGAAAAAAAAAGAAATAAGAATTTACACAGTTTGATATTAAAGAATCTTAACAATCAATAAAAGGAAAACCTGGCCAAAGTCATCGAATAAGCAAACGAATACGTCAAAGACGACTTTAAGATTATCAAACATCAAAGAAATATAGACCTTTTTTGAAAATAAAAAATCTTAATAAAAAATCCATAATGTCTTTGATCGGATCATACGATTCTTACCAAATGTCAGAGAGTGTTCCATTCTATATATAAAGACTGTCCTGTTGGTTTGGGCAGTATAATATCCCCAAACTTAATGTGGCCACCTGTTAGCTGTGGTTGGCGAGCCGTAAAGTATGAAAACAGGAAGCTGGTGGTTGAGCGGTTCGTGACCTGGATTTTAAGGGAACATTTCGCGGATATTATTTGGGCTAGACGGGTGGTCGGTGAGGCCCGATCCGATCAATCAGCTGGTCATGTCAACCCCCTAGACCTTATATGATTAAGTTTCAACCATATTCTTGAAAAAGCTCTTCTGGCAAACACCTAACACTTTTTATCTTAAAGGGGCTGGAAATTAATGAAAATTATTTCTACCCAGCGGTTAGAGTGTTCGCCAATGGCCCGGGAGACCTGGGTTCAATCCCAGGTCGAGTCATACCAAAGACTTTAAAAATGGAACTTGATACCACCTTGCTTAACACTCAGCATTATAAGGTACGGTTCAAGGGTAAAGTGGAGCAATCCAGGGAATGGAGTAGCGCCCTCCCCTACACCTTGGTGTAGTAGCTATCGAAAAGGGAGCCTTCGGGTCACCCTCGGCTATGGTCGCTAACTTTACTAACTTATTTCTACCAAATTATCAATACAGAATGAAAACTATTTCTGCCAGTGTAAACGGCTCATTGGCGAAGTTCAATCCCAGGTCGTCGCGTCATACCAAAGGTACTTCCTTGCTTAACACTCAGCAATATAAGGTACATATCTAGGGTAAAGTGGATCAATCCAGAGAAAGGAGTAGAGCCCTCCCCTACATCTCGGCGTAGTAGCTATTGAAAAGGGAGCCTTCTGGTCGCCCTCGACTACGGTCGCCGACTTTACTTTATTAATACACATTAAATCACTGAAAACTATTTCTATCAGTTTATTGATACACATGAAATCCTTAAAGCAAAAAAAAAAAAGATTTGGCATTTAATAGCCCACAACAGTTGACATGCCATTAAGCATTAGATGAATCAAACTAATTAGAATATTAAGTATAATTAGCAACTAAAATAGCTTGAGTTTGGTTGGTCAGTTCTACTGTATATAAAACAGTGTAGGGCTATTTTATGCCAACGTCAGTTTAAAGGTTTTGCTCTCCAATTATATCTAGTAAGTACTGTTGGCGATCTTAGTCGAGGGTGAACCGAAGGCTCCCTTTTCAATAGCTACTACACCGAGGTGTAGGGAAGGGTTCTACTCCATTTCCTGGATTGCTCCACCTTACTCTTGATCCTTACCTTATAATGCTGAGTGTTAAGCAAGGCAACATCATGTGCCATTTTTTGAGTCTGACTCGGCCAGGGATTGAACCCTGGTCTCCCTGACCACTGGCGAACAGTCTACTCATTACCCCAACAATGATAACCAATCAATTAATGTTCTTCAAAGTCCCTTAAAACATTATCTCAAACAGATAGCCCCATGTAGAAGGGGCCTGCAATACGTGTGACTGTACCCCCTGCAGAATGGTACCCCCCCCCAAAAAAAAGAGGTGTCCTGGTATAGTACTAAACTGCATCTTGATAGTGAGGCTCCAGTTCTGGAGATCCAGGGAGCTTGGATTACCTTCTCATTGCCATTACTCCCAAGACCACTGTTATATGTTTTCAAGTATTCCTATCGAATACTAATAATTTACAAGCAGATCTGTTTGATCCCGAGATGAAACCCTAACAGGTACTATCCATTCTTATGTATAAGTAAAATAAAGTTGTCTCCCTTTAGTCGAGGGTAACCAAAAGGCTCCCTTTTCAATAGCTACTACACTGAGGTGTAGGAGAAGGCGCTACTCCTTTCCCTGTTTCTATGTAAAGTAGTAAGTAGTAAAGTTGGCGACTCGTAGTAGTCGAGGGCGACCAGAAGGCTCCCTTTTCAATAGCTACTACATTGAAGTGTAGGTGAGGGCGCTACTCCTTTCTCTGGACTGCTCCACTTTACCCTCAATATGTACCTTATATTGCTGAGTGTTAAGCAAGGAGGTATCAAGTACCATTTTTAAAGTCTTTGGTATGACGCGAACTGGGACTGAACCCAGGTCTCCCGGACCTTTGGTGAACACTATAAATAGTAATAATTATCAGAAAAAAGTTGTAATTTTTTTCTGAGAATTATTATTAGTTACTTGAAACCAGATAATTGCCTGTCAGCTGATGTTAGATCAGAATATTTGGAACCATTCAACTGTTTTAAAACAAATGAGTACTAATAAATTAAAATGCTTACTTGAAATGATACAATTATGTGTAAACTATAAATATCAAATAGAAATAATTTAAATCATACAACTGTGTGCAAACTATTTGTATTAGATAGGAATACTAGAAACCATATAACTATGTGCAAATTATTTGTATTAGAAAGGAATACTTGAAACCATAGAACTGTGTGCAAATTATTTGTATTAGAAAGGAATACTTGAAACCATATAACTGTGTGTAAATTATTTGTATTAGAAAGGAATACTAGAAACCATATAACTGTGTGTAAATTATTTGTATCTGAAAGGAATACTAGAAACCATATAACTGTGTGCAAATTATTTGTATTAGAAAGGAATACTTGAAAACATATAACTGTGTGCAAATTATTTGTATTAGAAAGGAATACTTGAAAACATATAACTGTGTGCAAATTATTTGTATTAGATAGGGATACTTGATATCATATAATTGCAAAAAAAAAAATGCATCAATCGCACAAAAATGTAAATATAAACGTACCATGTATGTGATTCTGTAACCTCTAGGCATAAAATAATTCTAGATTGATTAGCATACCGTTAAAATCACTCAATCGAACAGATCTATTCAACCTATAGATGGGACACATAGTGAAAATGGGAGTAATGACAGTCAATAAGCAACTTCAAAGTCCTTGAGTTCTAGAACTGGAGCCTCTCAACAGGATGCAGTTCAGTGTCATAACAAGGTCAACAGCTGAAATGGAGCGAAACAACTTAGATTTATATAGAGATGGTGGCTTTTATACATAAGAATTGCGATAGACAAAAATGAGAAAATTTATAAATTCAAGAATATTTAAAGTATTCAAAAAAAGAAAAACTATCATCACAAAATAAACTAATGTCATATAGAAATACTTGAAAATATTTACTCGTATGCGCGTAAATGAGTCGTTTGGTTTTAGTATGGCATCATTAAATTATGTGTTTACAAACCGTACATATGTGTAAACAGGCTTTGGCATTATATAACCAATAGAGGTTGATATGCCATTAAACCCAACCAACCAACAATCAAAGTATTTGGCTTAAAAATAGATATGAAACAAAATGAAGTCAATTATAAAAGTTTTGTTGGAGACCGTTGCCGAGGGCGACCAGAAGGCTCCCTTTTCAATAGCTACTACACCGAGGTATAGGGGGGGCGCTAAGGTTTGCTCCACTTTAACCCTTGATCCTTACCTCATATTGCTGAGTGATAAGCAAGGACTTTTCAACTACCATTATTTAAGTCTATAGTATGACGTGATCCGAGATTGATATTCCGTCTCCCGGACTATTAACAAACGCTCTGCCCTCTAGGCCAATGAGCCAGTTAGTCAATTATATAGACGCTAAATTAAACCTATTTATCGATACTACTATAAATAAATACTAATTCAAATCACCTAACAAATATAATTTAATAAATACCAAATTAAATAAAGGAAAGATTATCAGACGACTTCTCAAACAAAGAAATTTTTGATAATATAAATACAATACAAAAAACGCCTTGAAAACCAGTACAGTATAAACTAGAAATCAAATCTAATTATGTGGAAGGGGAAAAAAAACAAGCGCACGAAAAAGTGCTTTATATTACCTTTCGCCCTGAATGTCAGAACCAATATCGGAAAAACCTTATTGAATTTAAGAAACAATTTCCACAAACTAAAATACAAAAAAAAAAATACTTAATATAATACTTAATAGTTTAAATTTTGTTGTTCCACTAAAAAAAAAACTGGGAAAATAAAGAAAGAATATCAATAATAATGATAAAATATCAAGAAAATAATAAGAAATAATCAAAGGAAATCAATATTTTTACAGTACACAACTGTAAAAAGTAAAATAAAGTATTTATGAACATTTTACAGATAATATATTCAGGAAATTCGCAAAAGGCAGTTGTCGAAAGAAGGAAAGAAAGAAAGAAAGAAAGAAAGAAAGAAAGAAAGAAAGCAATAGACCGCAAAGAAAAAGAAAAAAAGAAACAACGAAAAAAGGCAGAAATAATAAGGAGAATATTTGGCTAAGAAAAAGAAAGTTAGAAAGAAAAGAAAGAGAAAAGGAAAGAAGAAAAGACATTGTTTAGAAAATCTGACAAAGAAAAAAAGAAAGAAAGAAAGAAAGAACATATTAAAAGGAATGTTTGGTTAAGAAAGAAAGAAAGAAAGAAAGAAAGAAAGAAAGAAAGAACATATTACCAGGAATGTTTGGGAAAGAAAGAAAGAAAGAAAGAAAGAAAGAAAGAAAGAAAGAAATATTAGAATGAAAAGATGAAGAAAAAGAAAAACTGGTATTGATAGAAAAAGAAGGCCAATGGACAGGAAGCGGGCAAACAGGAGGAGGACACGAACTGGAAGAAACAGAATGAGGACAGAGAGAAAAAGATGGCTAGTAAGAGATGAAAGAGGAAAACATTAAAGGGTGGTGGTGGTGGTGGTGGTGGTGAAGAAACTCGGCCCTGGGGGGCGTGGAGAGAAAGATATTAATGATGATCTTAGATTGTCACTGATTCGTTCTTATTGATGATAGATGGGAAGAATAAATGTTGCACTGATCCTTGCAAGTGACAGCTGCTTGAGAAGAAGAAGAAGAAGAAGAAGAAGAAGAAGAAGAAGAAGAAGAAGAAGAAGAAGAAGAAGAAGAAGAAGAAGAAAAGTAGAGTAAATCCTGAAAGAAGAAGAAGAAGAAGAAGAAGAAGAAGAAGAAGAAGAAGAAGAAGAAGAAGAAGAAGAAGAAGAAGAAGAAGAAGAAGAAGAAAGGGAAAATTCTGTCGGAAGAAGAAGAAGAAGAAGAAGAAGAAGAAGAAGAAGAAGAAGAAAGGGGAAATTTCTGGAAGAAGAAGAAGAAGAAGAAGAAGAAGAAGAAGAAGAAGAAGAAGAAGAAGAAGAAGAAGAAGAAGAAGGGGAAATTTCTATCAGAAGAAGAAGAAGAAGAAGAAGAAGAAGAAGAAGAAGAAAGGGAAATTTCTATAAGAAGAAGAAGAAGAAGAAGAAGAAGAAGAATGTCAAAAAGTAAAGGAAGGAAATAAAAATGGATCAGTAAAAAAAAGAAAAAAAAAAGTTAGTTAAGCAAATGAAATAGAAAAATTGACCAGATATCCCTTTGACGCTCCCTAACTACCCACCAATCCCCTTCCCTTGAAACCCCACTCCCTAAAAGAGCTCTTACAACAAAAACTGAAAATCAAAAACTGAGAGTTCGGAAAGGAAATCAGAGCCGAAGTGAAAACATTTCGCTTAAAAAAAAATGTTGGGAAAGTGTTTCTTGTTTGCCTAGCCGTTTTGTTTTTTATGAATAACTCATTTGGCAGTGTTAATCCTAGCTAATATCACGTATGATACACGTGCAATGACATCTGTGGGACGACAAGAGAGTTGGGGTGGGCTGATAGAGACAGGGGGTAAGGACATTGAATACACGTTTGTATGTTTAGCTGGGCGATAGATTAAAATGAAAGAAAGCAAAAGTGTGTATTTGTTTCAGATGCTAGGCTTTTATTGACAGACACTCACACGCACACACACACACTAACATATATATATATATATATGTGTGTGTGTGTGTGTGTGTGTATCATAGATATGTTTTATTAAATTAATACGTCAACACTTTCATTCACTTTAACACGTTTCGTACCACTGATATTAATTAATGTTTTCACTACTTTGCAAGTTAAGCAGTAAATGACATTAATTAGAAAGATAACCCTCCCTTTTTGACGTTGGCGCTTTGTCTTCCTTTTGTCCTCCGCTCCGACTAATAACTGTTTTCCAGCGAAGTTATTATTGTTTCTGAGGAAATCCGTTGTTCTATTTTTGGTCTAAACAAGTCGACTAATTTTTTTTTTTCTTTTTGATCATGAATGTGATCATTTTCATTATCACCAAGGCACTAAAAGGACTTGAACGAAACGCTTAGGGAAAAAGTTAGATAAGAACTACACAGGGATGCAGTGTACTATCTTGAACAAATCCTGGAAGCAATTTCCTACAAAACAATTACTGTACGGCCACCTATCTCCCATCTCCTTAACTTGCTGGGCACTCCTGAAGAAGTAAAAACAAAAGTGAACTCACTAGCGAGTTTTTCTTGTAGACTACTACACCTGATTAGCAAACATTTATATTCATCAGCTCTATACAGACACTGAATATATTCCTGCCAAGAGCAACTGCTAATTGAGACGGATGACGAGAGAGAGAGAGAGAGAGAGTGCAGGGAATCTGTGCAATTGGAGGATGATGATTATAATAATCATTAAATAGACTGTGTGAATATTTGGAGGGGACTCTTAGTACAATTTCAAAAAGTCTGGAAATGAGAAATACGTACTTCCCAAAACCCTTTGGCCACCAGCAGTATGCGATACAAGATCAATTTTTAGCGGGGTTTAACAAATTTCAATTCAGAGTTTTCAATCTCCTAGACTGGTTGCGGGGGTGTCCTCGTCGTGTAATGGTTAAAGCGATGGACTGCGGAATCGTAGTAAGCGAGTTCGTACTCCAGTCGCGCTATTACGTTCACTTTCGGGCAAATAACCCTTGGGAAAGGTATGAACCCCCTTATCCTCTCAGCTATGGGTTAAATAGCACCACTACTGTTCTTCTAGAAGATTAGCATTGGCATTAAATAAACTAAAAAGGTTGATATGCCATTAAACTAAGAAACCGAAACCTTGACTGGTTGATATTGCAAAGCTAAAGATGCCCTACTATTTAATGGGGGGGGGACAAGAGTTGGATTCATACCGTTCCTAAGGTTATTAATTGCTATATGAAAATGCAAACAGCGTCGAGCAGGATTTGAACTCAGGTCTCTGTGTCCATTTCCTACGACGATAACCATTTTACAAACATTCAAGCAGCCAAAGAAACGTGTGTTATATATCTGTGTGCGTGGAGTAAGAACGTCGTCCGCTGTGTGTGTCGCAGCTCTTTCGTTACAGATGATTGCGACCCCTAGCATTACCACTTATAAAAACACAAGCAGCGATATATTATTTGTGTAATTTTTCAGACTATTATTCTTATCTTTACTGTTGTTTGTTGTAACACAACGTTTTAGCTGCTTTATCCTCCGGCCTTCTTCGGGTGTCCCTTGTTTATCTGGGCACAGAAATGATTCAACCGGGGAAATCATTTTTAAAGTTTGACAGTTGAATTATTTCTTGAACGCCTTGTTCGATCAACAGTCAAACTTTTAAAATGATTTCCCAGGTTGAATCATTTCTATGCCCAGATCAACAAGGGACACCTGAGGAAGGCCGGAGGATACAGCGGCCGAAACGTTGTGTTTCAAGTGATAACTATAAAGATGACGACAACAGTCCGAAAAATCACACACAAAATATTGCACATCAAGCCACACCAAAAAAATTCTGACAGTGATGTATTATATTAGCTTATCACAAGCTTACAATATAAAACAGGACTTCACAAAATGGTGCATATAGACCCCTGTGTGGGGAGTGAATAAGATATTAGCTGGGTGAATAAAAACATAAAGATCCCTATGGAGTGAAATAAAAAGTGTGTCTTTATCACCATCATCATCATCAAGTCGTGATAACACAGTCTTTTGACTCTCTCTCTCTCTCTCCCTCTCTCTCTCTCTCGTCATTCATCCTTCTTGGGGTTGTCTTCGTGGTGTAATGCTTAGAGCAATGGACTGCGGAATCGTAGTAAGCGAGTTCGTTCTCCAGTCGCGCTATTACGTTCACTTCCGGTTAAATACCTTGGGAAAGGTTAGTAGTCGAGGGTAACCCGAAGGCTCCCTTTTCGATAGCTACTACACCAATGTGTAGGGGAGGGCGCTACTCCTTTCCTGGATTGCTCTACTTTACCCTTGATCCGTACCTTATAATGCTGAGTGTTAAGCAAGGAGGCATCAAGTACCATTTTTTGAGTTTTTGGTATGACTCGACCTGGGATTGAACCCAGGTCTCCCGGGCCATTGGCGAACACTCTAACCCCTAGGCCAATGTCCGGTAGATAAAAGGGAAAAGTAAGAACCCCCTAATCCTTCCATCTATGGGTTAAATAGTACAAAAACTGTTCTTAGAGGAGCATAGCTTTGGCATTAAATAATCTACAAAGGTTGATATGCCATTAAACAAAGAAACCAACGAATCGTCTCCTCTCCACCCAGTCCTGATGTATGTAAATCTTTGCTGGTCGACAAAGACTGATATGTCCATGAGTAGAAGTCCTCAGAAGAACGTCACTTATGAGTTCGTCCTTATTTCTCCAGCAATGCCTAGCATATCTTCTCCGTCTCACTTAGATAGTTTGTTAGATGGGAGATAAGTGGTCGTATAGTTGCCGTTTTGTTGGGCACCGCATCTTAGATTTGGGCAAAACAGCGCATAGCATTCTTATGGAAGTCCTAGCTTTTTCTCCAAGCGTTTGATAAGAGTCGAGGTGGTGCAATCATACAGTAGTACTGACACGACTACTGCTTGGAAGAAATCAGGTTTTTATTTTTTCAGAGAGATCAGACTTCTACCTTATCCATAACCTCTCGATAGCAGTCAATACTCTCCTGACGCATATGCTGACATCACATTCAGTTGATGAGATGTTACTACCGAGATATGTGAACTAGTCGACTTATTTCAAAGGTTAGACATTTAAAGTAAAGATGGCTTCATCTTGTTTAAAACATGAACTTTGTTTTGAGAAGCCATAGATCATCTGTGTGGTCTTCACATCTGTGAACTTTGTTTTATCTGCGTTCACGTGAAGCCCAATGCCTCATGGAAGGAAAAGGGAAACCATCTGCCCTTATGGGATAAAGTTGAAATAATTGATAGGGCAGAACATTGGAGGATCAGACGCCTTAAGGAATCAGCACATATGTTGGGCTACAATGACCAGCTGAGTAGACCAAGTATAACGTTGAATGCAATATGGGAACCGATAATTAAGAAGGCTAGATGAAAAAAAAAATCTGAATATGAGCACAGGTAAAAAATCATACATAATAGTAGTAATTCTAGTCAAGTAAGAACATTAAGTTTATAAGTCCCAAAAATTCACTCTGAATTGTCCAGCAGGACAAGCGTTGTTTCCCTAAGCTAAGGAGACAATCACCTGGAGGTTACAGGTTCAATCCTCACTACAGGCGAGTAACAATACAGGAATACTTAACTTGTACCCGGTACTACGAAATCAGAACAGGCGACCCCCGTGGTTTCAATAAAGGACGTAGTTCGAAGTTCTGTGAAGGTTTCCGGGTTCGACAAACACCTGAAGAAGGCCGGATGACATATCGACCGAAACGTTGTAGAAATAACAATAAAGATGAAGACAATCGTCCGAAAACCCTTAATGAAAAAACGCCTCCAGCTACTTAAAGGGAAAAAGTAGTTTTGGGAAAGGGTAGTTTTGAGAAGCCATAGATCATCTGTGTCGTCAACTTCTTGTCTCATTTAATGTGAAACAATTTTCTTTTATAAGATCAAATCGCTTTATAACAGTGAAAATTTAACCATCTTTCTTAAAGAAGAATTTATAGAAATGACTTTCGGTCTTGAAGCAAAGTCTTTGCACTCATTTAAAGGAATTAGATATTAATGAATGACCGAAAAAAAAAACTGTAGCAAAATATCGCAATTTTTGTGCGAATGCTGAATCCATTTTACAAGATTTTTCAAGTTCGTTTATGGTGTGTTTAACCATGTGCATTATTTACTAAACAAACAGAAAAACACTTTGAACATGATGACTTGCAGCTCAAACTCACAAACCTGCAACCTAATATTCATGATCTCCTCAACGCCCACCAAACCCATCCTTCCCATTAAGAAATAATTCAAGAATTAAAGGTATATTTGCATTTATAGTCTACTGATTCTTTTTTCATGTAAATTGTATTAAATAAACACTGGTAAATTAATTATGTTTTGTAATTTAATATCTAATTAGTTTATTTGTGAGTGAATGGAAACTAAATTTGGTTACAAGGAGAGTTACATCAAGCAAAACGTTTGAGAAGCTCCAATATAAGACCTAAATAAATTATCATTACCAAGCCCAACTGACAGCACGGATTCCTTTGACAGCACCCAGTTTCTGCACCGAGCTGATATAAGTTTTTGCCTGTCGGTCAACACTGACGTGTCCATACGTAATCATATATACCAACCCCTCCACTCGGGCAGGTGACGACACAAGGTCAATTTTTAACCGGAGTTTAACAGTTTTCAATTCAGAGTTTTCTTTCTCCTAGACTAGTTGCCTCACCTAGTCAGCCCTACTATTTACCCATAGCTGGAAGGAGAACAATTGGATTCATACCTTTACCAAGGGTATTAGTGCTATGTGAAGTGTAATCAGTCTCGTCTAGGATTTGAACTCGTGTTGCCATGTCAATTTCCTACGATGATGACCATTACACCACGGGCACCTCCACTGGCGTTCCATGCGTAATAGTCCATAGAAGAATGTTGTTTATGAGTTTGTTCTTACTTCTCATATCTTGCTCCTCTGACTTGATTGTTTTGGGAAATGAGAAATAGGAGAATATCTAGCCGAGTTTTATCTCAAGAACAAGCTAGGATCCTTAAGTACAAAAAGTTGCGTAACCCTTACTCGGACGATCACCCATCTACTCACTTCGTCCTTCCGTCGGGTTGCTCTACGTTCCTCTGTGTCACTCTGTTCTCTATCGGGTCAAATCCTGGACGAGACTGATTCTTCTTCTTCTTCTTCTTCTTTTAGTATTTCCCCCTACTTCCTTTCTTTCCACTTACATATCTTTTATTTCACTTCTCTGACAACGTCCAAGTATTTCTCTATCTTTCCGTTTTCTTTTATTTTCATTTTTTTTTTTTTTTTTTTTTTCGTTTTTTAATAATACTACATTTGGTGTTCTGACGAGGATTAGGTGATCCGTTTGTATCTCAAAATCCCAGAGAATTTTTCTTTTTTCCGAATTGTTTTTTTTTTTTTAGTTTTTGTTGTTTTTCTGTCTTGTCTTATATTGCCAATAATGTTACTGGCTGCTACGATAAGTCTTTCTTCACTCTTTTTAGTCTATTCCCCGTGTCCTTATATTGATGCGTCTACGCAATCCTCATTCCTGGCGAGTCCTCTTCCTCCTTCTTTTCTTTATACATATTATGATCATTATTATTATTTGTTATCTCTCCTATTTTTCCAATGTTTCATTTTTTTCTCTTTATCTTATTCATCAGTTACTTCAGTGTCTCTTTCATTCATCATTATTCTTTCTTGTTATATTTCTATTTCTTCTTCTTCACTTTTTTTAACCACCATCTTAATTCTATTCTTATACTTCTCTCTGGGGCAATCTCCGTAGCGCAGTAGCTAACGCTCTGGACTGCGAAATCGTAGTAAGTAAGTTCGAACTCTAGTCGCGCTAAAACGTTCGCTTTCAGGTTAATACTTTTGTGAAAGGTATGAAACCCCTCATTTCTCCTTCAACTATTTATAGATTAAATACTATTACAACTATCTTTTTGAAAGGATGTCTTTGGCATCAAATAACCCACGATGATTTGATATGCCATTAAAGAAACGGGGTGTAATGCTTATCGTCGTAGGAAATGGACACAGCGACACGAGTTCAAATCCTAAACAAGACTGATTGCATTTCACATAGCACTAATACCTTTGGGAAAGGTATGAATACAATTATTCTCCCTCCAGCTATGGGTAAATAGTAGGGCAGACTAGGTTCTTCAGCCTTGGTGAGGCAACTAGTCTAGGAGAAGGAAAACTCTGAATTTAAACCTGTTAAACTCCGCTTAAAAATTGACCTTGTGTCATATCCTGCCCGAGCGGAGGGGTTGGTAAATATGATTAAAGAAACCAAACCTTGTTCTGTTTTTGCTTCTGTTCTTTTTTTTTTTTTGTTTTGTTTTTTTTTCTCAATTTCGAAAGTTTTATTTTAATCTCACTGATCATCTTTCAAATTCTTTATTCCATTCTCTCATTCACCCACGCTACAAGATGATCTTTGTGTCCTTTTAATTTCTTTATATTTCTTTCTTTTTTCTTCTTCTTTTTTTTTTTCTTTTTCTCCCTTCCGGCAAGAAGTCCTTGTTTTCTAGGAAGAATAGAGTAAAATCTGAGACACGATGGATAAGCAACATGGACAATAGCGTGAGATGATAGGGGTCCTTTTTAGAACTGGCGCTCTTGTTAGGCAGGGCGGAGTGGAGAGGGGCAATGGCTCACGGCATTTTCAAATTGGTTTGACGAACTCACTCAATACCTATCTTTCTTTCACTGAACCTGATTGCAATGGGTCGGTCCGGTGACCATAATGGCGTCTTTTAATATGGATCCTGTATTTTCATCTCATCTTTTATTTCGTCCTTTATTTCCTTCTTCTTATTCGTTAGTTTATTGACCATTCTTCTCCAGCGTACTCTTATGTTTCTTCTTCATCATTTCTTTTTCATTTTTTCTATCCTTTTCTTTTGTAACCATCTCTTCCTATTTATTTCTCTTCTCATCTGGGAAAGGCATGAATCCATCACTTCTACCCTAAGATGTGGGTAAGGTAGACGGGCTGACATGAATCATTTGCCGAAGAATAACAACTAGTCTCCGAGAAGGAAAACACTGAATTCAAACCAACTGTAATCTGCCTTAAAACTGACATTGTGTTGTAACCAGCTCGTCGTCAATGGATAAAGTTGCGTCAGAATTAAAGGAAAACGAAAAACTGGAGAAATATCAAGACCTTGCCTGAGAGCAGATAAAATTCCAAGATGGTTGGGATATTAATCATTGACAGAGCCCTTGCAAGAATCTCGAAAAATATGGAAAAGAGACTGGGGGAACTGGAGATCAGAGGAATAGTTGAAACTGTCTAGACCATAGCAATGCGAAAATCAATCATAAACCTGAGGATAGTCTTGGAGATATGAAGAGATTTGTTGTCCATAATTGGTTCTCTTGCAAAGTTGTTCTCCTTCGTTTATAAATATTTTCATAATTCAGGTTGACCATCTTTGTTAGTTTCCAAACTGTCTTTCATAGAGAGGGAAAGTGTTTTCATTTTCTAGCTCCGAAAATATTCAAAACACAAACTTTCCTATTGCTTATTTCAATTGAAAATAACCTTTTACACTATCAAATACCTACATCATCTCTCCCCGAGAGATGGTGGGGTAACACGATTACATTGAAATAAGGTTTTTCTTTTTCTTTCAACTGCTGTGCATCTGATCGCTGTTTTCTTTCTCTTCTTCGTCTTTTTGTTGATGAAACTTCTTCGGCGTAATTATCTTTTTCATTTTTTTTCGTTTCTTTATTATCTTCTTCATCCCTTTTCTTTTCTCACCATCTCTCTTTCTTTATTTTTCTTCTTCTTTTCTACTTCGTAATTGTATTATTCATTCTCGTTCGTAGTTTTGCATTGTGGGTCTCTTGATTAATATTCACCACTGAATATTAATAAAGAAGGATATTATGTTAAAAAGGAAATGTAGAGAAAAGACTGAGCAAACATCAACTTTTTTTTATTCAACTCGCCCCTCCATCACGAGCAAGATATGGCACTAGGCCCATGCTTAAGCAATCTGAATTCAGAGGTTTCCTTCTCTTAGACTGGTTACCTTACCAATGCTAAAGATCAAGCTTGTTCTACTAAGTATCCCTAGCTGACAGAAAAGATGGGTTCATGCCTTTGCCAAGGCGTATTAGCTCGAAGTAAAGCATAAGAACTACAACAACAACAAAAACAACAATAATATGGTATATGCACAACCCAGAATCCGTCATTGAAAATGAAACGCACAAAATTCTGA
This sequence comes from Sepioteuthis lessoniana, assembly GCA_963585895.1. Lineage (NCBI taxonomy): Eukaryota > Metazoa > Mollusca > Cephalopoda > Myopsida > Loliginidae > Sepioteuthis > Sepioteuthis lessoniana. The sequence continues at coordinate 8,254,722 of OY757927.1, forward strand.
GATTTTGAGATACAAACGGATCACCTAACCTCGACCAGACGACCACACTAAGATAGTCACCAAAAATAACCTGCTGAATAGTGGATTTTCCCGTTCCTTTTACCACAGGGTAAAACTGAAAGAAAGTAAAACGCGAGATAAGTACCTAGACCTTGCTTGACAACTGAAAAACTATGTGACATAATAGTGACGGTGATACCAATTATTATTGGTTTGCTCGGTACAGTCACAAAAGGTTTAGAACCGGCACTTGAGGATTTAGAAATAAGAGATCGAGTGGAGACCATCCAAACTAAACCATTTTTAAGATCGGCCAGAATACTGAGAAGAGTCCTGGAGACCCGAGGAGACTTGCTATCACTCAGACTCCAGTGAAAAACTATCAGCTAACGCTGGTGTGAAAAATTTTCATAAGAGTATTAATGATAATGACAATTTACAAAAAAGAGAATCTGCCGTCAAGTAAACTTTGCCGTCTTAGCGACAATAGAGGAAAAATCAAAGAAATCGAAGAGAGCGACAAGCACTTGTATTGCCAGGGAACAAAATAAGCTGATGAACATGAGACTGATGGTGATTCAAAATGTAATTAGCGCGCTTGGAAAGGACCCCAAAGGCTTAGTAAGGGGGCTGGAAGAGTTGGAAATTAAGGAACTAGTCGAGACCATCGAAACTAAAGCATTGTTAAGAGCGCCCAAAATACTGAGAAGAGTCCTGGAGACCTGAAGAAACTTGCTGTCACACTGACTCCAGTGAAACCCATCAGCTTGATGTGAGAAGATAGATAGATAGATAGATAGATATGAGTGGGTCGGTATATATATATATATATATACTCACCGACTTTACCGTAGAAAATGTATGCGCCAACTCGAGTTCAAATCCTGCACGAAGCTGATTGCGTTTCACAAAGCACTTACACTGTTGTGAAAAGTATACGTGCAACTATTTTCCCGCTATGGGTAAATAGTAGGGCAGAATGGTACTTTGGCTTTGGTGTGGCAAACAATCTTGAAAGAAAATTTTGAATTCAAACCTATAAAACTCCACTTTAAAAATGACGTTGTGTCTCATCCTGTTTGCGCTGGTTATTATATATATATAGTCATCCACAAACAGATCTGTTTTGTTCTATCAGAACACATCAGTGTGCCTAGATAGCATCTCCCCGTAGCTGGGATCGAAACCCGGTTGACTCAAACGCCAAGCCAAAGCTTCTAACCATTTAGCCACGAGGAGATATTAGCTACGAAGTACATTTTAAACGGTTATGAATCACAATTACTATTGATTACATACATCCGTTCAACGGCCGCCGAGATCTCAATTCAAATACGAAGAGACTTGCAAAGGCGCTAATGGCTACACGATTACTTCATCGCTAGAGAACTCGACCCTACGGGGGAAGGGGAGTATATATATATATATATATATATATATATATATATATATATATATATATACGAGGGTTATTCAATAAATAAGGATTTGGCAATAGGGAGCACTGTGTATAAATGTATCTTTTTCAAGGAAAAGTATAGTGATGGGACACTGGCTCGTTGTGGTAGACTCATGTTTAGCGTATTTGTAAAAGATTTTTGACTAAAACATTCTCCTCCGAAAACATCACACTTTCTTCTGTAAATTTCACATAGTTATCACTTCTCAGTCCCAAGAAAGTTGATGATTGACTTCTGTTCAATCTTGGGGCACCCCGTTCGATTTGACGTCATGTTGAATAACCTCAAAAATATTTTTGCAAGATCAAAATAATTTTTGCAATAAACAAATTCCAAATAATGCAGAGCTTACACTGATGAAAAAAAAATTTCTTATCTTATTATTTTTTTTTTCTCCTCTCGATTATTGAATGTCGTTTATATATAATCAAAGAAGATAAAATACAAAGAAGTGTTCGAAACTACTCGGGCAGAGCGGGTCGAAAATCTAACATGTCCAAATTATGAATAAAGTTTAATGCAAATCACACAATCCTCAGACGGATATATATATATATATATATATAGCGAAAAATTAAGATACATCTACGAATTTACATCCGGCTAAAGCAACGCGCTGCGTTTGTAACTTGACTTAAACCCAAACATACACACAGTAATACGCAACTATAACCCACACAAGCATACGCACACAAACACACACACTCACACACTTACAACTACACGTAAAGAATCATACAAAATCCTAACAGTTTTTTTATTATATTTTTTCGATTTTCGATTCATTTCATTTTCTGCCTGATGATTGTTGTTTTGCAAAAAACTCCATGAAGCCCACAAGTCGCAGTCTAAATTCCATGAATTAGATATATATTTATCTAATATGTATGTATTTATTATTATTATTATTATTATTATTATTATTATTATATAATAGCTCTATCATAGATATTGAGCACTGTCCATATTATATCGCACTTGGTTCGACACAAAGTGATTTAGTGACAACCAACACTGTTATAATATATATATATATATATATATATATATATATATATATATATATATCTTGGGGATATATAATATTATGCTGTATTTGTTTATAATTTTATAATCTATAATCATAAATTATTTTATGATTTTAAATAGTAGTCTTCACAGTAACTGGTATAGTTTTTATTTTTACTTTATTAAAATGAGCATTTATATTGAATAGTATAGAAATATTGGTCTGACAATTTTAGTTTTTTTATAAAATAGTATTACGATATAATACGATATAATATTTCATAATATAATCTAATATTGTAAAGAGATTATTAATATCCTTGTAAGTTGTTTACAGTTGATAATTTTAAATCCCTAAATCCATTTATTCCTTTATCTTTAATTTATTTCCTTCGTTTGGGTTTAAAAGTTTTTCTGCCATTAGATAAAAAAAAATGAGGTGAAAAGGAAAGAAGAGTAAAAAATTGATCCATCTTGATACAGGAATTGAATGTCATTTGTCAACCAAACAGGAAAAACAAATGGTCTGGTCTTTACATAAAAAAAGATTAAATTTGGGTTAGGGAGATAGGATTGTAGGAATTTTGTGGGTTTTTCTAGATTTTCATGAGAAATTTCTCATTATTTCTTTGTCTAAAGATGAAGATCTAACATTCAAAAAATATAGGGTCTGCGGAAATTAATATTATAACAAAAAATAAGAGTAATTTTCAAAGTTTTTTTCATTTTATATGGTACATATATATATATAAATATATATATATATATATATATATATATATATATATATATATATATATATATATATATATTATGAGAGTGTTGTTCGTTAGTAAATCACTTTGTGGTTATGTGTCGAACCATATATAAATATATATATATAGATAGATAGATATTTCTTTAAGAAAAACAAAAAACCGGTCACATTAGGATTATAAATTTATTTCCATCCTGTTATGGGTATTGATATGAATCAATAACACCAAAAGTAACAGGACTTCTTCAGATCTAATGGATTAAATAATTCAGAATAGACACAAGAAGGAAGGGTGGGAGGGTGTAGAAGAGGAGAGAAGAGTTTCCTCCCCATTTCGCCCACTTCCGGTTTTTAGTTTTTATTACCGTTTGGAATTATAGTAAATTAAATTTTTTAATTCTTAAATTCTAAATACATTTCAACTTAAAACTCCAGATTTAATAATAATTTAGGGAAGTACAACATTCCTTAATAACCTTACGTAAGGATACAGTCATACTTATCTTAAATTAAATTCAAAGTTTTAGATTAAAATTTTAAATTCAAAATTAATATTCGAGCCAATTGATTCAGTTACCCTTCCATTGAAAAGTGTGTACACATCACATGGTATCTTCTTATCTTTTTATTTTATTTTATTTTATTAATTTTTACCTCAAATTTCAAATTAATCCTATGTTTTGGTTTATTAAACGTTATCTATGATAATTTGTCTATAGTTTAATAATAATAATAATAATAATAATATATATATGTGTGTGTGTGTGTGTGGGTGTGTGTGTGTGTGTGTGTCCTGGAAAATATACTTAAGTAGGTCAATGTTACGGCCATGATATTATACGAAAATGAAGAATTTGTATCAATTTAATATAAAAACAAAAAGCTGGGGAAATCCATGTGGTGTAGTGGCTAACGTGCTGGACTACGATATCCAAGTAACCGAGTTCGAACTCCCGTTGTGCCATTTCTTTCACTTTTCAGACTAATACCATTTTGGAAAGATATGAACCTCTTATTCTCCCCCCCCCACCCCTGTTTTAGGTTAAATAGTAACACTACTGTTCTTCTACAACGACGGTTTTGGCTTTAAATAACCCACGAAGGTTGATATGTCATTGAACAAAGACTCCTAACCAAATAAGAAGCTGCTGTTTTTTTAATAGTCATAAACCTTCGAACACCAAAGAAATTTCCATTTACATTATTAGATTATTTAGGTTAATCTCCTTTTTCAAGAATATTGGTAACAACTAAAATACTTTTTTAAAAATATATATGACTGTAGGTAAAAATATTGGCTTGCTTACTCAAGTCTTTACCCTAACTTTGTCCATATTTCGATGAGAAGTGGCATATCATTTTATTATTATTCTAATAAAAATGTACAGGTTAGTACAAAAGTCATCATTTTTGATCACTTATACAATGTAAACGGATATTATTAGATTTTACGTATTACCAAATATAACGCCATGAAGTTCTGTAAACAATTTTATCTTATGATCAGTTTTGATTGGACAATGTTCTTGTAGAAATTTTTAAATTTAGTTTATAAGAAAATTATCTTTTTATGAATAATTAATTATAATTCATCGGTGACTGCAGAGTTACGCTGGTTCCAAAACCGAATTCTGATATTATTATTATTATTATTATCATTATTATTATTATTATTTGAGAGTTTTTCACATCAGCTGATGGTCTTTCACAGGGGTTTGAGTGACAGCAAGTCTCCTCAAGTGTCCTGGACTCTTCTCAGTATTCTGGCCGTTCTCAATAATGTTGTAGTTTGGGTGGTCTTCACTCGTCCTCCTATCTTCAAGTCCTCAATTCCCTATAATATTCCTTTGGTGACTGTACCAAAAGTACCAATCACGATTGGCATAATTGTCAGCTTCATGTTCCACAGTTTTTTCAATTCCCTAGCAAGGTCGAGGTATTTATCCTTCTTTTCGTATTCTTTCAGTTTTATTCTGTGGTCAACCGGGACAGCAAAGTCGACAATTTCCCAAGTTCTCTTTTTTTTTTGTTGATCATTATAAAGTCTGGTCTTCTGGCCGAGATTAGGTGATCCGTTTGTATGTCAAAGTCCCATCGGACTTAATGTGTGTCATTCTCTAGGACAGATGCTGGGTTGTGCATATACCATTTGTTCATTTGGTCAAATTTAAATTTCTTGCACATCTCCTAGTGGATCACCTTGCCCACCCAGTCGTGTCTAGTCTTATACTCCTTCGGTGCTAATTTGCTGCATTCGCTAATTATGTAATTGATTGTTTCGTCTCTATCACACTATTACCAACATTTGCTATTTTGTTGCGTCTTATCTATTCTCGCTTTGATTTGATTGGTTCTTATGGCGTTGTTTTGTGCTGCTATTTAGTGAAATTCTGTTTCTCTCTTAAGGTTTCCTTTTCTTAGCCACGTCCAGGTTTTCTCGTGGGAGATGTGGTTTATTAGTCATTTAAAACGCCCATAGAGTTGTTTGTCTTCCCATTTTTGTTTCCTCGGTATTGTCAAGCTGTTGGCCTTCGTGTTGTCAGTATCATTTCTGGTGGCTGTAATCAGTCCTCCTTCGTGCTTTTCTATGTAGTCCCCGAGTCGTTATATCGATGCGTCAATGCTGGTAAGTCCCCTTCATTTGTTCATTTTCTTTAATATTCTATATTTCTTGATAATATTCTATTTCCGATGATAGCGTTCTGTTTTTTAAATTCATCAGCATCTCAGTTTTATCCAACTCTGCATTTAAATGATTTTATTGTTATAAAAACAAAAAAAACAAAAAAAACTTTTAAAAAAAACACTTTATACATGCAAGCAACCCCTGTTGATGGTCTATGAAAGGTACGAAAGCGCTCGGGACAATTTTGGCAAATTCATCCACCAATTCCAACCTGAAACCAAGACATTTATCAGGAAACTTGAAAGGATCTTGATAAAATTATATAGATAAAATGTGTCAGTATTTAATCAAACATGCTTATATATATATATATATATATATATATATATTTACCAACCCCTCCGCTCGGGCAGGATATGACACAAGGTCAATTTTTAAGCGGAGTTTAACAGGTTTGAATTCAGAGTTTTCCTTCTCCTAGACTAGTTGCCTCACTGAGGCTGAAGCACCTAGTCAGCCCTAATATTTACCCATAGCTGGAGAATAATTAGATTCATACCTTTACTTCTTAATTCTCGTCCAGGATTTGAACTCGAGTCGCCGTGTCCATTTCCTACGACGATAACCATTACACCACGGGCATCTCCTTATATATATATGTATATATATATATATATATATATATATATAAATATATATATATATATATATATATATATATATATATAAATTGATTTTTATTCAACGATGAGGCTATATATATATATATATATATATATATATATATGTGTGTGTGTGTGTGTGTGTTTGTGAATTTATTACCATTTAATGAATGAATACGTAACGCCTCTAGTTCATGCTTCGTCACTTTTATAGCATATTAATTCATTCAAAAACCATTTTAAAAACTTTCAAAAATCGTTTCTTTACGCAAAGCTTTTTTCCTGGTGAACTAGTAAAGATCTTATAAAAATTAAATAACACAAAGAACAATTCTTATTTGTCTAATGAATTTTTTTATTCGACTTCTTATATTCTTGCCCAGGCAAAAAATATGGACTCACCTCTCGTACAAAATCTTATTTCCGTTTACTTTTAATCCATGAAAAATAAACCAATCACAGATCAGAGGGGAAAAAATTGTCTTATCTGATAACCAAACTTTCTGGTTTCACCGGAACATCCTTCAGTTTGATTGAAATTGTCTCAGACTTATCACTGATTCCATAATTTGTTCCTTAACCTTATGATGAAAATTCTTGATTATTAATTAAAATAGGCAATTCTAATTAATTTGAAGCATGAAGACAGACATTTTGGCTATCAAATAAAATAGGTTTTGTTTCAGATTTGCGCTTAAGGAAAGAAACGTTTTCTAAGATGGGTTAGTCCATCGTTTTTGCCCAAGGCTTCTATACTCCAACACGGACCACACTTACAGAGATTTTAGACTGCTTTAAAACTGCCTACAATCACACTTGTTCCATCTCGTTCAGCAAAAATGAAACGCAAACAAAAATCTTTAACTGTTATTTTTAATAAAATATGCTTAAATACCCAGTGTATATAGATATGGAAGTAAATAAGTCCGACAGTAAGAAGAAAAGGTGGGGGAAAAAAACCCAAAATAATTCAAAATTTGATGAAATTATTATGAAAACGGACGTTGAAGAAGATTATTAAAACCGAAACTTTCAACGTCGTCTTTTATAATAAATTCATCAAATTTTGGATTATTTTGTTTTTCAACTTTTATATATATATATATATATATATATATATATATATATATATATATATATATATATATATTCAGCAAATTCTCTTATAAACATGTTTAATTGAAAATAACAGATAAATGACAGTGGAACACCAACCTCCTCGACATTAACCGAAGATGTTTTAAAGTACCCAGACTCGGATTTACACTTATAGAGATTTTGAAAACTGACAAGAAGCACATTTACGACATTTGGTTTATTAAAGAGAAAAGCAGAATAAAAAGATAAACACTAAATCCATGTCTGACATTTTTGATAAAACAGACCTACACTACATATATATATATATATATATATATATATATATATATATATATATATATATATATAATTAATATTAAATGAAATTTTTAGAGTTAGTAGTACTTGAAACCGTCTCTGTGCAAACAAATGATCTCAGCTCATTTAAAAACAAAGTTACCAACAAATCATTCGATTATGAATCAAAACTATATAAACAGGATTTGGCATTAGATAACCCACAAGGGTTGATATGCCATAAAACACCGAACAACCAACCATATAGGCAGCAGATTTTTGAAAATGATTGATAAATATGAAGTGACCAACTCATCCACACATGAGGGGTGATGCCGACTCAAAAATTCCTTGAACATTGAATCAATCAATCACTCCACAACACAGTAGCACCTACATCCTCGAAAATGACCAAAGATGGTCGTAAGTACCCATACTCGGACTTACACTTACAGAGACAAGAATTGCTGAAGAAATATCCTCGTCTGTTACTTGCAATAAAATATGCCTAGAAGAGAATCTGCTAAATAAATGCATATATATATATATATATATATATATATATATATATATCAGTAGCAGCAATAGCAGCAGCTATGTTGTCCCCACTATTGAACTTCACAGCCTTTCTTGATTCCTACCATGACAACCCTGATAGTACTAGCTTCTGCCATGTCTTACCAGTAAACTACATTCTCTCATATATTCATCTTGTGTGTGTATGTGTGTGTGTGTGTGTGTGTGTGTGTGTGTTACGAATGAAGAAGACTTGTTAAATTATATACTTGTAAAATCTCTTGATACGTAATTTAATGAAAATAAAGAAATAAAAACAGCGTAAGAAATCTCTACTTTGACTGGGAAGATTTTTTAATTAGCAGCGCACGTGTGAACCAAGTGATATTATTTCCTGTTAAATAAAAAAAAAGGAAAGCACGTGTTTAGGTACTGTTTTTCCAAGTGTATATATTACCCGACAATCTCACTCCCTTTTTTTTTTGTAGAGTGGAATGGAAGAGGAGGAATCCTAACTCACCATTCTGCTTTTCTCAAGAAAGTCCACCCTCCAGCCACACCCTGTAATCCACCAAGTGAGGCTCGTTATCATATACCCATCAAAAGGAACGAAAGCTCCAAATTCAAAGGCAACCGGGTTTTCGTAGAAGCGTGTAAAATCTTGGAAATTGAGCATTCTCTTCAGTGTTCGTCATTGCTGAGGTCAGGAGCATCTGATTTCTTCCGAGCATATCAAATTTACCAATCTATATTCCTTTGATCCATTATTATTATTATCATTATTATTATTATTATTGCGAGGTTTTTCTTACACTAGTTTTAACTGGTAAACTTTTACTGGTGCTTGAGTTACAACAAATTTCCGCAAGTCTCTTTAAAATATTCTTGATGGTCTTAAAAAGACGCGGTCTGAATGGTCTCGATTCTTCCTCTGATCTTCTATACCTGCAGTCACATTTTTAGACCTTTGGGAGGACGGTTCCAAGCACACCAACTGCTATTAGTATCATTGTCCCCTTCATGTTTCGCAAGTTTTTCAGTTCTCTGGCAATGTACAAATATTTGTCTATCTTTTCGCTTTCTTTAATGTTCACTCTGTTGAACGGTAAAACTCGCTAGATAACAAGTTCTTTTTCTTGTTAATCAACACGAATTCTGTTGTTACATTCGGGATTGGGAGATCTTTTTGTATCCCAATGTTCCACGGAATTTCTGGTTAATGCATATACGAGGTGGATACGATAAGTTTCCAGATTTTTTTTCGTATGGGCACTTTTATTGATACTACACGCATGAAACTATAGTCCCCTTCGAAGTAATCTCCTCCGGCTGCAATGCACTTGTTGTACCGTTCCAACAACTTCTGGAAGGCCCCATGGAAGTCCTCTTGTGTGAGTGTGTCAATGACCTTTGTCACAGCCTCTTTCATCTCCTCAATAGTCTTTTAACGACAGCCTCTGTCTATTTGTCGCTTCCTCCCACCAGACACGACTTGACACATGGTCAAAAGCCCGAAGGCCGATTAAAGTGGAGATAAAGGGGAGGAGAAGGTCGGGAACAAGCCGAGACTCGAACCCTGCTGGTCTATGCTGCTCATCGGCTCACTTATTGCAATGTGAGCCTGATGAGGCTAGCAGTTTCACGAACCCAGATGTGGGCCGGGGCACGTATGCCGGGTTATGGCTTGAACTAGACCGCAAGGTCTAGTGCTATACATAGGTCTCGAGAAAGTCCGCAGGGACCTACCTTAACGACAGCTTCTGAGGGTATTGCCGCCAGGACTTATACTCTGGATGATCTCTTGTTGTTTTCGTGCCCGTGGTGTAATGGTTATCGTCGTAGGAAATGGACACGGCGACACGAGTTCAAATCCTGGACGAGACTGATTGCATTTCACATAGCACTAATAACCTTGGGAAAGGTACGAATCCAATTATTCTCCCCCCAGCTATGGGTAAATAGTAGGACAGACTTGGTTCTTCAGCCTTGGTGAAGCAACTAGTCTAGGAAAAGGAAGACTCTGTTGAAATCCGCTTAAAAATTGACCTTGTGTTGGTAGGTGTTGGTAAATATTGTTTGATATTTTTCCACTGGAGTGTGGGTGGCAGCAAGTCTCAGGACTCTTCTTAGTATTTTGGTCAATCTCAACAATACTATAGTTTGGAAAGTCTCCACTCGTCCTCTTACTTCCAAGTCCTCTAATGTCTGTACCAATCTTTTGGTGACTGCGTTGAGCTCCACTATAACAATTAGTATCGCCGTCACTGTCATGTTCCACAGTTTTTTCGCTTCTCTAGCAAGGTTGGGGTATTTATCTCTCTTTTCGCTTTCTTGCAGTTTTACCTCGTGATCAACTGGAACGGCAAAGTTCACTATTCTGTATGTCTCTCAAAATCCTAAAGAACTTTGTGTGCCTCGTTTTTTAGGTCGGATTCTGGATTGTGCCTATACCATCTGTTCGTGTGGTCAAATTTAAACTTCTTGCATACTTCCCAGTGGCTCACCTTGCCCACCCAATCATGCCTGCTCTTAAATTCTCTCTGCGGTAATTTACTGCATTATTTTACTATGTGATCGTTTCGTCTCAATCCCCACGTGATCTACATCTGTTATTTTGTTGCGTCTTGTCTATTTTTACTTTCACATAGTCCTTATGGCGTTGTTCTGGGCTGGTATGATAAGAGATTCAATTTCTCTTTTAAGGTTTCCCTTTCTTAGTCATCATCATCATAATTATTATCATTCACTCATTAGAGATTTTCACATCAGCGTTAGCTGACGGTCTTACGCTGGAGTTTGATTGACAGCAAGTCTCCTCAAGTCTCCAAGACTTTTCTCAGTATTCTGGTCGTTCTCAGCAATGTAATAGTTTGGATGGTACCCGTCCGCCAACTTCTAAGTTCTCAAGTCCCTTTAGTAATCCTCTAGTTACTGTTTCAAACGCACCATTTACAATTGGTAATATTGTCAGCTTCATGTTCCATAGTTTTTCAATTCGCTAGCAAGGTCGAGGTACTTATTCTTCTTTTCATATTCTTTCATATTCTGTCAGCCGGGACAGCAAAGTCCAAAATTTTTCAAGTTCTCTTTTTTTCGTTGATTATTATTATTATTATTATTATTATTATCATTATTATTATTATTTCACTCCTTCCAGTTTTTTTACAACAGTTTAAACTGATGGCTTTTCACTGAAGCCTGAGTGACTGCAAGTCTTCCCAGGATTCTTCAAAGTGTCCAAACCGATTTTAGTAGTGCTGTGGTCTTGGTGGCATCAGTTCTTCTTCTAATTTGTGGCCATTAGTATTAAAACTAGTGTTAGTAGTATCAGTTTCAGCTTTACTCTCAGCTTCTTATAATCCTTCATCGATTTTTTTGCTCAAAACTTAATGTAAAATGATTAGGGATGCTCGGGTTGAAAATAGGGACATATCAATCGCAAATCGGCTACGAATTCTGATTGGCTGAATGAGACTCGAACGAGAAAGCCGTTAAGAGTCAGCGCAGGATAGAAAACAGGATCAGAGTTAGTTCGCGGCCGGACGCGACGAGATAAAGACAGTCAGTTGAACACCAGACACGACGATGAGAAGACAGCCGAAATTTGCGGCCCCATTTTGGAGTAAGATTGGAAAAAGGGTCTCACACCAAATGCGAAGCTGTGAAGATAAAATCGACGAACAAGCATGGTTAGAACTACAACATAAAACGTGAAAGATAATTCAGTGTCTGCGTCAGTCCCCGCCCCCCCCCCCTCTCTCGCTCTCTCTTCATGACATTTTGTTTCTCTTTGTCTTGTTAACTCGACCGACTCAGTTTTCATACGCTGTTTGTCTCTTCTCGATGACCACTAAAAAAAGTGTAGTAGCAAATAAACTATTGTATTAGCGAACCAAGACGGGTTTTTTGTGTGTTCGTCACTTTTTCTCACGGCGAGGTTATCATGAGGTCCGACTGACGCTCAAGACGTAGTGCTAGACGCCTAAAACCGTTTGACACGTGGTAATACAAGTGCCTATGAGTATTAGTAGTAGTAGTAAAACAAACGTCTACTGAGACCGTACCAGCAAAATTTTCATTTCAACACCACCGCGTTGCAAACTTCTATTTGTGCCGTGTAATGTTACAACCATCTATTTGGTATGTAAAGGTATAATAAAGTGAGGGTTGACTATATGTAGTTCCATACTTTCGACGGTTACTTTTCCAGTCACATTGATAGTGACCGCTTAAAAACATGAGTTTGTTCCACAAAGTGATATTTTACGAGAATTTCCTGTTGGCTGGAACTGCCAAGTATTTTGTTAATGCATTTATCATAACCTCAGGGGATGCTATTATTATTATCATTATTTGCTCCTTTTCGAGTTTTCCAGACCAGCGTTAGCCGATGGTTTTTTACTGGAGTTTGAGTGACTGCAAGTCTCCTCAAGTCTCCAGGACTCTTCTCAGTATTCTAGCCGATCTTAATAATCCTGTAATTTGGATGGTCTTAACTTGTCCTTTTATTTCCAAGTCCTCTTGTCCTGATATCAATCCTTTGGTGACCAATTATAACTGGTATCACGGTCACTTTCATGTTCCACAGTTTTTTCGGTTCTATAGCAAGGTCGAGGCATTTATCTTTCTTTTCGTTTCCTTTCAGTTTTACCCTGTGGTCAGCCAGGACAGTTAAATCCAACTTTTTGGCAATTTCTCTTTTCTTGTTGATTATTATTAGGTCTGGTTATTATTTACCCATTAGAATTTTTCACATCAGCATTCGCTGATGGTCTTTCACTGGAGTTTGAGTAACAGCAAGTCTCCTCAAGTCTCCAGGACTTTTCTCAGTTTCCTGGCCGTTCTCAATAATGTAGCAGTTTGGAAGGTCTCCACTCGTCCGCCAACTTCCAAATCCTCTAGTCCCTTTAACAATCCTTTAGTTACTGTTCCAAACGCACCAATTACAATTGGTATAATTGTCACCTGCATGTTCCACAGTTTTTTTCAATTCCCTAGCAAGGTCGAGGTACTTATTCTTCTTTTCACATTCTTTCAGTTTTATTCTGTGGTCAGCCGGGACAGCAAACTCGACAATTCCTGGCTCTAAATAATGTTTTTTTTTCACTGAATGGTGAGTTTTATGCTGGAGCTCTGGGGAATGCAGAGTAACCCTTCATTGCCAACATTCAAAGGTCCACTTTGACTTGGGGTGATAGCACCTGATAGGGTCCTATTTATGGGTCAAATAGAACTAAACTATGTAATTACGCTAAACTGAATTGTTTGAAATTTTTTTTTTTTTCCCATTTAACTATGTGTAAACAAAAAAAACTGTACTTATACTAAATCAAATTGTTTGAAACTTTTATTCTGCGTTAAATGACCTGAAAAGGGTTGATACGACGCAAAACCAACCAACCAACCAACCAAGATCGAAGTTATAATTTACTAAGCTTTTTGCTTAGATGTGGCATAAGGCCGTATGAATGGGGAACCCAATGAGACTCGAACTCACCCGTGAACGTTTTCTAGTTTAGCTTGGTAACCATTACACCACCCGGGGTGATCCTCAGGTAAGATCTATGTATTTATTCATCTCTTTAATTTCTTTTCATTTCACTTAATGATCAGTTGGATGAGGAGTCATTCATTCGATTTATATGTTTCGACTGCTATATTTGCAAGGTTTCAATCCTCGTTCCCGGTTTTGATATCTAGTCTCGGGTCCAGTGGAAATAAACAGTGACATTACAAAGGTGAAAAATTTAACATAGTGAATGAACTGATATTCCATGACATGAACAGCGCGATGAAATTCCCTGAAAATTCCTTGAAGAGGGCCGGAGAATTCAACGGTTATGTATATAACGATCTTGAGGACGACAATAGTAAGTTGTGTAAAAATAGAGTAGATAATTCTCCTTTATGGTAAAAGGCATTTTTTCTATTTTGGTTTTAGCTAGAATTCAATAAGTCTACCTGAATTTATTGATAATCAACCAAAGAGTCGAAATGTTTCGAATTGGCAGGACATTTCTTGGTATTTTGCACTATGAAGATGTAGCGTTTTAATTGATTTCTTCACATAGATATATATCAGAAAATGTCATTAAGCCTTCTTGTTTGGAATGAGATTATATTACGAAACTGGGTTGTGTTGCGAAGATGGGATTATAATGCGGAAATGGAATTGAGTTAAAAAATGGAATTATGTTTCAAAAATGGAGTTGTGTTGCGGCAGTGGAAATGAGGGGAGTCGTTAAAGTGTTGTGGCTAACGTGTTAGACTTCAACCTCATAGCAAGCGAATTCGAACTCCAGTCACGATATTACGTCTACTTTTGGACTAATACCCTTGTGAAGGTGCCCGTGGTGTAATGGTTATCGTCGTAGGAAATGGACACGGTGACACGAGTTCAAATCCTCGACGAGACTGATTGCATTTCACATAGCACTAATACCCTTGAGAAAGGTACGAATCCAATTATTTTCCCTCCAGCTATGGGTGAATAGTAGGACAGACTAGGTTCTTCAGCCTTGGTGAGGCAACTAGTCTAGGAGAAGGAAAACTCTGAATTCAAACCTGTTAAACTCCGCTTAAAAATTGACGTTGTTTCATATCCTGCCCGAGCGGAGGGGTTGGTAAATATATAAATACCCTTGAAAAAGATATCAAATCCCTGATCCCTCCCGAATATTGGTTAAATAGCACCACTGCCATTCTTCTACAAGGATGACTCTAGTATTAGATAACCCACGGAGGATGATATGCCTTTAAACAAAAAACAAAAAAAAACCAAAACCGAAATTATGTTAAGAAATATTGGCGATCGTAGTCGAGGGTGACCCGAAGGCCCCCTTTTCAATAGCTACATCCAAGGTGTTGTGGAGGTCACAATTCCTTTCCCTGGATTGCTCCCCTTTACACTTGATTCGTACGTTATAATGCTGAGTGTTAAGCAAGGAGGCATCAAGTACCATTTTTTTGTGTCTTTGGTATGCCTCTACCTGGGATTGAACACTGGTCTCTTTGGCCATTGGTGAACACTGTACCAATTTGGCTAATGAGAAATATTAGTAAATCATAATTTGATGTTTTTTTTCTTTGTTTTATTTGTTTTGATTGTTTTGTTTTATGGTATAGAAGTGTTTAGAACCTGAAATAACTCCCAGTAATCTTTCAAAAACTTTTATAATCTTTCAACTAGCAAGCTAAAGTTAGTAAAGTTAGCGACCGTAGTCGAGGGCGACCAGAAGGCTCCCTTTTCAATAGCTACTACACCAAGGTGTAGGGGAGGGCACTACTCCTTTCCCTGGATTCCTCCACTTTACTCTTGATACATACTTTATATTGCTGAGTGTTAAGCAAGGAGGTATCAAATACCATTTTTAAGGTCTTTGGTATGACGCGACCTGGGATTGAACTCAGGTCTCCCGAACCATTGGCGAACACTCTACCAATTAAGCCACTGGGTTTAATTCTTATAGTTCGAAATGGAAGTTTTGAACAATTCTTCCCCCGACTTTCGATTCGTGATATTGCTTCTTATCATATACTGTCATCATTTTCGTTTGTTTTCATCTTTTTTGCGATTATTTCTTTTCTTTTCTTTATCTTTCTCTTGCCCAGTCGGCTAGGGCTGAAGAATACACCGACTGCTTCTCTGCAGAGGGGTAAGACTCCCCCAACGAGTGTCCTGGATATGACACTAAACAATCTGATGGTGAGGTTCCAGCAGTGCTGGAGCTTTGGGGAATGCGGAGTACCCCTTCATTGCCATCGCTCCCAGGTCCACTCTGGCCCGGAGTGGTAGCACCTGATAGGGCCCTATCTATTGGTTAAATCGAACTAACAACCTACTTATGCTAAAGTGAATTGAGTAAACAGAATAGCTTGAAATAGAAACGTTTTTGACAATTAAACCGTACTTACACTTAAACTGCGTGCTTATGCTTAACTGAATTATTTGAAATAGAACTGTTTTTCGACATTAAAACTGTATTTACACTTAACTGAATTATTACATATAACTGCTTGAATAATTTGAAATGGAAATGTTTTTGACAATTAAACTGTGTACTTATGCTAAACTGAATTGTTTGAAATAAAACAGATAATTTACATAAAAATGGATTTGGCGTTAGATAACCAACAAAGGTTGATATGCCATAAAACCAAACAAACCAATTATCTTTCTTTAAAAACATTTCTTTATCATTTTCATTATCCTTTCCCTTTCAAATCCTGTTATCTTGACCCCCCTTTTTTTTTAAATGTTATATTGTACATGGGTCTACCAATACTAACTGCTTATCGCCTTTTCTATTGTCTGTGTCTTCATCTTGTGTATCGATGTTTGAAGTCGAAATGACGTTATATATAGGCTTGTTCCTGATGGACGAGATGTAGGTGTCTGTGTGCACGCAATCAATGGTGTTTATTTTTTAGCAAATTTTCTTCTTTGTTTACAGCTGGCGTCTCTTTGTTCATTTAAATTCCAACATTTTGGTTTTCTTTTTTCGCTTTCTTAAGACACTTTGGCGCAAAATCGTTTTGTGCTTGGAATAACTGGCCCGTAAGGAAGAAAAGTTGGAAAGAGAAAGATGGAACCGAAATAGTAGAAAAACAAAATAGAATAAAATGAAATAAAATAAAATAAAATAAATAGATAAAGTTCGAAAATAAAATTTTCAAGTCAACATGAAAACAAACTGCTGAATTTGTAGTCATTTAATTCAAAAAGCAAAATAAAATCAAGCTATTTTACTAGTCGCCTACCTTCCGCGTTTCCGACACGTTCAGCTTTTATTTGTTATTCTCTTGTCCTTCTGTCTTTTGTTATTGTTGTTTGTTTGTTGGGGTTTTTTTTAATTTCTTTTCCACATTTACATAATTTCCAGTGAAATTTAAATTGAATTTTGAATAAGAATTTTAAGAAAAATGTATTTTTCATAAATGCTGACAACTCCAAAAATCAAGATGGCGGTGAATCATGACAAAACCTTTTACAGAAAAAGACGTATAAAATACACAAAGAGTAATGAGAGCTATTTGTTAAAAATTCTCATCTTTATTTGAAGTCGCATCAATTTGGATATTTTTAAAAAGAAAACATGAATGATTATCACGTTTTCAAAATAATTAGTTTAACAAAGAAAGCAGAAAATTGTAAAAGAGGGTTGGCTGTTACTGACAACCAGAACTAAAAAGAAGTAATGGGGCGTCTGAAAAATATGTATTCACCCAAATCCTCCGTCACGAGTAGGATGTGACACAAGGTCAATCTTAAGTGAGGTACTGTCGGTTGAAATTCAGACTTTTTCTTCTATTTTGCCAAGTCGACTGGGGCTGTAGAAGACTCCCCTAACTATGAGTGTCCTGTTTATGACACTACACTGTCTGATGGTAAGGTCCCAGTAATGCTGGGGCTCTGGGGAATACGGAGCACCCTTTCATTGCCATTGCTTCCAGGTCCACTCTGACACGAAATGGTAGCACCTGATAGGGCTCTATCTATGGGTTAAATAGAACTAACAGCATACTTATGCTAAACTGAATTGTTTGATTAAACTGAATAGCTTGAAATAGAAATGTTTTTGACAATTAAACCGTACTTACATTTAAACTGAGTGCTTATGCTAAACTGAATTATTTGAAATAGAACTGTTTTTGACATTGAAACTGTATTTACACGAAACTGAATTGTTATATATAACTGCTTGAATAGTTTAAAATAGAAATGTTTTTGACAATTAAACTGTGTACTCATGCTAAACTGAATTGTTTTAAATGGAACTGATTATTTACATAAAAATGGATTTGGCTTAATTATAACCTACAAAGGTTGACATGCCATAAAACTAAACCAAACCAAACCAAATTTTTCTTTTAGAAGTAAATTTTACGGGTGGTGCTGCTTGTCTCATGCCCGATAGTTTTAAATTCAGAGTTTTCCTTCTCAAAGATTTGTTGCCATGACAGACATATACAGGGTGTTTAGGCTGAATTTGACCATTTTTTTATGTTTCTTTTTTAAGGAACGTCTTGATGAATTAGTGAACAATAAACGGCTTCGGGAAGCTTAAAGATTAAAATTGTTGTTTTAAAAGTTAGCTGACATGGAGGACATCTGAAAATATAAAACAAATTATCTGTATCATGATGATTCGCAATGTGGATCAAAATGCCAATATCATTTCTGTAGCTGTATCTGGGGGGGCTTTTTATTTTTTGAGAAGTTACATAGATAATATTAACAGATGGGTAAATAGTAGGAGAGACTAGGTTCTTCGGCCTTGGTGAGGCAACTAGTCTAGGAGAAGGAAAACTCTGAATTCAAACCTGTTAAACTTCGCTTAAAAATTGACCTTATGTTATATCCTGCCCGAGCGGAGGGGTTGGTAAATAGGATCTTTAAGAGCATTTGAGAACTTGGCTGTGATTGGATAAGTTCAGTCAGGTGACCGAGGGGGTCTAAAGGTGAGGACATTGGTTTTAGCCCAGAATTAGTCACGCCAGAATATTTGAATCTAGGGACCTAATTTCCATCCAGAGTCTAAGGTGGCTAATTCCCCAGATTTGTGAGCCCGTCAATGCGTGTAAGAATTGAAGATAAATAAATAAATGTGCACCAAGAAAATGTCATTATTATTCATCCTATCAAAAAATTCAAACAAGCTGATTGGTTTAGTTTGATTTCTTTGTTTAATGGCATATCAACCTTTGTAGGTTGTTTAATGCCAAAGCTATTCTCCTTGAAAAACAGTAGTGGTACTATTTAACCCATAGCTGAGAGGATAAGGGGGTTCATACCTTTTCCAAGGGTATTTGTCCTAAAGTGAACGTAATACCGCGACTGGATTTCGCTGTCTATCGCTTTAACCATTACACCACGAGAACATCCCCCTCAAACAACCTGAGTTCGAAGGAGACATAAAAACTGACAAGTTAGAACGAACAACAGCCGAGAAGAACAAGCAGGCAAGATGGCATAGTGACATCTCACTCGAATTGGTGTGTTGTGACTGACTATTAAAGAGTGGGTCTGAGACTAATGGCAATGAAGAAGTACCCCACATTCCCCTAAGGTTCAGCACTAGAGTCTCACCATCAGATACAGTTTAGTTTCATACGCATGACACTCGTTGGAGGTGGGGGTCTTTCCCCTCCGCAGAGATGCAGTCGATGCACTCTGCTGCTCCTGGGACAGTGTGGCAAGGAACCTTTTTCTGACATATTGATATTTACCCATTTTTTTTTTCTTTCACTTTCTTTATTTCTTTCGTTGCGATTCAGCGTAAAAACCTCGTATCCCCTTGCATAGATAGATTGATAGCCACAATAGCAAGAAAAAGAAAACGTGAAAGAAAAACCTTTTTAGACATCATCAAGTTTTGGTCAAAATATTCACAGCAAGAAAAAGAAAAACTTTCCTGACCAATCGGAACAGATTGGTTCTTAAGCAAGAAAAATAATCTGCTTTTTTGTTGTTGTTGTTTTTTCTTTTTTTCTTTTTTTTTTTTTTTCTTTTTTTCTGGTAATGGTCTGATGGAAATAATCCATTTCGAGAAGTTTGGGTTTTCAATAAAATGTGCCATTTTTTCGTCGGCTTTTTTCATCTCCAATAAAAGGCAGATTTGAAACGGATTATTCGAAGGCCCACTCGCAGATTAAGTGGAGATTAAATGCGATTTAGTGCAAACACCGTTTTTATTCTCTTGCATAGATAGATAGATAAATAGATAGATGAACAGAGATAGATAGATAGATAGATAGATAGATAGAATCAATTTGAGATAGGTAAATGAACAGACAAAGATAGATAGATAGATAGAATCAATTTGAGATAGGAAAATGAAAAGACTAAGATAGATAGATAGATAGATGAACAGAGATAGATAGGTAGATAGATTAGGAGATAGATAGATAGATACGGATGGCAAGATCGATTGATACTTAAGTCTGATCCTCTATCTATCTATGTATCAATCTGTTACGGTCCAATGGTTAAAGCAATGAGCTGCGGAATCTTAGTAAGCGTGTTCGTACTCCAGTCGCACTATTACGTTCACTTTCGGGCAAATACCCAAGGGAAAGGTATGAACCTCCTTATCCTCCTTGCTATGGGTTAAATATTACTATTCTTCTAGAAGGATGGCTTTGGCATTAAATAACCTACAAGGGTTGATATGCCATTAAACAAAGAAACCAAACCAATTTTTGGATCTTGCTAACGATAGATAGATAGATAGATAGATAATGTTCATAAACAAACGTCCACTGGATTAATTGTATTCTACATTAAGCATCCTTCATGGATTACTGAATATAGAAATAATATAGGTTGTAAAAAAGATAAAAATGATTTTAAAAAATCTAATTAAAAGATTGCCTTAAAGAACATGTATTCAGATTGCAACTGCTGCTTTCACGATTTCTGATCGTCAAGAGATTTCACTATTAAGTTTAAATCAGTAGTGGCACAAGGCCTGAAGTCTGAGGCAGACAGTGAGAATAAAACTCTCTAACAAGGATCAACTAAACCAGCTTTTGCCCATTACACCCCAGGAGGTGTCCAAGTCAGGCGATATACATATTTACTAAGCTTAGCTGAGTTGTGTCACAAGGCCAGAAAAATGGGACACCTACTAACCGCACTCTGCAAATCCAGCTTGCTAACTATTATACCACATGAGATGATATTGTCAGATGATTTTCTTTTTTCCTAAGCTTATTTGTGACACAAAGCCGGAAATATTAGTCACATAATGATCAATTATATATATATATATATAGGGACACGCATAAGTGTTGGATACATGTTATTTTTTGTTATAACTCTAGTTTTATATTTGCCATTTTTGCCTGATATTTGGTAAGTAATACCTCGTAAAGTTGTTTTAGTTGAATCTGGAAGGAAAATTAAAATCTCATGGTTGAATCCTTTTTTTTATGAAAGTTCAAAATTGCCCTCAGCAAAAGTATTGGATACATGAAATTTTTTTCAAATTTCCAATCGAAAATTTGTATTTTAAAAGACTTTAGATATTCAAATTTTCGATAGTATTGGAATGTTATCTCCGACCAATCAGAGAAGCACACAATTCTTTACAAGAGAGTGCTACTAATCATCTGACTCTTTGATGTGCATTTTGCAATTCAAGGATTAAAAATGGCAAAAACTAAAGAATTATCCAGAGATATGCGAGAATCATTGAACGTCACAAAGGAAGACAAGGTTATCGAAAAATTAGTAAAGAAATGAATCTAGCACAAAGCACAGTAGGAAATATCATCAGAAAGTATGAGAAGTATGACGACGGTACAGCAAACCTTCCTAGAAATTGAAGACCGAGAAAAATAAATGAGCTTACTTCAAGGTGGATCAGCAGAAATGTGCAAATAAACCACTTCATTACTCGTTTTGAAATCAAAACTGATCTTGATGGTGCTGGAATTAATGTAAGTAACGATACCATTAGCAGAGCTCAACATCGTACAGTCTTTCATTCAAGATCACCAAGAAAAGTGCCTTTACTGAAAACCAAACATGTCAAAGACCGATTAAAATTTTTCGAAACTTACGAAAAGAAAAATATGCAATTTTGGGAAAAGGTAATCTGGTCGGATGAAACGAAAGTTTAACTATTCGAAAGGAACACAGCGACAAGTATTTGGCGAAAAAATGGCACTGCCTTCAAGAAGCACAATACCATCCCCACAGTTAAGTTTGGGGGTGGTTCCATTATGATATGGGGATGCTTTTCATCCAAGGGCACTGGTGAGTCACAAGTTATCCATGGTAGAGTTAATGGTAGTATAGGGATATTCTAGAGAAGAACCTTCAGAAATCTGCAACGTCTTTGAGATTTGGTCGGAATTTCGTGCTTCAACACGACAATGACCCCAAGCATACCGCAAGACTTACAAAGGAATGGTTAGAAAATAATGGTATTAGTACTCTCAATTGGCCATGTCAGTCTCCTGACTTGAATCCAATTGAGAATTTGTGGAATACTTTGAAGGTTAAAGTTCATAAGCGGAATCCACAAAATATCAAGCCATTAGATGAATTATGCAAGGAAGAATGGGGTAAAGTAACGCTGGATCAGTGTGGAAAACTTGTGGCCAACTATAGAAAGCGAATGGAAGTAGTGAAACAAAACAGAGGCTACGCAACAAAATATTAAATTGATGTATCCAATACTTTTGCATAGGGTAATTTTAAATTTTGATTTTGTTTTTAAATTGACTCAACCATGAGTTTTTAATTTTCCTTCCACATACAACTGAAAAAAACTTTACGAGATATTACTTACCAAATATCTGGCAAAATGGCTAACATAAACAAAAGTTATAACAGAAAATAACATGTATCCAAGACTTATGCGTGTCACTGTATATATAGGGTGTCTCAATATAAATGGAACCCATGTGACTGCTAATAACTCTACGAATAGTAATATTGTGTTCTTTTTGGTTTCAGATTAGAAAACAGTATACTATAACAACTATTGATCCTTGATCAGCCTGCCTTTGGCAAAAGAGGAAAAAATACTTTTTATCACTACTTATTTGAAGACAAAATGATTCAAAACAGTCTCAAAATAGCTGCAACCCATTAATATGATAATGATCTATAACTGAGACAAGAAACTAAAAAAGGGTGTCTGTCCTGGACGCTGATGTAATAACAAAAAAAAATTGATTTGATATCTCAAGCTCAAATGATGCCTTTTTTTGCGGGACGTGTTCCAAATGGCCGCCATTTCGCTTGTCTTGATGGGTTGCATCTATTTTGAGACACCCTTTGGTTGAGGATCGTTCAGAAAGTAAAAAGCTTCAACAAGAAAAAAGAGCTATCAAAACTACTTCCTTGGATTGCTCCGCTTTACCCTTGATCCGTACCTTATAATACAGGGTGTTCAGAAAGGTAGGATTAAGAACCATTTTTTAAGCCTGGTATGACTCAAACCTAGGATTGAACCCCGATGACCCGGGCCACTAGCAAACACTCCACCCAATATATATATATATATATATATATATAGGAGGATCCTTAAATAATTTTCCAGATATTTTCGTATGGGCACTTTTATTGATAGTACACACATGAAACTCTAGTCCCCTTCGAAGTAATCTCCTCCGGCTGCAATGTGCTTGTTGTACCGTTCCAACAAATTCTGCAAGGCCCCATGGAAGTTCTCTTGTGTGAGCGTGTCAATGACCTTCGTCACAGCCTCTTTCATATCCTCAATTGTCTCATAACGACAGCCTCTGAGCTTAGGGAATAGGCAAAAGTCACAGGGAGCAAGCTCTGGACTATAGGGAGGATGAGGAACTGTCTTGATGCCCATCTTGGTCAAATACTCTGTGACAAGGATGGAGTTGTAGACTGGTGCATTGTCCTGCTGGAAATGCCACTGAGCCGATTTGAAGAGTGCTGGCCTCTCTCGACGGAAACACTTCCTGAACTCCCTTAAAAACGTCAACATAGTAACCCTAACCCTAACCCTTTGGCCAATCAACTCTGGTGTATTGACTTCCTTACTCCTTCCACACCTCTCATCATCCCTCACAGACTCCCTGGCTTCCTTGAATCTCTTATGCCACTCAAAAACTGAAGCTCGATTCATGCAAAATGCTCCAAAAGCAGTCTGAAGCATTCCATACGTTTCTGTGGCATTTTTTCCAAGTTTAAAACAGAATTCTATTGCATATCGTTCTTCTAAAATGTCCTCACGTCCAGATTGCATTTTTGAAGTTCACCAGCTGTGACAATCAGGCTTTAGTAGGGTGTATTTTCATTTGAAGCTGAAATCATAAAATTGGTCAGTCGTCTCATACGATGTATAGTAATAACATAGTGAATTTGTAAAAATCTACGACAATTTTAAATGCCTGTGCAAAAAAAGTTGGGAAAACTATTGAATTCACCACGTATATATATATATATATGTGTGTGTGTGTGTGTATTGTTTATAGCATCATTAGTTCTATATTATGAGTTTATAATTATTCTTGATATTATTTAATGATCTGATTCTGTGCTGGAAGTTGAACACTTTAAAAACAATAGTTATACTCTGTCCAAGTAGGCGTCATCGACCACTATATTTACTTAGCTACCCGTAACATCTACCCACCTAATGAATGCTTAGCGTGAAACTTAGAGTCGCTGGAAGTGTAGGATGGAGTCCATTTATTACATCGGTATGTGAACCACCTCTGCTCTCCTTTTGCATAGAGTATGTCTGTACTAAATATAACGTTCCACTCAGCTTATTTTTGAACAGGCGACTTGTGTATAGTTATCTGAACACACACATACATACACACACACACACACACACACATATATATATATATATATATATATATCAAAATGAATAGGTTCGCAAATGAATCTAAAATTGGTATTTTAGGTTTTTATCATTTTGGTCCAGCAGGTAGAGTGTTCGCCAATGATCCTGGAGACCGGGGTTCAATCCCAGGTCGAGTCACACCAAAGACTTTTAAAATGCTACTTGATACCTCCTTGCTTAAGTGTC
This sequence comes from Sepioteuthis lessoniana, assembly GCA_963585895.1. Lineage (NCBI taxonomy): Eukaryota > Metazoa > Mollusca > Cephalopoda > Myopsida > Loliginidae > Sepioteuthis > Sepioteuthis lessoniana. Next base: position 8,279,660 of record OY757927.1, read on the forward strand.
AGCAATTTAAGGTACGTATCAAGGGTAAAGAAGAACAATCCAGGGAAAGGAGTAGCGCCCTCCCCTACATCTCGGTGTAGTAGCTATTGAAAAGTGAGCCTTCCTGTCGCCCTCAACTACGGTCGACAACTTACAGGTGTTTTATACCGTATTGCAGTTTAGTGCCATACACAGGACACATTTTTTTTATCCTTCAGCAGGCGATACAGTCAGCGTATTATAACCCCCACCGACAGGGTGTTTGCTTTTGTGTGGTTGCTACTTCACTATTTTTTCTATTGTGATGAAGTCTACCGTAGTTCTCTCCCCTTGGATCACACACACACACACACACACACACACATATATATATATATATAAAGCTCCATCTTAGCTGACTGTAGTTGTGTTATATTTTCAATAAATCTTCAAGTCAACCTATAATCTCATTTGTTTCATTACACTCGTTCAATTAGTTCCTTCTTCCTTTACCCCCCACCCCATCCGGTTCCTTCTTCTTCTTTCTTTCTTTTTGTTCCACCTTCTTAAACTTCTTTCGCTCTTCCTTTCTTTCCTTTCCATTCATGCTTTCCTTTCCTCATTTTCTTTTTCCTCCACCCTCTCTCTTTCTCTCTCAGTGATTCCTAATTTTTTTAATCACTCGATCTCTCCACTAGAAACGGTTCGATACCATCCGACTGACACACAAAAAGCCACTTTCTTAATATTCCAGGCCCCTCAACCAGTGATATATTCTCAAACTGAAATAGTAAGATGTTCTTTGACGAGAAGCCGGTTATTTTTTGTTCGATGGATAGAGTGGCCCTTTGGTGTCAGGTTTCTGGCAATATCTTTTTAAACAGATGTCAGCTGGACAAGTGGCTTTGGGGTGTAGAACAGGATTGACCATGGTTTTAGGTGAAGTGTAGACCTTACTGTTGAAGGTGTCAGGGATTGTTCGGACAAGGATATTTCTTTATGTCATCAGCAGATTCACACTGACCAAAATCATGTTGAAGAGCCTTTCCGATTCGCAGGCAGATAAGAAGAAAATGGCAAAGCAGGGAAAGTGAAAAAGAAAATAGCGACACAGGGAAAGAGAAAAAGAAACAAATATATGGGGAATTGAAAAGTGGAAAGAAATCTGGAAAAAGAAAAATATAGAACGCGAAGCAGAGATGGAAAAACAAGAGAAAAGGGACAGGAAAAAAGTTGAAGGAAAGAAATTAAGAAAGGAAGAATATCAAAGAAAAGAAGTTCGTATTATGAAGAAAGAAAGAAAGAAAGAAAGAAAGAAAGAAAGAAAGAAAGGGAAACATCTATAACCTGCATAAAACTGAATTGATATACTGGCAGATAAAGGAAGTGAGAGAGAGGATATGAAAGATTGAAAAAGAGACAACAAAAAGAAAAACAAAACAAAAATAGGAACATTTGTTAAAGTACCGTCCATGAAAAAGTAAAATGGAAAAATAGGAATGGACAAAAAAAGGAAGAGACAAAAGAAAATGAAATTTGAGGAAAAAAAAAAGAATATAGCAAGAGAGAAAAGACGATGAGTGACAAACGAATTAAAGGAAATAGAAAAAAAACGAAAGAAAAACTGAATAAAAGTAAAGAATAAAAAGAAAACCAATGAAGGGGGGGGAAGGTGAGAAATGAATAAAGAAATGGAGTTAACGTATTGGGAGATACAAAACCGTTAAAAGGGTCTACAAAATAAAAGGATTAATAGAGGAAGATACAAGGCAAAAAAAAAAAAATGGAAAAAATAGATGAAGCGTTAATAAAAATAAAAATAAATTAAATTGACTGGCGGTGGGCGGGTCAGAAATAAGATTTCCCTGAAAGGTTATCTATTTGTCCGCCTATCGATAAGTATATTTCAATGTCCGCTCAACAGCCGCCATTACTAACGTCCCTGCAGACGACATAGCTGTGTTGCAGACGACGAACAAGAAGAGATTCTATTCACTCGACTTGTTGACAATTGGCTTCACAAGAGATTTTATTCGTCTTTTCCCAATACATCATGGCTTCTTCTTCTTCTTCTTCTTCTTCTTCTTCTTCTTCTTCTTCTTCTTCTTCTTCTATTTTACTTTTTTCTTTTTTTTTCTATTTTCTTCTACCTTTTTAAAAATTATAATTGTCATATTCATATTTTTTTTCGATGTATATTTACAAAATTCTTGTGAATATGGCAATAGGTCTACTCTCTCTCTCTCTCTCTCTCTCTCTCTCTCTCTCTCTCTCTCTCTCTCTCTTATCTCTCACATCTATCTATCCATCTATATGTTTAGATTTTTTCATGTCGAGTGCAACTTTTTATAGAATGAATGTATTAACTGCTTGAAAGATTCAGTAGCAAGAAATATCTATCTCTCTATCTATCTATCTATTTTCTTCCTTTCTTTCTTTCTTTCTTTCTTTCTTTTTTACTTATCTTTTTTATTACTGGTGATATTCATTCATCTTCATTTTTTCTTTTGCTTTCTCTTTTGTTTTTTGTTTTTGTTTTCATCTTTATTTATTATTTCTTTTCCTTTTTTTCATTCTTCTTCTTCTTCTTCCTCTTCTTCTTCTTCTTTTTCTTCTTCTTCTTTATCTTCTTCATCTTCTTCTTCTTCTTCTTCTTCTTGGTTCCTCATCCACATCCCTTTCAATCTGATTTATTTTCTTTCTTTTCTTCTCTCCTTCACGTTCCATTCCTTTTTCTTTCGATCTTGTTTTTTTTTTATTCTTCTGGCTTCCTTCTCAATTTCGAAAGTTTTATTTTAATCTCACTGATCATCTTTCAAATTCTTTATTCCATTCTCTCATTCACCCACCCTACAAGATGATCTTTGTGTCTTTTTATTCACTTTCTTTACATTTTTTTCTTTTTTCTTTTTTTCTTTTTCTTCCTTCCGGCAAGAGGTCCTTGTTTTCAAGGAAGAATAGAGTAAAATCTGAGACACGATGGATAAGCAACATGGACAATAGCGTGAGATGATAGGGGTCCTTTTTAGAACTGGCGCTCGTGTTAGGCAGGGCGGAGTGGAGAGGGGCAATGGCTCACGGCATTTTCAAATTGGTTTGACGAACTCACTCAATACCTATCTTTCTTTCACTGAACCTGATTGCAATGGGTCGGTCCGGCGACCATAATGGCGTCCTATATATTATTGTTGATCGAATGCGAGAAAGTATTTTCAATAGTAGGACCTTGTAAATCACATCACCATCGCTATCTTTCTGTTGTCGAATTTGTCATTAGCGCCAATAATGCTAAAATTCCGGATCTCTCCCCGTTCTTTCTCACTCTCCCATTTACAAAAGGAACGATGTTCACAGGCAGAACCTGGTTTAATAAAATCACTTTCTATCTGTTGTCGATTCGTCAGATCGCCAACATCATTATCTCCATTTACAAAAATAAGTTCAACGCCATTATAAACAACGCCCACCTTCCTAAGAGGAACAGACTTTTATTGTTAGGACATATAATCGACCTTATCACATGTCGACTTCAGTTCCTGGGTATAATACTAAAATACTTCCAGTGGTGAGGTTCCGATGCCATTATTCTCAGGTCGACGATAAACAAATTCACCTGTGTGATCAATCTAACGGTTCATATCTTTAACTGAACAGCAGGGCACTTATACATCGTGCGTGACAGAAGACTATATTATATATATATAAATAGATAGATAGATATACGTATATGTGTGTGTGGGGGTAATCATATTTACCAACCCCTCCGCTCGGGCAGGATATGATACATGGTCAATTTTTAAGCGAAGTTTACAGGTTTGAATTCAGAGTTTTCCTTCTCCTAGACTAGTTGCCTCACCAAGGCTGAAGAACTCAGTCTGTCCGACTATTTACCCATAGCTAGAGGGAGAATAATTGGATTCATACCTTTCCCAAGGGTATTAGTGCTATGTGAAATGTAATCAGTCTCGTCCAGGATTTGAACTCGTGTCGCCGTGTCCATTTCCTACGACGATAATCATTACACCACGGGCACCTCCGCCCGTGGGGTAATGGTTATCGTTGTAGGAAATGGACATTGTGACTCGAGTTCAAATCCTGGATGAGTCTGTATTTCACCTAGGATCAATACCCTTTGAAAAAATAACCATCCAACTATTCTCTATCCAGCTATGTATAAATAGTAGAGTAGACTGGCTTCTTTTACTTTAGTATGGCAACCAGTCTAGGAGAAAAACTGTGAATTCAAACTTATTAAACTCCATTTAAAAATGACCTTGTGTCAGATCATGTTTGAGTGGAAGATTTGATACACACACGCACTTACACACGCATATAAATCTATGTATTTGATGATATATCTATTATTTATTTATTTGTTTATTTATTTTTGCCAACGCATTTCGAATTCAAAATTTGCCCGCATACAAAATAAATCTATTAAAAAAATCTATTTCAAGTTTGAGAATAATGTAAATAATTGTAATAAAAAAAATTCATTTAAGTCCAAAGTCATCATCAGGACTGAATGTTTGGTTTTACGAAAACAAGTAACACACGGAAAATATAGTCGAAATTAATTACGTCATGAGATGGAATCATTTTGGAAAAAAGCAACATTGTTTTACGGTTTGAGAATAAATTTTTAACAGTTCACAATTTTAAATGTCTTGAAAAAGGCAAATGTTATAAATGGATGTTAAAATCTTTTGGCATCATTTTTCGCGAGAGGTGATATTTTATTAAAACCTTGTCTTTGTATGTAGAGGTGATATTTTGTATGTAGAGGTGATATTTTATTAAAACCTTGTCTTTGTATGATTGCGTCAAAATGTGTTATAGAACAGGCTTCGATTATTCTGCATTTAATTGCCTGACTGGAGCTGTAGAATACACTGACCACACCTCTGCAGGGGGTTAAGACACCTCCCCATGAGTGTCCAGGATATGACACTAAACAATCTGATGGTGAGGTTCCAGTGATGCTGAAGCTTTGGAGAATGTGGAGCACATCTTCATTGCCAATGTTCCCAGGTCCACTCTGCCTCGGCGTGGTAGCACCTGATAGGGCCCTATCTACGGGTGAAATAGAACTAACGGCATACTTATGCTAAACTGAATTGTTTGACTAAACTGAATAGCTTGAAATAAGTGTTTTTGACAATTAAACCGAACTTACATATAAACTGTGTGCTTATGCTAAACTGAATTATTTGAAATGGAACTGTTTTTTGACATTGAAACTGTACTTACACTAAACTGATTTGTTTAATATAGAACTGTTTTGACATTTAACTGTGGGTAAACAAAATCTATACTTATACTAAAGTCAATTAGCTGAATTAGAACTGCTTGACTAAACTGAATAGCTTCAAATGGATAAGTTTTTCACAATCAAACAGTAGTAACATTTAAACTGCGTACTTATCCTAAACTAAATTGTTTGAAATAGAACTATTTTCATAAAAATAGATTTGGCGTTAAAAAACCTGCAAGTGTTTATATGCCATAAAACCAATCAACCAATCTGCATTTAACTCTGATTGAGTTATGAATGTCAAATGTTTGGTTGGTCAAAATATTACGTGAAAAGAAAAAGTTGCTAGTGTTTTCGGATTTAAAATATATATATATATATATATATATATATATATAGAATACTTAGTCCAGTTAAACCGGAGTTAGGAGTAATTCCATCAGGACAAGAAAATATTCATGAATATTTAGATCTTCCTGGTAAAGAGCTCAATGTATCAATTATACAGAGCAATATTTTCATTAAGAAAAAACAACGAAACCAATCACAAAGGATTATAAATTTATTTCAATCCTGTTACGCATTTTAGAAATTTTCAAAAACACGAAAAAAAATTAACAGGACTTCATCAGATCAATTAGATAAAAAAACTAGAGTAGACACATGAGAGTGGGAGGGGATAGAAGAGTGGGAGGGGATAGAAGAGGGGTAAAGAGTTATCTCTTCATTGAGCCCACTTCCGTTTTAAATTTAAATTTACGGTTGGCACTGTAGTACATTTATTTTAAAACAATTTTTTTTTTTTTTTTTTTTTTTTTTTTTTTTTTTTTAATTTTTTCTAGAGACTTAAATTACAGATATTTCTAATTAGATTTAAATTTTAATTAATAATCTCACGTAAAGATGCAGTAATAGATATATTAAAACAACAACAAATATTTAATTTACTTAAATATTTTAAAATTTCTAAAATTTCAAAATATCAGTTACATTTTTTATGCGTAGTACATATATATTATATGCTTTTTCATAATTTTCTATCTAATAATTTATTATATTTATTCTCAAAATTAACTCTCATTCTTAAATAAATTTATGCTTTATAAAAAAAATTTTTTTATTTATAGTTTAAATTTGGCTCTATGTCTACACCTGGCTATTAGTTCATTTCTCTTATTTAGTAAAATTTTTGGCTCAGGAAAAAGCAAAATGTGGATCTTTTCTTCAAGACATAGATTGCACCTACTATCGAAAGATTTTGGGGTACTAGATCTTTTCAATATGGACCATTGAATGTCAGGGGTTAACCCTTTATTTTTTAATCCCCAATAATGTTTTGATAGAGCAGTTTGATTTTTTTGATGCTCATGGGAAAAGGAATATTTATGATTTCCATATCTAATCTTGAAATTAGTAGAAGAAATGCCAATATAATATTTCTTATCACTTATGTCCTCTTTTGGATAAATAATAGCTTGGTATACTACATTATCTAAACTACACAAACCATTCATTGGACAATCACTTTGAGATTTACAATTACATTCTATTTTTTTACTATTAGTGTTATTATTATTTACTTGGTTATGAAATTTATTAATTAATTTATTATTATGGCTATTTATTATTTGAGAAATATTATTAGTGCAAGAATAACTTATTTTCAAGGTTTTCCTATTAAATATTTTATGCAATATATTATCTTGTTTAAAATGTTTATCTATCAGTCTCAAAAAATATTTACCTACATCTATATTGGCTAGTTTACAAAAAGGGGGGTTAAACCATATAATTTTCCTTTTTCTATTTTTTTGAACATAATTATTATTTTCTTTAGTAAATTCAGTTGTTATATTTTGTTTTAAATACCTAAAATCCTCCTTAAAACCAATGAATGGTTTGTGTAGTTTAGATAATGTAGTATACCAAGCTATTATTTATCCAAAAGAGGACATAAGTGATAAGAAATATTATATTGGCATTTCTTCTACTAATTTCAAGATTAGATATGGAAATCATAAATATTCCTTTTCCCATGAGCATCAAAAAAATCAAACTGCTCTATCAAAACATTATTGGGGATTAAAAAATAAAGGGTTAACCCCTGACATTCAATGGTCCATATTGAAAAGATCTAGTACCCCAAAATCTTTCGATAGTAGGTGCAATCTATGTCTTGAAGAAAAGATCCACATTTTGCTTTTTCCTGAGCCAAAAATTTTACTAAATAAGAGAAATGAACTAATAGCCAGGTGTAGACATAGAGCCAAATTTAAACTATAAATAAAAAAATTTTTTTATAAAGCATAAATTTATTTAAGAATGAGAGTTAATTTTGAGAATAAATATAATAAATTATTAGATAGAAAATTATGAAAAAGCATATAATATATATGTACTACGCATAAAAAATGTAACTGATATTTTGAAATTTTAGAAATTTTAAATATTTAAGTAAATTAAATATTTGTTGTTGTTTAATATATCTATTACTGCATCTTTACGTGAGATTATTAATTAAAATTTAAATCTAATTAGAAATATCTGTAATTTAAGTCTCTAGAAAAAATTAAAAAAAAAAAAAAAAAAAAAAAATTGTTTTAAAATAAATGTACTACAGTGCAACCGTAAATTTAAATTTAAAACGGAAGTGGGCTCAATGAAGAGATAACTCTTCACCCCTCTTCTATCCCCTCCCACTCTTCTATCCCCTCCCACTCTCATGTGTCTACTCTAATTTTTTTATCTAATTGATCTGATGAAGTCCTGTTAATTTTTTTTCGTGTTTTTGAAAATTTCTAAAATGCGTAACAGGATTGAAATAAATTTATAATCCTTTGTGATTGGTTTCGTTGTTTTTTCTTAATGAGTATATATATATATATATATGTATATATATATATATATATATATCATGATAATCATCATGTCGTGCCGCCAGCACGGATATCCCTGACCCTCTCTCGCCACTTCTCCCTATCGTTCATCGCCTCTGGCAGGTCTTCAGGGCTACATCCTGTATCCTCACATAGCTGCTGTATGTATGTTCGAGCTGGTTGTCCTGCTTTTGCCCGACCATATGTGGGGGTCCATAGGAGTACATCACTTATGAGCTCGTCCCTGCTTCTCCAGCAGTGTCCTGCATGTCTGGTTCGTCTAACTTGGATAGTTTTCGTGATGGGAGGCAGGTGGCCGTATAGTTGATGACTTGTGGGGTGTTGCCTCCAGGACTTGTTCAATATTGCTCGCAACATTCTTGTGTAATTGCTGTCTAGCCTCTTCTCCAGCCGCTTAGTTAGCGTCCATGTAGTGCATCCATGCAGCTGTATCGATACAACCGCTGCCTGGAAGAAACTGCGTACCTTATTGATTAATCGGGATTAGGTACCCAAATGAGCCGCTTAGGCGAAACTGTTGTAAGTTAGTTCCGGACTCACGAAATAATTTTTGTCACTAGATACTATTTACCAACCCCTCCAAGGTCAATTTTTTTTAAGCAGAGTTTAACAGGTTTGAATTCAGAGTTTTCCTTCTCCTAGACTAGTTGCCTAACCAAGGCTGAAAAACCTAGTCTGTCCTACTATTTACCCATAGCTGGAGGGAGAATAATTGGATTCATACCTTTCCCAAGGGTATTAGTGCTATGTGAAATGCAATCAGTCTCGTCCAGGATTTGAACTCGTGTCGCCGTGTTCATTTCCTACGACGATAACGACTACACCAGATAGATTGTCACTAGATAGATAGATAGATTGCTATATTTATAAATGAATTGTGCTCAATACCGATTATAAACCATATATGTATAAGTTTGGTTTCTTTGTTTAATGGCATATCAACCTTTGTAGGTTATTTAATGCCAAAGCTATTCTCCAAGAAGAACAGTAGTGGTACTATTTAACCCATAGCTGGGAGAATAAGGGGGTTCATACCTTTCCCAAGGGTATTTGCCCGAAAGTGAACGTAATAGCGGGACTAGAGTACGAACTCGCGTACTACGATTCCGCAGTCCATCGCTTTAACCATTGCACCACGAGGACACCCCCATATATGTATATTATGATTGCATACGCAAGAGACTGGTAGTAACCATAAAGTCCTCAATATCGGTCATAGAGTGCATACATCTAAGTTAAGATCATCTTTGCGCTCATCGGACAAACACTTGATCCGAGAATCTTATAGACGAAAAACTAACAGTCACCACGCGTCGCTGACTCTGTGTCTACGATATCTTAACTTATATATATAAGTGTGCCCAATATCTGTGATAGAGCATAGGTAAATCTTGAATAACGTAGCCACAGAGTCAACGGCAGTTGGGGACTGTAAGTTTCTCGCTTATGCAATCGTCTGACCAAGAGTCTCCCACATAGTGTGTATCCTTTTCTATTGTGTATGACGTAATGAGAAAGATAATCTACTTTGCGGGGCATTCTGGAAATTGCCGTCTAGTTTATACTCTATAAGCTTGTATCGCCGTAGGAACACGTAGGACACGGTGACTCGAGTTCAAATCCTGGACGAGAATGATTGCATTTCACATAGCACTAATACCCTTGGGAAAGGTACGAATCCAATAATTCTCCCTCCATCTATGGGTAAATAGTAGGACAGACTGGGTTCTTCAGCCTTGGTGAGGCGACTAGTCTAGGAGAAGGAAAACTCTGAATTCAAACCTGTTAAACTCCGCTTAAAAATTGACCTTGTATCATATCCTGCCCGAGCGGAGGGGTGGGTAAATAGGATAAGCTTGTATAATGTCGACAGCTCTTTCTTTGGAGATTGAGTGATTACAAGTCTCCTCAAGTCTCCAAGACCTTTCTCAGTATTCTGGCCGATCTGAGTAATGCTGTTGTTTGGATGGTCTCGACACGTCTTTCGATTTCCAGCACTTTGAATACCCTTACCAAGCATATGGGGACTATTTCAAACGCTCCAGTTATAATTGGCATCATTTCACGTACAAGGGGGGTGTCCTCGTGGTGTAATGGTTAAAGCGATGGACTGCGGAATCGTAGTACGCGATTTCGTACTCTAGTCGCGCTATTACGTTTACTTTCGGGCAAATACCCTTGGGAAAGGTATGAACCTCCTTATCCTCCCAGCTATGGATTAAATTGTACCACTACTGTTCTTCTAGGAGAATGGCTTGGCATTAAATAACCTAAAAAGAGTTGATATGCCATTAAAGAAACCAAACTTCACTTTCATGTCCCATTATATCTCAAGTTCTCCAGCAAGATCCAAGTATTTGTCTTTCTTTTCGTTTTTTTTTTTGTTTTTGTTTTTGTTTTTATTTTCATTATGTGGTCTGTCAGGACTGCAAAGTCCACTATTCGACAGTTTCTCTTTTTTCCTTCTTTTCTTTTTCTTTTTATTTTTTATAAACAATCAATTGGTCTGGTCGTCTGGCCGGGATTTAATGATCCGTTGGTATCTAAAAACCTGTGAGAATTTTCCGCGTCTCATTCTCCCGGACTTATTCTTGTTGTGCATATACCATTCAGTAGTATGGTCAAATTTCAGTTTCTTGCGCAATTCCCAGTTGATTACCTTCCTCACCCAGTCATGTTAGTCTAGTACTACTTTTATGATAAATTGTGGCATTTGCTTATTGTATGATTAATTATTTCGTCTCAATCACCACATAACGTACACTAGCTATTTTTCTGCGTATTATTATTATCATTACTATTACTCATTGGAGCTTTTCTCATCAGCGTAAGCTGATTGTCTTTCACTGGAGATTAAGTGACAGCAAGTCTCCCCAGGTCTCCAGAACTCTTCTCAGTATTCTGGCAGTTTTCAATTATACTGTTGTCTGGATGGTCTCCACTCGGCCGCAAACTTCAAAATCCTCCAGGCCCTTTAATAATCCTTTAGTTACCGTGCCAAAAGCACCAATCACAATTGGTATAATTGTCACCTTCATGTTCCATAGTTTTTTCAATTCTATAGCAAGGTTGAGGTAGTAATTTACTAAGCTTTTTGCTTAGATGTGGCACAAGGCCATAAAGGTTGAGGTACTTATCTCTCTTTTAACATTGTTTCAGTTTTATTCTGTGGTCAGCCGGGACAGCAAAGTCGATAATTTTGCAGGTTTTCTTTTTTTTTTTTTTGTTGATTATGATAAGGTCTGGTCTTCTGGCCGAGATTATTATTATTATTATTATTTAGAGTTTTTCACACCACCGTTAGCTGATGGTCTTTCACTGGGATCTGGTTGGTTGGTTGGTTGGTTGGTTGGTTGGGTTTATTGCATATCAACGTTTGTAGGTTATTTAATGCCAAATCAATTTTTATACAAATAAACAGTTCTATTTCAAGCAATTCGGTTTAGCATTAGTACACAGTTTAATTGTCAAAAATATTTCTATTTCAAGCTATTCAGTTTAGTCCAACACTTCTAATTTAAACAATTTAGTTTAGTATAAGTTTAGTTTTTGCTTACACACATAAATGTCAAAACAGTTCTATTTCAAATAATTCAGTTTAGCGTAGTACTGTTTCAGTGTCAAAAACAGTCCTATTTCAAACAATTCAGCTTAGCATAAGTACGCAGTTTAGTTCTATTTGGCCCATAGATAGAGCCCTATCAGGTGCTACCACTCTGGGCCAGAGTTAAATGTAAGAACAGTTTTATTTCAGATAATTCAGTTTTCACTTAGTATGCAGTTTAGATGTCAAAACAATTATTTTTCAAGCAATTCAGTTTAGCATAAGTACGCAATTTAAATGCCAAAAGAGTTCTATTTGAAACAATTCAGTTTAGAATAAGTACGCAGTTTAAATGTAAAATCAGTAAACTCTCGAAACTACGGTTAAATTCAATTTTACCCATAGATCGGACTCTATCAGATGCTACTACTTCTGACAAGAGTGGACCTGGGAACGATAGCAATGAAGAGATACTCCACGTTCCCCAAAGCTCTAGAAATACTGGAACATCAGATTGTTAAGCGTCATATGCAGGACACTCTTCAGAAATGCACTCGATGTATTCTCCAGCTCCAGCCGACTGGGTAAACTGGAGTCTGATGGACAGCAATTTTCTTCGGGTCTCAAGCACTTTCCTCAGTATTATGACTGATTTCAAGAATGTTCTAGTTTGGATGGTCTTGATTCGTCCTCTGATTTCAAACTCTTCCAGCCCACTTTCCAAGCATTTGAAGATCGTTCCAAGGCTACCAAATACAATTGGTATCACCGTCATTCTCATATTCCAAAGATTTCTTAGTTCTCTTAGGCAAGATCAAAGTACTTATCTCTCATTGCCTTCTCTTTCATTCTCACTCAGTGGTCGGATGAAACGACAAAATGCATTATACGGCAAGTTCTCTTCTCTTTTTTTTGTTGTTGATGATCACGAGCTATGGTCGTCTGGCCGGGATTATTTAATCTGTCTGCAGCACAAAATCCTATAAAATTACAATTATTATTGTTGTTGTTGTTATGGAAACAACATTTCGAGAATTTACTCGGAAACCATCCGAACGTTACACATGAACCAATCAGGAGAATTATTAGTAAACAATTAGTCATCAAATTAGGACAGTTTATACAAGACGAACTCGACTCAGTAATAAGAAAAATTATTAATAGAAAAGCAGCAGGGCTTGATGAAATAACTCCAGAAGTATGAAAGACCAGGGAATTCGACGACATATTGCTCCGACACTCTATATAATCAAAACTCAATAGACAGATGGACAAAGGGTTGCCTCCTCCCCTTACCGAAGTAGAGCGACCTCGGATTAGCCAAGAACTACCGAGGTATAACCCTTACATCCATAGCGGCCAAGATCTACTATGCTCTACTACGCAACTGCATAGAACCCAAAATTGAGAACCTATTTAGGAAGAACCAAAATGGCTTTCGGAGAAATCGATCCACGACATCACAAATTTTGACTATCCGTCGAATTCTTGAAGGTGTACGTGCAAAAAAACCTAGAGGCAATAATATTATTTGTTGACTTCGCCCAGGCCTTTGATTTCATACACAGTGGGAAGATGGAGCAAATACTACTCGCCTACGGCCTACCCAAATACACCATAATGATGCTGCATAGAAACACGAAAGTAAAAGTCAGCTCCTCGGATGGAGACACAGTCTACTTCGACATTGTAGCAGGTGTGCTGCAAGGAGACACATTAGCCCCATACCTCTTTATCATCTGTCTAGAATACGTGCTCAGAACGTCTATTGATAAAATGAAAGACAACGGTTTCAAGCTGACAAAGGAAAGAAGCAGAAATTACCCAGCACTAACAATTACGGACGCAGACTGCGCCTATGACATAGCGCTTCTGGAAAATACATCCACCTAAGCCGAAACCCCGCTACATAGTCTGGAACGAGCAGCTGCGGGCATAGGTCTCCATGTCAAAGCATAGAATACGGAATACATGGATGGACAGCAAAATAAGCAGGTTCTAAACGCCAGTATTGAATATTGCCTGGAATCGATCGAATCATGGAGAGAATTGAACCACAAGGAAATTTTATTCCGAAGACATCCGATTCGAAAAATCCTTTTTTTTTTCTACATAGATAATAAACAGAAATGAGAAGAAAAATAAACTTGATACATTTTGGGTCTTCTCACAAATTGAGTGACATCCACCAGTGAAAATTCCGAGACAAAATAAGATATATTTTTCCATGAGAAATCGAATTGATGGTTGAAATTATATAAGAATTCATTTTTTTTAAGGATCTGATAAAATATTCATTGCAACTGAGATGGAAAAAAGTAAAGAGAATAACGATGAAAAAATTGTGGGTTTGGTAAAAAAAATGTTTTAAATTAAAAAATATTCTAATCGAGAAAGAAAGAAAGAAAGAAAGAAAGAAAGAAAGAAAGAAAGTGCGGAAGGAAGAAAAGTCTTTTTGGTAAAAAAGAAATAGAAGAACGAAGAATTTGGATTAAAAAGAAAGAAAGAAAGAAAGAAAGAAAGAAAGAAAGAAAGAAAGAAAAAAAAAGAAAAAATGCAGATAAAATTTGTGTTTCGCCGAAAAGAAATATGGCGGACTTGTTAGAAAGAAAGAAAGAAAGAAAGAAAGAAAGTGCGGAAGGAAGAAAAGTCTTTTTGGTAAGAAAGAAATAGAAGAACGAAGAATTTGGATTAAAAAGAAAGAAAGAAAGAAAAAAAGAAAGAAAAAAAAAGAAATGCTGATAAAATTTGTGTTGCGCCACAAAGGAATATGGCGGACTTGTTGAAAAATAATGGTTTGTGCCAACTCTGTTGCTTCTTCTATGGTTCATTACCCCATACTAACCAATTTTTTAAAATCTCTCTCTCTCTCTCTCTCTCTTTCAATATTATCTTCAATTTGTAAGCCTGGGTGTATACAACGCCAGTTACAAATTTTGTTATCCTTTTGGCGGAAGTGACATCATTATGCGTAGAAAAGCACTTTTTTTATTATCTCTACGGTCCGCTGGATCGGCAGGATTCACTAGATGACACATCCATTTCTTGTTGTTAACCAACGCTAGGTATGCTCTTCTTCCCAGGATTGGGTGATTCGTTTGTATCTCAAAGTCACACAGATTTTTATATATTTCATTTACTACGAGAGATCATGGTTTGTGCAGATATCATTTATTAGTAAGGTGAAATTTCAGTGTCTTGCACAATTCCCAGTTAATCACCTTCTCCATCCAATCATGTTTGCTCCTGTATTTCTTTTACTTCTAGTTTGCTGCCTTCAATTATATGATTTACTTATTCATCTCTTTCACAACTTACAATAATTATCAAAAGTATTTTTGTTATTCATATCTTTATTCCGAAGCTTCGGGCAAAAATTATGACATATATATATACAAGGATCATTAAATAAGTTTCTAAATTTTTTTGTATGGGCACTTTTATTTATTGTACACACATGAAACTATAGTCCCCTTCGAAGTAATCTCTTCCGGCTGCAATGCACTTGTTGTTTCGTTCCAACAACTTCTGGAGGGCCCCATGGAAGTCCTCTTGTGTGAGCGAGTCAATGTCCTTCGTCACAGCCTCTTTCATCTCCTCAATGGTCTCATAACGAGAGCCTCTGAGCTTAGGGAATAACCAAGTCACAGGGAGCAACGTCTGGACTATAGGGAGGATGAGGAAGTGCCTCGATGCCCATCTTTGTCAAATAGTCTGTGACAACGATGGAGTTGTAGACTGGAGCATTGTCATGGTGGAAATGCCACTGACCCGATTTGAAGAGTGCTGGCCTCTTCCGACCAAATCTCCACCTGAACTCCCTTAAAACCTCAACATAGTAACCCTAACCCTAACCCTTTGGCCAACCAACTCTGGTCTATTGACTTCCTTACTCCTCCCACACCTCTCTTCATTCCTCACAGACTCCCTGCCTTCCTTGAATCTCTTATACCACTCAAAAACTGATGCTCGATTCATGCAAGATGGTCGAAAAACAGTCAGAAGCATTCCATACGTTTCTGTGGCATTTTTTCCAAGTTTAAAACAGAATTTTATTGCATATCGTTCTTCTAAAGTGTCAGATTGCATTTTTGAAGTTCACCAGCTGTGACAATCAGGCTTTAGTAAGGTGTATTCCAATTGCTGCTGTAGCTGTTGATTTGAACCTGAAATCCTAAAAATTGGTCAGTCATCTCATAAGATGTATAGCAATAACATAGTGAATTTTCAAGAGTCTAAGACAATTTCAAATGGAACCTTATTGAATGCACCACGTATATATATATGTATTGTGACTATCCTTCAGAATGTTAATGCCAGCTAACAAGAGTAAAGAAATGAAAAAATGGAAGGGCAAATCCCGAGAAACTACTGGTGGACTGCATAGAAACCAGATAAGAAAGAAAAGGGACATATCACCTTTCTATCTTCATAGAAACAATCCAGCAAACAAAAAATAAATAAAACAAAATTTGCTAATCCATCGCAGACGCAGATGATACAACTGATATAACTCTCTATTTGCCCATGTCTCCCACCAGACAAGGCTCGACACAAGATCAATAGCCGGAAGGCCGATTAAAGTGGGGATAAGGGAAGGGGAAGGTCGGGAACGAGACGAGACTCGAACCCCGCTGGTCTATGTTGCTCGTCGACTCAGTGCAATGTGAACCTGATGAGCTGAAGCTTGTCAAAAGGAGTCAATAATGCAGCTCGCCCACCCGGAGGTAGCCCAGCCGAAACTGGAAGCCTTACTGCCTCAAGTCTACCATTGTTCCTTTTCGGGGACTCGCTCTGAACCGAAGTCCAACCAAAGTATAACGGATATAATTCATGGGATACTCAGAGCATTAAACCTTAGCGAATAACAACTACTTGCTTAATTAAAGAGTGTTAATAAAATTCAATAAGAAATTAAAACAAATTAACCAGTCTTTTAAGACAAAATGCGTATAGTTGGACTTTAATTAAGTTAAAAATAGATTTAAGGTTTACCCTTCCTTTTCATCACCAGAAGCCATTGGAAGCAGCAGGGTGGATGCAAAGTAAAGTTGGGTTAACAGCGAGCTTCACCAGATGCCGAGCGGAATAACTTCACAGATCAACAGCCAGAATCAAATAGTTCAGTCAGGAAACTACTACTTCTACTCATCTATCTGGGTTGCGTCTATTGATAAGGAAAACAAAAAAAAAAGCCAACGAAATATTACTATGATTCTTATTCAAACAATATGTCCAAAACGCATCGCCCTTCACGTGGGTAAATAAGGGACATGTCCTGCATCTCATTCTTCTAAAGTGTCAGATTGCATTTTTGAAATTCACCAGTTGTGACAATTAGGTGTATTCTAATCCCTACTGTAGCTGTTCATTTGAACTTGAAATCTTAAAAATTGGTCTGTCATCTCATAAGATGTATAGCAATAACATAATGAATTTTCAAGAGTCTACGACAATTTTAAATGCCCATACGAAAAAAGTCTGGAAACTTATCGTACCATGGTAGTGGTAATTGATGGACATTTGTCTCGATATTTGCACAGAAAAATCTCGTCAATACCGTCATAGGAGGTGTAGGAATGCTTTTCAGTCCTCGTGCATTCAAATCACTTAATAGCTTAGAGAAAGTCCAACCGAGAATGATGCGTGTCTCATTTAATGCCCCCCCACCGAACAACAATCATCTCCTTCTACAGTTACACCAATGTTAGTAATGAAACGGACATCATCACCTTCTACAACGATCTTTCTTCCCTTGTCCGACACACTCCCAAACACAACGCTCTAATCATTGCTGGAAACATAAATGCTCAAATCGGAAAAGACGAAATTAACAAATTACGCTTGGACAAAAATGGGGAATATCTCACAGACTCTTCACTCGAAAGCCGACTCACACGACTTAATACTAAATTCAAAAAAGGGGAGGAAAAACTATGGACCTATACCTACCCGAATAATGTTAAGTACAGCTTGATTATATACTCATAAACAAGAAGTGGATAAATAGCGCACTGAACTGTGAGGCATACTTCTCTTCCGATCACAGAATCGTCAATGCAAAGATACGCGTGGGTCTACGCAAAAATAAGAAACAACCAAAACCACACGTTACATTTGGTCCTCACTCACCAATAGATATTAGCAATAAATATACTGTAACTGGAAGAAACAAATTCGATAATCTTCAGGAGATATGTGAAACACATACTCCAAATGACGAATATGAAAAGCCCACATGAAAGAAGCAGTAGTATCCATACCTACCAAACCAAGAGCCGAGTCTAGAGTTCCGTGGGAGTTACTAGTTGTTAGGAAAAAAACGAGATAACACGAAAACAGCATCCCTGTTAAATAAAAGATACCAACTTATGTCAGTGCGCAGAAACTTAAGAAAGCCTAGAAAGAACTAACACATGCCAAAAAGAACAACAAGAATACATTCAAGGCCAGATAATTAAATTAGAAACTCGATAGAAGATAGACAATCCCGTATAGCATGGCAGACAGTAAATGAAGCAAGTAGAAGGAAGATCATCTTGAGAGCAAAACAGAAAACTGCCAACCAAGAAGAAAGACTACGAGTGTGGAAAGAACATTTTAATAATCTTGGAAACTTTCCTAAAATCACTGATAAACCTATTCCAAAAATTATTACCAGACAACAAGACACCAAATTGGGACAAATTACAGAGGAAGAACTTAACGTAAAACTGACAAAAATCAAAAACAAAAAAGCTCTAGGCCTCGACGAAATGCCAACAGAAGTATAGATGACAAGGAAATTTGATGACTTCTTCGATTTTGCAACGCTGTATATGAACAAGGCACAATAAAAAGATGGACAAATGTGGAGGTGCCCGTGGTGTAATGGTTATCGTCGTAGGAAATGGACACAGCGACTCGAGTTCAAATCCTGGACGAGACTGATTGCATTTCACATTGCACTAATACCCTCGGGAAAGGTATGAATCCAATTATTCTCCCTCCAGCTATGTTCTATTTCAAAACTCCGAAGTACTGCTCTGTATTACTAAAAATTCATTTAAACATCAGTCATTTGCATACACAGTTAAATGATCAAACTGTTCTATATTTAACAATTCAATTTAGTACTAGTCAATACATTTAAATGTTTCCATCTATTGCTAAGTATCACTAGCAATTCAATTAAACATTAGTCATTTGTTTACGCACAGTAAATTAATCAAACAGTTCTATTTCAAGCAATTCAATTTAGCATAAGTTTAAATGTCACACAGTTCGATTTGACCAATAGATCAGGTGCTACTACTCCAGGCCAGAGTAGATCTGGGAGCGATGGTATTCTGCATTCTTTAAAGCTCCAACATTACTGGAGCCTCACCATTAGATTGTTTAGCGTCATATGCAGGACACTCATTGGGGTGGGGTCTTACGACTCAGTAGAGATGTAGTCGGTGTATTCTATAGCCCACTCCCAGCCGACTGGGCTGGATGATGATTTGAATTCCAATCAGATTTAATTGAACATGAAGAATCAACAGCAATTTTGAAAATTGGAGTAGTGGTAGTAACAGTAGTTGTAATAGTGATGGTAATCTTTTTCTTCATTCATCTTTGTTATCAGCAAGTCGAAATGCATGGAGCACCCAGTGAGAATGGAACTCACAATTAATAGCCTACTAAACTTTCTTGCTAACAATTATATTACGTTGAAGTATCTATCGTAGTTGCAGCAGCAGAAATTTTCTTATATTGATCTAGTTGGAGAAAAAGCTAGACACAAGCAAGTCCTGGAGGCAACACCCAAACAAAGCACCAACTATACGGCCACCTACCTCTCATCACGAAAACTATCCAAGTTAGACGAACCAGACATGCAGGACACCGCTGGAGAAGCAGGGGCGAGCTCATAAGTGATGTACTCCTATGGACCCCCACATATGGCCGAGCAAAAGCAGGATGACCTGCTCGAACATACTTACAGTAGCTCTGTGAGGATACGGGTTGTAGCCCTGAAGACCTGCCAGAGGCGATGAACGATTGGTAGAAGTGGCGAGAGAGGGTCAGGAATATCCGTGCTAGCGGCACGACATGATGATGATGATTTGATTATAATTATTAATGAGAGACTCTGTGAAGATTGGTTGTTGAAGCCGTCCTTGTAGAAGAACAGCAGTGATGCCATTTAACCTACAGCTGGGAAGATTAGGTGGTCCATATCTTTCCCAAGACTATTTGCCCGAAAGTGAATGTAATAGCGCGACGGGAGTTCGAACTCGCTTACCACAGTCCAGCGCTTTAACCATTACACCAGGAGAACATACCCTATGATTGGTGAGACCAGCTTTCTAACTATTTATTTATGACGAGATACCCGGTAAGAAAATGAAGAAAAAAACAACATTCACCCGGAAGAAAAATTAATGAAAAAAGGAGGAAAAAAAAAAAAAAAGAAGTAGTCTACTCATGTCAATGGCTCATCACGTAGAGTGGAGATGGCTCCTCGTTTAAAACTCATTTACTATGTTTTATTAGCATTCACGTGAAGGTCAATACCTCCTGCTGACTGCTCCAGATTATGCAGCAGGGATTCGGCTTGGGCGGGTGTATTTGTAAGATTTCGTGATTTTATAAATCATTATTATAACAATAACTGTTTCTTTGGGGAGACCATATACTAGAAGTATTTACTCCATTTTCTTTTCTATGGAATGAAATGCCTTAGAGAAATCCATAAACAATAGTGTTACCTCGAAATTTTTTGCACCTACTCCTTTGATGATTCGACGGAATGTCAGGATCTGAGACGTCGTGGATCTATTCCTCCGAAGACTGTTCTAATTTTTCCCAAGAATTTTCTCAATTTCAGGTAGGATTCGGTTGAGAAAAAGAGAATTTTAAACTTTAGCTGCTATAGAAGTAAGAGTTATTCCTCTGTAGGTTTTGTAGATTCTGAGGTCACCCTTCTTAGTGAAGGGGAGGGTGTAGCCTTTTGTCCATCTTTTTATCCTATTTACCAACCCCTCCGCTCAAGCAGGATATAACACATGGTCAATTTTTAAGCGGAGATATGACACATGGTCAATTTTTAAGCGGAGTTTAACAGGTTTGAATTAAGAGTTTTCCTTCTTCTAGACTAGTTGCCTCACCAAGGCTGAAGAACCCAGTCCGTCCTACTATTTACCCATAGCTGGAGGGAGAATAATTCGTTTCATACCTTTCCCAAGGGTATTAGTGCAATGTGAAATGCAATCAGTCTCGTCCAGGATTTGAACTCGTGTCGCTGTGTCCATTTCCTACGACGATAACCATTACACCACGGGCACCTCCATTACAAATAATTTACATATATTTTCAAATAATTTACATATATATATATTTTTTTCAATAGCTACAACCTGAAGATGTACAGGAGGGTGCTGTCCCTTTCCCTGGATTGCTCCACTTTACCCTTGATACATACCTTATATTGCTAAGTCTTAAGCAAGGAGGTATCAAGTACCATTTTTAAAGTCTATGGTATGACGAGACCTGGGATTGAACCCAGATCTCCCGGAC
Source organism: Sepioteuthis lessoniana (assembly GCA_963585895.1). NCBI lineage: Eukaryota > Metazoa > Mollusca > Cephalopoda > Myopsida > Loliginidae > Sepioteuthis > Sepioteuthis lessoniana. The sequence continues at coordinate 8,300,856 of OY757927.1, forward strand.
CATTGGCGAACACTCTACTCACTAGGTCAATGAGCCGGTATATATATATATATATATATATATATATATATATAAAGCGGATTTTGCACTAAATAACCTAGAATGGTTGATGTGTCTTAAAAACAAACCACACAAAACAAAATCATTATCCAGAGTATTAATTGAAATTACTTATACTTCTACAATAAATAAACTATTTTAGGTATTTTTTATTCATTCAATTCGTAATAATATTCAATCATGAAAATAGGATTCTTTAAACATTGGATGGCTATTGGAGGCCATTAGAGAAAATTAAAAATCTAAGGGGTCCATAGGGCAAAAGGTTGAGAAACACTGATCTATGGTTATTATTGAACTTTAGATATTTGTTTATGATAGCAAATTATCTGAGGCTAAACTGAAAGTGCATCTTCAAAGACACACATTGACACTCGTGTGTGCGTTCACACAGGCAGATATACACAGAGAGAGAGAGAGAGAGAGAGAGAGAGACACATATATATATATATACTTCTACATACATCTCTCTCTCTCTCTCTCTATATATATATATATATATATATATATATATATATATATATATTTCTTCAGGCTAAACCATTTTCTGGGGTTTTCTTCATTTAAGTAAACTCAGAAAATAGTTTAGCCTGAAGAAATTCTTGGGAAAAAGAATGTTATATCGCAACAACTACTAAATCCTTGTTAAGTGTTTGATTTATCCAACGTTCCACATATTTTTATCATACGGTCAGATTTACCAAAATCTACCGTTTCAACATATACACACACACATATATATATACACACGCACACACAGATAGATAGATAGATAGACAAGTATATATATACGTATATACATATTCTATAAACATATATATACATATATACATGTACACATATGTATATATATATTTATATACATTTATATATATATCAGTCTATATATGCATATATATATACATATATGTTTATATATATATATATATATATATATATATATATATATATATATATATATATATATATATATATAAGGGAGGCCTCTGTAGATGAGAATAAAAACAGCCATCGAAAGATTACCATGACCCACACTTATCCGTGCTGATGGCGCGACATGATGATGATATGTATATATATATATGTATATATATATATATAACGAAGATGGTCATGGTCTAAATAAATATGGTTGTAGGAAATGGATACGGTGTCTCGAGTTCCAACGTTCGTCGAGCTTGTTTGTATTTCACGTAGCACTAATACCCTTGAGAAAGGCATGCATCAAACTATTCTCTAACCAAGTATGGGTACAAAATAGACCAGACCAGAGCTCTTTGTCCTTTCTATGTCAACAATCTAGGAGAAGGAAATCTCTGAAATCAAACCTTTTAAACTTAGCTTAAAACAGAACTTGTATTGCTCATGCGAAGGGGTTGAGCATATATATATATATTGGTCAGTCATCTCATAAGATGTATAGCAATAACATACTGAATTTTCAAGAGTCTACGACCATTTTAAATGCCTGTACAAAAAAGTCTGTGAACTTATTGAATGCACCACACACACACACACACACACACACACACACACACACACACACACATATATATATATATATATATATATATATATATATATATTATCGTCTATAAATAAGTATATCCCTAAAAAATCTCTTTCAAATTATTAATGTAGATATGAAATTTTGATGAACTGTTTTAACGTCATAGAATGTTTGAGAAAATATTCTGATGACTGAATAATGATACTGTGGATCAACATGAATAAAAGATTTTGTCAAAAGAAACGTTGCAACAATCTAATTTTCTGGCACATCTGAGCCATCTAAATCCTGTTTCGAAAAAAACAAAACAGAAAATGACTTTTCCGCAAATGCGTGTGTGTGTGTGTGTGTGTGTGTGTGTGTGTGTGTGTGTGTGTGTGTGTGTGTGTGTGTGTGTGCATAAAAAAAAACACACTAGGAAAAATGTATGAATTTTTAAAAAGATTTTCTTGTTTACGAACAAGGGAACGTAAATCCGAAAGGAACTAATGTAAAAACCGTCCGTAAAATTCGAATCTTCTATATTCATTCGATTCGAATATAGATTCACTTCTTCGTAAATAAAAAAAAAATTTTTTTGGTTTATATATTTTTCCTTGTCTGTTCTTTTGAACCAAACGTGCATTAATGAAAAGCTACAATTTATATATACATATATATACGAGGTGCATACGATAAGTTTCCTGATTTTTTTAGTATGGGCATTTTTATTGATAGTACACACATGAAACCCAAGTCCCCTTTGAATTAATCTCCTTCAGCTGCAATGCACTTGTTGTATAATTCCAACGACTTCTGGAAGTCCCCATGGAAGTCCTCTCGTGTGAGCGTGTCAATGACCTACGCCACAGCCTCTTTCATCTCCCCAATTGTCTTATAACGACAGCCTCTAAGCTTAGGGAATAACCAAAAGTCAGAGGAAGCAAGGTCTGGAGGGTGAGGAACTGTCTTGATGCTCATCTTGGTCAAATAGTCTATGACAACGAAGGAGTTGTGGACTGGTGCATTGTCCTGCTGGAAATGCCACTGACCCGATTTGAAGAGTGCTGGCCTCTTCCAAGGAATCTCTTGCTGAACTCCCTTAAAACCTCAACATAGTAACCCTTAACCCTAACCCTTTGGCCAATCAACTCTGGTCTATTGACTTCCTTACTCCTCCCACACCTCTCTTCATCCATCACAAACTCCCTGCCTTCCTTGAGTCTCTTATGCCACTCAAAAACTGAAGCTCAATTCATGCAAGATGCTCTAAAAGCAGTCTGAAGCATTCCATACGTTTCTGTGGCATTTTTTCCAAGTTTAAAACAGAATTCTATTGCATATCGTTCTTCTAAAGTGTCAGATTGCATTTTTGAAATTCACCAGCTGTGACAATCAGGCTTTAGTAGGGTGTATTCCAATTGCTACTGTAGCTGTTTATTTTAACCTGAAATCCTAAAAATTGGTCAATCATCTCATAAGATGTATAGCAATAACATAGTTTAATTTTCAAGACTCTACGACAATTTTAAATGCCTATACGAAAAAAGTCTGGAAACTTATCGCAAGCACCTCGTATATATATAATGAAAAAGATATTCAAATGCTGTATTTTCTGTATATGTTTTTTTATTGTTGGCGACCGTCGTCAAGGGCGACTCGAAGGCTCCCTTTCCAATAGCTACTACACTTAGGCATTGCTCCACTTTACTCTTGATACACACCTTATAACGCTGAGTGTTAAGCAAGGAGGTATCAAGTACCATTTTGAAAGTCTTTGGTATGACCCGATCTGGGATTGAACTCTGATCTCCCAGACCATTGGTGAACACTCTACCCACTAGGCAAATGAGATGTATAGGGTACTATATCAAAATACATTTCGATATTTTTTCAAAACCATCTTCAGGGTGATAGATAGCAGATGTTAAATGCTTTATCTGACATATATTTTCAGATGAAAAAATGGAAAAAAATATCTGAGCGTTTGACATATTAGCTTTAAACATCTGCTATTAATCGCCCTAAAATTGTTTTTTAAAAATACCGAAACGTACCTTAGCATATTATCTTATAATAAAAAATACACCCTCCGAATATTTTTTTTTTTTCATAATTTTTATATTTACAACGGTAGGGTTTATTTCAGTCTTTTTCTCGAAAACGCACACACGCACACACGCATATATATATATATATATATATATATATATATATATATATATGAATGTAACTAAGTATATAAGAAAGAGGATACACCACTAAGTGTATGCTGTTACTATTGACCTCTGAATTAAGTGCATTGACAAAAAAGGAGATTATGCTGAAAAATATTTGAGTAAATAACTACTTTCTTTTCTTTTGGCGGAGGACTTTAAAAGGTTAAACTTGGTACTACAATTGTTTTATTTCCTGAGAGAAACAAATGGTATATTTACAAACTATATATATATATATATATATATATATATATATATATATATATATATATATACGACACGATACTTCTGAGACAGTATCATGAGGGCTGCAGAATAGGAAATGACTAAGAACCATAAAATGTACTTGAATTTCGACTATTTCTTCAGCAGTTCAATACAAATGGCACATGGGTCTCTAATTATTCCCCTACCTGTCAATATATATATATATAGAGAGAGAGAGTAGGGGGGATAGGGAGAGATAATGAAGTGAGTAAGATAGATAGATTGATTGATAGATAATGAACAAATGATAGATAGATAGATAGATAGATATGAACAGAGCTACTACTACTACTACTACTACTACTACTACTACTGTTATATTAAGTTAAGATCTTATGACACAGGAGTTTTCCGGGAGGTGGAATCTTGTACTTTGATGTATTAGAAAATTTCTTGGCCTAATCAAGAAGTAAATCATCTTATTTCTTAAAATGCTTATTGATTTGGAGAAAGGAAGGAAGGGGAATAATTATTGAACTGCGGAAGAAATAGTTGTAATTCAAGTACATTTCATTGGTCATTTCCTTCTTGGTTTGTCTGAGAACTATTCTGCAGCCCTCATAGTAGTGCCTCAGAAGTCTCATGTCAGTAATAATAGTAATAATAGAACTAAGATATTGAATAAGGCGCTGAAGCTTAAGAAGTCCCCGTATTGCTCTCATCAAAAAAAGTAAAACAATAAAACGTGGGCAGTTTCCCTTTGTAAGACACTCTGAACCCTCCTTAAAACAGATCAGGGAAGAATTCAGATAAATGGACCATGGAACAAGGAAATTGATGACGATACATAAAGAAAGAAATCAAACCTAACCGATAAAATGAAACGCAGTTTCTTCCAGGCAACGGTCGTGTCGATACTGATATATGGATGCACTACTTGGACGCTAACTAAACGGCTGGAGAAGAAGCTAGACGGCAATTACACAAGAATGTTGCGAGCAATATTGAACAAGTTCTGGCGGCAACACCCCACAAGGCCTCAACTATACGGCCACCTACCTCCCATCACGAAAACTATCCAAGCTAGACGAACCAGACATGCAGGACTCAGCTGGAGAAGCAGTGACGAGCTCATAAGTGATGTACTCCTATGGACCCCCGCATATGGCCAAGAAAAAGCAGGACGACCAGCTCGAACATACATACAGCAGCTATGTGAGGATACGGGATGTAGCCCTGAAGACCTGCCAGAGGCGATGAATGATAGGGAGAGGTGGCGAGAGAGGGTCAGGGATATCCGTGCTAGCCGCACGACATGATGATGATGATGATGGGTCAAGAGAAAGCGAAAAAAAAGGACTGTATAGATACAATTCAGGGACTTGAAAAATATATATGAAAAAAGATTAATAATAATGATGATGATAATATAAATCGATAACTTGTCGACCTATAATGTGGAAAATCCTGATAGATAAAATCCTAATCGCTTTGATTTATAAGGAACATTTTACCGATTTATAAAATTTCGGTAGGGGTGTACGAATATTTGGACGATTTTATATCATCATCATCATCATCATGATGCCCCGCTACCAGTACGGATTTCCCTGACTCTCTCTCTCTCTCTCTCGTCATTCATCTCTATCATCCATCGCTTCCGGCAGGTATTCTGGACAACATCCTGTGTCCGTACAGAGCTCTTGTAGATAAGTTCTTGTTGGTTGTTCAACACTTGCACGTCAATGTAAAGGGATCTATAGAACGTCGCTTATGAGTTCCTTCAAACTTCTTCAGCAGTATCCCACATGTCTTCTTCGTCATATATGGATGGTTTTAGAGATAGGAGGCAGGTGGCCATACAGCTGCTATTTTGGGGAATGTTGCTTCAAGAATTTGTTCAGTATAGCTTGTAGCATTCTTATATAATTCTCGTCTAGCTTTTTCTCTATACGCTCAGTCAGAATTCATGTGGTGCATCCATATAGTAGAACTGACACAACTACTGCTTGAAAAAATTGTTTTTTTTTATTTTTAGTTTATATATATATATATATAGGGGAGTATGCATGCCATTGTCCACTTGTCTATTGTGTTTTGGTTATATACGGCATTCTTAGGAAGGAGATCTATTAATCACGGGTAAGCCACGGACTGTTTTTCGAAGAACAGAAAAGATACCATAAGGGAGCAAGAGGAACAGCAGATTTACCGTACATTGATCAGCAAATATCAAGGAGAGAAAACGAGACGGAAAACATATACTCGTGGTGTGGATTGACTTAAAAAACGCCAATGATATGGTACCGCAATTCTGGATAGAAGAATGTTGCAAAAAATGAACTAGTCATAAAATTCATCACGGAAGCCTTGATAAACTGGAAAGTGGAATTGACAGCTGCAAAAAAAAAACCTTGCAGAGGCACAAATCCATAGAGACATCTTCCAGAGAAAACTTCACCATTACTATTTGTAAAAATAATAATGATGCCACTCACTTAAATACGCAGTAAGTTCACTAGGGTTACAACTTTACAGAATCACAAGAAAAGGTTCATCAGCTTATGTACATGGATGATATAAAAGTATTTATGCAAAAAATGAAACAGAATCGGAGACTGATACAAACAATAAGAATATACAACCAGGATATAGGAATGGAATTTGGGATAGAAAAATGTGCAAGGCTTATAATAAAAAGCGGGAAACGACAAATGAGAGAGGGAATAGAACTACCAAATTTTTAAAAAATCAGAACGCTCAGAAAAAAGGAAACTTTCAAATACTCGGGAATTCTAGAAGTGGACATCATCAAATAAGCGGAGATGAAAGAAAAAAAATTTAAAAGAGAATCCCAGGAGAACGAGAAAACTACTCGAAACCAAATTATATAGCAGAAATTTCAGAAAAGGGATAAACACCTAGGGAATCCCTCTTGTAAGATACTCGAGACTGTTCATGAAGTGGACGAGGTAAGAACTTCAACAAATGAGTCAGAGAACAAGAAAACTAATGACGATGCACAAGACCTTACATCCAAGGGATGATGACATAGACAGACTTGATGAGTCAAGAAAAGAAGGAGGAAGAGGACTTGCCAGCATTAAACATAGCGTGAATGTACCAATAAAAGAACACGAAGTCTACATAAAAAAGAGCAAAGAATGACTAATTGCAGCAACCAGAAATAGCACTGCCAATATAAAAACCAATAGAATAAAAATAACTAGGAAGCAGAAATGAGAAGAAAAACAACTGTATGGATACTTCAAGCGACAAACTGACGTAATCTCACACGAGAAAACCTGCATTTGGCTAAGAAAGGGAAACCTTTAGAGAGAAACTGAATCTCTGCTGACTGCAGCACAAAACAACGCCGTAAGGACCAATTATATGAGAGCCAAAAATGGTAATTCTCGACAGAATAGTAAGTGTAGATTATGTAATGACAAAGACGAAACGATTAATCACATAATAAGCGAATGCAGCAGACTAGCGCAAAGAGAGCATAAGACTAGACACGATCGGGTGAGGAAGAAAATTCACTTGGAACTGTGCAAAAATTTAGAATATGATTATACTACAAAATTGTATATGCCCAAACCAGAATCTGTTTTAGACAATGAGATGCATTAAATTTTCTGGGATAATGAGATACAAACGAGTCATATTATGCCAGCCAGGAAACTAGACCTTGTGATAATAAAAAAAAAGAGAACCTTCCGTATAGTGGACTTTGCCGTCCTGGTGGACCACCGAGTGAAAAGCAAATAAAATGAAAAGAAAGACAAGTATTTGGACCTTGCCGAAAAACTAAAAAGCTGCGGGGCATGAGGGTGACGGTAATACCAGTTGTAATTGGAGCGCTTCGAACGATGCTGAAAGGCTTGGTTTGGTTTGGTTTCTTTGTTTAATGGCATATCAACTCTTTTTAGGTTATTTAATGCCAAAGCCATTCTCCTAGAAGAACATTACTGGTGCTATTTAACCCATAGCTAGGAGGATTAGGGGTTTCATACCTTTCCCAAGGGTATTTGCCCGAAAGTGAACGTAATAGAGCGACTGGAGTTCGAACTCGCATACAACGATTCCGCAGTCCATCGCTTTAACCATTACACTACGAGGACAGGCTTGGTTAGGGGACTGGAAGAGTTGGAAATCAGAAGATGGATCGAGACCATCTAAACTACAACATTGTTGAGATTGGGCAGAATACTGAGAAGAGTCCTGGAGACTTCAGGATATTTACTGTCTCTCAGACTCAATTGAAAAACCATCAGCTAACACTCGTGTGAAAAACTCGCAAGAAGAAGAAGGGACTAAGTTTTGATTCTGCAGACAAATGGCATATGCATAAAACAGAAACAGTCTTAGAAAATAAGACCAACTAAATTCTCAGGGATCACTCTGTTCCGGCCGGATCACTACAATCCTAGTTGAAATAAAAAATTAAAAAAAAAGAATGTGTAAGGAAGTAGAATTTACCATTCAAAGAGTTAAAATAAAGAAATACGTCCATTTTGTGAAATATCTGGACCTTGCTAGAGAATATTTTTAAAAAGTCTTGAAATTAGAAGATGACAGTCAAAACAATCGGAGCACTCGGAACACCTGCCTTCAATCATATTTCAATGAAAAACCTCCAGTTAAACTGGTGGGAAAAACCTGCATAGAGTGAAAATAACAATGATAATAATAATAATAAACTTACCGTTTAGTGTGCATAGGTTAGTTTGGCTAAAGGCCAAAAAATTAGGGCACCCTGTGTGAATCGGATTCTTTAACAATGGACAGTTAACTTAGCCTGCTGACCACGCTACAATGCGATGTGCCGAGTAATTATAAGATTTTTTTTTACAAATAATAACATTAAAAACAAAAACAAAGAATAAATAATTGTTAGTTCTAACTGCATTATCCAATCCCGAAAGAAAAATTTTGCTGCTTCTATGGGAAACTAATAATTGCTGAGTCAAAGATAAAGACACAAGTCGCTGAAATATTAATAATACACTGATTGGTAGTAAAAGAAAAAGAAAAAATATGGAAAGAAATGGAAACGATTTATGAAATAAAGAAAATTAATAACAAAAAATAAATTAAGCAAGTTAATCGGGGTTTCATTTTGTTGGTCGGTTGCTTCAGTAATGACTGTTAAGCGCATGCGCAGTTGATGCTGCAGTGTTTGCGCATGTCCCGACGAACAATTAAATTGAAACGCTCTGAAGGACGATGTCGGTTTTGACCCGGATACAATGTGATGATTTGGTTTTGTTAATTTATTTAACGGCATAACACCACATGGTGGTTTATTTAATGCCGAAATTTGATACAAATAATTTATACACAATTATATATTGGTCACAAGTATTCGGTTTGATTTGATAAGGTTTAGTTATTTGATTTAATGGCATATCAAATCTTGAAGGTTATTTAATGCCAAACATTATGTTGAAGGTTATTTAATGCCAAATATTATACATGATTTTTAAATAGATAGTTTGTAGGTAAGATTATTTTTAAAACGAGCCAAAGCTCATTTGTTTGCACACAGTTAAATGATTTCAAGTATTGCTATCGAACAGTAATAGTTCTATTTGCACACTGTTAAATGGTTTCAAGCATTTCTAGCAAATATTGATAATTCAATTTAACGCTAAACATTTGTTTGCACACAGTTAATTGATAAAACAGGTCTATCACACCCATAGATGGAATCCTAACAGGTACTACTAAGAGTGGACCTGGGAGTTATGGCAACGAAGGAGTACTCCACATTCCCCAAAGTTCCTGGAGCCTCACGATCAGATCCAGAACACTTATTGGAAGAGTTGTTACCCTCACTGGAGAGATGCTGTTGACGTATTCAACAGACCCAATCTAATTTATACATCATTATATGGTATCAAATAGCTGTTCCTATTTAATAATACACAAACCAGAATCTGTTCTGGAGAAAGAGACGCATAAAATTATCTGGGATTTTGAGATAGATTACCTAATCCTGACCAAAAGACTAGATAGAGTCACCTGTGACGGCAAATTGACTAAAATCCCAAAACGGGACTTTATTTTCGCACGTGTGAAGACGGGGCAGGTTGGCACTTGATCCCCTACAGAATAAGTCCTGTTCAGAGTTCTTCTCTCAGGCAGATAAGAACTGGCATATTACATGAGGGAATAATTTAGGGCCAGACTGACCACCGCTGGCAAAGGGGTTCCAAATTTCACACTATCACACACCCACCAGGCCGCTAAACTTCTTTCCCTTAAATAATAGAAGAATACGAGCCTATAGGTCTTAGTCGTAATAATATTAATATTGTTGTAGTCGGCAACTCCGGTTTCCCGTGTGATACTTTAGAAATTAATAGGACAGTTCTAAGCAAGATAATATAAGGCGAATAGAAGCTGAAAGGAAAGCATGAAATAACAACATAGACCACATGGTAAAATGAAAATACATAGGTTCTTTACTACGGTTATATATATATACGTTCGGAGTTTCAAAACATATAATTGGATAGTCCATGAATATAAATGTCTTTTCTTGGCTTTTATCCTTCTTCAAACTAAGAGAGAGAGTGGTAAACAAAATTTGGGTGTAAAGGAAAAATGTTCCCAAAGTTACTTATCTTATTTTTTTGACGGGGTTCCACTGGAGAATTTTCTTCTTTCACGGGCTACTAGACTTTGTACTGTTTTTAATACTGGCTTGAAGGACTTGGGGTCCTTCGTGTCTCAGCTAATCTTTTGTCTTTAGCGCGGAGTAAAAATGGCTATGGTCCGTCTGCCACGAGCCTTGCTCAAAAAACTACCTTTTTTCCTATTTACTTCCGCTGAGGGGAAGGGAACCCCACTTCCGTTTTGGGGTCCCAGCCAATCATTTGGCTTCTCTCTCTTTCCCCTTCCGATGTCCGGCGACCTGAGGTCACTTAAGTGTGAACATCTGGTCTATCCTGCGTGACCCACATTCTCTCTTAACGGTCACTTTTTGACAGCTAGAAAGCGCTAATAGCAACACGGGAGGATAGTATCATTCCTACCTCTTCGTCTCCGTGAGCTATCACGTGACACACCAAATAAAATAGAGATCTTACCTTATAGTAGACTTTACCGTCCCGGTGGACTACAGAGTGAAAAGCAAAGAAAATAAAAAGATAGGCAAGTACTTACAACTTGCTAGAGAACTAAAAAAAGCTATGGAACATGAGAGTAACCGTGGAACTTTCCCGAAAGGTTTGGTAAGAGTGCTAGAAAATCGGAGGACTAGCAGGGACCATCCAAACTATAGCATTATTAAATTCGGTCAGAATACTGATAAGAATCCAAGAGACCTGAGAAGACTTGATATCTATCAGACGCTGGTAAAAGACCATCAGCTAACGCTAGTGAGAAAAACTCGCAGAGTGTAAAAAAACAAATCTATGGACAATTCAAGCGACAAACCAACAAAATCTCACGCGAGCAAAACTTGGATACAGCTAAGAAAGGGAAACCTTTAGAGAGAAATAGAATCTCTTCTGATAGCTGCACAAAACAACGCCATAAGAACCAACTATATCAAAACAAGTGTTGATAAGACGCAGCAGAATCGCAAATGTAGGTTATCTAGTGATAGAGACGAAACAATAAATCACAATAAATGAATGCAGCAAATTAGCTCAATAACAGTATAAAGCTAGACATGACTTTATGGGCAAGGTGTGCCACTGGGAATAATGCAAGAAGTCTAAATTTGATCATACGAACAAATGGTATATGCACAGGCAGCGCGTCAGTCTCATAATCAAACAACACCTAATACGTCCTGGAGAATGAGATCCACAAATTTTTCTGGGATTTTGAGATACAAATAGATCACCTAAATTCGACCAGACGACCATATCTAGTGATAGCCAACAAAAAGGAGAGAGCCTGCCTAATTGTGGACTTTGTCGTTCCGGCTGACCACAGGATAAAACTGAAAGAAAGTGAAAAGAAAAATAAGTACCAAAGACTATACCAGAGAAGTGAAAAACTATGGAACTTGAAGGTGACGGTTATACCAATTGTAATTGGTGCACTCGGTGCAGTCACCAAAGAATTGATAATGGGACTGAAGGACTTGGAAATTAGAGGACGAATGGAGACAATCCAAACGACAACATTATTAAGATTGGTCAGAGTACTAAGAAGGGTACTGGAGACTTGAGGAGATTTGCTGTCACTCAAACTCTAGTGGAAGACCATCTGTTAACGCTGGTATTAAAAAAACTCTCAAATGAGTAATAATAATAAGGAAAATAATTTGTTTGCATAGTTACATGATATCAAATATTTCTGTGTAATACAAATAATTTGTAGACATTTTAGTTTAAAATATTTCAATTCAATACAGATCTATTGGACCAATAGATAGGACGCTAATAGGTACGAACATTCCAGATTAGAGTCGAGCTGGGAGTAATGGCAATGAAGAGTGTACTCCACACTCTCCTGAGTACTAAACATGGAGCCTTATCTTCGGATGTAGTTTAATGACATACCCTGGGGACTGGGTATAGTGTTAGTGCGTGGGGAGTGTGTACCGTCGATATACCCCTTATTTTAGAACTTCTAATGATCTTCTGCTTAAGCCTTGAGGACCTGGCTTCTATCTCTACTTGGGGGTCTGCTCGACTATCTCAGGGTCGAAGGTAACTCAATGTCTAATCTATGACTATTCTGCCGGAACTTTTCAAATTTAAATATATCTATGATTTGAGGATGACATGCCATCGGAATTGACGTCATGACAACATGGCCTGATAATATATTTACATTGTAAAGATTCTTTACAAACACAGATCATATCCCTTTTATTGTATTATCTAAACAGCGTTCAGTTTTTGCAAAATCACCGGATGGTTTCAATGCATCATAACCTACTTTTATTGAATAAAAATTGGGGCCAGGTATATTTCAGTAAATTTCTTCTTTTTTCAGAATAGGCATTCAGTATATCTGGCGGCAACACCCCACAAGACACCAACTGTACGGCCACCTGCCTCCTATCACGAAAACTATTCAAGTTAGACGAACCAGACATGCAGGACACTGCTGGAGAAGCAGGGACGAACTCATTAGTGATGTACTCTTATGGACCCCCACACATGACCGAGCAAAAGCAGGACGACCAGCACGAACATACATTCAGCAACTATGTGAGGATACGGGATGTTGTCCAGAAGACCTGCCAGAGGCGATGAAAGATAGGGAAAAGTGGCGAGAGAGGGTCAGGGATATCCGTGCTACCAGCACGACATGATGATGATGATATCACAGAATAAACCAAATAGATAGATAGATAGATAGATAGATAGATAGATAGATAGATTTTTTAAAAAAATTAAGTTAGAAAGCCAAATCTTTATCCTTATTTAATGTAATAAAGTAGCAATCTAGCTGAAATTATGGCCTTTTTTTAAACGTATTTTATTTTTATCGTATATTATTCTTGCTATTTCACTGGGTTACCAGAATATTGAAAACCAGAGCTGTGTAGCAATGTCTACATTTAGCCATGGAGCTGTTCCATAAACATTACTCTCTCAACAACGTTTATTAACTTGTAAGTATTCATAAAATATAGTTTCACAATATTAGTCAAAAAAATTCTACCAGTTGGGCGTGGTTTCAGCAAAGAAAAATTTGGGTATTAAAAGTTTATTTCTTTTTTTTTTAATAATTCTTATTATCCTTCGACATTTTTGCATCGTCGTTACCACTAATATTTAATTTACGCTTTGTTTAATTCCATCAGTTTCTTCTCTCTCTCCCTCTCTCTCTCTCTCTCTCTCTCTCTCTCTCTCTCTCTCTCTGTGTATTTGTTCCTATCCCTGCCCCCCCACTCTCTCTCTTTTTGTCTTTCTCTTTCTCTTTCTCCTTTTTCTCCCACTCTCTTTTTTCTCTCTCTCTCTTTCTCTCTTCCTCTCACTTTATTTGTATATTTTCCCTATCCCTATCTTCTCTCCCTCTCACTCATTCTTTCACTCACTTTATGTATGTTATAGTTCCTATCCCTACCACTCCCTCTTTCTCTCGTCCTCTCACTTTATGTATATATTTGTCCCTATTTCTGCCTCTCTCTCTCTCTCTCTCTCTCTCTCTCTTATTCTGCCTCTCACTTTATGTATGAATTCCTTCCTATTCCTAATTCTCTCTCTCTCTCTATGTCCCTCTTTCTCTCTCTCTTTCTCTCTTTCTCCCCCTCTCTCTCTCTCTCTCTCTCTCTCTCATTTATGTATGTATTTATTCCAGTCCCTGAGATTCTCTCTCTTTCTCTCCCTCTCTCACTTTATGTATGTATTTGTTCCGATACCTGCTTCTCTCTCTCTCTCTCTCTCTCTCCCTCCCATTCTTCCCCTCACTTTATGTGTGTATTTCTTCCCATCCCTGCCGCTATATATATCTCTCTCTTTCTCTGACTGTTTGCCAGTCTGTCTGTCTGTCTGTCTGTCTGTCTGTCTCTCTCTCTCTCTCTCTCTGTATATATCTATTCCTATTTCTGCCTCTCTTTCTCTTTCTCTTTCTTTCTTCCTCTCACTTTATGTTTATATTTCTTCCCTTCCCTGTCTCTATCTTTCTCTCTCTCTCTCTCTCTCTCTCTCTTTCTCTCTCATTCTTCCTCACAGTTTATGTATGTATGTATTTCTTCCTATCACTGCATATCTCTCTCTCTCTCTCTCTCTCTCTCTCTTCCTCACACAGTATGTATATGTTTCTCCCTATCTCTGCTTCTTTCTCTTTCTCTCTCTCTCTCTCTCACACACACACACAGAATGTATATATTTGTCCCTATCTCTGCTTCTTTCTCTCTCTCTCGCTCTCTCTACCTCTCTCTCTCTCTCTCTCTTTCTCATTCTTCCACTGACTTTATGTATATTTGTTTGCATCCCTGCCTCTCTCTCTCTCTCTTTCTCTCTCTCTCACTTTATGTATGTATTTGTTCCTATCCCTGCTTCTTTATATATATATATCCTTCTCTCTCCTTCTGTCTCCCTTTCTCTCTCCCCCTGTCTCTCCTTCTCTCTCTCTATCTCTCAATCCATTTTTTTCTATTTGTTACCATTTTTATCTGATTTCTTCTTTGTCACTTTCTCGTTCTAATCATCCAGTCTTTTTTATCTTCATCTTTACGTTCAAATCTCTCTCTCTCTCTCTCTCTCTCTCTCTCTCTCTCTCTCTCTCTCTCTCTCTCTCTCTCTCTCAAACACACTTACACACACACACTCTCTCATTCCATTTTCTCCTCTCGGATGTTGTTGACTCTGCAGTTAAAAATCAAGCTGCTTACCGACATCTTCCGAAAACTGACCAGCATGCGTCTTTTTTTGATGACCTCACAGAAATAATAATGAAACGATTGCCATTCACAATTATTGCAAATGAGAACAGCGGGAAATGAATTAGCCAATCATCTTCATCATTTCGTCTTTCATTAGGCTGCAAAAATTTTTAGTCGGTCGACCTTGCAGCTTTCTTCTTCTTCTTCTTCTTCTTCTTCTTCTTCTTCTTCTTCTTCTTTTCATTATTATTATCATTAGCATAATTCATCTATAATGAATGACAAGATTATTTACGTATAGATTTCTGATTGCCTTCACGGGAGATGAAGTTAGCAGGTTGGTTGATTGGTGTTTTATGCCATATAAACCCTTGCGGGTTATTTAATACTAAATCCTGTTTATATATATGTATATATATATATATGTGTGTGTGTGTGTGTGTGTGTGTGTGTGTGTGTGTGGTGCCTTCAATAAGATTCCAGACTTTTTTTGTACAGGCATTTATCTCGGACAGGTGACAGAGGGGTTCTATAATTTAGATAAATACAGTAGAAAATTAATCAGTTGGTCCAGCGGAATTGACAAGCGCACGGGTGAAAATGGTGTGTACATATTTTCATGTCCAAATAACATAAAAGCCACCTCCCCGGTATTCGCGAATTAGTAAAGAAAACCTGAGTAGTAATAAAAGAAGTGTGCACACAAAAGTGTCTCAGTGTTTATTCTTCATAACAGAAGATGTGTCCATGTTTGCTCCTCATAACGAAACAGCGTGGGGCCCGCAATGAAAGAAAGACGATGAGAGATCGAAAGGACACATCGAGGAAGTCGAAGTGACCATCACGATCGTCTGAGGAAGACAGATGAGGCCTTCCAACACTAACATGACTGCTATGAAGCTGAAGAATACGTTGTTTTATTGAAGAAACTTGCTATCGTTTGATCTCCTATTATCCTGGGTATGACGCTAAATTTCACCTGATGGTGAAGAGGTACTTCGCATTCTCTATTTATCATTATCCCTATATCCACTCTGATACAGATTGGTGGTACCAGTTAGGGTCCGATCTAACGGCCAAATAAAACTGTTTAATCATTAAATAAAGATTATTATTAGTTATTTGAAACAATTCGGGTGCTTGCATTATATATGAATTGTTGATAAATAGAATTATTGATGTTAAATAGTAATACTTGAAATCCTTTAACTATGTGAAAACAAATGTTTAATATGAGATAGAATTATTTGTATTAGAAATGAATTCATGAAACCATCTGTGTGCAAACAAAAGAGCTCTAACAACTTATTTAAAAATAAAATTAACAATTCTCTTACAAATAATATATATATATATATATATATACGAGGATCATTAAATAAGTTTCCTGACTTTTTTCGTATGGGCACTTTTATTGATAGAACACACATGAAACTCTAGTCCCCTTCGAAGAAATCTCTTCCGGCTGCCGTGCACTTGTACCGCTCCAACAACTTCTGGAAGGCCCCATTCAAGTCCTCTTGTGTGAGCATGTCAATGACCTTCGTCACAGCCTCTTTCATCTCCGCAATTGTCTCATAACAACAGCCTCTGAGCTTAGGGAATAAGCAAACGTCACAGGGACCAAGGTCTGGACTATAGGGAGGATGAGGAACCGTCTTGATGCTCATCTTGGTCAAATAGTCTGTCACAAGAATGGAGTTGAGGTTTCAAGCATTTTTATCTAACACGAATAAATTCATTCGGTATTAATCATTTGTTTGCACACAGTTAAATTGCATCAAATATTGCTAACAAGAATAATTTTATTTGCACAAAATCAAATGGTTTTAAGCATCGCTATGTACTACAATCAGTTCAATGTAACACCAGTCATTTGTTTGCACATAGTTAAATAGTTCTATTTGACCCGCAGATGAGACCCTAACATGTACAATCTCCTGGGTCTGAGTGGATATGGGAGTAATGGCAACGAAGAGGTTCTTCACCTTCCACAGAGCTTCAGAACTGGAGCCTCACCATCAGATAGTTTCGTGTCATAAACAGGACACTTGTTGGAGGGGAGTTTACACCCTCGGCAGACATGATGACGGCGTATTCTACAGCCCCAAACAACAGGGCCGACAATATCAATGTTAATATATATATATATATATATATATATATATATATATATACATGGTGCCTTCAATAGTTTTCCAGACTTCTTTTGTACTGGCATTTAACATTGTCGTAGACTCTTGAAAATTCACTATGTTAGTGCTATGCATCTTATGGGATGACTGACCAATTTTTATGATTTCAAGTTCAAACGAATAGCTACAGCAGCAATTGGAATACACCCTACTAAAGCCTAATTATCACAGCTGTTGAATTTAAAAAATCATGCAATCTGGACGTGAGGACACTTTAGAAGAACGATATGCAATAAAATTCGGTTTTAAACTTGGAAAAAATGCCACAGAAACGTATGGAATGCTTCAGACTGCTTTTGGAGTATCTTGCATGAATCGAGCATCAGTTTTTAAAGGGTATAAGAGATTTAAGGAAGGCAGGGAGTCCGTGGGGGATAATGAGAGGTGTGGGAGGAGTAAGGATGTCAATAGACCAGAGTTGATTGGCCAAAGGGTTAGGGTTAGATTTACTATGTTGAGGTTTTAAGGGAGTTCAAGAAGAGATTCTTTGGGAAGAGGCCAGCACTCTTCAAATCGGGTCAGTGGCATTTCCTCCAGGACAATGCACCAGTCCTCAACTCCATCCTTGTGACAGACTATTTGACCAAGATGGGCATCAAGACAGTTCCTCATCCTCCCTATAGTCTAGACCTTGCTCTCTGTGACTTTTGCTTATTCCCTAAGCTCAGAGGCTGTCGTTATGAGACAATTGAGAAGAAAGAGGCTGTGACGAAGGTCATTGATACGCTCACACAAGAGGACTTGAATGGGACCTTCCAGAAGTTGTAGGAACGGCACAACAAGTGCATTGCAGTCAGAGGAGATTACTTCGAAAGGGACTAGAGTTTCATGTGTGTACTATCAATAAAAGTGCCCATACGAAAAAAGTCAGAAAACTTATTTAATGATCCTCGTACATATATATATATATATATATATATATATGCGACATTCAAAAAGTTCTAAGCCTCACCCAGATTTTATATTTGTTGCACAGTTCTCACCTTAGCATTGGTATTACCTTCCTGAGATTAAGACAGAAATCTAAATTAGTTTTGCCTCGTGCAAAAAGAAGTAGTATTGTTTCAGTGATGGCTCTTCTTTCTGAGTAAGGCTTAATACTTTTTGAAAGAAGCTTATATATATATATATATAGGGCACCCATGATTAAATTCACTTCAACCATATTTTTTAGAAAAAGTTAATATTCTTCTTAGCCTAATAAACCTTTTTTTTTAATTTATATGATAAAATCATATGATAAAAACAGATATTATTAAGTATTATTGATAACCAAATTTAACAGTATATGAATACGTTACAGCCTAAAACTAATCACATACTTTATATCTAAGCAATTATATTTTTGTCTACACAACTCCTTAAATTTATTTAACTAAATAACAATACTTTATTTAGTTATTTTGGGAACCGTTATCTTGATACATTTCTTATAAAGTAATCTGACTTAAAAACTCTGAGAATATATATACACATATATATATATATATATATTCCTTAACGTAAATAGATGTTGTTTGAAATTAGCGTATTGATTTAAAAGAAGTCGCCATTCTAGGAGAAACGGTAAAAATAGCAATTTGTTGTGTACGGAAAAACAAAAATTCTTTATTTTTCAATACTTTATATTAAATAGAATTACTGAAGAATAGCTGAAACACCCCGACCCACATTCTTTTTTTTTTAAATCTTGTTTTTCTAAAGATAAATGAAGGTGACCTTGCTAATCACCCGAACCGAAGTACAAAAAAATCTATTGTCCAACCTTGCAAAAAAGTACCAGGTGACCCTAAAAGTACCTGTTGTTCGTTCGGCGTCCTTCAGCGTGTGGTAGGTCGCCTGTCCGTCCGTCCGGCCGGCCGTCTGTCCGGCCGATCAGCTGCTCAGCCCGGCCTAGCCAGTTCGACGACAGTCCATGCCGGATACACTGGCGTTTCACCTCTATCTCCCCACTCCACGACATCAGTGGTGGTTCGATAGAAACTAATCAAAGATTTAACCTGAATAATGAAATTGGCTTCAATAAGCAATATCAGTTGATTCTCCACTACCGTCAAAATCCCCATCCACAGCGTCTTCATCATTTCTCCCGCGTTCGGAATTCGTTCCTACTCACACACTCTAATCTCCAATGCAACCCACCCTCACTAGAATTTCTTTCTTTTTCTTCAACACGCCCACACAGCTATCTGTAATCAGCACCTGTAAACTACTACATTCGCATTTTTCTCTAAAATCACTAAGTCAGATTTTTCATTATAATTATTATTATTATTTATTCCTTTAGAGTTTTTCACATCAGTGTTAGCCGATGGTTTTTCAGTGGAATCTAAGTGACAGCAAGTCTCCTCAGGTCTCCAAGAACTCGTCTCAGGATTCTGGCCGTTCTCAGCAGTGCTGTCATTTGGATAGTCTCTACCCGTCCGCCAACTTCCAAGTCCTCCAGGCTTTTTAATAATCCATTAGTTATTTTGCCTAAAGCACCAATCACAATTGGCACAATCGTTACTTTCTTGTTCCATAGCTTTTTTCATTTCTCTAGCAAGGTCGAGGTACTTATCCTTCTTTTCACATTCCTTCAGATTTATTCTGTGGTCAGCCGGCACAGCAAAGTCGACAATTTTGCAAGTTCTCTTTTTTTGTTGATTATTATAAGGTCTGGCCGGGATTAGTTGATCCGTTTGTATGTTAAAGTCCCATAGGAGTTTAAGTGTGTCATTTTCTAGGACAGGTGCTGGGTTGTGCATATACCATTTGTTAGAATGGTCAAATTTAAATTTCTTGCACATTTCCCAGTGGATCACCTTGCCTACCCAGTCGTGTCTCGCCTTGTACTCCTTCTGTGCAAATTTGCTCCATTCGCTTATTATGTGATTGATTATTTCGTCTCTGTCACCGCATAACCTTTACTCTTTTATTGCGTCTTACCTATTCTAGTTTTGATATGATTGGTCCTTATGGCGTTGTCCTGTACTGCTATTAGGAGTTATTCCGTTTCTCTCTTAAGGTTTCATTTTCTTAGCCATGTCCAGGTTTTCTTATTATTATCATTATTATTATTATTCTACTCCTTAGAAAGTTTTTTCACACGAACGTCAGCTGATGTTTTTCCACTAGAGTTTGAGTGACAGCAAATCTCCTCAAGTCCCCAGGACTATTCTCAGTATTTTGGCCGATCCTTATAATGCTGTCGTTTTGGTGGTCTCCACTTGTCCTCTTATTTCCAATTCCTCCTGTCCCTTTATCAATCCTTTGGTGACTGTACCAAGCGCACCAATTACAATTAGTATCAATGTCAGTTTCATGTCCCATAGTTTTAACAGTTCTCTAGCAAGGTCTATGTACTTATCTTTCTTTTCGCTTTCTTTCTGTTTTAACCCTTGATCAGCCGGGACGGCAAATTCCACTATTATTATTAGTATTATTCCTTGAGAGTTTTTCACATCAGCGTTAGCTGATGGTCGCTCACTGGAGTCTGAGTGACAGCAAGTCTCCTCAATTCTCCAGGACTCTTCTCAGTATTCTGGCCGATCTCAATAATGTAGTAGTTTGGATGGTCTCCACTCGTCCTCTTATTTCAAAGTCCTCTAGTCTCTTCATTAACCCTTTGGTGACTGTACCAAGAGCACCAATTATAATTGGTATAAACATCACTTTCATGTTCCACAGTTTTTTTTCAGTTCCCTAGTAAGGTCGAGGTATTTATCCTTCTTTTTACTTTTTTTTAATTTTACTCTATGGTCAGCCGGGACAGCAAAGTCCACTATTTTGCAATTTTTTTTATTATAATGTCTGGTTTTCTGGGCGAGATTAAGTGCTCCAGTTGGATGTCAAGAGTTTGTGTGTGTCATTCTCCAGGACTGATTTTAGGTTGTACATATACCATTTGTTCGTATGGTCAAATATAAACTTCTTACACAATTCCCAGTAGATCACTTTACCCACCCAGTCGTGTCTAGTCTTATACTCTTCCTGTGTTAATTTGCTGCATTCACTTATGATGTGATTGATGGTTTCATCTCTATCATCACATGACGTACATTTGCTGTTTTGTTGCGTCTTATCTATTCTTGCTTTGATATGATTAATTCTTATAGCGTTGCCCTGTGCAGCTATAGGGAGAGATTCCGTTTCTCTCTTAAGGTTTCCTTTTCTTAGCCCTGTCCATATTTTCTCGTGTGAAATGTTGCTTATTCGTCGCTTAAGACGTCAACAGAGTTGTTTTTCTTCACATTTTTGTTTTGTTGTAATTGTTCTGTTAATCCTCGTGTTGTCAGTATTGTTTCTGATGGCTTTAATCTGTCTTTATCCGCGCTTTTCTATGTAGTATTCAAGACGTTGTATTAATGCGTCAACACTGTCTTCAATGCTTCCTCCTTTTTTTCTTGGCACATGTAGTCTGTCTACGTCATCTCTGTGATGTAATGCCTTATACATGGTCATTAGTTTTCTTGTTCGCTGGTCCATTTGATTAAGTTCTTCTTTGGACCACTTCAAGAATGGTCCTGAGTATCTTACGAGAACAGCCCAGGTATTTATTCCTTTGATAAGGTTTCTACAATATAGCTTTGTCTCGAGTAACTTTCTGGTTCTCTGCAATATTCTTTCTTAATTTTTTCTTTCATCTCTTGTTTGATGGTGTCAGTTTCCAATATACCCAAGTATTTGTAGTTTTCTTTTTCTCCGATCGTTCTAATTTTTTCATGATTTGGTAGTTCCATCCCACGCGTAAAATGTTTTTTTCCGCTTTTCATTACTAGCATGGCGCGTTTTTCTATGCCAAATTCCATCCCAAAGTGTTCTGACTGCGTGTATTCTTTTAATTTTTGGTAAACAGTTTGATGTCGTTCATGTACATCATTATTATTATTATTATTATTGTCATTATTATTATTATTATTATTATTTTGAACTGGTGGTTTTTCACAGGAGTCTTAGTGACAGTAAATCTTCTCAAGTTTCCTGGGCTCTTCTCAGTAATCTGGCCGATTTCAACTATGCGGCAATCTGGGTTGTCTCAATTTTTCCTTCGATTTTCAATTCATCCAGTCTATCTTCCAAGGTTTTAGAGACCGTTCAAAGCTCGTCAACTAAAATTAGTATCACAACCAACATCAAGTTACAGTTTTCTTGGTTCTCTAGCTAGGTCTAAGTATTTGTCAATCTTTTCGCTTCCCTATTAGTTCCTGCATTTGCATGTTCACACTTAATACCTGGCGGTTGGTACAAGACACTTGATGAAAGATCTTTTTCATCTTTATCACGTTCCGGACTCAAGCAAGTATTGAATATTCACAATTCTTTCCATTATTATTTCACATCTTGCGAGGTTTTCACACGACAGCTAGCTGGCGATTTTTGTCTGGAGTCTGAGCTGTAACATATTGACCCTTGACCGAGCCGTCAATCAAGAGATGCACCTGTGTAAATAAGCGGAAGAACAGCGGAAGCAGGTGGATGTCAAACAAAAATATAACCAGGACACAGACGGCTTGAGTCAGTTGGAGTTGGAGTCAGTTGGGGACAAGATGCCGAATTGATAGCCAGCGGCAGACAGAGGGCTTTGGGCTCTCAGTGAACCCCGGTTGAGCAACCCAGCCAAGATGAGGAAGAAGTGCTGCTATAGTCAGAAGAACTTGGGGTCAATATAGCAGTCTGTCTCCGTCTCCAGCTCATCTCTCACACACAACCTACATCATTTCGAGAATAAAGTAAGAGAGATATATTTTTATAAAGAAGTGTGTTCGTTCGTTCATTGAAGTTCATCATTATTGTTGGCAATGTTTCCGCTTATATTTGTATATGTATACGTATAGTATATGTATGTGATTATATAACAGAGTGACAGCAACTCTCCTAAAATTTCCAAGACTCAATTCCGTTGTTTGGATAGTTTTGAATCTTCTGTATATGCACGTTCCACAGCTTTTTCAGCTTTTTTTTTTTTTTTTTTTTTGTTAAACTTCTTGTTTCATGAATTTGTTTGATTTGATTTGGTTTGGTTTTGTGGCATATCAACCGTTGTAGGTCATTTAATGCCAAATCCTTTTTATACATATATATTAAATATATATGATTTGGTTTGGTTGGGTTTTATGGCATATCAACCGTTGTATGTCATTTAATGCCAAATCCATTTTATAAATATATATTAAATATATGATTTCTGAACCCATTTTGCAGATGATATTTTTAAACGAGCCTCAGCTCATTTTTTTCACACGGGTAAATGGTTTAACGTATGTCTATCTAATACGAATAATTCTATTTACTATTATTCATTTGTTTACACACAGTTTAATTTTTTCAAGTATTGCTACGTATCACTTACAATTTAATTAAACATCAGTCATTTGTTTACATACAGTTAAATAATCAAACAGTTCTATTTCAATCAACTCAGTGTAACTTAAGCCCACAGTTTAAATATCAAACAGTTCTATTGGACCCATAGATAGGTTTTGGTTTGGTTTGGTTTGGTTCTATGGTAATTGTAGGTAATTTTTATACATATATACAATATATATGATTTATATTTTTAAATGAGCCTGAGCTCATTGTTTCACACAGTCATATGGTTTCACTTATTTCTATCAAATACGAATACACAGTTAAATGTAAAAACAGTTCTATTTCAAACAGTTCAATTTAGCATAAGTACACAGTTTTTTGTTTACATACAGTTAAATGTAAAAACAGTTCTATTTCAAACTATTCAGTGTAGCATATGTACACAGTTTCAACATCAAACAGTTCTACTTGACTCATAGATAGCTGATTAGTTTCCTGGTATTTGCTTTCTTTCTTGTGATCTGCCTCAAGGGGAAAATATACTTGATGATTAAGTGCTACCATTTTGTATAATGGTGTAATGGTTAAAGCACTGGACAACGGAACTAGAGAAAGCGAGTTCGAACTTCAGTGGCACTATTACGTCCACTGGTTAAAAGGCATGAACCCCCTTATCCTCCGAGCTATGTGTTAAATAATACCAGAGCTGTATTCTGCAACCCCAGCTGACAGGGCAGTTAAAATGTGCCAGAGGAAAAAGAAGAAAAAAGTGAAAAAAAGAGGAATAAAAAGAAGTGAAACTATAAAACAGCTTTTGTTCATCACAATGGTTGTCGTGACGGTCTCTGATTGATGGTTCAAGTGACAGCAAGTTTCTCTAGATGTATAGGACTTTCTAAATATTCTAGCCAGCACAGGCGGCTGGGGCTATAGAATACAACGACTGCATTTCTTCAGAGGGGTAAGACCCAAGTATCAACGGGTTTCCTGGATATGATATTAAACAATCTGATGGTGAGGCTCCAACAATGCTGGAGCTTTGGGAAATGCGGAATACCCCTGCATGGCCATCGCTCCCAGGTCCACTCTGGCTGGGAGTGGTAACACCTGTGTTCTATTTATGGGTCGAATAAAACTGTTTGACATTTGAACAGAGTGCAAACAAATGACTTATGCGAAATTGAATTGTTAGAAATAGAACTGTGTGTAAAAAAAAGATTAATGTTTAATTGTTAGTGATATATAACAATACTTAGAACCATTTAACCTTGTTGACTTATGCCAAACTGAATTGTTAGAAATACCATATTAACCAGAATCAGTTCTGGAGAATGAGACGCGTTAAATTCTCTTGGATATTGAGATACAAACATATCCCCTAATCCCGGACACACGACCAGACCAGATGATAGTTAACAACGAACCAAAGAGAGAGAGAGAGAGAGAGAGAGAATGAGAGAGAGAGAGAGAGAATGAGAGAGAGAATGAGAGAGAGAGAAAGAGAATTTTGCCTTATCAGTGGACTTAGACCTTGACCGAGAACTAAAAAAGTTGTGGAACATGAGAGTAACGGTGATACAAATTATAACTTGCTGAATGGTTTGTATGGTCAAATTTCAGTTCAGTGGCATTTCCTCCAGATCAATGCACCAGTCCTCAACTCCATCCTTGTCACAGACTATTTGACCAAGATGGGTATCAAGACAGTTCGTCACCCTCCCTATAGTCCAGACCTTGCTCCCTGTGACTTTTGCTTATTCCCTAAGCTCAGAGGTTGTCGTTATGAGACAAGAGAGGAGATGAAAGAGGCTGTGACGAAGGTCATTGACACGCTCACACAAGATGATTTCGATGGGGCCTTCCAGAAGTTGTTGGAACGGTACAACAAGTGCGTTGCAGCCGGAGGAGATTACTTCGAAGGGGACTAGAGTTTCATGTGTGTACTACCAATAAAAGTGCCCCTAAGATAAAAGTATGGAAACTTATTTAATGATCTTCGTATTTTTCATGGATTAGAAAGAACGAAAGGAACGTTTTTTACGATTGGTAAGCCCATATTTTTTGCTAGACGTAATATGAAATATCTAAAAAGATATATCTTGAGTAGCAGACACGTTTAATTCTCACTGGGTTCCCCATAGTTTGGCTTTGTGCTAAAATAAACAAAACTATATATTTATCGTGTAAACCCAGAATTTTCAAAGTTAAGAACTTTTATAAGTCATATATTTCCTATAAATTATTTTCCGATCAGTGAAAATTAATAAACTTAAAAATCGCGTTGTGTGTTAATTATATTTGTCGTGTGAGTACTAAAGACAAGTTGAAAAGGAATTTTAATCTCTCGACGGTGTAAGTTAAATCATAATAACTGGTAGGTTAAATGATTTTGACAGGATATAAACTTCGTCAAGGGTCATTTCATGACAGGAAGATAAGGACAGATGATTGAACTAAGATAGATAGATAGATAGATAGATAGATATTTCTTGCTACTGAATCTTTCAAACAGTTAATCCATTGATTCTATAAAAAGTTGCACTCGACATGAAAAATGTAAACAAACAGATAGATAGATAGATAGATAGATATTTCTTGCTACTGAATCTTTCAAACAGTTAATCCATTCATTCTATAAAAAGTTGCACTCGACATGAAAAATATAAACAGATAGTTAGATAGATAGATATTTCTTGCTACTAAATCTTTCAAACAGTTAATCCATTGATTCTATAAAAAGTTGCACTCGACATGAAAAATGTAAACAGATAGATAGATAGATAGATAGATATTTCTTGCTACTAAATCTTTCAAACAGTTAATCCATTGATTCTATAAAAAGTTGCACTCGACATGAAAAATGTAAACAGATAGATAGATAGATAGATAGATAGATAGATAGATAGATAGATAGATATTTCTTGCTACTGAATCTTTCAAGCCATTAATCCATTGATTCGATAAAAAATTACACTCGACGTGAAAAATATAAACAGATAGATAGATAGATATTTCTTGCTACTGAATCATTCAAGCAGTTAATCCATTCATTCTATAAAAAGTTGCACTCGATATGAAAAATATAAACAGATAGATAGATAGATAGATAGATAGATATTTCTTGCTACTGAATCTTTCAAGCAATTAATCCATTGATTCTATAAAAAGTTGCACTTGACATGAAAAATATAAACAGATAGATAGATAGATAGATAGATAGATAGATAGATAGATAGATAGATAGATATTTCTTGCTACTGAATCTTTCAAGCAGTTAATCCATTCATTCTATAAAAAGTTGCACTCGACATGAAAAATATAAACAGATAGATAGATAGATAGATAGATAGATATTTCTTGCTACTGAATCTTTCAAGCAATTAATCCATTGATTCTATAAAATGTTGCACTCGACATGAAAAATATAAACAGATAGATAGATAGATATTTCTTGCTACTGAATCATTCAAGCAGTTAATCCATTCATTCTACAAAAAGTTGCACTCGATATGAAAAATATAAACAGATAGATAGATAGATAGATATTTCTTGCTACTGAATATTTCAAGCAATTAATCCATTGATTCTATAAAAAGTTGCACTTGACATGAAAAATATAAACAGATAGATAGATAGATAGATATTTCTTGCTACTGAATCTTTCAAGCAATTAATCCATTGATTCTATAAAAAGTTGCACTCGACATGAAAAATATAAACAGATAGATAGATAGATAGATAGATAGATATTTCTTGCTACTGAATCTTTCAAGCAATTAATCCATTAATTTTATAAAAATCTTCCAGTCGACAATTCCACAATACGCATTGGCATAACAAGAAATGAAAATCAACGATCTTTTTAATTTTAATAACAGTAAATCTCATTAACTTCATCTTGTTTTTTTCCGCTGATTTTATACAGGGCAATTGGCAGGTTTGCCAGACTTGATAGTCAGTGCACTTGCTTAGTTGAAGACGGCGCCCCTTTCTACAGTTGCCGAGGCCTTCCTTTCGGCCTTTGCAGAACGGGGAACATTTGCAAGATATCCGCTACGCCCCAGGTCCTAGATGTTGGGTACGTGCGCAACATTGTATCAACTTACAACTCTCCTTCTATCAACATCAGATGGTTCTTTTCCCCCTTTTTTTCCCTTTTTTTTTTCTTCCATTCCAGAGATTTTCCTTCTCTTTCTTCTTGGTTTTTAGTTTTACCTCACACCCCGCACATTCCAGCAAACTGTGAAACTACAGAAAATGCAGACTCTTAAAGAGACCGAACTGCAAAATATGAAAATTTTTAATCATCATTAAAAGAACAGGGGGGGGACCTAGCGAGGGTTGGGGAGTGAAAGGAAATCAGCAGAGAAGTGGGTGGGAGAGAAACACAAAGACGGCAATTTTTTTTTAAATAATAATTTTTAAAAAAATCAAAATCAGTGTTAAATTTTTGTGCTAAAACATGCCATTTTCTTTCAGAATGTAAATATTTATAGAGGGTCCAGTGTGAGGGTATTATAGATAGAAGAGCGTTCACAAAGTCGAGGAGTTTCGAATGGGACTCTTTCATAGAAGGATTACATTAAGTGGTCGAAAAAGTCATGAGGAAAAAATTATTGATCTATCAATGATTGTATCTCAGTTCAATCATCGATCTTTCCACCTATTTCAGCCTATTCATCTCTCTCTCTCTCTCTCTTTCTCTCTCTCTCTTCACACACACACACACATATATATATATATATATATATATATATATATTCAGAGATTGATTGTTTTGGGTTTTATGGCATATCAACCTTTGTAGGTTATTTAATGCCAAATCTATTTTTATACAAATAATTAGTTCTATTTCAAACAATTCAGTTTAGTATGAGTACACAGTTTGATAGTCAAAAACATTTCTATTTCAAGCTATTCTTTTTAGTCAAACAGTTCTAATTGAAACAATTCAAAACAGTTCATCTATCTGTTTATCTCAGTAGTCTCTGTTCACTTTTTTTTTTCATGTTTACAGAAACTTTTTGTTGAACGAATGTATTGAGAGTTAGAAAAGGTCAGTAGCAAGATACCATCTCTCTATCTATCTATCTATCTATCTATTTGGGTCTATTTATGTATCTCTCAGTTCATATTTTCAATGTGAGGATCTAGCCAGATAGATAGATAGATAATGAACAAAGGATAGATAGATAGATAGATATGAGAAAACTGACGATATATATATATATATATATATATATATATATATATATATGCATAGATACATATATACATATGAATAGACTGATATATATATATATATATATATATATATATATATATATATATATATATATATAAAGGTGAGATAGATCGATAGATAGATAGGCAAGACAAAGGAATAGATTGACAGACAGATTTATAGTTTTATTTCATTTGCAAAGATCTTGAAGTATTATTATTTCACTCCAAATTAGTTTTTCATACCAGTTTTAATTGGTAGTCTTTAACTGGAGTCTAAGTGACAGCAAGTCTTCTTGGGTCTCCAGGATTTCTCTGGATATTCTAGCCGATCTTAACAATACTGGGATTTGGATGGTCTTGATTCTTCCTCAGATTTCCAATTCTTCCAGTCTTCTTTTCCAAGTCTTTGTGGGT
The DNA here is from genome assembly GCA_963585895.1 of Sepioteuthis lessoniana. NCBI lineage: Eukaryota > Metazoa > Mollusca > Cephalopoda > Myopsida > Loliginidae > Sepioteuthis > Sepioteuthis lessoniana. The sequence continues at coordinate 8,330,265 of OY757927.1, forward strand.
TGTTTCCAGTACACCAACTACAGTTGGTATCATCGTCACCCATTTATTCCGCTGGCTGTTTTATTTCTCAGGCACGATCCAAGAATTTGTCTCTCTTCGATTCTTTTTATTTTCTCTTTGTGATCGCCCGGAACGGCAAAATCTTTTTTCCTTGTTAGCACTAGGTCTGGTCTTCGATTCGTTTATACGCTTGTATCTCAAATCCCAAAGGAATTGTAATCGTCTCATTTTCAAGGATTCTGATTTGTGCATATGCCATTTCTTAGAATGGTCAAATTTCAGTCCTTTGCACAATTCCCAATAGATCACCTTTTCCACCCAATTGTTTCTACTATTGATTTCCTTTTGTGCCAATTTTCTGAATTCACGTATCATGGGATTAACTGTCTCATCTCTGTTGCTAAGCAATCTACACTTGCTATTTGGTTGCGAATTACCAATTTTTGCTTCGATAGAATTAGTCCTACAGGCATTATTTTGTGTTGCTATGAAAAAAGATCCAGTTTCTCTCTTAAGGTTTCTTAAGCCATGTCCTGGTCATCTTTAGTCCAGTCGGCTGGGGCTGCAGAATACACCGACTGCTTCTTGGCAGAGGGGTAAGACCACCCCAACGCGTGTCCTGGATATGACAATTAAAAATATAATGGTGAGGCTGAAGCTTTAGAGAATATGGTAATTTACTAAGCTTTTTGCTTAGATGTAGCACAAGGCCGCATGAATTGGGCACCTAATGAGAATCGAACTCACTCGTGTAGGTTAGCTAGTCTACCTTGCTAACCATTACACCACCCGAGGTGCCCTGGAGCTTTAGAGAATATGGAGTACCCCTTCATTGCCATCGCTCATATGTCTACTGTGGCCCTGAGTGGTATCACCGGATAGGGTCCTATCTATGAGTCAAATAGAGCTGTTTGACAATTAAATTGAGTGCAAGTAAATGACTTTTGCTGAACTGAATTTTTAGAAATGGAACTGTTTGATAATTTAACTGTGTGTATCTACAAAATGTAATTTACTAAGCATTTTGCTTAGATGTGGCACAAGGCCATATGAAAGGGGCACCCAATGAGACTACAAAATGAGTTTACAAATCATATATTTAATCATCATCATCATCATCCTGTCGTGCCGCCAGCACGGATATCCCTGAAACTCTCTCGCCACTTCTCCCTATCATTCATCGCCTCCGGCAGGTCTTCAAGGGTTACATCCTGTGTCTTCACATAGCTGCTGTATGTAGGTTCGAGCTGGTCGTCCTGCTTTTGCTTGGCCATATGTGGGGGTCCATAGGAGTACATCACTTACGAGCTCGTCCTTGCTTCTCCAGCAGTGTCCTGCGTGTCTGGTTCGTCTAACTTGTATAGTTTTCGTGATGGGTGGCCGTATAGTTGGTGTCTCGTCGGGTGTTGTCGCCAGGACTTGTTCAATATTGCTCTCAACATTCTTGTGTAATATATTTGATATATATATGTAAAAACGGTATTTGGTATGAAATAATAAGCAATTGTTAATATCCCATAAAAAACCAAACCAAACCAAACCAAACCAAACCTAAGCTGGTCATCTTTTATGCAATCTTCCCAGTTTGTAGTTTGAAATATCAAGTTGTTTTTTGTTTTGTTTTTTCCTATTTCTATTTTCGTGTTTTTGCCATTTATCTTTTCGTCTTTATGTTAGCGTTATTGCTACTGGCTGCTGTAACTTATCTTTCTTGGTTCTTTTTGTGGATTCTTCAAATTCTGAAATGAAGTCTGCATGATTTCCATTCTTCCACTGGTTTCAAATTCCTTTAGTTCTTTTTCCAGACTCTTGAGGACTGTTCTGAGGCCGCACCAACTACAATTGGTATCACATTATTATTCACTCATTAGAATTTTTCACATCAGTGTTATCTGATGGGTTTTCACTGGAGTCTGAGTGACAGCAAGTCTCATCAAATCTCCAGAATTCTTCTCAGTGTTCTGGCCGTTCTCAATAATACTGTCGTTTGGAAGGTCTCCACACGTCCGCCAACTTCCAAGTCCTCCAGACCCTTAAGTAATCCTTTAGTTACTGTTCCAAACGCACCAATTACAATTGGTATAATTGTCATCTGCATGTTCCATAGTTTTTATTCACTCATTAGAGTTTTTCATATCATTGTTAGCTGATGGTCTTTCACTGGGGTCTGGGTGACAGCAAGTCTCCTCAAGTCTCCAGAACTCTTCTCAGTATTCTGGCCGTTCTCAATAATGCGGTCGTTTGGATGGTTTCCACTCGTCCGGCAACTTCCATGTCCGCCAGGCCTTTTAATAATCCTTTAGTTACTGTTCCAAACGCACCAATTACAATTGGTATAATTGTCACCTGCATGTTCCATAGTTTCTTCAATTGCCTTCTTTTCACATTTTTTTCAGTTTTATTCTGTGGTCAGCCGGGACAGCAAAGTCGACTATTATTATTATTATTATTATTATTATTATTATTATTGTTGTTGTTGTTGTCGGATGAAGGTGGTATGAGGGCATAATGGACGGTGAATTGGGGACCAGAAGTGGTAAAATTTCGAGGACTTCAGTTCTAGTTTATACCAAACCTTAGCTTGTCCCAACGGAAGAGGCAGCTGTCAGAGTGCTGTTAAAGGGATGAGAATCTGTCGTTAAAATCAGGTGTGTATGTGCATCTTCGTGTGAAAACCTTACTCGTACATGTTGGTTAAATTTTTTCAACGCCGTGTCCTTCCTTTACACTACATCTGGTGTGGGGGAGGAGTTAAAAGGGAGAAGTTGGGGGAGGAGGAGAAGGAGAAATGCGTTGATAATTAATTCGACTTTAATTAATGTTTCGTCAAAACGAACGGTGAGGGTAGAGTGGGACAACATAGCTTTGCCTTTGCGTGCCTTTTACGTGAAAATTGGCGGCGGACATTGTGTGAAGTCTAACAAACGGAGCAGAAAGGGAGTGGTTGGTAGCTGCACAAGACTCGTGACTGACAGAAAGAAATAAAGGATTGTAGACATATGCGCAGGAATTTCTAATTAACAGTAAAACGTGTGGAAATAGTTCTGTGTCTGAAGTTCCGAAATAAAACTCCAAGTCAAAGCATGGGCGACCCTTTCTTGTAAAGCAATGATTAATTAGAGGAGGAATTATGAGGAATAGGTGAAAGAAATCATCAACAACATACGCCTAAGACTCGTAAAGAAAAGAATAGGCAATACCAATACGTATACAGCCCAGATGATCGACAAGATCGTAATAGCAAAAAAGTACCGTCATTCTCTCTTTTAGGATCTTAGAACCAGATCATAGACACTTCCTGAAAGTTGGCAAAACAACAAGACCGCTGAAGATAAGCTATGTATAAAGCAGCTTTTTTTTCCGTTTGGTGAAGTTCTGTAACTATTTTCTACTAATGACCCAGTGAATGGATCAATGATAACCAATCAGAATCAGTTAAGAATAATGATATGTCAACTGGTAAATCAAATTCAAACATGAGTAACTTCAGTGGTGTAATAGTTAGCAATCAATACAAGAAAAAACTTCATGAATGAGTTCAAGTCTCATTGAGTGTCCCATTTATACAGCTTAGTAAATTACGACTAATCAAATTCGAACAGGGGCATATCGGGTGGTGTAATGGTGAGTAATCTCGAAAGAAACACTTCACGAATGAATTCAAGTCTCTTTGAATGTCCCATGTATACGGCTTAGTAAATTACTACTAATCAAATTCGGACAGGGGCATCTCGGGTGGTGTAGGGGTGAGTGATCTCAAAGAAACACTTCACGAATGAATTCAAGTCTCTTTCAGTGCCCCATTTATACGGCTTAGTAAATTACTACTAATCAAATTCGAACAGGGACACCTCGGGTGGTGTAATGGTGAGTAATCTCGAAAGAAACACTTCACGAATGAATTCAAGTCTCTTTGAGTGCCCCATTTATGCGGCTTAGTAAATTACTACTAGTCAAATTCGAACAGGGACACCTCGGGTGGTGTAATGGTGAGTAATCTCGAAAGAAACACTTCACGAATGAATTTAGGTCTCTTTCAGTGCCCCATTTATACGGCTTAGTAAATTACGACTAATAAAATTCGAACAGGGACACCTCGGTTGCTGTAATGGTAAATAATATCAAAAGAAACACTTCACAAATGAATTCAAGTCTCTTTGAGTGCCCCATTTATACGGCTTAGTAAATTACTACTAATCAAATTCAAACAGGGACACCTCGGGTTGTGTAATGGTGAGTAATCTTGAAAGAAAAGCTTCACGAAGGAATTCAAGTCTCTTTCAGTGCCCCATTTATACGGCTTAGTAAATTACTACTAATCAAATTCAAACAGGGACACCTCGGGTTGTGTAATGGTGAGTAATCTCGAAAGACACACTTCACGAATGAATTCAAGTCTCTATGAGGGTCCTATTTATACGGCTTAGTAAATTACTACTTATCAAATTCGAACAGGGACACCTCGGGTTGTGTAATGGTGAGTAATCTTGAAAGAAACACTTCACGAATGAGTTCAAGTCTCTTTCAGTGCCCCATTTATGCGGCTTAGTAAATTACTACAAGTCAAATTCGCGACAGGGACACCTCAGTGGGTGTAATGGTGAGTAATCTCGAAAGAAACACTTTAGGAATTAATTCAAGTCTCTTTGAGTGCCCCATTTATACGGCTTAGTAAATTACTACTAATCAAATTCAAACGGGGACACCTCGGGTTGTGTAATGGCGAGTAATCTCGAAAGACCCACTTCACGAATGAATTCAAGTCTCTATGAGGGTCCTATTTATACGACTTAGTAAATTACTACTAATCACATTGAAACAGGGACACCTCGGGTGGTGTACTGGTGAGTAATCTTGAAAGAAAAACTTCACGAATGAATTAAAGTCTCTTTCAGTGCCCCATTTATACGGCTTCTTGAATTACTTCTAATCAAATTCGAACAGGGACACCGTGGGTGGTATAATGGTGAGTAATCTCAAAGAAACACTTCACGAATGAATTCAAGTCTCTTTGAGTGCCCCATTTATACAGCTTAGTGAATTACTACTAATCAAATTCAAATTGGACACCTCGGGTGGTGTAATGGTGAGTAATCTCAAAAGAAACATTTCATGAATGAATTCAAGTCTCTTTGAGTGCCCCATTTATACGGCTTAGTAAATTACTACTAATCAAATTCAAACAGGGACACCTCGGTTGGTGTAATGGTGAGTAATCTCGGAAGAAACACACCACGAATTAATTCAACTCTCTTTGTGTGCCCCATTTATACGGCTTAGTAAATTACTACAAGTCAAATTCAAACAGGGACACCTCGGGTTGTGTAATGGTGAGTAATCTCGAAAGAAACACTTCACGAATGAATTTAAGTCTCTTTCAGTGCCCCATTTATATGGCTTAGTAAATTACTACGAATAATATTCGAACACGGTCATCTCGGGTTGTGTAATGCTGAGTCATCTCAAAAGAAACACATCAAGAATGAATTCAAGTCTCTTTGCGTGCCCCATTTATACGACTTAGTAAATTACTACTAATCAAATTAAAACAGGGACCCCTCGGGGGGTGTAATGGTGAGTAATCTCGAAAGAAACACTTCATGAATGAATTCAAGTCTCTTTGAGTGCCCCATTTATACGGCTTAGTAATTTACTACTAAAAAAATTAGAACAGGGTCATCTCGAGTTGTGTAATGGTGAGTAATCTCAAAAAAACACTTCAAGAATGAATTCACGTCTCTTTGAGTGCCCAATTTATACGGCTTAATAAATTACTACTAGTCAAATTCGAACAGGGACACCTCGGTTGGTGTAATGGTGAGTAATGTTGAAAGAAACACTTCACGAATGAATTCAAGTCTATTTGAGTGCCCCATTTATACGGCTTAGTAAATTACTACAAATCAAATTCGAATAGAGGCATCTCAGGTGGTGTAATGGTGAGTAATCTAGAAAGAATCACTTCACGAATTAAATCAATTCTTTTTTAGTGCCCCATTTATACGGCTTAGTAAATTACTACTAATCAAATTCAAACAGGGTCATCTCGGGTGGTGTAATGGTGTGTAATCTCGAAAGAAACACTTCACGAATTAATTTAAGTCTTTTTCAGTGCCCCATTTATACGGCTTCGTAAATTACTACTAATTAGATTCGAACAGGGACACCGCGGGTGGTGTAATGGTGACTAATCTCGAAAGAAACACTTCACGAATGAATTCATATCTCTTTGAGTGCCCCATTTATACGGCTTAGTAAATTACTACTAATCAAATTCGAACAGGGGCATCTCGAGTTGTGTAATGGTGTGTAATCTCGAAAGAAACACTTCACGAATTAATTTAAGTCTTTTTCAGTGCCCCATTTATACGGCTTCGTAAATTACTACTAAAAAAATTCGAACAGGGTCATCTCGAGTTGTGTAATGGTGAGTAATCTCAAAAAAACACTTCACGAATGAATTCAAGTCTCTTTGAGTGCCCCATTTATACGGCTTAGTAAATTACTACTAGTCAAATTCGAACAGGGACACCTCGGTTGGTGTAATGGTGAGTAATCGCGAAAGAAACACTTCACAAATTAATTCAAGTCTTTTTCAGTGCCCCATTTATACGGCTTCGTAAATTACTACTAATCAAATTCGAACAGGGGCATCTCGGGTGGTGTAATGGTGAGTAATCGCGAAAGAAACACTTGACGAATAAATTCAAGTCTCTGTCAGTGCCCCATTTATCCGGCTGAGTAAATTACTACTAATCAAATTCGAACAGAGGCATCTCGGTTGGTGTAATGGTGAGTAATCTCGAAAGAAACACTTCACGAAAGAATTCAAGTCTCTTTGAGTGCCCCATTTATACGGCTTAGTAAATTACTACTAATCAAATTCGAACAGGTGCATCTCGGGTGTTGTAATGGTGAGTAATCTCGGACGAAACACTTCACAAATTAATTCAAGTCTCCTTGAGTGCCCCATTTATCCGTTCTTGATAAATTACTACTAATCAAATTCGAACAGGGTCATCTCGTGAGGTGTAATGGTGAGTAATCTCGACAAAAACACTTCAAGAATTAATTCAGGTCTCTTTGAGTGCCCCATTTATACGGCTAATAAATTACTCCTAATCACATTCGAACAGGGGCATCTCGGGTGGTGTAATGTTTAGTAATATCGAAAGAAACACTTCCCGAATGAATTCAAGTCTCTTTGAGTTCCCCATTTATACGGCCTATTAAATTACTACTAATCAAATTCGGACAGGGGCATTTCGGGTGGTGTATTGGTGAGAAATCTCGAAAGAAACACTTGACGAATAAATTCAAGTCTCTTTGAGAGCCCCATTTATACGGCTTAGTAAATTACTACTAATCAAATTCGAACAGGGGCATCTCGGGCTGTGTAATGGTGAGTAATCTCGAAAGAAACACTTCACGAATGAATTCAAGTCTCTTTGAGTGCCCCATTTATACGGCTTAGTAAATTACTCCTAATCAAATTCAAACATGGGCACCTCCGTTGGTGTACTAGCAATCTAGACTTCAAAGTATTTCGATGGAATTCAAGTCTCACTGGTGCTCAATTCGTACAGCCCTGTGCTGCATATAAACCAAAGGTTTGATAAATTAAATTCAAACCTTCTCACCTTGGTTTATGTAATGGTTTGCAATCAATATTAGAAAAACCTTCACTAGTGTGTTTGAGTTTCTTTGGTACCACATTCATACGGTCTTGCTCCGCTACGAAGCAAAAAACTTACTAAATTATTAATCAAATTTAAAATTTGATAAATTTAATGCTGTTACTTTATTTTGCTATATTTTATGGTGGACATAACTCCATTTTACTGCTTTGAAAATCTGTAGATGTTACAAACATCTTCACCCGGGACCGAGATCAAGTCCTGTTTCTGGAGAGTTTTTTTTTGTTTTTGTTTTTTTAGATGGATTTTTTGATTCTCCGTCTTTCAAATTTTTTCTTCAGCCATTGTAAATCAATTTTTTTCCAAACTGATCGATGTTCCATTAACTGCATCAAATCTTCAGCATCCCGCGGGGGAATTCTCGTGACATAAGGGTTAAAGTTATGGACTGCAGAATAGTAGTAAGAGAGTTCGATTTCCAGTCACAATACTCTTTTCCCTTTCGGATAAATACCCATGACATTCAATTAAACACATTAACCAGCATGCATCCTGAGACTGTTTTTGACAACAACCTTTAAACGTTTATGTTTCACACGTTTAATCATATTTACCCAACCCCTCCGCTCGGGCAGGATATGACACAAGGTCAATTTTTAAGCGGAGTTTAACAAGTTTGAATTCAGAGTTTTCCTTCTCCTAGACTAGTTGCCTCACCAAGCCTGAAGAACCCAGTCAGCCCTACTATTTACCCATAGCTGGAGGGAGAATAATAGGATTCGTACCTTTCCTAAGGGTATTAGTGTTATGTGAAATGCTGTCAGTCTCGTCTAGGATTTGAACTCCTGCCGCTGTGTCCATTTCCAATGACGATAACCATTACACCACGGGCACCTCCACGTTTAAAATTTTGTAAATCTCAGTAAAACAGTATCTTAGGTGGTAACCTTTTATTCTCCGTCATGGGTGGCCATTCTAATCCATTGATTATGTGGGAGAAGGATTTCAATACCGGAAGTAATGTGGGAGAAGGATTTCAATACTGGATGTAATGGCTCTCTGAAAAAAACATGGTGTAAAAGTCATGCAATTTGATGTTTACGATACTCCTTAGACAATAAGCCTCCGTCGACATCTCTACATAGGGGCAAGACCGCCCAACCACCAACGCGTGTTCTGGGTATGACACTAAACAATAAGATTGTGTGGCTCCAGTAATGCTGGAGGTGTGGGAAATGAGGAGTACCCCCTCATTGCCATCGCTCCAACGTCCACTCTAACCAGGAGTGGTAGCATCTGATAGGGTCCTATATATGGGTCAAATAAAACTGTTTGACATTTTAACTGTGTGCAAACGAATTACGGATGTTTAATTGAACTGTTAGTGATACATAGCAATACTTGGAACCATTCAAATTTGTTAGCTTATGTAAAATTCAGTTATTAGAAATAGAACTGTTTGATCATTTAACTGTGTGTAAACAAATGACTGATGTTTAATTGAATTGTTATTGATACATTGCAATACCTAGGACCATTTAATTTTGATGACTTATGTTAAATTCAGTTATTAGAAATAGAACTGTTTGATCATTTAACTGTGCGCAAACAAATGACTAATGTTTAATTGATTTTGTTGGGTTTATGGCATATCAACCTTTGTTGGTTATTTAACGCCAAATCCATTTTTATGTAAATAATTTGTTCTATTTAAAACAATTCAGTTTAGCATAAGTACACAGTTTGTCAAAAACATCTTTATTTCGAACTATTCAAGCAATTATATGTAACAATCCAGTTAAGTGTAAATACAGTTTTAATGTCGAAAAACAGTTCTATTTGAAATTATTCAGTTAAGCATAAGCATGCAGTTTAAATGTAAGTATGGTTTGTCAAAAACATTTATTTCAAGCTATTCAGTTTACTCAAACAATTCAGTTTAGCATAAGTATGCTGTTAGTTCTATTTAACCCATATATAGGACCCTTATCAGGTGCTACCACTCCGGGCCAGAGTGGACCTGGGAGCAATGGCAATGAAGAGTACTCCACATTCCCCAAAGCTCCAGCATTGCTGGAACCTCAACATCAGATTGTTTAGTGTCATATATCCAGGACACTCATTGTAGGGGGGTATTAACCCTCTGCAGAGGTGCAGTCAGTGTATTCTACAGCCCCAGCCGACTGGGCAAAAGTTTAATTGAATTGTTAGTGATACATAGCAATACTTGGAACCATTTAACTTTTTTGACGTATGTTAAATTCAGTTATTAGAAATAGAACAGTTTGGTCATTTAACTGTGTGCAAACAAATGACTGAACTTTAATTGAATTGTTAGTGATACATAACAATACTTGGAACCATTTACCTATGTAGAATGAATGAGTTTAAGCTCATTTAATAACGTTATAACAAAATGTGCTTATAAGTCATTTATATATAATATATATGTATTGATGATTTGGCATTAAATAAACTACAGTGGTTGATATGCCATAAAACCCAACCAACCAACCTAAGTCAAGCTTGATGGAATCTATCCAAAGATTTGATCCTATGACGGTGTGTACGTAGTTAATCTACCCTCTGCCATAAGCATAATATGGCACAAGGTCATTTTAAGCGGGGTAGAGTTTGTTTAAATTCAGACTTTTCCTTCTCCTTGACTGGTCACCCTAACAAGGAAAAAGAACCCCGTTTGTCCTATTATTTACCCATAGATAAGGGAGTTGAGAGAACAGATGGTTTCATGCCTAAAAGCATTAGCGCGAAGTGAAACTCAAACATCCTCCATCAGAAACTGAACTCGGCTTGCCGGTTCCATTTCCACTTACAATAACCGTTACGCTAAGAGCGCCTTTTGCGGTTCAAGTCTCAGAAGAGTAAAAAAATAGGGAGGGGCAGTTAAAACGTACGATTCATAAACACTACGTAGGGTTTTGATGGAGATGGTGATATTAGACCACACCAGATTTTTAAGCTTTCCGAAGATTTTGCCGGCTTCTTCGATCCTTATTTTAGTATCAAGGGATTCATCAATAGAAGGAATGTTGCCAATCCATAACGAAGAATCAAACATATTCCATCTGGTTGTTAAGATGGATACGAGGATCATTAAATAAGTTTCCAGACTTTTTTCGTATGGGCACTTTTATTGATAGTACACACATGAAACTCTAGTCCCCTTCGAAGTAATCTCCTCCGGCTGCAACGCACTTGTTGTACCGTTCCAATAACTTCTGGAAGGCCCCATCGAAGTCCTCTTGTGTGAGCGTGTCAATGACCTTCGTCACAGCCTCTTTCATCTCCTCAATTGTCTCATAACGACAGCCTCTGAGCTTAGGGAATAAGCAAAAGTCACAGGGAGCAAGGTCTGGACTATAGGGAGGATGAGGAACTGTCTTGATGCTCATCATGGTCAAATAGTCTGTGATAAGGATGGATTTGAGGACTGGTGCTCGAAATGCCACTGACCCGATTTGAAGAATGCTGACCTCTTCCGACGGAATCTCTTCCTGAACTCCCTTAAAACCTCAACATAGTAACCCTAACTTTAACCCTTTGGCCAATCAACTGTGGTGTATTGACTTCCTTACTCCTCCCACACCTCTCATCATCCCTCACAGATTCCTTGCCTTCCTTGAATCTCTCATGCCACTCAAAAACTGATGCTCGAGTCATGCAAGATGCTCCAAAAGCAGTCTGAAGCATTCAATACGTTTCTGTGGCATTTTTTTTTTTTCAGGTTTAAAACAGAATTTTATTGCATATCGTTCTTCTAAAGTGTCAGATTGCATTTTTGAAATTCACTAGCTGTGACAATCAGGCTTTAGTAGGGTGTATTCCAATTGCTAATGTAACTGCTCATTTGAACCTGAAATCATAAAAATTGGTCAGTCATCTCATAAGATGTATAGCAATAACATACTGAATTTTCAAGAGTCTATGACAACTTTAAATGCCCATAGGAAAAAAGTCTGGAAACTTATTGAATTCACAACGTATTACGTGAGATGCTAATGATGAAGTCTGATATGACAGACAAATAAAAACTGCTCGCTCTATTTTGTATTTTGATCTGAATATACAGTGACGAGAAATAAAACTGTTCATTGTACATTTATATCTGTATTTTTCTTTAGTTGTTTCTTTGTTTTGTTTTTGATTTTATTGTTCAATGCCATATCAACTTTCGTGGGTTATGCAATACCAAAGCCACACTCGTAGAAGAACAGTAGTGGTACTATTTAAGCCATAGCTGATGATGGGATCAGGAGGTTCATGCCTTCCCCAAAGATATTTGTCTGAAGTTAACGGAAGTCGATATGCAATCAAAGAGACCGAAATTTCTAAATGACAGTTTTAAGCTTTTTTATAAAACCTTTGTAAACTATTTTCATGTTTTTTTTAATCTTTACACTTTTGGGGGATATCATTTTATCTAAGGAGGTTTTCATTAACTGATGTTTTTATTATTATTGTTGTTATTTACTCGCTAGAGTTTTTTCATCAGCGTTAGCTGATGGTTTTTCACTGGAGTCTGAGTGACAGCAAGTCTCCTCAAGTCTCGAGGACTCTTCTCAGTATTCTGGCCGTTCGCAATAATGTAGTAGTTTGGATGGTCTCCACTCATCCGCCAACTTCCAAGTCCTTCAGTCCCTTTGTAATCCTTTAGTTACTGTTCCAAACGCATCAATTACAATTGGTATAATTATCACTTGGATGTTCCATAATTTTTTCAATTCCCTAGCAAGGGCGAGGTACTTATCTCTCTTTTCACATTCTTTCAGTTTTATTCTGTGGTTAGCCGGGACAGCAAAGTCGACAATTTTGCAAGTTCTCTTCTTTTTGTTGATTATTATTAGGTATGGTCTTCTGGCTGGAATTAGGTGATCCGTTTGTACGTCAAAGTCCCATAGTAATTAATGTGTGTCATTTTCTAGTTCAGGTGCTGGGTTGTGCATATACCATTTGTTTGTAGGGTCAAATTTAAATTTCTTACACATCTCTCAGTGGATCACCTTGCCGACCCAGTCGTGTCTAGTCTTATATTCCTTCAGCGCTAATTTGCTGCATTCGCTTATTATGTGATAGATGGTTTCATCTCTGTCACTGCATAGCCTACATTTGCTATTTTGCTGCGTCTTATCTATTCTCGCTTTGATTTGATTGGTTCTTATGGCGTTGTTTTGTGCTGCTATTAGGGGAGATTCTGTTTCTCTCTTAAAGTTTCCTTTTTTTAGCCATGTCAAAGTTTTGTCGCGTGAGATGTTGTTTATTAGTCGTTTAAAACGCCCATAGAGTTGCTTTCCTTCCCATTTTTGTTTCCTAGTTATTGTCATTCTGTTATCCATCGTGTTATCAGTATCGTTTCTGATGGCTGTAATGTGTCCTCCATCGTGTTTTTGTGTATCGTCTTCGAGTCGTATCGTTGCGTCAACGCTGTCTTCAATGCTGACAAGTCCTCTTCCTCCCTCTTTTCTTGAAAAATATAGTCTGTCAACGTCGTCTCTAGGATGTAGTGCCTTATGCATTGTTATTATTATTATTATTATTACCATTATTATTACTACTATTACTATTTTACTCTTTTGAAAGTTTTTCACGCCAGCATTAGCTGATGGCTTTTTACAGGAGTTTAAGTGACAGAAAGTCTTCAGGACTCATCTTAGTATTCTTGCCGATCTCAACCATGCTGTAGTTTGGATGGTCTCCACACGTCCTCTTATTTCCAAGTCCTCCAGTCCGTGTAGCAATTCTTACGTGACTATACCAAGCGCCCCAATTACAATCGGTATTACCGTCACTTTCATATTCCACGGTTTTTCAGTTCTCTAGCAAGGTCTAGGTAGTTATCTCTCTTTTCGCTTTCCTTCAGTTTTACTCAGTGCTCCACAATTCGCCAGGTTCTCTATTTTATTTATTACGTTGGCTGATCCTATTTACCAACGCCTCCGCTCCGACAGGATATGACACAAGGTCAATTTTTAAGCGGAGTTTAACAGGTTTGAATTCAGAGTTTTCCTTCTCCTAGACTAGTTGCCTCACCAAGGCTGAAGAACCCAGCCTGCCCTATTATTTAGCCATATCTGGAGGGAGAATAATCGGATTCATACCTTTCCCAAGGGTATTAGTGCTATGTGAAATGCAATCATTTTCGTCTAGGATTTGAACTCGTGTCGCCGTGTCCATTTCCTACGACGATAACCATTACACCACGGGCACCTCCGACGTTACGTTAGCTAATAGTCTTTTACTGGTGTCCGAATAACTGTAAGTCTTCTCTAAGCACACCCGAAACTTTTCTTTTAATATGACGTAAAGCCGTGCCATCAAATTTCTTTTAATGCCATCCACATTTTCAAATCTTACCTTTGATGAATTCACAGCAAAGAAAACAAGAAAAAAGTTGCACTCAACTAGATCTGGAAAGAATAGAAGATGCAGCCCGAGTACAATTCTATATGTCACTTGGATTTAATCTTTTCCTATGGAACATTCTACAAACAAAACAGATATCATTATGTATTATTCATTACCAAAATTTACAGTATTGAAATTCAGTAACCAAAAATAAAATAGCATAAATGTATATCAGGAGTAGATTTATTATTTCTAGTGGAACCGTCTATAATCAAAATTCGGTATCATTTATTTTTGAACTCCTACATGTTCATATTATTGAGTTGTAAAAGAATTGCTTCGAAACTCAGATCCATACAAATGAGATTAAGAATATTTTCAAATAATTGCTTTGAAATACCATCTCTCCTTAACAACATTCAACGATGTCTTCTTATAAATATTATATGTATTTTCAGCTCATTTTCTTTCCCCTGTTTTCTTGCCACTAACAAGTCAAAACTGTTTTCCTTTGCTGAACCGTATGTATGTCAAAATCTTTCAGCCTCATTTAATTTTAACCCAAACTTCCATAAAACAAACATCGTGTAATACGAAACTAGTTGCATCTCTATGTAGAATAATAGCGAATCTAGATTTGATTACAAAGTGCAACAAAAAACTTATATATATATATACGGACATATTTATATATATATATATATATATATATATATATATATATATATATGTGTGTGTGTGTGTGTGTGTGTGTGTGTGTGTGTGTGTGTGTTGCCTGACACATAGAAATTAGCATAATTTTTACCAGAAATATTTATTGTATTATATTCGATCTATGTAACAGATATTCACAATCGAATTAAGTGCATTTACAAGAAATGAGGTTACCTTGAGAAATATATACTAGTTATGTAAAACAGCGTATTCTAAACGGGTATGTGAGTGTTATATATATATATATATATATATATGTGTGTGTGTGTGTGTGTGTGTGTGTGTGTGTTGATTATATATGTGTTATATAAGTTTGGATTGAATGGATATAGCCAACAGCTTTTTGTAACTGACTTTATAAAGATATTTATAAGTATATATATATATATATATATATATATATTAGATGACTTTCGTGAGGGGTGACCCGAAACCTCCCTTTTCAATAGCTACAATATCAAGGTGTAGGGGAGGGCGCTATTCCATTCCCTTGATGGCTTCACATTACCCTTGATCCTCACCATAAGCAAGGCAGCATCAAGTACCATTTTTTGGTTCTTTGGTATGACTCGACCCGTATATATGCGTGGTAGGGTGAGTGCGCGCACGTTATTGAATGTAAAAAATTATGATTCATTTATTCAGTCAATATCTAGCAACGAAGTATAACCTAGAGGTTAATTAACAAGAAAATAATAGGAGGTGCCCGTGATGTAATGGTTATCGTCGTAGGAAATGGACACGGTGACTCGAGTTCAAATCTTGGACGAAAATGATTGCATTTCACATAGCACTAATACCCTTGGGAAAGGTATGAATCCAATTATTCTCCCTCCAGCAATGGGTAAATAGGAGGACAGACTGGGTTCTTCGGCCTTGGTGAGAAAACTAGTCTAGGAGAAGGAAAACTCTGAATTCAAACTCCGTTTAAAAATTGACCTTGTGTCATATCCTGCCTGAGCGGAGAGGTTGGTTAATAGGATTAACAAGAAAATAAGAACTAGGTGTCTCGTGCATTTCCACGGTCCGGTGAAAGAAAGCGAACAAATTAGAAGATACGTGGACCTTGCCAGGGAACTAAAAAAAAATCTCTGGAACAGAAGCGTGACTATGATAACAATGGTAATTGGTGTGCATGTAACGACTTCCTAGGATTCGGGTAAAAAAACTGTAGGACTTGGAAATCTGAGGAAGAATCAAGACTAAGACTACAGCATTATTAAGATGGACTAGAATATTCATAAGAGTCTTGGAGACATTTGGTGATTTGCTATCGCTCACACTCCAGTGAAAGACCATGGATGCCTTGCAACTGATTTGTCAATGTCAACTGATAATAACATATTTGTCAAAAAGAATATGCAAATACAAAACCTAGAAATCGAAATTGAAAAAATGTGGCACCTTAAAACTACCATCGTGTCAGTAATAGTTATAGACCGATAATAATTTGTAAAAAAAAAAGTAGGGGGACAGATAACCACATTAAAAAAGTACCTAGAAGTCCTAGTGTGTATCTAACCGTCTTTCGGAGGGTACTATCAATGTGAATGAAAAAATTACAAAAAAAAGAGGCAGC
Source organism: Sepioteuthis lessoniana (assembly GCA_963585895.1). Taxonomy (NCBI): domain Eukaryota; kingdom Metazoa; phylum Mollusca; class Cephalopoda; order Myopsida; family Loliginidae; genus Sepioteuthis; species Sepioteuthis lessoniana. The sequence continues at coordinate 8,346,558 of OY757927.1, forward strand.
AAAAAAAAAAACAGAATTCATATAAGAACTAACTTCGCTCACCATAAGTAACTCTGTTGGCTGGGGCGGCAGAATGTACTTACTGCATCTCTGCAGAGGAGTAAGACCTCCTTTAACGAGTGCCCTGGATATGACATTAAACAATCTGATGGTGAGGCTCCAGTGATGCAGGATATTTGGAGAATGCAAAGTACCGTTTCATTGCCTTTGCTCCGAGGTCCACTCTTTCCTGGACTGGTAGCACCTGATAGGGTCCTATCAATTGGACAAATAGAACTGTTTGACCCTTAAACTGCGTACAAACAAGTGACTTAACCGAAACTGAATTGTTAGAAATAGAACTGTTTGATCATTTAACTATATGTTAACAAATGACGGATGTTGAATTGAATTGTTAGTGATACATAGCAATACTTGGAACTATATAAGTAAAGTTGTCTCCCTTTAGTCGAGGGCGACCAGAAGGCTCCCTTTTCAATAGCTACTACAACGAGGTGTAGGGGAGGGCGCTACACCTTTCCCTGGATTGTTCCACTTTACCCTTGATACGTACCTTATATAGCTGAGTGTTAAGCAAGGAGGTATCAAGTACCATTTTTAAAGTCTTTGGTATGACGCGACCTGGGATTGAACCAAGGTCTACCGGATCATTGGCGAACACCCTACTCACTTAGAATGAGGTCGGGCTCGTTTTAAAATTTTATCAACAAAATGTGCTTACAGATCATATATGTATTATAATGTATAAAGATTTGGCATTAAGTAACCTACAATGGTTGATATGCCATTAAAGCCAACCAAACCAAATCATATATATTTAATATATATGTATAAAGAGGATTTGGCATTAAGTAACCTACAATGGTTGATAAGCCATTAAACCCAAGCAAACCAAATCATATATGTTCAATATATATATATAAAGAAGATTTGACATTAAATAACCCACAAAGGTTGATATGCCATAAAGCCAACCCAACCTAATCCTATATATTTAATATATATGTATAAAGAGAAATTGGCATTAAATAACCTACAATGGTTGATATTCCATTAAAGCCAACCAAACCAAATCATATATATTTAATATATATGTATAAAGAGGATTTGGCATTAAATAACCAACAATGGTTGAAAGCCATACAACCTAACCAAACCAAATCATATATATTTAATATATATGTATAAAGAGGATTTGACATTAAATAACCCGCAAAGGTTGATATGCCATAAAACCCAACCCAACCTAATCCTATATATTTAATATATATGTATAAAGAGAAATTGGCATTAAATAACCTACAATAGTTGATATGCCATAAACCCCAACCTAAACAAATCATATGTATTCAATATATATGTATAAAGAAGATCTGGTATTAAATAACCCACACTGGTTGATAGGCCATAAAACTCAATCAAATCCCCCGAAGTCTTGGATAAATATCCATTGAAGGAGCGTAAGAAACTGGACATAAAGCTGAATAATAATAATAATAATAATAATAATAATAATAATAATAAGAAGAAGAAGAAGAAGAAGAAGAAGAAGAAGAAGAAGAAGAAGAAATAAATATTTGATGAGACTACCAAACGTTATATGCATAAACCAGAATCCGTCCAAATAATTCTCTGTGATTTTGAGATAGAAATAGATTAGCTAATCCCGACCGGAAAAGTAGGCCGAATGATATTTGAAAAGAAAAACGAAGTGAACTTGCCGTAGATTTTGACGTCAAAAATAAAAGAAAACGAAAAGAGAGACGTGTACTTAGATCTGGCCAGAGAACTATGAAAGCTGTGCAACATGAGGGTGACAGTAATACCAATTATAATTGGTACGCGCTTGGAACGGTCCCCAAAGGCTTGGAAAGGGAACTGGAAGAATTGGAAATAAGAATGAAGGACAAACCGAGACCCTCTAAACTACACCATTACTGAGATTAGCCAGATACTAGGAAGAGTCATGAGTGGAGACCATCCAAACTATTACATTATTGCGAACGGCCAGAATACTGAGAAGAGTCCTAGAGACTTGAGGAGACTTGCTGTCACTCACACTCCAGCGAAAGACTATTAACTAACACTGGTGTGAAAAAATCGCAAGGAGCATAATAATAATAATAATTGTAATACATAAAGTAATTGGTACGCCCGGAACAATCCCCAAAGGCTTGGTAAAAAGACTGAAAGAATTAGAACTCAGAGGACCAGCGGAGACTATCCAAACTACGACATTATTAAGATCAGCCTCACTACTGGGAAGAGTTCTATAGACCTGAGGAGACTTGCGGTCACTCACACTCCAGTTAAGGACCATCAACTAACGCTGGTGTGAAAAATTCGCAACGAGTAACAATAATAATAATGAATTATAAGCTCTTGGTCAGATATGGAAGATTGGTTGATTAATTTCAATGACATGTCAAGTAATCGCGTTGCCATTAGCGTTTGTTGCAAGGCTCTTCGTATATGAATTGAGCTCTCGGTAGCCGTTAAGCGGATGTATGTAAACAATAGTAATTGTGATTCATAACCGTTTAAAACTTACTTCGCTGCTACTGCTTCCTCGTGGATGAGGCGTAGAGGCTTGGATTGGCGTTTGAGTCAACCGGGTTTCGATCCCAGCTACGGGAAGCTAGTATGTCTAGCCACACTGATGAGTTCTGATAGAACGAAACAGATCTGTCTGTGGATGACTTTATATATATATATATATAAGTCGGGAGTGTGGCATATGTTATTCTGTGATGATCCGGTCTTGTGAAACTTAAGTAGATTACTTTTGACTGTGTTGGTATACATATTTAGCTCTTCTTAGTGTATTGAGCACTCATTTGGCCAAATGAGAAGAGTGTTCACCAATGGTCTGGGAGACCGGTGTTCAATCCCAGCTCGAGTTATACCAAAGACTCAAAAAATGGTACTTGATGTAGCTTTGCTTAACACTCAGCATTATAAGGTAAGGATCAAGGGCAAAGTGGAGCAATCCAGAGAATTGAGTAGCGTCCCCCCCTACACCTCGGTGTAGTAGCTATTGATAAGGGAGCCTTCGGGTCACCCTCAACTAAAATCGCCAACTTTACTTTAAGAACATTTAGCTGGAAGTATTCTGTCAGTGTTTTTTTTTTTTTTTCTTTTGGCGAAGTATTTGTCGGTCGATCATTTTCAAGCAGTTTGCATCGCCTTAGTCTTTTCTTTTTTATGGATTTTTTCCCAGATATCAGTTTATATTATATTTTTTTTATTTACAAATTGTATTATCTGTTGTTTTTTTGTTTTTTTCACGCCGTCAGAATCGGTAGAAAACTGATATATATATAGTCATCCACAGACAGCCTTTTCGTTCAATCAGAACTCTTCAGTGTGGCTAGACACGCAGGACGTTCGAAGCCGGAATCGAAACCCGTCCAACATTACGATAGACTAAGCTTCAGACCACTCGGCCTCGAGCGGACTACGTTGGCTAAGGGAAATTTAAGGTATTTTATATTTTAGCAAACAGCAGCAGCAGCAGCCTTTGTTTACATTTTTTCATCCACAAAGTATATATATATATATATACTTTGTGGATAACAATATATATATATATATATATATTGTTATCCACAAAGTATTTAATTGTATCAGAACTCTTCAATGTGGCTAGACACGCAAGACGCTTCAAGCTGAGATCGAAACCCGCCGACTGTCCGTCAAACCGATAACATACCTCAGAATCAACAACAGACACAATGCAAACGAGGG
>OY757927.1:8355304-8410304 GCA_963585895.1 Sepioteuthis lessoniana
TGCCCCTTTTTCACCCATTTCAACCCCAGACTGTTCTGCCCGTCCCATGCAGAGACCTGAGAACCTACAAAGCCATCATCATCATCGAAGAAAAGAGCAAAGTTAGCTAAAAATGTAGTTAGACAAGCCCTAAATGCATTTTATTTTTGTGGCGAAAATCTAGAACCATTAACCGTCGACCACCATTTGGGTGTGTCCTCGTGGTGTAATGGTTAAAGCGATGAACTGCGGAATCGTAGTACGCGAGTTCGTACTCCAGTCGCGCTATTACGTTCACTTTCGGGCAAATACCCTTGGGAAAGGTATGAACCCTCTTATTCTCCCTCCAGCTATGGGTAAATAGTAGGACAGACTAGGTTCTTCAGCCTTGGTGAGGCAACTAGTCTAGGAGAAGGAAAACTCTGAATTCAAACCTGTTAAACTCCGCTTAAAAATTGACCTTGTGTCTTATCCTGCCCGAGCGGAGGGGTTGGTAAATAGTACCATTTGAAAAAGACATTAAATCATTTGATATCATTTAAAACTGTCAACAATAAAGACATTACCAATCTGTATTTGTTTACGGGTGCACCCATGGTGACCACCTTTGTTCGTTCGGCTGGCACCCGCACTAGGAAGCTGTGGTGTTTCCTTGTGGAAGCCAGTCGGAATGATATAAGGCTGGCGGAAATGGAGCACCCCTCCCTCAGAAAAATGCACGGGCAGGGTCCCTATTTATGTTCACCCATGTTTTTATAGGGCCCAAAAAGTTGTGGTACCCCATGGACGTCGGAGGAATTTCCAGGGACGACCGAGTTACTTATGAACTCGGTTCCGGTTCCCTGCGTCAGGCTGTCGGCATCCTCACTCCGGGGGATTTCCGGCCTGTAATCGACACTGAGTAAGGTAAGAGGGTCTGATGACTTTAAACCATGCCACTTTGAATCTGAGGGGACTGAGGAATTCAAGCAAGTGTGCGCGCTTGCTTGCTAAACTCAAGAACCTCAGTGTAGAAGTCGCTGCAGTGCAAAAGATTCACTTCCTTTGCGCTGTGGACTGTCGGGTACTGGAGAACGATTTTAACATTTTCTCAGCATACGGCAGCCGCATTAGCGCTGGTGTCTCTTTGCTAGTTGGACGCAGCCTTGATGCGTATGTTGACTTTGTTTATGCAGGTGACGGAGGCCGACTGATTGTGGCCGATGTTGCAGTTAAATGTTTCAAGTTCCGGCTGGTTGAGGTTTATGCGCCCAGTACTGCTGTGGAGAGGGTTTCCTTTTTTTCGTCGGTTGGCGCCGTTCCAGGACGATTCGAAACGACTAGTCTTTATGGGTGATTGGAATGCGATCCTAGATCCCAATATAGATAAGGTCGGGCGGGGAGCTAGTAGGTGGGGAAGCAGCCTTGCCGGCCTTATGGTTTGCCATGACTTGGTCGACAGGATTCGTAATTTGATCTAGGTTAAAAAGAGTTCTCAACGAAGCTGTGAAATCGAACGCGACTCCGCGTGAGGAAGAATTGTGAAGATTTCCCGGTCGGTATATCGATTTCGTCAAGTCACCGAATGGACGCGTGCTGCGATCGAATCACGAGATACGTGATGCCTTTTGGGCGTACTTTCGTGGTCGCTTTGCCTGCTGTCCTGATCTCCCGCTTCAGGCGTTTCGCAGCTATCTTGCTGATTTCCCCCGCCTTAGGGCGGCAGAAGCGGCTAGTTGTGAGGGCGTGATTACTGAATGTGAAGTCCGTGATGCGTTGAAGCAGGTCGGCCTCAACAAGTTACCAGGACTAGATGGTTTACCCTACGAAGTGTACTTGAGGCTGCCGCACATGTTTGTGCCTAATCTGACGGATATGTTCAGCCATTAGTTCACCCAGGGAGCCATCCCTGGTAGCGTTACCAAGGGCGTGATCACATTGCTGAAGAGAGGTGGCAAGCATGTTTTTTGGGCGGGGATTAGATGATTACATGCCCATAACTCTGCTTAACACAAAGTTAAAGATTTTGGTCCGGGTCTTAGCGAATCGTTTACAGGTTGTCATTAGCGATCCAATCAGCTCCGAGCAGACCTACGCAGTGAAAGGAGAATTTATCCAGGACAATCTGCACTTGATTCGCGAGGTCCTAGAGGGGACAGAAGACGGCACAGAAGCCGCGATGATCGGTTTAGATCAGTCCAAGGCCTTCGATAGGGTTGGCCATCGGCTTTTGGCGTCTGTTTTGGAGACTGCCAGATTCCAACCGGAGTACCGCAGATGGATTAGCATGATGTACCACAACTCTCAGGCAGTGGTGCAGGTTAACGGAAGACGTTCGAGGGCTTTCGCGATCGAGCTGCCCCTGGTCTCCTCTTCTCTATGTCCTCGCTTTGGAGCCCCTGCTCCGTAGGCTTAGGGATAAGAGGGATAATCCGGCCCTGCACGGTGTCCCTTTTGGTGGCCCTCTTACGGCGAGGGTCCCGCTTTCGCCGATGATATCACAGTCTTTGTATCTCGCCACCAGGATATAAAGGCTGTGAAGAAGGTGGTCGGCGAGTTCGAGCGGATAGCAAGAACCAAGGTCAATTTTGACAAAAGCGGAGGTTTGCTGCTCGGTGCTTGGGGGGTAGCAATGCCCTTCCAAGGCCCTTCTGCTGGAGTGACGGACCCGTCCGCACCCTCGGGGTATGGTTCGAGCCCAACCTCCAACTGGAGTGAAATTGGTCGGAAGTACAAGCTAAGGTGGGTGCTCAGGTGGGAACCTGGCTTTCAAGGAAGTTTTCCTTAAAGGGCATGGCGGAGGCGTGCACCGTGTACGTCTTCCCTTTGATCCTTTTACCGGTTGGCTGTACTTCCTCTGCCTAAGGCACGTCGGCTGGCGCTTCAATGATCCCTCTCCAGATTGCTCTTGGGAGGCCAATGGTCCGTAGATAGGTCTGCATCCAACGTACGCGCAACGAGGGTCTAGGTATGCCTGATCTGGAGAGCCACTGGCTTGCTAAAAGACTTGCATACTTGGGCCGATCCTTGACGGGGAACGCAGTGAGGAGACGAAAGGCGAGTGAGACTTTTCCTCGCCTCCAGTCAGACCCAAAGGCTGAAGGTCGACGTAAGCCGATAGGCGAAACACCGTTTGTCCACGAGTGCCGAGCGGCCCTTCGTAACCTTCTTGGGTCGAGTGACCTTTCACGGCCTCTGAAAGAGCTATATCGGGAGCTAGTGGTGGGTTGAGCACGCATTCTACTACTGCGAGCGAGCTCGTCCGTTCTGGGATCACATCGGGAGTAGACGGCTCGCATCGAACCCAAACAGCTTGTGCTGCTCGACGTTGATTACGTCGTGGACAACGTTCTTCCTCCGTTTCAGGGTGAGAAGCGTGTGGCGTTTCTCGCGATCCTTGCTCTAGCTTGAATGATGATTTGAACGACACGAAAAAAGGGATTGTATGACGATGCAAACTTTTCTCATCGTGATATGGTTTTGTATTTTAGGTATCAGCTTAGGGTCAAAATCAGATGCGATAGAAAACGCTTGGATCGCATAACATTCGACAAAAGGTGGATGAATGCAGCCAGCCTGGTCGTAAGAAAGGTGGCAATGTTGGAGTTATCCTTCCCTCCTCTTCCTGCCCATAGAATCTACTGCAGGGGTCCCTCGGGCCCCCATCCCGGGTAAGTAGGCACAGTTTTCCCTCCTTGAAACCTAGTGAGCAGTATATTCTGAGTCATCGCCCCCGTCATCTTGTTGTTAGTCTCCAAGATCTTCCCCATCCCCATTATTTTTGTAACTCAACCCTTACTCCAACCCGCTTTTGTTGAAGATCTTGGAATTTCAAATGTATATAATTCACATTACCTGTCATTAACTGCCCACACCACGCCCAACCCTGTCTTTTTTGCCCCAGTAGACTAAGATCCCTCTCCGGCTTGTTTTCGGTGTTTTCAGACACCGGAAAACAGTCGGCCTCCATTTCGTAGACTGGGGGATGGGAGGGAAACCAAACGGGGATTTTTTCCTTTTTTCTTTCTTTTTTTTTTTTGTATATTTCAGGGTTTTTTTCCCATCCCCATCATATAATATTCTTGGAAATAAATCATGTATATTGTAAATAAAATGGTACATTCCATTCGGGTTTTTTTAAGTAGGTCTTCTCACAGAACAAATGTGGTATTTTGGTGGTTGCTGCGTGCATGGTGATGGATGACTGGTTATATATTGTACTGTTGAATGGGTCGGTAAATGTGGCTAGCTAGGTCCCCTTAGACTATATAGAAAAGCATGACCAGTCCCTTCCTCTCCCCAACAAAACTTCAAGGCCTTGTGCCTTCCTTGTAAAAACAAGGAAATAAAGGAAGTTCAGCAAAGTCGATCCAAACCCACGTGACACAATCACGTGATAGCACTTCCGTAGTGGACAATAGTTGTTACACGACTGGACCCTCAGCTAACTCCTGTCTAACCTAGTTCACTTGTATCTTCTTTCTGTTACTTGAATATATATGTTTTTTCCATCCTTTTAGTGTTCCCAGTGTCATTCTTTTACCAGCATCACAACAGACACTCTCCCAACGTGTGTACTAGATATGACATTAGGCAATCCGATGGTGAGGCTCCAGTAATGCTGGATTTGGGGGGAATGCGAAAAGCCCTTCATCGAAATCGCTCCCAGATCCACTCTAGCCCGGAGTGGTAGCACCTGATAGGGTCCTAATCTATGGCGGATGAAATTGAACTGTTTGACATTTAAACTGAGTGCAAACAACTGTGTGTAAACAAATCCCTTATGCTAAATTGAATTGTTTGAAGTAGAACTGTTTTTACATTTAACTGTGTGTAAACAAACTGATGTCTAATTGAATTGTTAGTGATACATAGCAATACTTGGAACCATTTAACTTTGTTGACTTATGCTAGATTGAATTGTTTGAAATAGAACTCTTTGATCATTTAACTGTGTGTATCTACAAAATCTGTTTACAAATCATATTTGATATCAATGTAAAAACAGGATTTTGCATTAGATAACCCGCAATCGTTGATATGCCATAAAACCAAAGCAAAGCAAACCAAATGTTTATATTACTGTGGCTTCAAAGAATCCATTATTGTTTCAAAAGGCGATCAAAATTATCCTTCCTTTTTGTGACAACATATTTATAGGAAACATAATTTTCAGTGTTTAGCAATATGATGACCAAATACAGATCAAGACATAGGCAAGATGAATAACATGTATCTTCGTTAAAAATATCACAAAGAAGAGACAATTTTTGCCAAGCAAGGCAAGAATATCCTTTTCAATAAATGTCATTACTCAGTGAAAATATAGGATGTGATTTTTATTAAATATTTTTGACTAATTTCATTTTAATCTATATTTGGTTCCACGAGATTTCCTTTTTATTTATATGGGGCTCTACGATATAGACCCGGAAATAAGAAAAAATCCCTGCTCTAAAAAGTTTGAAAATGACTGCAAAAAATTTCATTGCACAGTGCAAATATCAGATGTGATTTTCATAAAATATTTTTGATAATTTCATTTTTTGTTATATGTGGTTTCACGAGGTTTCCTTTTTATTTATGTGGAGGTCGACAAGATACGAGGATCATTAAATAAGTTTCCAGACTTTTTTCGTAGGGCACTTTTATGGATAGTACACGCATGAAACTCTAGTTCCCTTCGAAGTAATCTCCTCCGATTGCAATGCACTTGTTCTACCGTTCCAACAACATCTGGAAGGCCCCGTGGAAGTCCTCTTGTATGAGCGTGTCAATGACCTTCGTCACAGCCTCTTTCCTCTCCTCAATTGTCTCATAACGACAGCCTCTGAGCTTAGGGAATAACCAAAAGTCACAGAGAGCAAGGTCTCGACTATAGGGATGGTGAGGAATTGTCTTGATGCCCATCTTGGTCAAATAGTCTGTGATAAGGATGGAGTTCTGGACTGGTGCATTGTTCTGGTGGAAATGCCACTGACCCGATTTAAAGAGTGCTGGCCTCTTCTGACGGAATCTCTTCCTGAACTCCCTTAAAACCTCAACATAGTAACCCTCACCCTTACCCTTTGGCCAATTAACTCTGGTGTATTGACTTCCTTACTCCTCCCATACCCTTATCCTCCCTCACAGACTGCCTGCCTTCCTTGAATCTCTAATGCCACTCAAAACTGATGCTCGATTCATGCAAGATGGTCGAAAAGCAATCTGAAGCATTCCATACGTTGATTCTGTGGCAGCATTTTTTCCAAGTTTAAAACAGAATTTTATTGCATATCGTTCTTCTAAAGTGTCCTCACGTCCAGATTGCATGATTTTTGAAATTCACCAGCTGTGACAATCAGGTTTTAGTAGGGTGTATTCCAATTCCTGCTGTAGTTGTTGATTTGAAGCTGAAATCATAAAAATTGGTCATTCATCTCATAAGATGTATAGCAATAATATAGTGAATTCTCAAGAGTCTACGACAATTTTAAATGCCTGTACAAGAAAGTCTTGAAACTTATTGAATACACTACGTAGCCCTTGAAATAAGAAGGGGTCGTTGGCTTCGAAAATTTTGAAAACCACAGCTTTAAATCCCCTGTTGCTTGCTTTTGTATCCAACAACTGATTAATGTATGGATTATTGTGAGCTGTTTCCCCATTTGCCTTGAGGACAACCACGTACAACACATTCTGATAATGTACAACTTGAATCTTTGCTTCAGAATTTGGAGTTTAAATTAGAGAAAAAAAAATTTGCTTCACCAAGAGAGAATTACACTTTGAAAATGATTTAACATATTGTCACTTTGCTATGCAGCAATAGACCGTGCATTGGGATCCGTCACAACGCATGCGCAAATCATGATTGTGTACTTTCTTTTCCTTTTTACTTGAGACTAATTAGCAAATAATTAAAAAATGTCTATCTTAGCGAAGTACAATGCTGTTTACATGATTATGATAACCATGTAACCAGCATCCTATTTCGCTCAAATAGACATTTTTTTTTATTATTTGCTAATGTCAAATTAGGTGAGGCTAACTTTTAAATGGAGTATTAAGGTTGTTTGGTTAGTTTTGTTTTACGGCGTATCAAACTTTGTGGGTTATTTATTGCCAAATCCTGATAATATATATATGAATGGTTTGCTGGTAAAATTTTGAGACGAACAAGAACTCATTGTTTTCACACAGTTAAATCATTTCAAGTATTGTAAACGATTAAACAGTTCCATTTGACCAATAGTCGGGACCCTAAAATGTACTTCCACTCCTGGTCAGAGTGGAACTGGAAGTAATTGGAATGAAAGAGTGACACGATACTCCCTAGAACTCCGAAACTGGAGTCTCAACACCGGACAGTTTAGTGTCCGACCGAGGATAACCCACTTTTTTGTTTTGTCTTTTTTTTTTTGTCTTTTCATTTATGAACAAAGAGATTTAAAATCTACTGACAACACGAAAAGGCGGTTGCAACGATGCTAAAAAACACCAAAGATAAAGATAAGAGTCAGGAGATATGATATAAGTTCAGACATATAAAAGCAGAAATTTCAAAGATGCAATATGAATAGGTGAAAGAGGATGTAAAATAAAAAGCCAGACGAAGAAGACATCGATGAAAAAACACACCCCCACACACACACAAATAAAAACGATTTGCACAACTACAACAATAACAACAACAAAACATACTGCAACAACTTAAAGAGCAAAAAAAAATGAGGATTGAGACCGAGGAAAGTGTATGAAAACCTGAGGCTTGAAATAGGAGAGAATCAAAAGGAAGGAAGAACGAATGAAAGATAGATCTATCAAATAAACTTATTCTTTTTAGGGCGGTCGAGAAAGGAGTTAAAGTTCCTAATTAGCTGAAATGTAAAATGCGCGCCCAATTTAATTATGTAAACTTGTTAGAAAAAACAAAAAAAAAATCTCGACATTCCCCCGGAACTCAACTACCTTCGTTGGCTTATATCGAGGTCGGTTCATATCTATCAATGACTCTATGCCAGTCTATTCATTTCTATCTATCAATCTATCGATCCCCTGATAGATAGATAGATAGATAGATAGATAGATAGATAGATAATGAACAGAAATACACACACACACACACACACACACACATATATATATGCACCTAACTAGCTCTGTATCTGTTTTTAAATCTGTCTATCTCGATAGATAGATAGATAGATAGATACATACATACATACATACATACATAATGAATAGAAATACACACACACACGCGCACACACACACACACATATATAATATATATATATATATATATATATATATATGCACCTAACTAGCTTTGTATCTGTTTTTAAATCTATCTATCTCGATAGATCGATAGATAGATGCATACATACATACATACATACATGCATAATGAATAGAAATACACACACACACGCACACACACACACACACACACACATCATATATATATATATTTATGCACCAATCTAGCTTTGTATCTGTTTTTAAATCTATTTAAAGTTACATCACTTTTGTGATAGATCCTCCCTGATGATGGCCCAAAGTAGGGCAGAAGTACTAGGATACATCCAACTATGGGCAATACATAAATCAATTCCCCCCGAATACGATAAAAGTAATACGGGAATTCGAACGGATCCAGAAGAAAATATGTAGGCATAAAATGTCTATTATGCTTAATGAAATTTGCATTAACGAAGAAATGCTGCCTAAATATACATATATATATATATATATATATATATATATATATAGTACAATTTGATGGAGACTCAAACTCGGTTAAGTCGTCATAATAAATTTATTTCGGTGGAGAATATTACTATACTCTCCGTCTCGTCAGATGACTATTTACATGCTTCTCTCTGTGACGAGAAAGAAGCATGTAAATGGTCATCTGACGAGACGGAGAGTAGGGTAATATTCTCCACCGAAATAAATTTATTATGACGACTTAAGCGAGATTGAGTCGCCATTAAATTGTAATATAAACTCTCTGAATGTGAATTTTGTTATACCCCAGCGAATAAATAGGGAACTAACAATAGCCATACATTGAGCACTCTCATAGATTTATATGATTTTCCTCATATATTCTATGTAAAGAATAATACATACCTACTGTCCCTGGACACTGACAGGATATTTAGAATATATATATATATATATATATATATATATATATATATATATATATATATGTGTGCACTTATCTAGTTTTATGACTATTATTAAATCTATCTATCTATCTGTCTAGATAGATAAATAGATAGATAGATAATTTTTATCTTTAGCACTTCTTTCAGGGTGAAGCTCAGAACTTTTTGAACGAATCTTGTATGTATCTTACATATATATATGTGTGTATGTGTGTGTATGTCTGTGTGTGCGTGTATGAGAGTCAGTCTCTTCATTATCCAACTAGTTCAGTCTATTCGTATCTATCTTTCTTATCCATCACCCTATCTCACTCTTCTCATATCCTATCAATCTATCTATCTATCAATCTATTCATATATATGCATTTGTGTGTGTGTGTGTGTGTGTGTGTGTGTGTGTGTGTGTGTGTGTGTGTGTGTGTGTGTGTTAATCTGTATGAACAAGAAAAAGGGAATGTGTGCCACAGTATTGATAAGCCTCAGCATATATTCGTACTCACGAAGATATTCAAACAAGGTCATAGAACGGTAGAGGAACGAGAATTTGCATATAGCGCAATATACACGTTGTAGTAGACGTAACATATATATATATATATATATATATATATATATATATTATATATATATTAGAGAAAAATGTTAAAAACAACCGATTGTAAGCAAATATGAAATAAGAAAAAACAAAATATGGAAAGGATGTACCTCTATACGTAATAATGTTCCAACGTAAGAAAAAATAAAAATGAAAATAAAACGCACGTCAGCGTGGCCAGTGTATGTCATAGCATAAAGAACTGTAACAATTTTACGGATAAAAAATGCTTTCAGCGTTATATATATATATATGTGTGTGTGTGTGTGTGTGTGTGTGTGCAGAGCTCTATGCACGTAAATTCAAGGCAATATTTCAAGTAAATGGCAATAATAATAATAATAGAAGAAGAAGAAGAAGAAGAAGAAGAAGAAGAAGAAGAAGAAGAAGAAGAAGAAGAAGAAGAAGAAGAAGAAGGTAAGGACCAGCAACGTTAAACCCCAAGAAATTACTTTTATTCTGATTTTATTTTTTACAGCTTTAGTATATATATATATATATATATATATATATATATATATATATACATATATATATATACATATATATATATATATATATATATCCGTGTGCTTGTATGCGGGTATAGACGGACTGTAATATATATATATATATATATATATATATATATATATATATATATATATATATATATATATATATATTTGTGCTTCCAAATGATTGTTCATGGGTTCCGTAGCATTGTGCCTAAAAGTCATATTGCAGTAAGCGCGTTCGAACTCAAATCACGTTATTAATTTCATTTTCGGACTAAAACCCTCGGGAAAACTAACCCCCCGATACCGCTCATAACAACTTTGAATCAAATAATACCACTACTGTCCTTCTACAAGGAAGATTTTTCAGATTAAATGACTCATTAATGTTGCTATACTATGAAACAAAGAAACTGAAATCTTAATGAGTTTTCATATAATTTGGGATACACATACGCATATATATTAGATAATAAACTTCACAAACAGATAGATAGATAGATAGATAGATAGATAGATAGATAATGAACAAAATTCAAATAGATAGATAGATAGATAGATAGATAGATAATGAACAAACTTCAAATAGATAGATAGATAGATAGATAGATAATGAACAAACAACAGATAGATAGATAGATAGATAGATAGATAGATAATGAACAAACTACAGATAGATAGATAGATAGATAGATAGATAGATACTGAAATATGTTCATTCATATACATATATTCGTGTGTGTGTCTAATGGACTTTTAATCATTTTAGACACACACACACACAGAGGTATATATATATATATATATATATATATATATATATATATATATATATATATATATATATATAAGCATATGTATATATATATGTGTGTGTGTCTGTGTATAATAAATATTACATATTAAAACTCACAAAAGTATGTATGCATTCATGATAGCATGTATGCGCCGGTATGCAAACATTTTCATATGTATCGACATTCATTTATATATATATATATATATATATATATATATATATATATATATAGGGGGTGCACTTTAAAGTCTTGTATGCGTATAGGCTCTGGTGCACATCTGGGGATACATATTCAAAATGAAAAAAAACTCAAGTAAATTACGTTCACTAATTAGCCGGATTGATGAACGAGCTCAACTTGAATGCATAGATTACCAAATTAACCCCAAAATAAGAATAGATAGATAGATAGATAAGAACAAACAGATAGATAGATAGATAGATAGATAGATAGATAGATAGAATCAATTTGAGATAGGGAAATGAACAGAGTAAGATAGATAGATAGATAGATAGATAGATAGATAGATAGATAGATAGTGGTATGAGAGAAGGGAAAGACCATATAAAATCAGATAGGTTTCCTCCAGCGAATCACATCCTTTTATTTTTTTTTTCTTTCGTCTTCTTTTCTCACCACAGCCTCGTCGCCTGAGTTTGGAATTCACTGACTGCCTCCTCTGCAATAGGGTAAGACTCCCGAAAAATGAGGGTTTCCTATATATGACATAAAACTGCAATTGGTTCTGAAGTTTTAGTTCCGGTGCTCTGTAGAGTATGGAGTCACCTTCATATTACGATTACTCTCAGATCTACACAGAGTGGGAGTGGAAGTATTTGTTAGGGTACCATCAAACACTTCATCAAACAGTCAAACAAATTTGTTTGAATAATTGGTATTAGATTAGAATACTTGAAACCTTATAACTATGTACAAATTATTTGCATAAGGATTAATAAATTCAAGCTATAGTTGTTTAGTAAGGATCTTTATTATTATTAGATACTTGAAACGATACAATTGTTTGCAAATTATTGGTATTTTGTAGGAATACTTGCGACCATAAACCTGTGACGAAATTATTATCAATATCAAATAAGAATAGTCCTTTAGAAGCTATAAAGATAAATATTAGACAGGAATAATAAAATATTAACGATAATATTAGTGATGTGAAATCAACGATGGATGTTTAAAAATACAAAAATAAAAAAACATGGCGAAAATCCGTATATCAAGAAAGAATTGGGCGTTTAATTTGTGCATTAGCATTTGTTTCTTAAATTACGTCATTTGACTTATTAGGAATATTGTATAGAGCTTAATATCATCCCTCACAGACCTGATGATGGTTCATTCGAACTGAAACGTTCTAGCGTCGACTTTGCTTCCAAGTAAATATCTCCTTCTACTTGGATTGGCCTAGTGGGTAGAGTGTTTGCCAGTGGCCTGGGAGACCGGGGTTCAATCCAAGGTCGCGTCATACCAAAGACTTTAAAAATGGTACTTGATACCATTCAGCAATATAAGGTACGTATCAAGGGTAAAGTGGAGTAATCTAGGGAAAGGAGTAGCGCCCGCCCCTGCACCTTGGTGTTGTAGCTATTGAAAACAGAGCCCTCGGGTGGCCCTCGGGTGGCCCTCGGCTACGATCTCCAACTTTATTTTTACTTTATTTATATACCCCTTACACACACACACACACACACACATATATATATATATATATATATATATAGCATTATTTGCAATAGAGATCATCATCATCATCATCATATCGCGCTGGCAGCACGGATATCCCTGACCCTCTCTCGCCACTCCTCCCTATCGTTCATCGCCCTAGGTAGGTCTTCAGGACAACAACCCGTATCCTCACATAGCTGCTGAATGTACGTTCGTGCTGGTCGTCCTGCTTTTGCGCGTCCATGTGTGGGGATCCATAAGAGTACCCATTAGCCTAGTAAGTAGAGTGTGCCCGGGAGATTGGGGATCAATCCCAAGTCGAGTCACACAAAAGACTCTAAAAATGGTACTTGATGCCACCTTGCTTAAGACTCAGGAGTAGCACCCTCCCCTACTCATCGGTAGAGTAGCTATTGAAAGGGGAGCCTTCCGGTCACCGTCGACCACGATCACCAACTTATATGGTAACTTAAGAAACAAATTCGATATCCTTCAGGAGATATCGGAAACACATATTCCGAATTTATCCAGTCGGCTGGGGCTGTAGAATACACCGATTGCTTCTCTGCAGAGGGATAAGACCCCACCCCGCAACGAGAGTGTCCTGGATATGACACTAAACAATCTGATGGTGAGGTTCCAGTAATACTGGATATTTGGTCAGTTGGTTGTTTGGATTTTATGGCATATCAACCTTTGTAGGTTATTTAATTTAAAATCCATTTTTATACAAATAAACAGTTTTATTCCAAACAGTTCTACTTCAAACAATTCAGTTTAGCATAAATACGCAGTTTAAATGCCAAAACAGTTCTATTTCAATCAATTCAGTTTAGCATAAAGTTATCAGATACTACTACTCCCAGCCAGAGTGGACCAGGGAGCGATGGCAATGAAGGGGTACTCCGCATTTCCCAAAGCTCCAGCATTACTGGAACCTCACTATTAGATTGTTTATTCTAATATCCAGGACAGAAGTGCAGTCGGTGTATTCTACAACACCAGCCGACGGGGCAAAGTAATGCTAGAGCTTTGGGGAATGTGGAGTACCCCTTCATTACCATCGCTCCCGGGTCTACGCAGTCTGGAGTCGTAGCATCTGAAAGGGTCTTATCTATAAGTCAAATAGAACTAAACTCTGTACTTATGCTAAACTGAATTACTTGAAATAGAACTCTTTTGATATTTAAACTGTGTACTTATGCTGAACTGAATTGTTTGAAATGGAACTGTTTTTGTATGCTTAACTAAATAGCTTGAAATAAAAGCGTTTTTGACATTGAAACTGTACTTACACGAAACTGATTCGTTTGAAATAGAACTGTTTTGACATTTAATTGTTTGTAAACAAAAACTATACTTATACTAAACTGAATTTTTTTAATTAAAACTTTTTGAATAAACTAAATAGCTTGAAATTGAAATGTTTTTGATAATTAAACAATGTAAGTAAGTTAGTTGGCCGCCGTAGTCGAGGGTGACCACAAGGCTCCCTTTTCAATAGCTACTACACTGACATGTAGGGGAGGGTACTAGTCCTTTCCCAGGATTGCTCCAATTTACCCTTGATACGTACCTTATATTGCCGAGTATTAAGTAAGGAGGTATCAAGTATCATTTTTAAAGTCTTTAGTATGACGCGACATGGGGTTGAACCCAGTTCTCCCGGACCATTGGCGAACACTCTACCCACTAGACCAGTGAGCCGAAACTGAATTGTTTGAAATAGAACTGTTTATTTGTATAAAAATGGATTAAGCATTAAATAACCACCAAAGGTTGATATGCCATAAACCTAAACAAACAAACATACTCCCAAAGACGAATATGAAACATTTCGTCAAAACCCACATGGAAGCAGCAGCAAACCATACCAACCAAACCAAAAGCTGAGTGAAGAGTTTTCTGGGAGTTAATTGTTGTCAGGAAAATCGAGATAACATAAAAATAGCATCACTACTTAATGAAGGAAGCCTAACAAATGCCAACATGGAGAAACTTAAGAAAGATCAGAGAGAATTAACCCAAACCAAAAACAATTGCAAGAATACATTCAAGGCTAGATTAATAAAATAAAAGAACTCGATAGATAGTAAATAAAGTGAGCAAAAGAAAGATCACCTCGAAAGCAAAACTAAAAGCTGTCAGGCAAGAAGAATGACTACAGATGTGGAAAGAACATTTCAAGAAGCTGTTTGAAAACTCCCCTAAAGTCACTGATAAACTGATCACAAAAATGATTAATGGCCAACTAGACATCAAATTTGGAAGTCTACAGAGAAAGAACTCAAAGTTGTACTAACAAAAGTTAAAAGCAAAAAAGCTGCTGGTTTTGAAGAAATACCTCCAGAAGTATGGAAAACAAGGAAATTTGATAATTTACTTCAATTTTATATACAATATATAAAATCTAGAAATCATAACCATTATCATCTTGGTGTGCTCGAATCTCTTGCCGTCTATCTTTCCAGGGGGAAAAAAAGCTTCATTTTGATTTTAAGTTTTGCCGCATGTTTAATTTAATTTCCATGAATACAGATACTGCACTCTGATCTATAAAAGTATCTTTAGTCTCGATACTTTTCGAACAAAGCTGGTATTTTGAAGAAAATTAAAGTTTTATTTGTTGTTCATTTCTCTCTTGATAAATACAGCTTCAGTCCCGATAATTTTCAAATACAGCTCGTGTTTTGTAGAAAATTAACGTTTCATTCATTGTTTATTTCTGTCTTGGTAAATATAGCTTTTGAACACACCTCTTTTGCGTGTATGTGTGTAGATATGTGTGTGTGTGTGTGTGTGCGTTGGATAAATGTTCTCTTTTATTCTAAAAGCAAAAGGCAAAAAACTTTCGTCGTGTAAGTGAACGCCTATTTGGACATTTTTTTTCTTTTATCTCTCTTCAAAAAAAATTTGCCACCATCTTTGCCCCTTTTCGTTTTATCAGATTGTACGTCACTTCACTTCAAGTTCCAAATCAACAGCGTCATCGCCGTCGTCGTCGACCTCATCGTGTTCCATTTAAATATCTACACCCGCTATCCGACACCGTCTGACAGTCAGAGAAGACACCCTACCATCAATCTTCGGCGGGGTTTGTTTTTTACTTTTTGCTTTCTTTCTATGGTAAATATAAACAAACAAATAAATTTTCCGCCTTTGAAAGTGATTTGAATATTTCCATTTAATTTTTTTTTTCTTTAAATTATGAGATAAAAATCTTGATTCCATTGGCTGAAGTGAAGAAGATATATTAACCTGTATGCTGCCACGGACGAGATGAATCGTTCAAGCATTCGTCTGTGTAGTTCTTCGGACGAGATAACTCGTCCTAGTGCTTTGATCAAAATTTCTTTTTACAAGAGTGTAAATTGGCAGCATCTACTTTTGCGATGCTAACTCTGGTGATTATACACACACACACACACACACACACACACATATATATATATATATATATATATATATATATATAAAAGTAAAGTTGGTGACCTAAGTCGAGGGCGACCAGAAGGTTCCCTTTTTCAATAGCTACTACACCGAGGTGTAGAGGAGGGCGCTACTCCTTTCCCTGGATTGCTCCACTTTACCCTTGATACGTACCTTATATTGCTGAGTGTTAAGCAAGGAGGTATCAAATACCATTTTTAAAGTCTTTGATATGACGCGACCTGGGATTGAACCCAGGTCTCCTGGACCATTGTCAGCCACTGACAGACTGTTTCGTTCTATCACAACTCTTCAGAGTGGCTAGACACAGAAGATGATTCAAGATGGGACCAAAACCCAGCTGACTTTACGTCAGTTGGATATCTTGCCCCTGATTATCGTCAATCTCAGCGTAAACGAAGGAATTTTGTGATATATATTCTTATGTACACAATATATATATATATATATATATATATATATATGATTTTTAAGTGGATTCCACGTATACTCCATATAAATGTTAAGATAATAGTACAGAAAAATAAAATTTAGATTTTAGAAGGAGGAAAATCTGTATATATTTCCATAACTTTCACTTTGGTCTTTTTATGAATATCCCCTGAAATAGGATTTCTTTAAATTGAGATTCTACTGAATCTCTGTAAAATGTTTATGACTTGTGCTTTTTTTATATTTTTTATTCTATTTTCTATATGTTTCCCCTCATCTACCAAACTTTGGCGACTGTAGTCGAGGGGGAAACGATGGCTCCATTTTCAATAGCTACTACACCGTGATTTAGGGGAGGATGCTACTCCTTTCTCTGGATTGCTTCACTTTACTCTTGATACGCACATTATAATGAGGTGCCCGTGGTGTAATGGTGATCGTTGCAGGATGTGGACACGACGACACGAGTTCAAATCCTGGACGAACCTGAATATATTTCACTTGGGAAAGGTATGAATCCAAATATTCTCCCTCCAGTAAATAGTAGGGCAGACTAAGTTCTTCAGCCTTGGTGAGGCAACTAGTCTAGGAGAAGGAAAACTCTGAAATCAAACCTGTTAAACTCCGCTTAAAAAATTGACCTTGTGTCATATCCTGCCCGAGCGGAGGGGTTGGTAAATAGGATAATGCTGAGTGTTAAGCAAGGAGGTGTAAAAAATCATTTTTGAATCTCTGGTATGGCTTAACCTGGAGACTTAACGCTGATCATCCGGGCCATTGGCGAACACTCTAACCAATATGCCAATGGATCGGTTTAGATAGATTATTTTGTATAACTAATTATATTCAATATTCATTTAAACTTTCTGTCGTGAATTTATTTACAGATTATTAATTCATTTAATAAATCTTAAATCTTTAATGATTAAATTATAGTATGAAATTACTTTAAGATGGTAAATCTTTATATTTATTGTACAATCTTTATAGTATCATCATCATATCGTGCTGCTAGCACGGATATCTCTGACCCTCTCTCGCCACTTCTCCCTATCGTTCATCGCCTCTGGTAGGTCTTCAGGGCTACATCCCGTATCCTCACATAGCTGCTGAATGTATGTTCGAGCCGGTCGTCCTGCTTTTGCCCGGTCATATGTGGGGGTCCATAGGAGTACATCACTTATGAGCTCGTCTCTGCTTCTCCAGCAGTGTCCTGCATGTCTGGTTCGTCAAACTTGGATAGTTTTCGTGATGGGAGGCTGATGGTCGTTTAGTTGATGCTTTGTGGGGTGTTGCCGCGAGGACTTGTTCAATATTGCTCGCAGCATTCTTGTGTAATTGCCGTCTAACTAAGTACAGTTCGACTAGTTGACCATTCTGTGAAAATGTTTCGGATTTTATCCCTGCCGCATAAGTTGAGCTCTGTTTTGTAGGGATTTTTTAGACAAAAAATTGACATGTACGCCAAAATTAACGGTAATTAATTATCTTTTTCCGGTAAATTTGTAAATTTTAAGCCTCCTTTTTATCTTTTTTTAGTATATAATTTAATGAGATTATAAAAAATAGAATTGGCAACATTCAGTCTCTCTAGAATATGCCTCTGCTCGGGTTTGAACCTCTGCTCGGGTTTGTCCTCCTTCTTCTAATTCCACTCTCCAGTGTGTCCTGGATACGACACTAAACAGTCTGATGGTGAGGATCCAGTAATTCTGAAACTTTGGGGAATGCGGAGCACCCCTTTATTGCCATTGCTCCCAGGTCCACTCTGGCCTGGTGTGGTAGCACCTGATAGGGCCCTATCTATGGGTTAAATAGAACTAACGGCATACTTATGCTAAACTAAATTGTTTGACTAAACTGAATAGCTTGAAATAGAAATATTTTTGACAATTAAACCGTACTTACATTTAAACTGCGTGCTTATGCTTAACTGAATTATTTGAAATAGAACTCTTTTTGACATTGAAACTGTATTTACACTATTCTGAATTGATAACATAGAACTGTTTTGACATTTAACTGAGAGTAAACAAAATCTGTACTTATACTAAACTGAATTAGCTGAATTAGAACTGCTTGACTTAACTGATTAGCTCGAAATAGAAATGTTTTTCACAATTAAACTGAATAGCTTGAAATAGAAATATTTTTGACAATTAAACCGTACTTACATTTAAACTGCGTGCTTATGCTTAACTGAATTATTTGAAATAGAACTCTTTTTGACATTGAAACTGTATTTACTCTATTCTGAATTGATAACATAGAACTGTTTTGACATTTAACTGAGAGTAAACAAAATCTGTACTTATACTAAACTGAATTAGCTGAATTAGAACTGCTTGACTAAACTGAATAGCTAGAAATAGAAATGTTTTTCACAATTAAACTGTACTTACATTTAAACTGCGTGCTTATGCTAAATTTAATTATTTGGAATTGAACTGTTTTTGACAAGAAAACTGTACTTATGCTAAACTGAATTGTTATATATAACTACTTGAATAGTTTGAAATAGAAATGTTTTTGACAATTAAACTGTGTACTCATGCTAAACTGAATTGTTTTAAATGGAACAGATTATTTAAATAAAAATGGATTTGGCATTAAATAACCTACAAAAGTTGATATGCTATAAAACCCCAACAACCAACCATATTCCAAATTATATCTTAATTCTGAACACAGACCGTTCGCCGGACAAACTTCCTAATTTCAATGTAAATTGAAAAGCTGCGTTATTTATTTACTAGTTTAGTCTAGCCGTCGAAAGTTGAATGCAATATTTAATGTCTGTAAGCTAAAAATAATTTAAGACATAAATTAAAATTCCAGAAATTTTATTTCTACACCAACAAAAATTTCCAATCAATAATAGATAAGTTTATCGTCACCGTTTATTTTCTATTCGTTTATATTTGGAAATATTGCTTGGTTTCTTTGTTTGAATGGCATATCCACCTACATGGCTTATTTAATGCTAAATCCATCCTAGTAGAAGATCTTGTTTGGATCTCACCTATGGGTCAAATTAATCGGGTTGAAAATTATTTATTATGTAAGAATACTTGATAATATAACTGAGTATAAATCATTTGCTTTCTTGGTGTTTTATGGGATATCAACCCTTGTGGGTTATTTAATGCCAAATGTGGATTTTACTTATACATCATTTGTAAGCGAATAATTTGTTAGTAATTTCATTTTTTAAAGAATTGTTATCACTCATTTATTTGCACATAGTTAAATGATTTCAAATATTCTTTACTAACTCTAATAATTCTATTTGATATTTATCATTTGTTTTGTTGCATATTGACCTACGACCCGGCCGGGCTGTCAAAATAGGAAATGCACCTGTCTAAACAACAGGTGCATCCGGTCGAGGAATATCAGGATTATAACCTTCACCGTGGACTGGTTGAATGAGTGCGAAATTGTGACGCCCACAAGAAGAAGGTGGGTGTTGAACTCAATCAGTTGGGGATCAAACCAGTTGGAGATAAGATGCGGTAAGGAGAACCAGCACCCAGAGATGCTGGGCCCCCAGGCCCTCGATTGAGCAGCCCAAGAGAACGAGAAAGAAACGCGGTTATGGCCAATAGAGTGGGGGTCAATATATTGAAGTTCTGTTCGATTTCCAACTCCCTCTCACACACAACCCTTTCAAATAAAGTGAGATATATATTTTTCTAAGAACTGTGTTGCTCGTCTTTATTGTGTCGTCGTTATGATTCTGCATGCATGCATATGCATATATGTTTGTATAGTTGATTATGGCTATACAACAGTTTGCTTACAGTTAAATAGTTTCAAGTATTGCTATCAAATACTAATATTTCTACCAAATATCAATCGTGTGTTTGCACGCAGCTAAATGGTTTCATGTATTGTTATTTAACATTAGTAAATCTATTTATTATGTATTCCTATGTAATATAAATACTTTACACACAGCTGTATCATTTCAAACAAATAATAATAATAATAATAATAATAATCCTTTGTAAATTATTGAACAGTTCTATTTGACTCATAAATCGGACCCTAACAGGTACTACTAAACTGGATCAAAGTGGACTTGCGAGTAATGGCAATGAAAGGGTACTTCACATTTACTAAAGCCCTAAGACTGGAGCCTCTCTATTAGTTTAGTGTCATACTAGGACACGTGTTGGGGGGTATCTTGCACCCTGCAGAAGTGCAGTCGTATTTTACCGCCCCCAGCTTATAGGATTAGAGATCTGGGAAGTGTGGAGTCATTTTTTCATTAGCTTTCCTCCCAGGTTCCTTATGACCCAGAGTCGTAGTATCTTTTAAAGTCTTATCTATAGGTCAAGTAGATTTGTTTGAAAATTATGTTGCATCGCCCTTACTTGGACGATTACTCAGCATTCATCTTCTCAATTGGTTCTTTTGTTGCATTGCCCTGTGATCCGCCATCTTGTTCTGTTCCACGAGTTGTTCGTTCATTATTGCAATCCGTTCGGCTTTAAGTTCTTCTGTGTTGGGATAAAATAACAATTGACACATTTTTAATTGCACCTATATTTTATCTGTTAATAAATGACACATTCTTTTCTCTCGTTTTGATTACAGCACTCGGAGCATTGTGTAACTTCAGCCGCTCTCGTCCAGTGATTCTCACTGACTTAATCCTAAACTTCTGGTGTCGTTCGATCACGCGACTCTTCATCCAATCAAAGCTACGGTTTCAAACAACCTCTGGGCACGTCCCACATCACTCAAACTAGATGACCCAAATTGATTAAGTATGACTGTGTGCAAACAACTGTTAAAAAATGAACCTTTAAAAGTTGCGATGGCCTATTGTGGTTGTTCCTGCGAGGATCCTGTATAGATGGTGACTGAGTTATCTGCCCTTGCAGGGCGGGCAGTAACTTGGAGTTATCTGCCCCTGATTGGTATAAAAGGGTTAAAGAGGAAGCAGCCATTTTTTCATGCAAGTCTCACTCTGAGGCAAACTGGCTGATCGCATGTTCCCAATTTTACAGATCCCATATAAGAACCAAACAGATCTTTTTGGAAATTAATCGTATTTGATAGGAATACTTGAAACCATATAACTGTTTGCTTAGAAAATCAGCATTTTAAAACCACTTTTTTCGAGTGCTCTAACAAAGATCTCTGACACAGTTGATTTGTCAATAGTGATGAAGGTTGATTAAACAACTTACTTTTTTTTGTATGATCTGATTCTAGAAGAAAAGCGAAAATTATTTGTTTAAATTTCTGAAAGAAAACTTGATAAATTTATAATTTAGTATATTCAAAGCTCTGTCTTCAATGTTATATTCGCAACGTTTCGGCCGATGAGTCCTTCTGCTTTATTTTACCTTAGCTATTATTGCAATCTTTTTTTTTTTTTTTTACTGTGCTTTTCTTTATTCGTAGTACAAAAATTGCATGTACTCCATCCGATGGAGTTGTGATAAAGCATACAAAGGCAAGACTTGCGGCCCGCTAAAAATAAGGCTTGTGAAACATCGAAAAGCAGTGGTACGAGGTGTGGTCGAAAAGTCGGGTATGGCTAACCATATATAGAAATAAAAAGGAAACCATATGATTTTATGATATGAAGTTAAAATAATAGATAGGGAAGAACACTGGCGAATAAGATGTCTTAAAGAAGCAGTGTATACGTTGGGCTACCGTGACCTGTTAAGCAGACCAAGTATAAAGATAAATACGATTTGAGAACCATTAATGAAAAAAGTTGTTTTAGTAGCTACTACACCGAAGTGTAGGGGAGGGCGCAACTGCTGGAGAAGCAGGGACGAACTCATAAGAGATGTACTCTTATGGACCCCCACACATGGCCGTGCAAAAGCAGGACGACCAGCACGAACATACATTCAGAAGCTATGTGAGGATACGGGATGTTGTCCTGAAGACCTACCTAGGGCGATGAACGATGGGGAGGAGTGGCGAGAGAGGGTCAGGGGTATCCGTGCTACCAGCGCGACATGATGATGATGATGAATGAAAAAAGCTCGATAAAAAATGCAATATGAGCTAAGATAAAAGTTTATAAGCAACATCTCAACTGCAAATGCATGATCTTCATTGGTCCATGCTATGATCGAAATT
The DNA here is from genome assembly GCA_963585895.1 of Sepioteuthis lessoniana. Taxonomy (NCBI): domain Eukaryota; kingdom Metazoa; phylum Mollusca; class Cephalopoda; order Myopsida; family Loliginidae; genus Sepioteuthis; species Sepioteuthis lessoniana. The sequence continues at coordinate 8,377,992 of OY757927.1, forward strand.
GGTTGTATCTAAAAAGAAAAAAATCATCAGACATAACTAAATGAAGTTACCCTTATCAATTACCAAAGTTTACACATTCACATCGATAACAGTTTAAAAAGCAAAAAACATTTCAGCTGCACCACGAGATATATAGTTTGCTATATTTGTGAATAAAAAGTGCTCTTGTAGAAGTCAAATGACTCACCATCTAATATGGCCGCCTTCTTGAATCTTCTTGGTAAAAGCAAGCCAGCTAAGCTTACCTCGTTTTATAGGAGAGCACCTAATGCAGCAGGTAGGTTGTTCTGTGGTGCCAGAATGATCTGCCCAACATATTTGCATGAGTGATGTCTATTCACCCATATATTCATCCAGTAAATGGCAATGGGGAATCATTTTCTACTTGTGTGATTCTCGGCTTTTTATCTGGGCCGTCTGGCATTCGTGCCGGATGGATGATCGATATCAATGGCAGATTCGAGGTCGAAGGGCCCCCAGCTTCGGCTGGGCCACCTTCGGCTGGGCGAGCTGCATCCTCTGTCCACTGTGTATGGCACTAGACCTTGCTGTCTAGTTTAAGCCATAACCCGGTATACGTGCCCGGATCCAAATTTGGATTCGTGAAACTGCTTGCCTCATTAGACCCACATTGCACTTAGTGGGTTGATGAGCAGCACAGACCAGCAGGGTTCGAGTCTCGGCTCGTTCCCGACCTTCCCTTCCCATTTATCCCCACTTTAATCGGCCTTCGGGCTTTTGACCTTGTGTTAAGTCCTGTCTGGTGGGAGGCAGCGACAAATATTATCATTTTCTCCTTGTGTGTCTGACCATTCTCACGTCAACCAATATTCATCACATATAACTGATATAACATATATTTAAGCTGGAATAGCGAAGACATAGTCAACCGCGCTTGATTAAATTGTATAAACCTTCCCTAATCCCCACTGCTATGGGTTGAATACTATCACTCCTCTTCTTCTAAAAGGATAGCTTTGGCATTAAATAACCCACAAACGTTGATATGCTACTAAATAAAGAAACCAACTGACCATCAGCTTGCTACATTCGCTTATTATATCTTTAATCGTTTAATTTTTTCCCCATACCCGACCACTTGTTATTCTGTTGCGTATAATCAATTTTCGCCTTATTATAATTGGTCCTGATGGCTCTTGTTTGTGTTACTATTAAAAGAGATTCAGATTCTCTGTTCAGATATCGCTTTCTTGGTCATCTCATATACAATTTACCCTGTTTGTCGCTTAATAATTATTATTTATACCCTTGCGAATTTTCAACTGGAGTTTGAGTGGCCACAAGTCTCCTCAAGTCTCCAGGACTCTGCTTAGTATTCTTGCCGATCTGAACAATGCTATTGTGTGGATGGTCTTAATTCTTCCACTGATTTTCAATTCCTCACGGGGTTTTTTTTTCTAACCCTTTGGTGACCTTCCAAGCGTACCAACTACTATTGGTATCACCATCAGCCTCAGAATCGATAGGTTTTTTTAGTTCTCTGGTCTAAGGTAGGGTGTCTAAAATAGATGCAACCCATTAATATGATAATGATTTATTACTGAGACTAGGAAATCAAAAAAAGATTGCATGTCCTGGAAGCTGATATAATAACAATTAAAAAAAAACATTGATTTTATGTCTCAAGCTGTTTGAGTTCAGCAATTGCTATTGACATGTCCACTGAGTCAGATGTGTGCTTTATCACTGAACCAAACTGTTGTGGCACCGGAAAGTGTCACTAATGAAAACGCAGACACGGATATTAGGTAAACAGATTATATTGCACAAGAAAGATAGAGTTACATAGGAAAGGTAATAATTCTCGTACTGTTTCGGATAATTCCGGTATTGTTCGGCTGGCAGAAATCAGGGTCCTCTTCGAACTTGTTCTTGAACCACCGGCACATCACTAAACGTATTTCCATGTCAGCTGGTGTGAGTTTATACTTAATCTGGATTCGGTATGGGTACAGCTGAAGATCCTTCTATAAGATTCTTCGCAACGATGCACGTGAAAGACCAAATTCTTGTGAACGTCTTCGGAGGGACTTTTTCGGACTCATTTCGACAGAATCTCGCACCGCATCCACATTATCGAGACATCTTGCTTTCAAATTCCTGCTAGATCTGGAATATTCTGCCTTCTTGTTGACGTTGTTTTAAGGTGGCTTGAAATTTGTGTACCCAACGATAAATTTGGCTTTTCTGGAGAAAGTTTTTAAAGTGTTCTTCACACGTATTTGTCTACCAGAAAATGTTCCGTATACATATTTCTAATAAATAATATATTTGGTTTAAGATGTCTCTTCGTGTATATATATATATATATATAAATTGTAGCCATGTTTGATATTAGAGTGTGTAGTTATTTCCGCCGTATATTGAAACACGGAAGACATCTATCGGCAAGTTGGTAAGACTTATATTTACCGCTAACGCCATTTTCCTATCTTATATCACCCCACTACATTTACACACACACACTGACACACACACATACACGCACATTTTTCTTCTCTGACTGTTCGCTGTTTTTCTTTACAACGGAAGTGATAAACAGTTTAGGTCAGGCAATAAAGTGCGCCAGGTGCTTCCTACTCCAGATTCGAAGTCATATTTTTGTTTGCTTTATTTTTGTGGGAGGGAGTTTGTTCTCAAAACTAAAAGTCGATCAGTCTATCTGCTGAGTGGTGGATTCTTCTCTGCTTTCAACACCTTTCCCCACTTCTCGAGAGGAGTAGACTAGGAGATAATACCTGCTGTCCGCAGCAAAAGAACTGAGGGAAAAGTTTCTATGAAATACAAGAAAAATATTAATGTATTACACGTCGGTATACCAGATGAATATATTACCCTTCAGATGACAAGATTCAACGTAAATCTTGTTTAAGGGATAAGGGTATACAAATAACCTTATCTGGTCAAAGGCATCTCGTACAAAGTTGACAGTTACGGCATTCAAACCTCAATACATATATTATATAATGTCATTATTATAGAGGTGCCCGATGTTTAATGGTTATTGCCATAAGAAACGGACATGGTGATCAAAGTTCAAAGCCTTGACGAGGCTGTTTGCATTTCACATGGCACTAATACACTTGGAAAAGGTATGCGTCCAACTATTCTCCCTCGAGCTATGAGTAAATAGTAGAGCAGACTGGACCCTCACTTGATATGGCAACCTATCGAGGAGAAGGAAAACTCGGAATCCAAACCTGTTAAACTCCGCTTTAAAGATTGACCTTGTCTCGTATGCTGCTCCTGAGGAGGAGTTGTGGATATATATATATATATATATATATATATATATATATATATTGTATAAAAGTAAAAGTTGGTGACCGTCATCGAGGGCGACCAGAAGGCTTCCTTTTCAATAGCTACTACACCGAGGTGTAGGGGAGGGCACTACTCCTTTCTCGCTTTGCTCCACTTTACCCTCGACACGTACCTTATATTGCTGAGTGTTAAGCAAGGAGGTATCAAGTACCATTTGTCTTTGGTACGACACAACCTGGGATTGAACCCAGGTCTCCCAGATCATTGGCGAACACTGTACCCACTGGGAACTATTTTTAGAGGGCCAGCTGAAAGGTTCATACGATGACCCCGATACCACTATGGTATGTGACCAAAGAAGATTTATTTTTTTACATAGTCCTCCTTGGAGTTCACACACTTCTTCCTGGTCCAGTCGACTGGGGCTGTAGAATACACCGACTGCTTCTCTGCAGAGGGGTAAGGCCCCCTCCCAACAAGTGTCCTAGATATGACACTAAACAATCTGATGGTCACGTTTCAATGATGCTGGAGCTTTGGGGAATGTGGAATACCCCTTCGTTGCCATCGCTCCCGATTTAACACCTTGTAAACAAAAAACTTAAACTGAATTGTTTAAAATTTATTTTGCGTTAAATAACTCATAAAGGATTGATACGCCATAAAACCAACCAACCAACGAACCAATCACTCAACACTTCTACCATCGGTGTTGCAGAGTTTGGATTCCATTGCAATAGCAAACATGACGTCATCATATGAACTTTTCAGCCAATGAACTTTTCAGTCCAGTGTGGAAGACCTTTCAGGAGCGATGGCTGATAGGGACGGATGGTGAGAGAGAGAGAGAGAGGCACGGAACACCATGCTAACACATATCGATGATGATAATCATTTTATATTATAACGAGGGTCATTCAATCAATAAGTGGAAATTTTTAAAAGTAAAATAAGTTTTTTGTTTGTTTACTATTTTTGTTGCTGTTGTTTTTTGTTTCTTTTTTTTTCTTTTTTTCCGAATTTTTCCCATAAATGTAAAACTCTGTATTATTTAAAGATGATTTATACTAGAAGATTTTTTGATTTTGATTTTTTTTTTCTGATTATTCAAAATAACATCAAATTAAATAGAATGCTCCATGCTTGAACAGAGGCATGTCATCAAATTTTAGTGGCTGAGAAGAGTAAATCATATGAAATTTACTGAAGAAATGCGTAATGTGTGCTTTACCTAAATTTCGGCCAAAAATGTTTACAAATGGGATAAACATTGATTTTCCACTACGAGTCTCAGTCAAACTGTCCATGGAGTGAAAACCAACTGATCTCCAGGAAAGGAAAGGTTCCTGACGCCGTAGTCATTAAATAAAGTTCTACTGACATTCTTCAGAGATATGAAAAGTCCCATGGCAATTGATTTCTTTGGATTTTTTTAAAAAAGTTATTGCTAAATATTTAGACAAAATTTCGCTTTATTATATTATATTATGTTATACAAGTCGTATATTTGACACCGACATTTGCTTTTACTTCTTTTGGGAGTAATAATACATGTTAGGGTCCCACCTATTTGTCAAAGAGAACAGTTCAAGAATTTATAAAGGATTGTTATCATTAGTTATTAGAAATCATACAGGTATGTGCAAATTATTTATATTACATAAGAATATTTAATAAATTACTAAAACAGCATGAAACCATTTAACTGTGTGCAAACAAATGAACTCGAACTCAATGTAATTGAAAGTTACCAACAAACTATTCGCTTATAAATTGTGTGTATATATATATATATATATATATATATATATATATATATATATATATATATATATATATATAAGCAATATATATATATATATATATATATAACCAGTATATATATATATATATATATATAAGCAATATATATATATATATAACCAATATATATATATATATAAGCAATATATATATATATAAGCAATATATATATATATACATACATATATATATATATATAAGCAATACATATATATATAAGCAATATATATATATAAGCAATATATGTATGTATGTATATATATATATATATATATATAAGCGAGATATATATATATAAGCAATATATATATATTTATAAACCATATATATATATATATATATATATATATATATATATATATATATATATATATAAGCAATATATATATATATATACATATATATATATAAGCAATATATATATATCTATATAAGCAATATATATATATACATATATATATAAGCAATATATACATATATATAAGCAATATATATATATATATGTATATAAGCAATATATATATATAAGCAATATATATATATATAAGCAATATATATATATTTCTAAGCCATATATATATATATATATATATATATATATATATAAGCAATATATATATATATATATATATATATATATATATATATAAGCAAATTATATATATATATATGTATAAGCAATATATACATATATGTAAGCAATATATGTATCTATATAAGCAATATATATATATATAAGCAATATATATATATATGTATAAAAGCAATATATATATATATATATATATATATATACATATATATAAGCAATATATATATATTTATATATATATATATATATATATATATATATATATATATATGTATAAGCAATATATATATAAGCAATATGTATATATATTAGAGCAAATTATATATATATATATATATATATATATATATAAGATTTGGAATTAAACAGTCCACAAGGGTTGATATGCCATAAAACACCACAAATCCAAATCAATCTTATTTCTTTTTGTTATTCATGACAGCCCATTGCCATAGTAGAATATGCCATCTGCATCTTTGCGTTAGGTTAAGACATGACCTATGCGTGTCTTGAATATGATAATAACTCATCAAAATACTAAGACCCCTGTCCTGGCATTTTGGTAATATGGAATACTCCTTTTTACCATTATTCCCAGGTCCAGTATGACCCGGATTAGTAATAGCGGTTAGGGTCCAATTTATGGGTCAAATAAAAAATTTTATTCATTTACTTTATTGGAAACCATTTAACTATGTGCATACAATAACTTGCAATTATTGAAACCATTTAACTATGTGCAAATAAATTAGTACTGACTCGTTTAAAGGTATTACCTACAAGTTATTCACTTATATGTATAAACAGAATTTATCACTAAATAACCCACAATCGTTTATGTGCCATAAAACATACATAGCCGACCGATAATGTTTGAATTTCTATTAGTCTTTATAAGTCCATGTAACTTTTTACCAAAACTAACACCTTAAGATTTTTACCTATATACGAGTATACGTTTAACATGATTGTATATTTCTTTTTTTATAGATAGATAATGTTCATTACATATTTGATTAATGATATTTTGATTATATAAAGTATAATTTTATTTTTGAAAAGTGTAATAAGATCCTATGTTGGCAAAATCAAAACCAAAAATGCTGACCCCTCGAATGAACCGAAGATTTTCAGAATCGACAGAGTGATAAACTGACTCAGTGGTTGGGGGTAGAAAGTTGGAGCGATGTTCATCTTGCATCTAGCGCCTTCCGTACTAATCTATCTTCATCTTCTTCTTCTCTGGGGTGCATTTAGATCCGCTTCTGTGCAGGCGCATATGTCTCTCAGTCCTGACAGCCGTCCGTCAGTACATTTTTCCTTCTCTAATGTTAATGGGCGCCAAACTTCCTCGAACCGCCCTTTTTCTTTGCCACTCTTTCACTCTGCCGAAACAGTCTGCATCGTTTGCGCATGAGCAATAATAGGGAATCCTGGGAGATATTCTGGAATTTACTCAAAACTAATGAATATCCCGTAGACGAAAATGCCGCCATATTTGCTAAGGTTGTTCTTTCTGGATGACACAGCATGTTCTGTGGGCGCTTACCTTAGAGTGACAATTACAAGCACATCTTCCAGGTTAATAAGTTCGAACCTCTCGAATTGATTGAAAAATATGAAGATTTATTTTAACAATTCATTGGCTGTGTCCTCGTAGTGTAATGGCTAAACTACGGAATCGTAGTAAGCGAGTTCGAATTCCAGTCGCGCTATTTCATTCACTTTCAGACAAATATCTTTGGTAAAGGTATGATTCTCCTTACCCCCCCCCCAACTATGGGTTAAATAGTACCACTACTGTCATTCTAGAAGGATAGATTCGGCACTAAATAACCCAAGAAGATTGATATGACATCATCCAACAATTCATTTTATAGCTTTCTTTGACGTAATAGCATTAGCACTGAATGTAACAGATTTTTGCTTCAACTACGTGAGCAAATATACACTCGGTCTGATGATCGCATAGACAAGAAACTGACAGTCACCAATCACCGGTGAGTCTATGTCAACGCTATTCATGCGAATCCTCTATGGCCGATATATTCATTTATAAATACATTCGGAGGTGCCTGTGGTGTAATGGTTATCGTCGTAGGAAATGGACACGGCGACACGAGTTCAAACCCTGGACGAGACTGACTGCATTTCACATAGCACTAATACCCTGAGGAAAGGTATGAATCTAATTATTCTCCCTCCAGCTATGGGTAAATAGTAGGGCAGACTGGGTTCTTCAGCCTTGATGAGGCAACTTGTCAAGGAGAAAGAAAACTCTGAATTCAAACCTGTTAACCTCCCCTTAAAAATTGACCCTGTGTCATATCCTGCCTGAGCGGAGGGGTTGGTAAATATGGATATATTCATTTATTAAAACAGTAAACCACTCACACACATTCATATATCTATGTATGTATTGTAGGCTTTAAAAGTAAATATTTTAGGTGTCTGACCGTTGTGTACAGCTTATGAAATAGATAGTAACGCTAAAAAAGTATTTCTAAATGATATCCATTTTTACAAACGTTTTCTTATTTTACAAGATTTAATGACTGATTGAATGAGTTTAACGGCATTTCAACTTGTCTTGGGTTATTTTATGACTAGAGGATAGGTAGTTGTATTCATTGTACATTTATATTTACACATTTTTGCATACAGATGGTATGTATTGCTGGGGGTGTCCCCCCGTGATGTAATGGTTAAAGCGCTGGACTGCGGAATTCTAAAAAGATGATACCATGTATTGCTGGGGGTGTCCCCCCATGATGTAATGGTTAAAGCGCTGGACTGCGGAATTCTAAAAAGATGATACCATGTATTCCTGGGGGTGTTCCCCCGTGGTGTAATGGTTAAAGCACCGGACTGTGGAATTCGAAAAGGATGAATTTGGCATTAAATAACCGGAGAAATTTGATATGCCATTAAATAACAAACAAACAATCTAACAAACATGCATTCCTATCGTATAAAAACAATTGGTTCACAGTTGTATGGTTTCAAGTATTCCTATCTAACACTAATAACTATATGATTTTATATAATCATTTTTATTTAATGTTAGCCATTTTATAGCACACATTTACATGGTATCAAAAAACTAAAAATAATCCTTAATAAACAATAATAATTTCAAGTCACTATTAATGTTCGCCAATGGTCCAGGAGACCTGGGTTCAATCCCAGGTCGCGTCATACCAAAGACTTTAAAAATGGTACTTGATACCTCCTTGCTTAACACTCAACAATATAAGGTACGTGTCAAGGGTAAAGCGGAGCAATCCAGGGAAAGGAGTAGCGCCCTCCCTTACACGTCGGTGTAGTAGCTTTCGAAAAGGGAGCCTTCTTGTCGCCCTCGACTGCGGTTGCTTACTCTTAAAAAGGCAAGAAGCAGACGATACCCCGCACAAATTGGGGTGTCCTCGAGGTGTAATGGTTAAAGCGATGGACTGCAGAATCGTAGTAAGCGAGTTCGAAATCCAGTCGCGCTATTACATTCGCTTCCGGGCAAATACCCTTGGGAAAGGTATGAACCCACTTATCCTCCCAGCTATGGGTTAAATAGTACCACTACCGTTCTTCTAGGAGAATGGCTTTGGCATTAAATAACCTATAAAGAGTTGATATGCCATTAAACAAAGAAACCAGATGCAAATTAGGATTACACACATCTCTTTGGGAGTATCCTTTATTACTTCTGTAGATGATACAAGTCAGGATCTCAAAATATATTGGTCTAGTGTGTAGAGTGTTTGCCAATGGTCCGGAAGACCAGGGTTCAATCCCAGGTCAAGTCATACCAAAGACTCAAAAAATGGTACTTGATGCCGCTTTCTTTAACTCACAGCATTATAAGGTAAGGATCAAAGGTAAAGTGGAGATATCCAGGGAAAGGAGTAGCGCCCTCCCCTACATCTCGGTGTTGTAGCTATTAAAAACGAAATCTTTGGGAAGCCTTGCGGTCGCCAACTCTACGAATTCAATAAATAGAGTAGATTTTTATATATATCTATGAGTCAAATAGAACTGTTTGACTTTTAAACTGAGTGCAAACAAATGACTAATACAAAATTAAATTGTTAGAAATAGAACTGTTTGATCATTTAACTGTGGGTAAACAAATGACTGATGTTTAATTGAATTGTTTGTGATACATAGCAATACTTGGAACCATTTAACTTCGTTGACTTATGCTAAATTGAATTGTTAGAAATAGAACTGTTTGATCATTTAACTGTGCGTAAACAAATAACTGATGTTTAATTGAATTGTTAGTGATACTTATCAACACTTTCAACTATTTAAATTTGTTGAATTATGTTAAATTGAATTGTTAGATATAGATTTTGATCATTTAATATATATGTATAAAGAGGATTTGGCATTAAATAACCAACAATGTCTGATACGCTATGTAACAAAACCAGACCAAATCAAACCAAACAATTCACTTAGCCCAGGATACTTTTAATGTAGATTATGCCGACTGCATCTCTGCAAAAGAGCAAGATCCTCTTCAACGAGTAAAGCATCGGATGGTGAGACTTCAATCCTGGAGCTTTGTAGAATGAGGAGTACCCTTTCATTACCATTACTCTAAGTGCCACGATAACTTGGAGTGATTGTACAAAGTAGGGTCCCATCTATGGTTAAAAAACAACTATTTAATCATTTACAATACTTGAAACCATTTCACGGTACACAGTCAAGTGATTAATGTTAAATTGAACTATTTGTATTAAATACCAATTGCTTAAAACACTTAGCAGTGTGCATATAGAACTATTAGTGTTAGATAGCAATAATTTAAAGCATTTAACCGTGTGCGAACGAATGACCTCTGGCTCCTTTAAAAAAAAGGTTACCTTCAAGCTATTCACCTAACTATCATATGAATAAACAATATTTCGCATTAAGTAGTTGATCATATTTACCCAACCCCTCCGCTCGGGAAGGATATGACACAAGGTCAATTTTTAAGCGGAGTTTAACAGGTTTGAATTCAGAGTTTTCTATCTCCTAGACTAGTTAGAAAACTCTGAATTCAAACCTGTTAAACTCCGCTTAAAAATTATCTCCTAGACTAGTTGCCTCACCTAGGCTGAAGAACCTAGTCAGCCCTACTATTTACCCATAGCTGGAGGGAGAATAATTGGATTCATACCTTTCCCAAGGGTATTAGTGCTATGTGAAATGCAATCAGTCATGTCCAGGATTTGAACTCTTGTCGCCGTGTCCATATCCTGCGACGATAACCATTACACCACGAGCACCTACATTAAGTTGTTGATAGGCCTTAAAACCACCACCAGCCAACGAGCAATTCGCTTACTTTCTTTTGACTGAAGCTTGCACAGCTCACCCAGTCCCGTTATTTTTCAGAAAAACCTGATATATATATTGCGTACTAAGATAGCAAAGTCATTATTTAAGCATGTTCGGTTGAAGACCGCATACTGTTTTCTTGTTAAGATCTTTAAGTGAAAACGTTCAAGTCTTGTAATTTTTTTAATGTCTTGGTCAAGGTGGAGAAGAAAGTCCCTCATTCTAGTCCAAGCGCTTTCGCTGGTCATCCTCAGGGGTTGCGCTTGGTTTGTTGTTGTGAGTTGCTGTGAATTTTTATATTTATTGGATTTTTTTGCTCAATCTGTTTAGAGGGGCGGTTGGGTTAGTTACTAAATATTTTTAATATATATATATATATATATATATATTGAAAGCTATACACTTAAAAATAGTTTTTCGCAGGAAAATACGCGCACTGAAAATAGATAGATAGATAGATAGATAGATAGATAGATAGATATGGAAGAGTGGTAATTCAAGTATTCACTCACTCTTTTCACCATCAAATACTGTGGAATGCTTGTGATAAGTTATGATCACACAATACCAGGTGATGTGGCAAATTGCAGGGACAGTGGCTTCAAAGTCAAGATCACGAATCTGAAGGAGATTTTTGATCGTAAACGATATGAAAGAGAATGTGACAGGACAGCCGATGATGGACCTCGAAATTGGACTTTACAGATTTTTTTTTTAATTTAAGTTGTATGAGGTTAGGACACTTTTAAGAGGACTACGCACCATCACCCTCGGCAGGCTACTTTTCGTTAATAATAAATGGCTAGATACTTCCAGACAGACCTCGTACATATACGCATACCATCACCCCTAACACACACACACACACACACACACACACATATATATATATATATATATATATATATATATATATATACACACTTTAGTGTGTATATTTCTGCATAATGGGGTGTATTGTCTTTCTCTGACGTCTGATATATCAAAGAATTACGCTGACTTCATATTTTTCCTTCTCACATCTGTTAAAACAAGCAATACTCCAACCCCTTCCGATTTAAACCATTCTTCACCACTCCTAGAAGAGAATGTGTTTCTCTTCTTTCGAAACTTACCCAAGAAATACGAGCTGTGTTCGAAAAGAATCGAGACAGAAGCTGTATTTACCCAGACAGAAAGGAACAATGAACAAAACGTTGATTTTCTCCAAAATACCAGGTGTGTTGAAAAAGTATTGAAAGCTGTATTTACTAACCAAGAAATAAACAAAACTCGAAAAGTTGATTTTTTTCAGAATATGAGCTGTTTTAAAGAAAGGATGAAGACTGAAGCTGTTTTCACCAAGTGATAAATGAGCAATGAATGAAACGTTAATTTTTTTTCAAATAATTATTTTGGAATATAATTCTCAAATTATTTCTTTTTAATATCCACAACGCTCACAGATTTTACTCTTAAGGTTAATTTTCGGTTAAGGATTTTTTTTTAAAGTAGATTTGGAGAATACAGAGGTTGTTACACGTGCACAATTCTGTGTTTCGCAAAAAAAGCAGCAACCCAAAAAAGTATTTAGATCAGATACATATTTTTTTCTAATTGGTATCGCCTCATCTTTCCAGCATTCATGACGTTTAAATATCTTTTGATTCTAATTTAAGTTGCCCAGCTGAACACGTCTTCATTAAATTTTAAATTTTAAAATGAAAATTATATTTGAGTTTCAGTCTCGATTCTTTTTATTACAATTCGTTCGCCTCTTTTTCAGTGTTTATATTTATTTTTAAAAAATGTTTTGGTTTGGTTGGATTGGGATTTATGGCACATCAACCATTGTAGGTTATTTAATGCCAAATCCATTTTTATACATATAAACAGTTCTATTTCAAACAATCAGTTTAGCATAAGTACACAGTTTAAATGGCCAAACAATTCTATTTCAAACAATTCAATTTAGCAAAAGTACAGTTTTTTGTTTATACATAGTTAAATGTAAAAACATTTCTATTTCAAACAATTCAGTTTTGCATAGTCCACAGTCTTACCACGAAAGGGTTTAATGTCATAATTAGAACACTCTCTTTAGGGGAGTTTTATTATTCTGCAGTCGGTGTATTCTGTAGCCCAAGCCGACTGGACCACAGCACACTAGTTAGGGGAATCTTAACCCTATACAAAGATACAATCGGTGTATTCTACAGCCCTCATCCCCCCCCCTGCAGCCGACTGGGCCCAAAAAATGTTTTGGTTTCAACGATGAACTTTCTTCTGACTTTTTCGTACTTTCTTTTGAAAGGGCAGCAACAAAAACAGCAATCTATTCTTCAAACCATTTTGGGATCCCAAAACGAGGTCGAACAAGCTTTTGATTGGTTTAGTCTTCATAGATATGAAACCAGAATGTGCAGCCTTAAAAAGATAATGTTTTACGTCTTATCGATTGTTAGTTTATTTACTGCTATATAAAAAGAAACAAGCCAAGTGAACATTCTCTTGTTATATTCTCGTCTTCTTTGACAATCGCCCAACTTCTTTCTTTGTTGTCTGCCATCTATAGTCCTCTCTCGTGGCCATCTTGTTCTCGCAACCCAAAGATGGTTCCGTTCTTACTGGTGAGATAATTAACCATAAGGATTCTTCTTTTATATTTATTATTAGTTTTTATCTCGTTTCTAAATCTTTAGTCATCTAACTTTAACTCGACCACTGAAAGCCAGGTTTTTAAATGACCCTAAGATCACCAACTGTCAATTATACTTATTTGACCCAACGGTTTTCGCAAACGTTTGAAATCTTTAAAAACCATCTACACTACTTCGTTAATAACTAATACCAGTCATCTATTATTTAACCCTCTTTGCATAGAACTATATCAATATACGAGGATCATTAAATAAGTTTCCAGACTTTTTTCGTAAGGGCACTTTTATTGATAGTACACACATGAAACTCAAGTCCCCTTCAAAGTAATCTTCTCCGGCTGCAATGCACTTGTTCTACCGTTCCAACAACTTCTGGAGGCCCCATGGAAGTCGTCTTATTTGAGCGTGTCAATGGCCTTCGTCATAGCCTCTTTCATCTCCTCAATTCTCTCATAACGACAGCCTCTGAGCTTAAGGAATAACCAAAAGTCACTGGACTATAGGGAGGCAGAGGAACATCTTGGTCAAATAGTCTGTGACAAGGATGGAGTTGTAGACTGGTGCATTGTCCCGGTAGAAATGCCACTGACATGAAGAGTGCTGGCTTCTTCCGACGGAATCTCTTGCTGAACTCCCTTAAAACCACAATATAGTATTCCTTGTTGACTGTCTGTCCAGTGGGAACTCAGTGCATATAGATCATGCCAGTGATGTCAAAAAAGGCATCATCAAACGTTTGGGGGTGGATTTGCTCTGTCTGGCCTTCTTGGGCCTGGGAGAACCAGCATGCTTACTCTGCGAACTCTGTCTCTTGGTCTCTGGTTTATAGCAGTAGATCCAGCTTTCATCGCATGGCATTTTTTCCAAGTTTAAAACAGAATTTTATTGCATATCGTTCTTCCTCACGTCCAGATTGCATTTTTGAAATTCACCAGCAGTGACAATCAAGCTTTAGTAGGATGTACTCCAATTGCTGCTGTAGCTGTTCATTTGAAGCTGGAATCATAAAAATTGGTCTGTGATCTCATAAGATGTATAGCAATAACATAGTGAATTTTCAAGAGTCTACGACAATTTTAAATGCCTATACAAAGAAGTCCGGAAACTTATTGAATGCCCCTCGTAATATCTCCAAACAAATTAAATTCTGTTAATTCCCCAAAAATGCCCTCATAATTTCTTTTTCTTACCATTGTTTCTGAAATCATCTAAATCATTATTTTTACCACTTTTGCTATTTTTGATTTGATTTGGCAATTTGTGTCAAAAATATATTATTATATTAGCAAAACCAATCCAATTGATTTATAGACTTCGATTTTGAAAAAGGAGAAATATCTAAAAATATCTACTATAACTAAAAATAGCATTAATTATTTTGAAAGTTTCAATTAGATCGCTTCTCATTCTTGTAGATAATCCTAATTTTTCTAATCTTTCCCTGTAACTGTAATCTTTTATTCTTTTAATTAGTTTTGTCTCTCTTCGTTGTATGCCCTTTAGTCCTAATATTCCAGTCTAATTTCCATTTCTGGACACTGGAGCATAGACCCGTCTACAGTATTGATTGAATTAAAAGGTCTGATAACTGGAGTTGGGATTGTAAAATTTTTGGCCCCCGGCCTCCATAAGACAGGAAAAATAAAGATAGAAAACAAGGAAATAGATTAACAAGTGAGATTATCCACTGACAGGGGAAATGACAAAGTATTTGGCGAGATTTTTTGACTAAAAGTTCAAAATGGATGGGTTCCAAAATGTTCCTGTCGTCACCGATGAAAATAAATCCGACTTATCAGAAAATAGCCAAGTGAATTTTAAGATAATATTTTTCTTTGCTTAGTCTGGAACACAGATTGCTTACAGTCACCTGCTACCGCTAAATAGTTACCCGTCTAATTACTGAGCATGCTTATCGTTAGTTTTACGTTGATGATATGACGCGAACTGGTACTTTCAGAATTTTTTGACCATAGGACGAATACATCTTGCCCAGTCAGCTTGAGCTGTGGAATACATCGACTGTTTCTCTGCAGAGGGGTAAGACACCCACCAACGAGTGTCCCGTTTCTGACACTAAACAATCTAATGTTGAGGTTCCAGTAATGATGGAGCTTTGGGGAATGCGGAGTCCCCCTTTATTGTCATCGCTCCAAGGTCCACTCTGATCCGGAGTGGTATCACCTGGTAGGATCCTATATATGGATCAAATAGAGCTAAACTGCGTACTTGTGCTAAACTGAACTGCATAGAATAGAACTGTTTTGACATTTACTCTGCGTACTTATCCTAAACTGAATCGTTAGAAATAGAACTGTTTTTAACATTGAAACAGTGTGTGGACAAAAACTGTACTTATACTGAATTGAATTATTGGAATTGAAACTGTTTGACTACACTGAATAACTTGAAGTAGAATTGTTTTTGATAATTAAACTGTGCACTCATGCTAAACTGGATTGTTTGAAATATAAGTGATTATTTGTATAAAGTGGATTTGGTATTAAATAACCTACAAAGGTTGATATGCCATAAAACTCAAACAACTCAACCCAACACATCTTTTTCTTTTTTCTTTTACAAAATAACTTTTGGTTTTTTGTTGTTTTTTTTTTTGGGGGGGGAGTGGGGTGACAAAGAATTTTTTTGTTTTTGTTTTTTTTGTTTTTGTTTTTGTTTTGTTTTTAGCGTTGTTATTACTATAGGTTTAATAGTATCACTGCTGTTCTTATACAAGGATGACCTTGGCATTAGAAAAACTACGAGAGAAAGGCTATTAAACAAATAAATCAAATGTTGTCTTCTGGCCGAGATTATGCGTCCTTTTTATCACAAAATCCCAGAGATTATTATAATCATATCACCCTTTATGAGTTCTTCACTCCACTAACAGTCTTTTACAAGAGTCTAAATGACATCAACTTACCTGAAGTCCTCAAGGGGGGGTGTCCTCGTGGTGTAATGGTTAAAGCGACGGACTGCGGAATCGTAGTAAGCGAGTTCGTACTCCAGTCACGCTATTACATTCACTTTCGGGCAAATACCCTTGGAAAAGTTATGAACCCCCTTATCCTCCCCTTATCTTAAATAGTACCACTACTGATCTTCTAGGAGAATGGCTTTGGCATTAAATAATCCAACAAAGGTTGATGAGCCATTAAACAAAGAAACCAGAAACCAAAACAAAAGCGAATACAGTTAATTAGCGCAAAGAGTATATAAGACTAGACGCGATTGGGTGGGGAAGGTGATTCACAGGGAATTGTGCAAGAAGTTTAAATTTGACCATACGAACAAATGGTGTATGCACAACCCAGAATTCGTCCAAGAAAATGGGGCGCACAAAATTCAATGGGAATTTGAGATAAAAACGGATCGCTTAATCTCGACCAGACCTCGTGATATTAAAAAAAAAAAAGAAAAAGAAAAAAGAGAATCTGTTGAATAGTAGACTTTGCCGGCTAATCACAGGGTAAAACTGAAAGGAGAGATAAGTACCTAAACCTTGCTAGAGAACTGAATAAAAACTATGGAATATGAACGTAACGATGACACAAATTGTAATGGGTGCAATCGGTACAGTCACCAAAGGATTGGTATAAGGACTGGAGAACTTGGATATAAGAGGACGAGTGGAGACTGCTCAAACTACAACATTGTTGAGATCGGCTAGAATACTAAGAAGAGTCCAGGAGTTTGAGTGAAAGTATGTCTTGAATAACTTTTAATTTTTAGGGTTATTCGAGGGTATCTGAGATTTTCGAACGAACCCAAAGACGTCTTCTTTACGCCACGCTTGAAGTCAACAAACAGCAAAACCAAATAAAATATTGAATATAAATAATTTTCCTAAACTTAAATAAAAGCAACTATATGTTCTTTATTTTTTATTTTTTTTTTTTTTTATAATAATCATCTTACGAAACGTATGTCATATGGCTAAGTACTTCTTTCGAATAATTATCCTAAACTTAAATAAAAAGTGACTCAACATCCTTTTTATCTTTTAATAATGAACATCTTACAATATATATGCAATAATGGTAAGAACAGCTAGTTATATAACTGACGTTCAACACTGTCTATTTCCACGATGATTTACGTCAACAAACCCCGTTATTATTTAAAACAATTTCATAATACATGATAAAACATTGGCCAATTTGTGTCATATGAATAAATTGTTTATTTCAACAACTCAATTTTCATATTTCTTAAGCATAATTATAATCCATTTTTAGATTACACATACTCATACATAAACACACACACACACACATCTATATATATATATATATATGTATATATATATGTGTGTGTGTGTGTGCGTGTGAAAGACAGAGTACGTCCTTCTAGTCTTTTCATTATCGACGCCAGGGAAAGCTATATATATATATATATATGTGTGTGTGTGTGTGTGTGTGTGTGTGTGTGTGTGATAGAGAGAGAGAGAGAGAGAGAGAGAGAGAGAGAGAGAAGAAAGAGAGAGAGGGCAGGGCTACAGAATGATAAAAGTCTGTGATTGATATGAACATTAAGAGAAAGTGATAGATAGATAGATAGATAGATAGATAGATAGATAGATAGATATCTTCTTTTTTCATACATACATATATATATATATATATATGTTTGTGTGTGTGTGTGTGTGTAGGGCTACAGACAGATAAGAGTCTGCGATAGATACAAACTTTAAGACAAAGTGATAGATAGATAGATAGATTGATAGATCATTCTTTTTTTTATACTTATATATGTGTCCGCGTGTCCGTATGTGAGTGTGTGTGGAAAAGAGAAAGAGAGAGAAAAAAACACGCCATGAGAGACAGAGAGAAGGACATTTTCCGAAGGTAAACCCGCAAATTCACATAGAAACGAGAATAGATACGGGGAACATGTTAAAACCTCTGGACTGAGGAAGTTTTCAGTTACAAATGTCTGCATGCCATGCTAGTAAAAATCCACACCAGCAAAAGCAATGCATTTTTTTCACAGCAGAGGAGATTACGTTGTTGTAGGAAAAAATATTGTCCGCATCGTCCATCTTTCAACGACCCAAATGATACATTGTGAGTTAGCAGTAGTGTTGAAGGTGTATTACAAACTGTTTTTGTTCACATGCATTGTTCGTTTTCCGTAAATATTCACCAAGCGTTATATCGTAAATACTAAACTGCATCCGGTGGTGAGGCTCCAGTTCTGGAGCTCTGTAGAGTGTGGATTTGTTTGTTTGGTCGTTATTTAATGGCATATCAAACATTTCGGGTTATTTAATGCCAAATACATGCTTTTTTTAGAAGACCGGACATTGGCATAATGGTTTGAGTGTTCGCCAATGGCCCAGAAGACCTGGGTTCAATCCCAGGTCGAGTCATACCAAAGACTCAAAAAATGGTACTTAATGCTACTTTGCCTAACGCTCAGCATTATGAGGTAAGGATCAAGGGTAAAGTGGAGCAATCTAAGGAAAGGAGTAGCGCCCTCTCCTACACCTTGGTGTAGTAGCTATCGAAAAGGGAGCCTTCGGGTCACCCTCGACTACGGTCGCCAACTTTACTTTTACTTAGTAGTGGTACTATTTAACCCATTGCTGGGAGGATAAGGTCATTTCCCAATGGCATTTGCCCGAAAGTGAACGACTTGAGTTCGAACTCGCGTACTACGATTCCGCAGTCCAGCGCTTTAACCTTTACACCACGGGGACACCCCGGGCAGTGTTGAGTACCCCTCATTACTGTTACTTTTGAGTACACTCAAACTAACATTGGTAGTTTCAGTTATTTGTATTTGATTGGAATACCTGAAATCATATAACTATGTGCAAACAAATTATTATTATTATTGTTGTTGTTGTTGTCTGAGTTTCGGTTTTATTTTTGGCTTATAACCCTTTACCAAGTCTTTAACTAAGACCTAGCTTGAGGGAAGGTAGTGATAATGTGCATTCTTTGTTTTTATGCTTTTTGTTGCCTCTTTTGGGTGATATTTTCCCACTTTTGTTGATAGTACGCTCCTAAAGTGATGAGCAGTTCTGCAAAGTGCAATTTTTTCTATTTCCTAAAGGCTCGGACTACCAGTTAATTGATAATGTGTTTATTTATTCCTTTCGTGATTATACCCGGTGCTCCCACTATTACTGGCACCATGGTAGTTTTTAGGCGCCACATTTTCTCAATTTCTATTTCCAGGTCTTGGAATTTACTTATTTTATATTCTTTGATTGATATTATTATCTGTTCACTCTGATGTATTAAATACAAGGCATGTTTTTTTTTTCTTTTATAGTCCTTAACCACTTTATCTTAATATATTGCTCTTTATTTTTCTATGGACCCCAACACATGGCCGAGCAAAAGCAGGACGACCAGCTAAAACATACATACAGCAGCTATGTGAGGATATGGGATGTAGTCCTGAAGACCTGTCAGAGGCGATGAACGATAGGGAAAAGTGGCGAGAGAGGGTCAGGGATATCCGTACTAGCGTCAAGACATGATGATGATGATGATTTTTCTATCAGTTCGGATAGAAAACTTCAAAAGAGAAGCAACCCCTTTTTCTTCTGTTATTCATGCAATTTTCACTATCCAATATTCCATAGTATTGACATATTTTCCAATTAATATAATATCCTATTTGATCATGACTTTCTTTAGATTCTATTGGTGTTAGGTTTGGGCGACCGGACACAAAGCTCCCCTGTAACAGTTACTTGAAATCCTATCATAATTATTTAATTCGAGTAGTTATTTTATTACATATCCTTGTGTGTGAATTATTAGTATTATATATGAATATTTGACACACTACAACTGTAAATCATATCAGTTTTTTTAATAGCATATCAACCTTCGTGGGTTATTTAATGCCAAATACTGTTTATTTATCATACATCCCACCAATGCACGAATGTAGCACAAGGCCGTTTTTAAGGTGGGTCCGGTCGCAGGGCCGAAGCCCATACGCGTTCGGCGAGGTCAAAAATACCTTCGGCCCCGTCGGCATTCCTCTTTTTAGGGGCGCCTCAGGCGCCAGGCAATAAAAGGAAGGGAGTAAAAGCCTGGGGTATAGCCTCCTGAGGCCGGAGGAACTCTCCAGTGCCGAGGCACATCCGGCAGAACCGCCCAGAGGTACGACGGCCTACCGAATGCAACCCAACAACTGGAGAGGAAAGGCCACACACTGACCTATATCCGAAAGGATAAGGGGTTCATACCTCACCAAAGAGCATTAGTCCGAAAGTGAATGCAATATCGCGACGAGCTTATTTCGAGGCCACAGTCCATCATTTTAGTCCTTACGCCTCGAGAACTTCTCCCTGAATAAGAAATAGAAATAGAATTACTTGTAACCATATAATTATTAGTGTTAGATAGAAATACTTGAAACCTTACGATTATATACCAAATTGTTAGAATTTGATAGAAGTACTTGATGTATAACTGTGAATTATGTCAGTTAAAAGATATTCAAAAGTATAAATGTTTACTAAATTTCATTATTGAATATTTGAAACCACGTATCAGTTTTCAAACAAATAAATATCATTTAATAGAAATAGTTACTTGAAATCATATAATCAAGGATAAATTATTTGCATTAGATAGGAATGCTTGAAACCGTACTTTTTCCCAGTCGGCTGGGGCTGTAGAATACACCGACTACAACTCTGCAGAGGGGTAAGACCCTCCAATGAGTGTCTTGATATGACACTAAACAATCTGATAGTGAGTTTCCAGTGATGCTGGAGCTTTGGGGAATGCGGAGTACCCCTTTATTGCCATCGCTCCCCGATCCACTCTGGCCCGGAGTGGTTGCACCTGATATGGGTCCTATCTATGGGTTAACTAGAACTAAACCGTGCTTCTTTCACTATACTGATTTTTGCATTTAAACTGCGTATTTATGCTAAACTGAATTGGTTAAAATAGAACTGTTTTGACATTTAAACTACGTACTAATGCTAAACTGAACTGCTCGAAATAGAACTGTTTTGACGTTTAAACTGTATACTTATACTGAACTGAATTATCTGAAATAAATCTGTTTGACATTTAACTCTGTGTATTGCTCAGTCGGCTGGGGCTGTAGAATACACCGACTGCACCTCTGCAGAGAGGTAAGACCGCCCCCCCCATGAGTGTCCTAGATCTGACACTAAACAGTCTGATTGTGAGGTCCCAGTAATGCTGGGGCCTTGGGGATGCGGAAAACCCCTTTATTGCCATTGCTCCCAGGTCCACTCTGACCCGGAGTGGTAGCACTTGATAGGGCCCTATCTATGGATTGAATAGAATTAACGGCATACTTACGCTAAACTGAATTGTTTGATTAAACTAAGTAAGTTGAAATAGAAATGTTTTTGACAATCAAACCGTACTTACATTTCAACAGCGTGCTTATGCTAAACTGAATTATTTTAAATAGAACTGTTTTTTGATATTAAAACTGTATTTACACTAAAGTGAATTGTTTAACATAGAACTGTTTTGACATTTAACTGTGTGTAAACAAAACCTGTACTTGTACTAAGCTGAATTAGAACTGTTTGACTAAACTGAATGGCTCGAAACAGAAATCTTCTTTCACAATTAAACTTTACTTAGATTTAAACTGCGTGCTTATGCTAAACTGAATTATTTGAAATTGAACTGTTTTTAACATTGAAACTGTACTTACACTAAACTGAATTGTTATATATAAGTGCTTGAATAAACTGAATAGTTTGAAATAGAAATGTTTTTGACAAACTGTGTACTCATACTAAACTTAACTGTTTGAAATAGAACAGATTATTTACATAAAAATGGATTTGGCATTAAATAACCTACAATGGTTGATATGCCATTAACCCAACCAAACCAAACCGGACATTAAGTGATTAATTAATATTTTTTTGCAAGCAAAGTCAACATATTGGTTTTGATCCGGTTTTTTTTAATATAATGTTTGCTTGATAGCTTCTAATTGATAGGATTTGGCTCTGTGCAGCTGTTATTAACCCTTCGGTCTCCACCTTCAGTCCAACACTTTTCAGCCATAGATTATTCTTTACTGTATCTATAGCAGCATTTCTAATTGTTGGTGCATATCGTCCATGTAGAAGGTTTTGTTTCCAGTCGTTTTTAAATTGTTTTGCTTCTTCCTTTTCTTTTTCTTCACTCTTCTCGGTATTCTATGCTGTAGTTTGGATGGGCTCCTCTTATTTCCAATTCCTCCAGTCCCTGTACTCGTTCTTTGATGACTGAACTGAGCGCGCCAATTACAATTGTTATCACAGTTACCTTCATGTTCCATTTTTTTTTTTTTTTTCAGTTCTCTTGCAAGGTCTACGTGCTTATCTCTGTTTTCGCTTTCTTTCAGTTTTACCCTGTGGTTAGCCGGAACGGCAGAGTTCACTATTTCAGTAGGTTCGCTTTTCTTTTTTTTTTTTTTTTTTTTGTTGACCATCAAGAGGTCTGGTGGTCTAGTCGAGACTCAGTAATCTGTCAAAATCCCATAAAATTTTGTGCGTCACGTTCTCCAGGACGGATTCTGGGTTGTGCATAAACCATTTATTTGTATGATCAAATTAAAACTTCTTGCATAATTCCCAGTGGATCACATTCCCCACTCAGTCGTGTCTAGTCTTATACTCTCTTTACGCTACTTTACTGCATTCGCTTATTGTGCACTTGATCGTTTCCTCTCAATCACCACATAATCTAAATCAGCTATTTTGTTGCGTCTTGTCTATTCTTGTTTTGACATAGTCCTTATGGCGTTGTTTTGCGCTGCTATCAGAAAAGATTCAATTTCTCTCTTGAGGTTTCCTTTTCTTAGACATGTTCAAGTTTTCTCGTGTGAGGTTCCGCTTGTTTGTCGCTTGAAATATCTATACAGTTGTTTTGCTTCCCATTTTTGTTTTCTGATTATTTTTGCTCAGTTGATACTTGTGTTATCAGTATTGCTTCTGGTCGCTGAAATCCGTCTTCCTCTGCGCTTTTTTATATTGTCTTGTAATCGTTGTATCGATTCATCGACACTATCTTGAATATTCGCGAGTCCTCTTCCTCCTTTTCTTGACACATACAGTCTGTCTACGTCATCTCAGAGGTGTAAGTATTATCCTTATTATTTAGTCACTAGAGCTCTTCACATCAGTGTTAGCCGATGGTTCCTCACTGGAGTCTGAGTAACAGCAAGTCTCCTTAAGTCTCCAGGACTCTTCTTAGTATTCTGGCCGTTCTCAACAATGCTGTCGTTTGGATGGTCTCCACTCGTCCACCAACTTCCAAGTCCCCTAGCCCCTTTAGCAATCCTTTAGTTACTGTTCCAAACGCACCAATTACAATTGGTATAAATGTCACCTGCATGTTCCACGGTTTTTTCAATTTCCTAGCAAGGTCGAGGTACATATCCTTTTTTTCACATTCTTTCAGTTTTATTCTATGGTCCGCCAGGACAGCAAAGTCGACAATTTTACAAATTTTCTTTTTTTTTTGTTGATTATTATTAAGTCTGGTCTTCTGGCCGGGATTAGGTGATCTGTCTGTATGTTAAAGTCCTATAGGAGTTTATGCGTAGCATTTTCTAGGACAGGTGCTGGGTTGTGCATATACCATTTGTTGGTATGGTTGAATTTAAATTTCTTACATATTTCCCAATGAATCACCTTACCGACCCAGTCGTGTCTTGCCTTATAGTCCCTCTGTGCTAATTTGCGGCATTCGCTTATTATATGATTGATGGTTTAAACTCTGTCACCACAAAGCCTGCATTTGCTATTTTGTTGAGTCTCATCTATTCTCGCTTTGATATGATTGGTTCTTATGGCGCTGTCTTGTGCTGCTATTAGGAGAGATTCCGTTTCTCTCTTAAAGTTTCCTTTTCTTGGCCATGTCCAAGTTTTGTCGTGTGAGATATTGTTTATTATTATTATTATTATTATTATTATTATTATTATTATTATTATTAACTAATAGTTAAATTACTTGAACTTATAATTGTTTACAAAAGATTATTATGTTAATCAAAACCATTTGTAATTACTTGAAATATTTGAAACCATATGATTGTGTGCAAATTATTTTATTAATCGTTAAATATAATTATAATAGTTAATTATTTTATAATTAGTAAATTAATTACAACTGATTATTATTAGAGACTGGGTATGGCACTCAACTGCATCTGAGGATGAAGCTTCAATTCTAGAACTCTTAGGAATAACAAGTGTTTCATTTCCATTACAACCAGGTCCACTTTGATTGGCAGTGTTGATGCTTTTCAGGGTTTCATGTATGGATCAAAGAGATCTGGTTGAAAATTATTTATTTGATTGGAACATGGGATATCATATAAATGTAAATTATTTTTATTAAGAATTGTTACTTGAAACTATAATTGTCTTATTAAAGATTATTATTATTAGTTACTTGAAACCATTGAGGTGCGTTGGCAACCGTAGTCGAGGGCGACCTGAAGGCTCCCTTTTCAATAGCTACAACACTGAGATGTAGGGGAGAACGCCACTCCTTTCCCTGGATTGCTTCACTTTACCCTTGATACGTACCTTATATCGCTGAGTGTTAATCAAGGAGGTATCAAGTACCATTTTAAAGTCTTTGGTATGACTCGACCTGGGATTGAATCCAGGTATCCCGAACCATTGGCGAACACTCTACCCACTAAGCCAATGAGCCGATTTATAACTATAAGTTATTTGAAACCATACAACTATGTGCTAACAAATGACTATCATTAAATAGAAATAATTACTAGAAACCATATAATTATGAATGAATTATTAGTATTGGATACGAACACTTGGAACCATACAGCAGTGTGCAAATTATTTGTATTATATACAAATACAAGATATTATTTAACTGTTAGCCCACTCGATGTGACTAGAGAAATCTGCATTTCTGTAGGGGGCGGAGAAACACCTCCAATGAGTGTCCTAGACATGACACTAAACGATCTGATGGAGAGACTCCATTCCTGGAGGTCTGAGGAATATGGAGAACCTTTCATTGCTCCATTGCTTCCTGATCCATTCTGGCCTGGAGTGTTAGCACGTGATAGGGTCCTATCGATGTTTTGACCTCTAAATTGTGAGCAAACAAATGAGTAACGTTAAGTCGAATTGTTAGAAATTGTTAACCATTGAACTGTGTTTAAATAAATGACTGATGTTTAAATGAATTGTAAGGGATTCATTGAAATACTTGAAACTATTTAACTGTGTTCAAATAGAACTATTAATGTGGAATATTGGAACAATTTAGCTATGTGTAAACGAATGAGTAATGTTGATTAGAATTATTAGTGTTATATAGCAATACTTGAAACTCTTCAACTGTGTACCTAAATTGAATTATTGGTTATATATATATATGGTTGCAAATCAATGAATAATGTTGAATAGAATAATCAGTGCTAAATAGCAATACTTGTAACCATTTCATTGGCTCTAAACAAATGATTAATATTAAGTAAAATTATTGCTGTGAGAATGCAATAATTGAAGCTATTTAGCTGTAAACAAACAATAGCAATACTTGTGGGCAAACAAATAAGTTCTAACTCATTTTAAAACTAAATTATGAACAATCTATTCACTTACAAGCTTTACGCCACCATGTGCCCAGTGGCCCTCAGGGTGCTGTTCGTTCCTGCCGAGTCCACCAGTTAACGCAGGGCACAGACGTTGGCTGTGGTTTGCCGACGCTATATAATGTTACAGATATCACCAACTCCCTAGCTGAACCACATTTTAAAGCCACCAGGTGGGTTATAGAGGAATTATTAAAAGTCAACACAGCTAACTGACAAGCTTTCCCCCTCGAATACAAAGTCTTCGACAAATACAATACTTCCACACCAAAAAAAAGGACTCTGAACTTCCGTGTTTGGGTTAACAAGATTAATAATAATATTTTTTATTGAATAAAAAAAAGAAACAAAGGAAAAAAACAATTCAAGTAAAAGTCAGGAGCGAGAAAGTCTTTCTGTATCTCAGAAGAGCCTCTATTAAAATATTCGAGTTCCAGACGAGGTCCCCATTTAATATCTGTTAATGGTGGAAGGTGAGAATATAGTTCGTCAGTGATAGACACGTTCTGCTTTCCTTTGGACTTTTGGAATTAACGCTAGTGCTCGGGCTCCAAATCTCAAGTTTATCATTAGGGGAATATCCCCTCTTCTTTTCTTTCCTCTTTCTTATCAGAGCTATTCTTTCCTCCTGTAAGTTGTCTTTTATTCACGTCTGCATTGGGATTCTGGGGAGTTTATTCCCTTCTCTTTTTCCTCTTGTTATTGGGTTTCCATAACACATCGGTAGAAGCATCCATGTCTTATTGCAGATAATACCAAGATTAATTATTGTCTCTTTCCACGTGGACAAGTCTTTTCTTTGGGTATTCGTTTAACAAGGCTCACCATACCTCAGACTTTGAATTCATTCAAAGAAGAAGCTTTTTCTTTTCTCGCGGTATGACTTTGGAATTTGGGTTTCTTCGAATTCCCAAATTATGTTCTTAGTTTTTGAACGAACAAAAGGCAACTGCTTATGTGTCTTTACCATTCGACGAATAAACGGCAACTGTTTAGTTTCCGTAGTTTTAGAAATTACCACGTGTTGGCTTTTTGGCGGTTTCCTCCACCGCTCTAATCATGGTCGCAGATTTGCTACTCTCCGCTGACGCATACATGGCTAATAGAGAATAAGGTTTTCTCATGCCCATGTCAGCTTGTACTAATTGAGAGGTTTGAAGAGAGACGACCTCTCTTTCCACTGCTACTATTCTTGGTACCACTCGAGTCAGCTAACGGCTAGAGAGTCGCACCTCCTTCCCCCACAACCCGGCAAATGTACGAGGGGGTCGGATATCCTCGTCACACAAGTCATATGCACATCTATTTAACAGTGAACAAACAAATGATAGATTTATTTGTGTTAGATAGAAATACTTGATACCATTTAAGCGTGTACAAAAAAATGAGCTCGTTTAAAAAAGTTATCTACAAAATGTGTTAGCAAATCATATATATTTGATTTATATGTATAAACAGGATTTGGCATTAGATAAACAAGAGTAGTTGATATGCCATTAACCCCAACTAAATCATCCTCAGAATACCTCGTTTCTTTTTTTTTTTTTTTCATTTTTAGATTTATATACATCCGGTTGGGGTTGTAGAATACACCAATATTTCTGCAGAGGAGTAAGACCCCCACCCGCAACGAGTATCTTTAATAGAACACATAACCATCTAATGGTGAGTTTGGGAGGTATGGGGTACCTCTTCATAGCCATTGCACCCAGCTCCACTCTGACCTGGAGTGGTAGCATCCGTAAGGGTCCTATCTATGGGTCGAATAGAACTGTTTGACCAAGAACTATAATATCTATTAACAATGTGCAAATAAATAACCGATGACAAATTAGAGTGTTAAAAATGAAACGCTTTCACCAATGACTGATGTTTATTTGAATTGTTAGTGATACATAACAAATACGTAGAACCATTTAAGTGTGTGTGAATGAACGAACAGTGTTAAAAGAAAAAAATAATGTAAAATAGCAATACTTGTAACCATTTCACTTTGTATTAACGAATGATTAATATTTAAAAGAATTAATAGTGTTAGATAGCAATAATTGAAACCATTTAAGTGTGTAGAAACAATAGCAAAAATTGTGTGCAAACAAATTAGTTCTAACTCATTTAGAAATAAACTTACAACTAATCATACACTTACAAAATGTTATCAACGAAATGTTTACAAATCATATACAATTAACATATATGTATAAAGAGGATTTGGTATTAAATAACCTACAATGGTTGATATGCCATAAAACCCAACCAAACCAAATCATATATATTTAATATATATGTATAAAAACGATTTGGCATTAAATAATCTACAATGGTTGATATGCTATATACCCCAACCAAACCAAATTTTATATATATATATATATACATATATAAAGGATTTGGCATTAAATAACCTCCGATGGATGATATGCTATAAAACCCAACCAAATCAAATCATATACAATTAATATACATGTATAAAGAGGATTTGGCATTAAATAACCAACAATGGTTAATATGCCATAAACCAAACCCAACCCAACCAAATCATGTATATTTAATATATATATATATATATATATATATATAAAGAGAGTTTGGCATTAAATAACCTACAATAGTTGATAAGCTATAAAACCCAAACAAACCAAATTATATATATATATATATATATGTGTGTGTGTGTGTGTGTGTAAAAAGGATTTAGCATTAAATTATGTACAGTGGTTTATATGCTATAAAACCTAAAACATGTTATTTGTCTCTCCGAACAATGGGATGTCCTTTCAGTTTCTGAATATATTTACGCGAGATCGAGAATTAAATTTTTAAATTATAACAAAACTTTTCCCCGCAGAACAACATTTCTGCCAAATATAGACGTTAAATTTACAATAATAGAGAAGTTCGAAAAAATTTACCAAACACTACAACAAATCTACAGACCAATAAAAACAGTACGTCTTGAAACCCTTTCGCTAGTAAGGAAGCGAGTTCGGATTCTAGTCGCAGTATCACGTTCATGTTCAGACTGATACTCTTGGGAAAAGGTATAAAAATCGTTATCCCTCTCTGCGTTAAATACTATCCCTGTTGTTTTTCTACAAGGATGGTTTTTGCATTAAATAACCCAAGATTGATATGTCATTGAACAGAGAATCCAAGCTTGTTTAAAAATTTATCATTTGAAAATACATTATTTTTTAGACAGATCTTCCTACTTAACGACTTCTCGGAGGGTGAGAAAAAAAACACGGTAAACTATTTATAAACACGCATTAAGTCGAATATGGTTACGTTTTAAAGTTTAAGTTTCACTCACTGGTGAAACCAATTCTTTGGCATCCACAAGCCTTTCGGTCTTGAAATATAAACTGTTATGAGATAAACATTTTTCTAATGGTGATCGAAGGTCGAAACAGCTTGTAATCAACAAATTTATATATATATATATATATATATATATATATATATATATATATATATATATATATGAAATTTATACCAACTTCTGAGTTTATTGTTTCGTTCAAGAAGCCGAATCAGTTGAGGCTGTAGAATACACTAACTGCATCTCTGCTGGGGGATAAGACTCCCTAAACGAATGTCCTATATATGACACTAAACAATCTGATGGTGAGGTTCCAGTAATGCTGAAGCTTTTGGGAATGTGGAGTACCTTTTCCTTGCCATCGATCCCTGGTCGACTCTGACCCGGAGTGATAACACCTGATAGGGTCCTATCTATTGGTTACATGGAACCAATTATGTGAGCAAACAAATGACTGATGTTAAATTGTAACTGTTATACAGGAATACATGAAACCATTTTACTCTGTGCAAAAAAAAAGAACGTTATCTACAAAATGTGTTTAAAATAATATATATATATATATATATAAAGAGGATTTGGCATTAAATACTCTACAATGTTTGATATATCATAAAATCCAACCAAACTAAATCATATATATTTAATATATATGTATAAAGAGGCTTTGGCATTGAATAACCCGCAATGGTTGATATGCCATAAAACCAAACCCAACCCAACCAAATCTTTCGTTCAACACATGTGTGTGTGTGTGCACGCACGCGTGTTTGTATGTGTGTGTTTTCTTTTTCTCTATTGATGTATGTGTACGTGGACATGCGTAAGGGAAAAAAAGAAACATTTTCACCAACACATATCAACACCCAACTTATGTACCCAGCCAACCAGCCACCCCTTTCTTTTACCTCTTCCATTTCCCAGCTCTTTCAATTCTCCCACCCCAAGCACACATTTCTCCCTACCCTGCCACCAGACAGCACCTGCAAATCTAAGATCCGGACATAAATCTGAAGATTAATGTTACAGACGCTATTTAGCATATTTGTCCAACATTAAATTAAAAAAGAGAAGATTTTTTTTCTTCTTCTTTCTCATGATCGTCATCGTCTTTTCTCTAAGTTGTACATGTGGACCCCAGATGTGTTAGGTCGGACGGTGAAGAGTGGAATCGAGAGAGAGAGAGGGGGGATGATAGAGAGAGAGAGAGAATAAGAAGGAGTAAGGGTAGTGAAAGTAAAAAGGAAAGACGTAAGAATAAAAGAAAAAAAAAGAAAAGATAGGCGATGATTTATTAAAAGAAGAACGATGAAAGGTTTGATTTTAGAAAGAAAGAAAGAATATTTGGCTTAGAAAGAAAGAAAAAAGAAAGAAGCTTTATGGCTTATAAAAAAGAAAGAACGAAAGGGAAAATGAAAAAGAATATGAAAAACAGAATGAGGCTTTATTGGTTTAAGAAAGAAAGAAAGAAAGAAAGAAAGAAAGAAAGAAGAAAGAAAGAAAGAAAGAAAGAAAGAAGCTTTATGGCGTTTAGAAAAGAAAGAACGAAAAAGAGAATGAAAAAGAATATGAAAAAAGAATGAGGCTTTATTTGGTTTAAGAAAGAAAGAAAGAAAGAAAGAAAGAAAGAAAGAAAGAAAGAAAGAAACTTTATGGTGTTTAAAAAAGAAAGAACGAAAGAGAAAATGAAAAAGAATATGAAAAAAGAATGAGGCTATATTTGGTTCAAGAAAGAAAGAAAGAAAGAAAGAAAGAAAGAAACTTTATGGTGTTTAAAAAAGAAAGAACGAAAGAGAAAATGAAAAAGAATGTGAAAAAAGAATGAGGCTATATTTGGTTTAAGAAAGAAAGAAAGAAAGAAAGAAGCTTTATGGCGTTTAAGAAAGAAAGAAAGAAAGAAGAAAATGAAAAGTAAACTTCCTTTTATCCCACGTCAAAAGTTCAGGCTAAAGTTTGAAGTATATTAATTATTTAATCTTCTGTGAACCGTTGCAGAAATTAATTTATTTGCCAACCCCCGACGCTTTATGTGACACAAAGATTTTGTAGTGTGGAGCACACAACATATGGTTGGAACACCCGGAAATTGGCTGGTTTCTCGAATATTGCTGCAGACATCAGGGTGTATCCATATCCTAAACATAAATCGTACAACTGGGACAGAGAGAAAAAAATCTCAACGTACTAGGCTCTAAATATTCTTTTGGTTCCAGCCTCAAAGAGTCAGGAAAGATGTAGACAGAGAAGAAAGAAATGAGTTAACAAGAGAGTTTCTACGCTGGCGATCCACGGAGGAACTTGGCGCCATTTTTCCATCCAAATGTGGCGGGGGGGGGGATTAAAAAAAGTTTTTCTTTTTCAAGTACAACTTTTCCCAAGCAAGGGGACATTACTGATTACCACGGATATTTTTTTTTCACTCCTAACTTTCGATCTTTTCATACTTATCATTGTCTGATTATTTTGTGTATCTCAAACTGACCATTATATATATATATATATATATATATTGTCGGCCGCCGCTAGCGTAATACAAAGCTCTTCGAAAGAAAAATGTAAACAAAGTCTGCTGCTGTTGCTAAATAAATACCTTAAAAATTCCCTTAGCCAACGTGGTCCGCTTGGTGGCCGAGAGGTCTGAAACTTAGTCTAACGTAAAGTTGGATGGGTTTCGATCCCGACTTCGAGCGTCCTGCGTGTCTAGCCACACTGAAGAGTTCTGATAGAACGAAACAGTCTGTCTG